>CM053596.1:75829597-75865872 GCA_028646575.1 Pseudocheirus occidentalis | reverse complement strand
ACAATAATATTCCATCACATTCATGTACCATAACTTGTTCAGCCATTCCCCAATTGATGGGCATCCCTTAAATTTCCAGTTTTTTGCCACCACAAAGAGAGCTGCAATAAATATTTTTGTACATATGGGTCCTTTTCTCACTTCTATCATCTCTTTGGGATACAACCCCCAAAGTGGTATTACTGGGTCAAATTCAAGCTAATTTTAAGGGGAAATCTACCAACAACTGGGGATGAGATGAGGTTCAAGAAAATCTTGCTGGACATAGAAGATGGTGCTTAAGTTGAGTTGTTTTATCTAATAAAATACTGTATTTTATTAGAGTATCAGTAGCAGCATTTCCATAATTGCCATCAATCATCTTCTCCTCTATGAAAGAAGCAATTAAAATTTTAAAAATGGGTGTAGAGTGTTGAGCCTCAAGGAGACACAGCTGTACTTGGCTAAGAAGAGCAACTGGACTATTTAAGAGAAGGAGGGGCTGAACTTTAGGAATGAAGAGTATAGGCTATAAATTAAGCACATTGTTCTAAGTACTACTTAGTGAGTGCCTAGGAAGGAAGACTCCAATGAGGAATATAGACACACTGACCTCAACGTATTCCTCAGGTAGAGAAAGTCCATTGCTACCTACAGTTTAGAGAATTTTAGAAAGTGACATTCAGACAGATGAGGGTGAGGCTGAGTTCTTCTGGCTATAGGAGAAGCTGTTGGGTGTAACTGTAATTTGTGAGAGGGAAGCCTACCCATTTTATTCAATCTGTGACATATTTATTCTACCAATAAAAGCTGATTACTCATTAAAAGTGAGTAATTCTGCTTCTGCCACCAGCTATGTCACATCAAGAAAGTCATTTAACCTCTCTATGCCCCCAGGCAACTCCCTAGGAGTTTTCTACTAAGTCATAGCTGGTTGTGATCTGTTTGGTGGATGGAATTCTCACACTGAGAGTAGAATACCCTCATTCTACTCTGATCAAATCCCATTGCCTTCATGTGTGTTATGAACATAGAATTAGAGCTGGGAGAGGTCTTTGAGATCTTTTAGGCCAATTATCTCCTCTTCTTATAGGTGAACACACTGAGAACCAGTTGAGATAAATGATTATTAAATAACCAATTATTGGGAAAATTCAAGGTTATTTCCTTTTTAAGGACATTCTTGTCCTTGCTCAAAACTTATGCCACCTACACTATCTTATTTAGGGGAAGTTGTTGGCCAATTCAACTAGAAAATCTTGTAAAGAATTTAATCTATGGTGAAATTCAGCCCATAGCATTCTATGAAGTCTTGGGTAGGGGTGTACATCCTTTGTCTATACTAGACTTGATCCTTATGGGGTACCAACCCACAATTTAAGAAACACTGAGAAGAATGGAAAAAGTTTAAGAAGGTCTAGTCTAGATTGCCCAAGGCTGGAGGAGATTTGGAAATAAATGATATAATCAAAGTCATATCTCCCAGTCTCTCATTAGAATAACTCCACTTCTCTTTATAATATTCATTCTCTCATTACTTGTTAACCAGTCAGAGTTGATTGACACCTTTTAGAAAAACCCACTCTTCCAAGGTCAGATGAGGGTTGAATGGGTGCCATGAGAGGTCTTTGACATTTGAGAGTACCACTGACCCCTTTTATTAATTATCTCTAGCATGTTTAATCAAATAATTAATTACTCAGAAACTACATCTCTCAAACTTTTTATAGTAACACAATGAGATAAAGTTATTCGCCCAAAATAGCAAGTTGAAATTAGGTTTTGAACTGAAGTTCTCTGACTTCAAATCTGATTCTTTTCCTATTGCATAGTGACAACTGCCCCATCTTGAAAAGGCATCAGGGTATGATTATTCTAGGTAAAGTTACAGTCAGACCAGCTTAGGCAAGAAGGAAGAGGATGTCACAATATACCTGCTATATTTATAAAGAGCTAGACACTTAAGAACCATTCCTTTCTAAATCTTAATTATAAATTAAAAATTGATGATGATGATGATGATGATGATGATGCCGGTGATGATGATGATGATGGTGATGCAATTTTATTATTTAATTAAATTTATTATTTGTTAATTTAAACAAAACTTAAAACTTTTTAAATGAATTTTTAAACATAAATTAATGGTTGAAATAGAAACTCAACTTTGAATTCAAGGCTTTGTATTGTAGAGGTATGTGAGAGCCACATCTTCCCATCTCATGGAAATCAATTGTTAGATTTTCAGTTTGAGACTTTATACCTCCAGGCAGGTAGATGGCTCTGTGGACAGAACTCTGGGCCTGGAGTCAGGAAGACTTGAGTTCAAATCTGACCTCAGACACTTGCTAACTATGTGATCCTGGGCAAGTCATTTAACCTCTGTTTGCCTTAATCCACTAGAGAAGATGGCAAACCACTCCAGTATCCTTCCAAGAAAATCCCATGGACAGTAGGGTACATGGTGTCACAAAGAGTTGGAAACAATTGAAAATGATTGAAAAACAATTTTTATGCTTCAGGAATCAGCAAATGTTACAAAGTAAGACTTAGTTTATTATTTTATTGATGGACTACTCCTAAGAGAGAGATGGAGAAAATCTCAATAACACAATCAAACTTAAAAGTGACTCATTTATAATTTTTTTTTCCTTCAGGAAAGCTAGTTGTTAAACATTTACCAGCATACCCCTGCTTAGTAGTTTCATGTATGAGGTCAACCGTGAGCTGAAGTCTCTTAGCAACAGAATAGTTCTTATCCTCCCAAATGAAAACTCATTTCTTGGAGGGTGGTTGGGAGGAGGAGGGAAGATAACCAGAGGTACCATTTATTAAACAGCACTAGTGCTATATTCCATAATGCCTGAGTGAACTAAAATAATAAAGCTATAAAGTGTCGGGGAATGACTTTTCCATGGTAATAATTATTATTAAAAAAAACTTTGAATTTCCATAATGACTGATTATCTGAAAACTCAGTGTTTATGGGCATTCAAAAGTAATGACTGCATACATTTAAGAATGACTTTTCCTATTTAAAAATGAAATTCCAGTAAAAGTCTTTGCAGATATTACCATATTGAAGCCACAGTCTTGGATGGTCAACATGTCCTTGTTTTGTGACTAATAATTGCAATGTTAATATTAAATGTTCTCATCAAACAGCCTTTCCTGGAGCATGGAGGGTGTGAAGAGGAGTGAAGAGAAGTTTGGTTACAAAAAAAGCACAGAGGGGCCTGACATGCATGCAGGACAGAATAAGATTGGGGGACAGTTACTCAGGGCACTTAGATCAGGTGGTTCGTTAAGACAAAGAATCAATTCAGTATTCTGCATTTCCCTCATTTAACTAAGGTATTTTTGGTTTTTTGTTTACCCAAAGGGAGAACAGGACCATACACACACAAACGTGTTCTTACACTAAGTAAAGTGTGACTGGTCAGTTTCTGGTCTTGCAACAGGGTTGAAGAGACAAAGTATGAACTGGATTCAGTAACAAGTAAACATCAAAAAGATGAATGGGGGAAGGATAATGCTGGAAGAGGGAAACACAAAGTTCAGAGATTAATAAAGGTATGGTTATGAGGACACAGTAACCAAGTTGTAATTAGAACATTCTAAGAGCAAATACTGCACATAGTGCAGGTGTTTGCCATTGTCTTGCCTGGAATTCTTTCCCATGGTAATGCATTCCCCCCATAGTTTCTTCATGTCAGCAAACCCTGAATGCTCCTTAGACCTTTGCAAAGATGTCAACTTTTCTAGCAGCGCAATAAAACAAGGCAAACCCAGGGCTTGATTCTACAGGTATAAAATGGGTTGATTCCAACACCAACTAGTTGGCTTCATCCAAGGAAAAGTTACACATTCACAGGCAGCATCCCTCCCCAACTCTGTCCTTACTCCATTGCCTCACAAATGCAATATTCCCCCAAAGGGGGTACAGAAAATTATAATAACTCATTTCTATGGTACCTTAGGGTTTAAATTCATTGCTATGGTAATGAATTTAAATTTAAACCTCAAAGTTTAAAAAGTACTTTCCTGGAACTTTGTGAGGTAGATAGTGAAAATATTATTATCCCTATTAAGGCTCAGACAATTAAAGTAACTTGCCTAGGATCACATAGTGAAGAAATTGTAGAGCAAGGACTTAAACTAGTTCTCTTGGTTCCACATACGCAGCTTCTCTGTCAAGAATTCAGTGAAAATCAATCACCATCACTAGTAAAATGACTCCAAGCTCATGCCCTTAGGATGGCAGGTCTGACACACCACATCATTTAAAAATAATAACCCACTAGGAGAGTCAATGAGGGGAGGTGGATCAAATTGACCTTAATATTAGGCGCCCAGAAGAGCATTTATGAGAGTTTGTGATCATACCCTAATGGAATTTTTTAATGGAATTATTAAATGTTAAGAATCAAGATGGTTGGAGATGTATTTTATATCATTTTGTCCCTAACTTACTTCAATTAACTCCCATCTCAATTCAGTTCAAGCACTGCCTTCTATAGGAAATAATTTCTGATGCTTTCAGGTGCAAGTGCCTCCACTTTCCTAAAATTTAAAAAATATATTTTCTATAGATGTATTTATGTATGTGTTGTCTCCCCCAACAGAATGTAAGCTTCCTTAAGGCAAAGACCTTCATTTTTGATGTTCATCTTCAACACCTGGTGTAATTGCTTAAAAAAGGAATGCTGATTGATTGATCCAAGGGAGAATTGTAACTTGCATAGGGTTAAGTTGAGGGGTGTTTTCTCCTTGCCAATTTATATTCTTCACCTCAGAGTCTTTGGCCATGACCCCTATGTCCAGAAACCTAACACCCTAGGATCACTCACTTGGATTGGTTTCCCAGAATCCCCCTAAGGGTGAGGTCTACAACTTCCTGGCATATGGACTGCCGTTTCCCAACAGAACTTCCCTCATGGTGTCCCCTGTGCAGCTGTGCCAACCTTCTCCACCAAATGAATTTTTTGTAGGTACAATTAGAGCTCTGAAGGAAGGGAAGTGCAACTTATGAAGAAGGTAAAGTTGGGAGATTCTGAGAAATATATCTACAGACTCAACCTAGAAATAGTTAGGGGGAAAAATGGTTGAAAATACATTGCACATCCTGCCTGCTAGAGGTGACTATTACCTTTGCCTTTTCAGCACCAATAGCAGCATAGCCAGGGAGATCTGCTTTCTGGCCAAGCCAGAACACTGCCAACCTTGCAGAAGGACTGATGGAACAAGGTGTTAAAAAAAAAAAAAGACAGAAAGAAACCCTGATACTACTAACTAGGTAGTGTGTTTGGTGGCAGAAAACCTGAATTTCTTCTAGTCATTAACACCCAAGTACCTTAAGGAAATTGGTATGTAGGTGGATAGTTCTGGAGCACACACAGGTGTTTAGAAACCCACACATCTCTATTCACAATCTGAATCTGGGTCAGGAATATGAAGGGGGGAAGGAGAGAAGGGGAGAGAGAAGAAAAAAGAAAGAGAGGAGAGAGAAGAAAGAGAGAAAAAAGTGAGAAGAAAGAGGGAAGAAAAAGAGAGGAAAAAAGAAGGAAAAGATCAGGAGAGAGAAGAAAAGGAGCAAGAAAGAGGAGAGAGAGGAGAGGGAGAAAAAGAGAGAAGAAAAAGAGAGAGGGGAAAAAAGAGAGAGGAGAGAGAAGAAAAAGAGAATAGAGTAGGAGAGAGAAGAGAGAAAAAGAAAAAAAGAGAGATGAAAGAGCAGAACAAGAGAAAAGAGAGAGGGAGAGGGACAGAGACAGAGAAACACACACAGAAGACAGGGAGAAAATTTGCCTTCCACATCAATGTCTACAGTTAGCATCACAGAACCCAGTAAGGAGAACTACTTATACATTCTTGACCTAATACTTAAAAACACAATAAAAATACCCAACTATCACAAGGACAGCTGTCAGAATGTTACCCCAATTCATTAATACTCAGGTACTTGTGAAACAAGATGGGATTTTCTGTCATTTCCTGAAGTTTTTAATGTATCGCATTTATTTGGAATTCATCTTTATTCAAATTATTTATTTTATTCAAAATACAGCAAGTTCAAATCCAGACATGGGGACCTGCTAAGAATTCTTTTCCTCTTCAACTCTAGCCCCCCAACCCTCCCCCCACCCCCAGTTTTCCTAAGGTTTCTTCAAATTCAGGCTAAAATTCTACCTTTGGTGAGAATTCCTACTGTCCTCCTTAATACTACAGTCTTCTCTTTGAGATAACTCCAATTATCCAGTATTCATCTCACAGGTATTCAGTTGTTTGCATATTATCTCCTGGATTAGATATCAAGTGCCTTGAAGAGGGAACTACTTTTTGCCTTTCTTTCTTTGTATCCTACGCCCCCCCCCCCACACACACACTTAGCATAGCGCCTACCTCATACAGATGCTTAATAAATGCTTGTTGGCTGTATGACTGAGGAATTGAAATTTCCCTTTCCTCAGACTTGAGATCAAATAATTAGATTGATGTGGAGTGGCTAGTTAAAAAAAATCCCTATGAATCATGTTGGATACAGCTGCTATAAACTTGAAATTCTGAGCCATGTTTTCCTAGTGTGTGAGCTGCTTCCCATTAGTAAGTAAAGAATTTTGAGGAAGTTGTATTAATGGTTTAAAAATGTTATTTCATTGCCCAAATAATACCCAAGTGACTTTGAAGAATCAATTGCACTTCTTAGAATTACATTACTCACAGAATTTAAGTTTCTATGGCAATCTACCTGGTTATTATATTCCAGTTTCCTATATTACCTTATTTTCAGCTAGTCTTCAAGAATATTCCCAATAAAAATCAAGGAAATGTTCATACAGTTTAACTCTGTGCCTAATATTATAAAAAATTAAGGGGAAAAAAACACTCTGTACTTATCTGAAAGGAATATCAAATTTTAAAACTAGATGATGTATAGCTAGCTGTGTGGTAAATCTAAGTATGAAGCAGAAATAGAATGCTTCTCTGGGCATTCCTTACTCCTCCCACAGTTTAAATTTTGATGTTTCTCAAATTTCTGTCTTTAGGTTTTTTATCTCTATATGTTCATCATTTTGTGATTTCATCCATTTTCATGGTTTGAACTATAATCTCTCTGTGAGTGATGCCCAAATCTTTATTTCCAGCCCTGGCCTCTCTTCCAGATGTAGGTAGGTCTTAATTTCCAAAAGGATGATAGTAATGATGGAGTTTAGGCTCTGGGAACCTCCTTGAATCTTCCCACTTGATGAGACATTTACCTGAGGCCATAAACCTTTTCTTATTGCTAGGCCCAGACCTCTGTTACTCTTAACCTAGCCTAGCCCTCCATTGTCCAGCTACTTTCCACCCTAGATCCTATCCTTAAACTAGCCTAGCCCTCCATTGTCTATCATCTCCAGGTAGCCTTCAGGTCTTTCCCACCCTTAATCCCATTCTGGAGTCTGACCTCAGTTCTTCAGTATCCTCCTTAGACTCCTCCTCTAGACCCTCCCAAACCCCTCCTCTAAAACATCTTTAGATCCCTCCCACAGTATTTCTGTATATAAGATCCATCTTGCCTCCATGAAGGTGCTCAGATTCAATCTAAAGGAGATTCAAATCTGGCCCGCTTGTCAACACAAATGTCACTTTAAGAGTCTACCTATTATGGTGAATTTTTAATAAACTTTGTTTTACTTTGGCTGAGAGAAGGCTTGAGTAGAATTTATTTGGGAGGACCCAGCATATTGCTATTTTGGGGTCTCAACCACCCCTAAACCCCCAAACCCCAGTAGTACCTGTATATCCTACAAGTCCTTCAAACTTCAAAAGTCTAAAATCAAATTCATCTTCCCTCCCAGACCCGGTCATCTTCCCTACTTCTATCATTGACAACAATATTTGAGTTGTCTTGTCTTAGAATCTCCATGTGAGACTCCTTCTTCTTCTTACTACTTACACACAATTGCACACCAAGTGCTGATATGCTACTTCATTTTATTCTTTTCTTCCTATTATGGCCCTGACTACCATAGTTAAGTCTATTATTATCCAATGTCTAGATTCTTGCAGAATTCTCCTGAGTGACCTCCTTGATTTCAGTCATCTCCCTTTCAAATATGAATACAACTAACATATTAATCTTCCTGTAGTGCTGTTTTGATTACATCACTTCTCTGCTAAAAAACCTTCCATGAGTCCCTTTTATCTGAAGCTAAATCCTTAGATTGAGAGAGGAAGATGGCCATAATTTGGTGGCAGCTTACTAGCTTGTTCCCACTGCCAGTGGCAAAGTTCACCAATAATTAGGAAGATCTAAGTTCAGATCCTGTGTAGACACTTAGAAATTTTGTGAGTGTGGCACATCTTATAGCCTCAATTTTCTCATCTGTAAAACTTTCTTATACATACACATATATACATATAAATACATATACATGTATGCATATCTAAGTTACAAGTTAGATAAAAACGAATATCTATTACATACATTTCTGTATGTAAATATTTAAATATATGACAGTTTGCATATTTTAAAGTGAGATGTAGATATTAAGTATTATTATTCACTACATAAACTTATTTTCTATTCAATCTGGTTCCACTACTGAGTCTTCAATATTTCTTTACCTTACCTTGCCATGGGGAAAAAAAAAAAAGACATCAGCTTACCACAGAAGACTCTTCACCCTGGAAATTCATTGTACTCTTGGACTTCTCATGTTGGTGTTCTACCCCACTTCTGCAGGCCCTTCCCTCTGACTGGATGGTTCCTGTCAGAACCTTGATTTTAAGGAAATCATCCAAGTTAGACATGTCTTCCCCGACTCCTCACTCTTTGCACTTTCTTTGCCTTGACCTAAGGGAGATGATACCTTCCCTTCTTCATCTCTTTTAACCTTTCTTTTATGTGTTATCTTCCCCTACTAGAATGTAAGCTCCTTGAAGGCAGGGAATGTTTTTGTATGCTCAGCACTTAACCAGGGCTTAAAAAATACTCAAAGAGTTGACATTGAGCTGTTTTCACTATGCATCAAGTATGGGACTAGGCTGAGCACTGTGAATACAAACACAGAACAGTCCTCACCCTCAAGGATCTTATATTTTATTGGGATCAATGTCACAAAAAATTAAAGACAAATACATATAAAGTCATGGTGGGTGGGCAGTGGTAGGAAAGAGGTTTACCCATGCCTCAGTAGTACATAAGCTGAGCTTTGAGGGAAGACTACATATTCTATGATGTGGGGAGGAAAGAGTGCATTCAGGGCATAAGGAACCACTTGAACACAAGAATGAAGATGGAATGTTGTGCTAGGGAAATGAAAGCAGATCAGTTTATTGGAACAGAGAGAGAATGAAAAGAATAATGTAGAGTAAGTCTAGAAAGATAGTCTGGAGTTAGCACATTTTTTTCTAGAGGCTTGAGGGAATCACTGGTGGGGAAGTGAGAAGGGAAGAGAGAGAAGGGGGAAAAGGGGGCATGGAAGAACAGAAGAAGGTAGGGAAAATGAGATAAAAAGAAAGGGGAAGTGTTAAGTACCCCCTAATGTGACCACCTACCTTGCATGTACCATGACATGGGAAGCTCAAAGGTCTTAGGAAAAGTAACCAAGTGTGACACTGAATTAAAATACTCCCCTATGCAATTCTTATCTCTCTGGGTCTGGGTTTCCTGAAAGAGGATGGACTAGATGAACTTTGAGGTCTCTTTTCTCTTGATATCCTATCTAGATCCTATGTTCCTAACTGAAACAGATAAATAGAAATTCAGATAGGGTCTTTGTCCTAAGACTTTAAAAAAAATTCTACCCAATATTGTTGACCAGCTAGAAATCTTTGACTCCAATTTATTTTCAGAATAGCAGACCTGACAAAGTTTGTAAAGAGCAACCCCATGAGGGAGAAAATATAAGTGATAATTGCATGGGAGGGGAAATTTTCTACCTTTTTTGTGCCTCTGGCTTTGTAACTATCTGGTCCTGTCATTTGAAAAAAAAATAACCATTTGTTAAAATATAGGGTTCAGTAATCTTAAAAGCATGGTATACTCCCACACTGTGCATAAATAAAAGCCTATGTGTGTCAAGGGATTTTGATGATACAAACCAACTCCTTGAGTTTCACTCTTGAGGCTTGATATGTCTCTAGGACCCTGCCTGAAATTATAGCTTTATAATGTTAGGCTATGCATATATATTATTCCCTTATGTAAATTACAGTACAAGGTAGTGTTGGTTTTTTTTAAACATAATCTAAATTTATTCTTACATTAAATGGTATTGAATCTAAGGAAGAACACTTCACTGAGTCTTAACAATAAACCAAGACACAAAATATGCAGGAGTTATATTCCTCTCAATATGGTATATTTGGTACAAATGTAAACCAAAGAAAAGTGATGGATTATGAAATCATCTATTTCTAAGTTTTTTTGAAAAAATAACTAATACAAAGCCATTCTTTCCAGATCTCCTGTACATAAAAACTGAATTGATAACATATTAATCAAATCTTTTTTCTTTCCAGCAGAATAGAATGATGTATATACGCTCATTCATTCTAATAATTAGCTTGAGTTGCAAAATGAATAAGAACACTAGGTCAACTTTTTCTTTTCAAAGACAGACGTGGCCAAGGAATATTCCTTTGGCTGAAAACAAGAAGAAATACAAACAAAATGAAGTTAGGGCAACAGGAAATAGTTTACAATATGGTCACCAATTTCCATGAGTCCATTTGGGAATCACAGTTAGTGACAGGCCAGAGCTATATATTCCAAAGAAATATCTGGAGCTAAAGAATTGGAAATACTTAAAATGTTGATCATTTAGTACCTTTCTGTAAAATGGGAGTAATAACAATAGCATGAAGCAACAGTCACCACTAACTACTCATAACCAAATTTATTGGTCTTAATGAAGGGTATATATTTTTTCCCCTTCTGACTTGAGTAAAGCCTAAATGTGACCCACAAATTTGTATATTTATTGTATAAGGGAAGACTAGAAAGGGGAAAAAAAATGACAACAAAAGTCAGTTAAGCTAAGAATGATGATAAAAATGAGTGAAACACCTTGATTAAATTGAAAGAAATGCAAAACAAATTAGCATAAGAAATGTGTTTTACAGGATAATTTGCATAGTTTTTCTCTCTATGCACATGTATATATACACATGTATACATCAGTATATGTACACATTTATAGATACATATATACAGATACACACATGCACACATATACAAAATATGCATCTTTCATTTCAAATATGTTTCATTTTACCAGAATGGTGTATTCAAAACTGGCTTTTATTTCTTTATGAGAATATATACATATAGCATTTCACTGTTAACTCTATGCTTTTAAGAGCACATTATTCTCGCAGGAGGACGTAATATTGAATTTCTGTTCTTTGAAGACCTCTTTGGTCTCGAAGTTAGAATAATTTAATACTTGGAACCATCTTACCAAATGAGCCTGAAGGCATTGTCTAGACTAGCCAAGGTGAAACCAGATTATTGGTGCTATGGTACTTACCATGGAATAAGCTACTAATTTTTATAGTCTCTTCTGATTATCTGAACATAATTTTAAACACTACTCCCTACTAATCACAATTTTATTTAAACAGGGTTTCTTTTAGAGTGAAATCATAGAAGTTTTAGTTATTCAGGTACCAAAAAGATGGTGTTAATGAGATTGCTTCACTTGTAAAGGAGTTCCATGCCATATTGCTAAACGACAGAATTCTGATGAGATTTTGGTATAGCTATGAAAAGCTTATTTAGTTCACTTGTGTGATCTTTAATATTTGGATTGTGTTAAAAAATTTGGGGTCCTGACTTTTCCCCAACACTATATTGTGCTAAGGTCTGTAACTGAAAAAGAGAAGAATAAGCTGAGTGGGAGAATCCTAGAATTCTTTTATAAATGCAAATAATCTATTGTTTAAATATCCTGGCCTAAGGGAAACTGAGGGGTTCTCCCCTCCTTCCTTTAATAATAAAATAGCAATGTACAGAGAATCTCTGTTCTTTGAATATCTGTTTAAATGATTTAAGATCCCATTTTGAGAATCAAGTCCTGGCACCCCCCCAACTTTGAAACCTCAATAATCTAACACTTCTCTCTTTTCCTGCTAATACTAGCTTCAAAACACTCCAATTTTATAACAATTAGAACTGTTCAAAAGTGGGAGGTTGACTCAAGGGGTGGTAGGCTGCTTCACCTTGTAAGTCCTCAAGTCCTGACTGGATGATTACTTTTGTGGTCTGAATAGTAGAGATTTTTTTCATGTATGGTCAGACTAGATGACCACTAAGTTTTGGCAATTCCATGATCCTTTATGGGCCTGTAACTTATGAGGAACTTATATTATTTATTTGCTTGTTTTGTTCCCTGTAGTTCAATTAATTTAAAATTAATTTTCAGACTTATTCAGCCTAAAGCAATCTGTATTGCCATGCTTCCAACTTATCCCGCATATATTTCATTGTGCATAGCTAATTGTATGTAGTCTCCCTCATTGGACTAGGAACTCCTTGATCAAGGCCTGCTTTTGTCCTTTGTTGTATTATCAGAGTTTAGCACAATTTGTTGACTTGATTATGACCCAGTCAAGGACTGTGAGAGATCTGGGACTGTTAAGGTAACTACTACTTTAAACTGACCTGTTTGGTTTATTCTGCCACCCAAATTAGACTGGGGTAGAGGAGGAAGAAGAGAACTATTTTCTTCTCTCAGTGTTCTTTAATAAAAGTGGAGCTTGTTTAAGATGCCAAATGGGCAGCCCCAGAAAACAATGATCTCTGCCTTTTAAAAAAAACACCTACAAATAGATGTAGGCAAGGCAAAGGCAAAGGCCAACTTTCCCACCTCATTCTGAAGGAACTGATTCTGAGAAGAAAGAGGGTAATTTGTTTAGGGTCGGGGACCTTTTCAAGCTTTGTTCTTTCTTCTGAGACTTCCACCAAAGCTGCCAAGGACATGCTTGTTGGTGATTTTGGTTGTAGGGACACCTTGCCAATAGAAACTGGACAAGATCCACTAATTCATTTCCCATCAAACACTGAGAGCCTGGACACCAACTATTCCAGACTTGTGGTTCCCAACAGTGTCACTTAGGTTCAAATCACTGTCCATGACCTCCTCATAAAATCTTTTAACTGTATCACAAAGAGACAGGGTATGGAAACATAGGACAACATGCCCATTTTCATAATCAACTAACAAACATTTTTGCTAATGGTTCTTCAGTAATTAGACAAACTGGTCCATCTGAATAAATATTGATTTGGATATAGTTCATTTCAATAAATACCTACAATAATGACTAACTTGAGTACTCACTGTCCCCCATACCCTGGTTCCCTGAATAAATATCCATACATATTCCTTTCTCTTTAAACTTATTTAATAAAATAGTTATTTGGCAAATTAGGTGAGTGGTTATGTTAAATTTGATGTGATTCTATAAAAGATTAGAGAGATTAGGTATTAATTTATCTTACTTATGTTCTCTCACTAACCTAAGTTATATGCAAAAAAAAGAATTGAATTAGACATTAAAATGAAAGAGAAAAATACATAAGTAAAATGGACAAAGATATGAACTTGGAGTTAAAGGATCTGGGAGCTTTGGCATTTACTATGTATGAAACCTTGGGTAAGTCACATGATCTCTATGGACTTCAGTTTCCTCAAATGTTTCCTCAACTGTAAAATGAAGGAGTTGAATTTGATGAACTCTAGGGTCTCCTCTAGCTTTAAATCTATGATATTAAGTTGAAAATTTCATTTATTTATTTTCTTAAATATTTTTTTCATTGGATTGAAAAGGAGTCAGTTTGGGTTTGTCGGTTACCTTAATGATCAAACTGTGCAGTTGAAGCTAAAGCTAGACCATAAATATAGCTTCTTGAAAAGAAAGGAACAAAAAGAATTGTCAAGTCAGTGGTTCCATATAGATGTTGTCAAAACCATCCAAACTGATTGGAACATTAAAGTGGTTTCCCTTTTCTTCTCATGTTATTAAATGTGATTTACCCTGTTCTTTTGCTATCTTCCTATCCCTCACAAGAGATGCTACCTATGAAGGCAAAGACATTAAAAAACGTAAGCACTTGAGTCTTTTTTTCCTTACTCTTTTCCATATTCTTCCTTTGCTTGCATTTTTAAAGGTGAAGATATGTTTTGCTCTAATGCTGTTAATAATTTGGTTCAGCCCTCTAATTGAAATATCAGTTAAACAATAACTTAGAATTCAAGTCCTGAGAAGAGGTCTCGACATGTTTATCTCTACTATCAAGGCAGTCACTGCACCTGACTATTAAGCATTAGATGAAGATGATAAAATGACTTGTCATGATTGTTAAGGTGGATTAAACTCTTACAGTATGGCCGTAATGTGATGCAGAGATAGAAATGGTCTCTACCAAGTCAGTCACCATCTGGATGAAAATTGGGACAGGAAAAAAAAAACCAACACAAACAGAGTTTTAATAAGAGGATTAGAATAAGGTAACTATATACTCAAAATGGCATCAGACAGTAAGCATTACATGTCCTTCTATATCATACATTTTCCCAAAAACCATTTCCTTAACTCTAAGCAGTTGCTTATGATAGTGATCAGACATTGCTATATGGTCCATATAATCACAGACTTATGGGTAGAGGAGACTCTAAAAGAGCTGTGCAGTTCAAGGTCCTTGTGTTAGAGATCAGGAAACAGACTTAGAGACTTTGACCTCCTCCATGCAATACAAATACTCAGTGTCAGAGCAAGGATTTAGACTTTTTTGTTTTAACTCCAAATTCAGTGCAGCCTTTCCAGGCCCCTGGAGCAAAATATTGTCAACTACAATTTAATATAAAAGTCAAACAGAATAATAATAATGATGATGGTACAAATTATGTAAGGCTATTGCCCAAGAAATGGCCTCCAAATGTAATGGATATTTGAAGGATGCCTTGGGAAAATATAATTCTTTCCTTGATTTTAGGGCACAGGTGAATCAGTGACTACCTTTTAACAAAGGACATTGTTGATTGTTCATTGTTTTCTTGTTACCAGTGCCGTTTATTAATAGGGAAGCAATAAGGTCTATTAAACAAAATGTAATTCAATAGAATCAGTTTGATGATAAATGGAACCCATGTGGTTAACTTTGTTTTGAAATTAACCTATCAGGTGCAGATCTCTGTAATTAAAGAATCCTAATTCATAATTCTCTGAATCATTGCATTTGGCAGGCAAATGGCAGTAATTTTCATTTCACAACACAGTGCCTCAGACAGTAATAAGCCAGAACTAAACAAATGCAGGTTTAATCAGGTAACAAAGCATGTCAAATACTTATCCTGAAACAAGGGAGTCTGGCACATGAAGTGTGAAATGCTGAGAAGTCCCTTGGGGAATGTTATATTCTCTGATCTGTACCTTTTCACAGCTTCTGTTGACACCTTTAAAAAGAAAAAAATCTCCCCCCAGAACAAGCACCAGAATTCAAAACAAATCTCTCTCAATGGGACTTCAGTGAGCCAAATATTTTTTCTTTCCCCAAAGGACACTTGAAAGAGTAGTTCTTTGTTCATCTTCATGTGATTTTGGTCCAAACTTTACAAGAAGAGAAATTTCTCAGTATTTTATGGTTCTGCTATAAAAAGAGTTTGAATCTCATATATTCAATAGAGATCCCAACAACTCTCCTGGAGTGGAGAAATTAGGTATTAAATTGGAATCCCAGAGTTTTACTATATGGAGAATAAAGAGGGAAAAGAGGGTTTGGGGTTGGCTCCCATGTTTCCATGACATCTCCCAGGATACAAAGAAAAGCGACTGCCACCCAGCATTAGTGGCAGATGGATCTTACACAGTCTTTCTAAAGAGAAACTTCAAAGTACGTCTTGCAAAATTCCTGCTTTGACACTGTGCCTGATTTTGAATATATTAGCATCTATGTATCTCTCCCAAATTTGCATAAATATTTAAAATACAGGTTATTGCAAAAACAAGCACAACCCTCTCTACCTTGTCTGACCTAATTTGCCTTTCCCTAAAAGGCCTTTCCCAAGCCCTTAAGAAAGGCATCAACCCCTTTAATTCACTTTATCCTGGGTAATCTTACTCTAATGTCTCATGGTGACATGGAGGTGACTCTAGATCCTTGATGGCTGTACCAGTGAAGGGTAAGTTCTCACAAGTTATACCAAGATAGGAAGGCTTCACATACAATATGGCAACCAAGTGTGTCATCTTTTAGAGTAGAATTAGAACTAGGGTGGGGCTAATGGAGATTTGTCCCAGGTACCAAAATAGAACAATATGCCATTTCCTCCTCCAGTAGGTGTTCTTAAATATCATTATAATAATTTAAAATTTGTTTCCCAGTGTCTCTTGCATATGGCAAAGTAAAGAAATTCTCTAAACTTGATAAGTCCCTCCAAACCAAATCAAAATACATATTAATATTCAGTAACTTCATTACAAAGTAGACTTAGAAGAGAAGAGTAAAATATATAGTAGAAAAAAATTTATTCAGAATTAAAGAACAAACAGTTCCGAACATTGATAAGTTACTCAGAAGTCTCATGCCATTATAACATAATGGTAGACAAAGAGCGCACCAAAGAACATCACCAACAATGAAATCAATTATGCTTTAACAGACAGGAAATGATCTGTTACCAATGTGGGAGTGATTTTAGAATTAGCTAACTGTATACAGGCAGACCATTGACTAGTCAGAGTTGAAGTCAAAATTTAAATTAGAAATCAGGGGAAAAAAAGATAAGCATGAAAAGAAGACATAACCTGTAATTGTAAGAGCTCCCAAAATACTTAAACAGTTAAATCTAAACAAAATGACAGAATAAAAGTAAAAGTATTTCTTAGTGGAATTAAAACAATTTAAAATAATCATCATAATGAAAAAGACCAAAGGAACCCTTAGGCAGAGAACTCATTGCCAAAAAGGAGAGAAGTGACAGCTAAGGGTAACACTAGGTCAGAATACCAGTTTCCAAAACATTAGTGAGGAGGAGCATGGAAACTCATGAGCAGTATTAGCTCACAAAATAATGAAAAGGAGTGGAAGGAAAAATAAAGCGAAGGAATGCTTGGGATGAGACCAGACTAAGCCAGATCACCCCCAAAGCATTTGCAAATTAAACTGGAAGATGAACAAATAAAGTGAAATGGAATAGCTCTGTCAGCATTTCTCCAGGTAATCAATAGTTATTATTATTATTAAGGAGAGTGGAAACACAACATTTGAACTCAAACACCTCAGTAGCTGATTTGCTATAGATGTGCTATATGTGGAAATGGGACTCAAGAAAATGAAATTAGGAAGAGCAGCTGGACCTGGTGAGATATAGATATAGAAGGAAGAACCACATGCCAAAGATGATGCAATTTGCAAGTCACTCAGGATCAATTTTCATGATTATAGATTAAGAATTAGAAGGGCCTTAGAGTCCAACCATTTCATTTCTCAGAGTCAGACCCCCAGAGGTAAATTGTCTTACTCAAGGTCGCCTAGGAAGTCAGGGGCAGGGCTGGGATCTGATTCTAAGAATTTAGGATTTCTGATTCTAAAATCTCTAGGAGTTCTGATTCTAAAAAATAGTCTTTCCTCTCTACCATGCTGACTCTTAAAAAGGGGGAAGATTTTTAAAGAATGAAAGATAATTGATTGAACCATTATACAAAAACATATTAGTGGGCATATGCCAGAAACTATTGATGAAAATGTTTGCTGCCTCATATCTATAAAACCTATGCAAGGGAGTCAATATGAATATATCTCATATTAAGGAAAATATGATAAGAGAATCCAGTGCTTCTCAACCTTCCTAATGCCACCACCCTTTAATACTCGTGTGTGGGCGTTTCTGCATGTGGGAGGACCCACCTGGAGACTGATAGAGGAGTGGTGTCTCAGTTCCTAAGACTATCGGAAATACGTGTTTTCTGATGGTCTTAGGCAACCCTGCGAAAAGGTCCTTTGATGCCCAAAGGGGTCGTGACTCACAGATTGAGAACCGTTGGAATAGACAGACTACTGGCATTTTTCCCAACCTATCTCACATGCCTGAAACTCTATCCTTCCTCATCACCACCTTGTGGATTCCTTCCAGTCTCAATTAAAGTCTTACCTTCTACAAGAAGTTTTTCCAATCCCCCTTAATGCTAGGACTTTCCATCAGTTGATTATCTCCAATTTATGCTCTACATATCTTGTATAATTTGATATTGATATCTTGACATTGATATAATTTGATATTGATATCTTGTATAATTGATAATTTGTAATTATCTCTCCCATTAGATTATTATGTACAGTTATTATCAACACATCAAATTTCAAAGTTAATCTCTTGTTTTCAGGAAAGATACTATTTTGACATCTAGGTCACAAGTGTGAATGGGACAGAGCACAGTTTCAGAGCTGGACTTTAGATACAGGAAGACACTATGGTTATTCAGTGGAGTTTACTGGATTGAGGAAACCACCCCTGAAGCTGAGACTATTGGTTCTGAACTCAGATAGGGGTCTTTGTGAAAGATTCACCAAACACCGATAAATTTCTACATAATGAAAAAATTATAAAATGTGTTGGTACAGGGATATATCCAGGCCTGAAAGAAAAGAAGTACCTTTGGAAGTCATTATTCAGTGAAGTTTTTCTTAACTGTTAACAATGAAGAGAGATCTGCTAGATTGCAGTGGTTCTCAACCTGTGGGTTGTGTTCAATTTGTAACAATGAAAATACATCCTGCATATTAGATATTTACATTATGATTCACAACAGTAGCAAAATTACAGTTATGAAGTAGCAAAGAAAATAATTTTATGGTTGGGGGTCATCGCAACATGAGGAACTGTATTAAAGGGTCAAGGCATTAGGAAGGTTGAGAGCCACTGTGCTAGAGCATCTCAAAACAAAGAATGACAGTGATAATTGTGATGAGCTTCAATGTGATGAGTCCAAAAATAATCCCATTCAGGAGACCCTCAAGCACCTTTTGTATTGAAAATGCATTTTATATACCTCTGGAAAGGTTTTTCTCTTTCCTCACACTACACTTTAACCTTGAGTCGTTAAAAATGGTGATTGCTGATGAAGTAATGCTAAGCAGTGATGGTCTTCTGTCATGGTTAACATTATCAATGAAGAAGGCTGGCATCTGAGTGGTAGTGATAGGGCTGTCCATAATTTGGAAGGCTACAATGGGGAGGAGCATAATGGTGGTGACTCTAATAGAACTGCCTGTGATGGGGATGACCATGAAGATCATTGCTAAGTAGTTAATGTTTTCACAAATTCAGAGAATTAAACTTTTTGGTAGGTAAAACAATTCTCCTTGACAACAGGAATCATTTTTTGCTTTTCTTTGTGTCCCCAGTGCTGACCAAAATGCCGAGCACATAATAATTGCTTAATGAATGATAGTTGTCTGACTGACTGTCGATATATAACTTTTATGGAAAATCATACTTTTGTAATCATGTTACTGATGGATTTACAGAGAATACAAAATCTGATCTATTGACTTTTTCGTTGGTTACAAAGTTGATTTCATAACAAAATGCAGCCTTAAAGACCTTCGTAAGCTGTACATTAATTGGAAAATGGATAAATATGATGTGTTACAGGAACGTAATAGAATATTATTGCTCTGCATTAAAAATGATGCATATGATTGACATTGAGATGCATGGAAAGATTTATATGAAGTGATATAAAATCAAGTAAGCAGATCCAAGAAAATAGCACACACTTCAACTACAACATTATAAATGAGAAGTACAGAGAAGAAACTAAATGCTGCTAAATAATAGCGACCAAGCCTGGAACCAAATAAGAAATATGATATCTCCACCCCACCACTTCTTTGCAGAGGTGGGTAGGAAGGCAGAGGTGTGGGTCACTGCATGTAATGACAGAATTTCTCAATATGTTGTTTAGTTTTACTGAACTTTTACAAAATTCCTTTTCAAAGGCATGTACTAGTATAGGTCACTGCTTATAATGTCAGAATTTCTCAATATAGTAAGGATGCTTATATGGTTATGAATCATGAAATATAATCTCAGAAGGAACAAAATTTCAGGCAGCCTCGAGGACGATGAAGACATCATGGTGGGTGTAAGCCAGTTGAAAAATACTACCAATAATGACACGAACACAACAAATATTTTAAAATATATCTCCAAAGACATGTATGACTAGAAAGGGAGGTGGATAGGTCTTGCAGCCAAACTGAAGAATAATGAATCAATAGCCTCAGTATTGCACTGGCATCTGCCAAATATTAAAGTCAAATCAATAAGGGTTTACTGAGTACCTACTATAGATTCAGTATGGAGGATGTGTGCAAGGAGAGAGGCAAAATTCATGAAAGCTGAGGAGACATTTGCACCAATGGAGAGAGTACCCCCATATTGATGAGTTCACAGATCATCATCAAAGTATCCATTGGGAAGAAACCAGAAATGACCAGTGCTGTTTGTTGTTGATAATTATGGGTAAGTGCCATGTTAAGTGATGAATAATGTAAAGGAATGAGCACACTTCAACCCTTTCAGTGCAGTAGGAAGGTGTCTAGGTTTATTTTTGCCACTCCTTCCCCTGCCCCCAATATACAGAATTCTTCTAAATTTTTATCTGGTATGACCACTGGGCCTGCTCAATTTATGACTGTTAATGTGTCAATGTCCTACAAGTCTCTTCAGTGACATTGGTGGGTAATTCACAGTAAATGGGAGTGGGGATGAGGGTTTTTAAGGCATATGTTCTGTCTCCATATTTGTCTCAGGAAAACCCCTTGCCCTTGAACAACTCATAATAAAGTGTAAATGGGGTAGAAAGTATCAATCAGGGGTTGACAAGGTGTCAACAGATTGACAAGGTGACTCCAGCCCACTTTAGGGGGAGGGAAGAGTAACAGATAAAAGAGGAATAAAACACGGCACATCTGTTAAAACAGACTGAAATGTCAGCTTTTGGAATGCCATTCACATGCTTCCTGCTAAAGCAGAGAGGTTCAGCTCGCTAGGCTCTCCAGGTGTCAAACCTCTTCTGTAACTTTCCTGGAGCAACCCCAACAGAAAGTCTGGAAATGTGAGTCCTGGCTTCACCACCCTGGGCTGACATATATATCACCCACTTGCTCTGTTGGTTCTGGGATCCCATGGAAACTTCACTAGGAAGGCCACTCTCTCTTTTGAACTGTCAATCCCTGGAGAGCATCTGCGAGATAAAAGTGCATCTTTCCGGTGCATCATTTTTACTGGCTTGTAAAAAGGTGAATGATGAACAGCTTTTGCATAATCTCTTGTAAAACTTGGTGAACTTCTCTAGTTTTGAAAGCAGTGAAAATTCTCTAATCAATGTGACCCAACAACAGCAAAAAATTTTTACAAAGGTTTGCAAAGCGCTCTACATACATTTTATTTTATTTTTTGACTATTTTTCTTTTTTTAACTTTATTGATTTGTTTATTTACTTTTAGTTTACAAGATTCAGTTACAGAATCATTTGAGTTTCAGATTTTCTCCCCTCCCTTCTCCCCTCCCCCCCAAGGTGGCATACCATCATGTATGGAATCTGCAAATTCTTTCACATTGTACAATAGTCTGGTTGTGTTGAAGCTTTGTAACCAATGGAGAGAATCATGGGGAAAAAAAAGGAAACAGAACCAAACATGGAAAAGACCAATAGCATGTGTTGCTTCAGTCTCTATTTAAACTCTGGTCTTTCTAGATCTTTCTCTGAGTTCTACATACATTTTATTTTTATATAGTCTCCACAATGATCCCAAAGGGAGAGAGTTCTTGATCTCACCAAACCAAAATTCCCCAAAGACTTTCATATAGTAAAGGAGGGATAGGGGCATGATAGAGAATGCCAGCTTCTCTACACGTCTCTCCTTCCCAAAGTCTTTCTCCCTTTATGAACCTGTAGAGATATTGGAACCACCAATCCTCTATGGAAAAATTGGAAGCAAGAAGAGGCCAGATTTCATTTCTCTTCAGCTTTTACCAGCTCCATCTACCCCTCATGAAGGTAACCAATCAATCTCTATCAATGAATGACATACAATTGGCCCTTGAACCAAGGGTTACACATTCTTTTTGCTAGCTCCAGTTTCCTATTGTTTCTTTTCACTGTAGCTAGATTAAATTTTGCAGGCACAGGACTAGAAGGTTGGCGATGGGAGGAGGGGGAAGTTCCTTGATCCTCTGTTCATCTGTGGGCTACTCTAATTAAAAAGCAGGAAAGAATCCTGAGCGTAGATGGTTTTATCTTGCTTCCTTTATCCAGTGATATCTTTGTCACTGGAGATGATTTTTTCATCCCATTCACTTCCCCAGTGCTCCCAATTTTAAGGATATACTATCCATCACAGGACATTCCACTCTATCTCCCATGTCTACATTCCTCCATAGATAAAAAGGGGAATGCCCAGCTCAACTAAAGTTGGCTGTAGCCACTAAATCAACCTCTAGTTTTTAAATGGATTCTTGACAGACTTATTTGCACATACTTTAAAAATATTTTTTAGCTTGGGTTCAGAGGGTGAATGTGCACCTGTACATACTAACACAAATGCTACTCCTTTCCCTTTATGGGATTATTTTGTTTCAAACTCTTTGGCTGTGACCTTAACAGCCATAACCTGAGATGATCTGGAAGGCAGCCATCCTTCTGGACTCACATCCTTCTCTAACATCACTCGCTAAGCCTTCTATGGAAAAAAAAAATAATACCTACTTCTGTCTAAAAGCAAATTTAGAGAGGGCCCAATACTACTAATAATTTTATAATACTTTAATGTTGAGAAAGCTTTTATGTCTTATGTTAACTCATGTGACTCTCGTAACAACCTTCTGAGGTTAAAAAATGAGGACATTAATAGCCTTCCATTTTACAAATGAATAAAACAAAGAGAAACTAAGCCACAAAAGGTTTTAAAGGGCTTGTCCTGCATCACACAACCTGTAAGTGTCTGAGGCAGGATTTGAACTCAGGTCTTTCTGACTCCATATCCTCTTCTCCATTTGCTATGCCACTAAGCTGTCCACAACCACATGATCCTAAAAAGTAACTCCAGAAATCCTCATCTAGTCTGGATCCAGCCGAAACTCTCTTCAGATGCTGTTCCTCCAAACATGATGGGCTCACAGAGTCTTTCTGCATACTTCCCAAACATCAGATTCTTGTACCCTCACTTCTCTCCATCCCAGCTGCTGCTTCTTTGTCTCTTCTTTCCCTCCTCTGGTTATTGCTCTTCTCTCAGGCCTCCTGCTGGTCCTGGGGATCTTTCTAAGTGATCTTTTCTTGATGATTTTCTCTGATTTAGCATCCTGGTCTTGTATATCCTGTCTTAGATACTACCTATGTGAACTTAGATAAGCTACTTATACTGGCCTCAGGTTCCTCATCTATAAAATAACGTGGTTGTACTAAATGATCTCTCAGGTCCTTTCCTGATCCAGGTATATGAACCTGTGACCCTTTGTGGTCTAAAATACCAGATGTCTTTATTTGTACCTTATCAACACCTACTTGATACGTCCTGCTCCATTTGATGCCTTATGAGGCCATGATGCATAGTGGATAGAGTGTTAAACTTTGAATCAGGAAGAAAGCGACCCTGAATAAATGTCACCTAACCACAATTCACTTCAGGCAAAGTCTCAGGATGTATCCACTAAGTTGACAGATCATTCAAGAACAAGAACAATGCTGATTTGTGGAACAGCTGTGTAGATTAAGTATATGGTTCAGATTTAGATTACAGCAGCAAAATTCAATAGCTTCTAGGCTTCAAGAAACAGTTCAAGCCATGGGAGTATAGAAAATGGAAGCATATAGAAGAATTTCAGGATTTCAGCATTAGCAGGAACCTCAGAGGCCATCTTGTCCAACCCAGACCTGAATAGAAACACTTTTTTCACACATCCCTTCCCCACCCCCAAAGCTGTCTTCTTCCCTTCACTTGAAAACCTCCAGTGATAGGGAGTCCATGATTTCTCCAGTCAGTCCAATACACTTTGGGATGAGGCTAATTGTTGAGGATAACTTTTCTATCATTGTGTTTGAATTTCCTGCTCTGAAATGTCTACCCATTGCTCAGTGTTGCGCCTGCTAGAGTCAAACAGAACAAGGCTAGTTCCATTTCCATTGGAGACCCTTCAAGTACTTGAAAAGCTATCAAGTGCACTCATAAACTATCCCTTCTCTAGACCAAACATCACCAGTTATTTTCAAATATCTTCACAAAGGCATGGTATCTAGTCTTTGTTCCTTGTGTCAAAAGGTTAGGCACTGATCCTGTAACATCCTCACCAGGGGAATAATAATTATAAATAATATTGTTTTAATAAGCATCAATAACCACTGGTTATAACATTGATTATTGATAGTAATAGGAAATTTATATTAGTAATCACAATATTATTTCATGATATAATGTATAATATAATAATATGACTATAATATGTTTCTCATATTAATGTTAATATTATTATAAATAATTAATATAGTTATATAGGGCTTTAGGTTTATAAAGTGCTTATTATAGTATATTATAACACTGAAACCTACTAATATACAATTATTGCATATTAGGCATGTAAATTATTAATGGCATTAATAATTAGTATGAATAATAGTATAATAATACAGTGCTTTAAGGTTTGTAAGGTGCTTTACAAATCATCTCATTTTCTCCTCATAATAAGCCTCAGAAGCAAGTGCTATTTTCAGCCTCATTTCATAGAGGAGGAAACTGAGGCAGACAGTAGAGCAATTTGCCTACATTCACAAATCTAGCTACTTCTAATACTAGATTTGAACTCAGGTCTTTCTGACTTCAGGCAGCTAGATGGTGCAGTGGATAGAGTGCCAGTCAGGAAATCAGGAAGACTGATCTTTCTAAGTTCAAATCTGGCCTCAGACACTTACTAGCTGTGTGACCCTGGATAAGTCACTTAAGCCTGTTTGCCTCAGTTTCCTTATCTGTAAAATGAGCTGGAGAAGGAAACAGTAAACCACTCCGGTATCTTTGCAAACCTCTTTGTCAAGAAAACCACAAATGGGGTCACAAAGAGTTAGACAGAGCAGAAATGACTGAAAGACAACTTTCTGATCCCAAGTCTACCACTTTTATCCACTACAAGAGGGGTTGCCAAAAGTAAAAACTGAAAAGACTTTTCTGAACCTAAGTCTAAAGAAGATCCAAGAGAATACTTTTCCTTCATATTACAAAAGCTATTTCCACTTATGTTTATCCCTAGACTCATCAAAAAATAAATATGTTTATATACATATACATGTGTATGTTAGAACTCGCTTTGAAGTAAAAGTCAATGGACCCAAGGTCTTCTAGTTCTTCTTTCTATGTGTTTCATCCACTGATTGTTTGGACATTGGTTCTTTTGATAAATCATGAGTCATAGGATTGTGGGCTGGAAGGGATCTCAAAGCATCATTTGGTATCTGGACCTAAAGTAAATCTCCAAAAGAGGACAACATTGCTCACTATAGACTAAAAATGTAGTTGAGTGAGGTGTTGGGCTCCATGGGAAGATGAAGGCAGGAGAAGAAGAGTAAAGGGCTTTGAGTGGAAGAGGACTAGCTAATGTGGATGAAGAGCAGAAGAGTTCTTGTCTCATTATTGTGTGGCTGGCTCAGACAGCTTTGCAGCTAGGAAAACTGTCTTTCATCTTCTGCTCGAAGAAGTCTATTTCCTTGGCTTGATATTGTTATTTATTTCTTGAGTGCTACCCGTCTCTCTGCTGCATGTAATATAAAACAGGTCCAGAGCTCCACCCCTCTGCCTAGTGCCTGCAAGCAGGATATGCAAGAAGGAGATGGGTCAGACAAGCAGGAACTTCCTCTAAACCAACTCTACTAAAATCAGTTGGAAAAGAAACTCGGGTTGGGGATTCACTGTAGAATCAATTTGGTAAATACTTCCGCACAAAGTGTTAGTGAGATTAAAACCAGTAATGACAACCAGTTGAAATGCCAACTGGACTGTGAAGCCTTGGAGGGCAAACCTCTGAGGGGACAGGTGGGTAGATCATCAGTTATTTTAATACTGTTATTTAAAAAAATAGAAAGAATAAGTAAATGAAGCAAAATCTAGCCACTTCACTGGCAAATTGTGTAACCAGGAACAGATAGACAGAACTGAGAGAAAGGACAGTAGTCTAGTCACATATTTTAGAGGCAAAAAAGCATAAATAACATGAAAAAGAAGGAAAGTCCTGACATCCAAAATCTGTGGCCTGAATTAGACTGTCCGGACGTCTGGTAGGACAAACAAACCATTAGCAAAGGTCAGGCAGCAAATCAGAGTACATAGTATTCTCCCACTGTGGCTAGTAGCAAGGACAGGGGTGAGGTTTGGGGGTGAGAGATGGGGGAGTAAAGAAGAGGCCTTTAAACAGAGGTCCAACAGCAGCTTGCTTGACACAGATGTTTGGACCATCTAGAGAGCTTGCATACCATTCTGTGTTCTTTTCCATCCCAGTTGGAGCACTTGCCACCAGATATAAATAAATAAAAGAGTAAATATGATTTCCTAGAATCATGAGACCTGAGGGGATAGGGTGGGTGTAACTTAACAATCTGACCAGTGTCTGGAAGCTGGGATGGGCTATCCAAGTTGCACTAACTGTTTGAGCATTGGGAAAATCATCTGGCCTCATGTCACCAAAGCTCTCAACTCTAAAAAGGAGAACACTTTCATTTAGGGAGGACTTCAGGAGTTATAGGTTGGGCATTCATAGTAATGAGACCATGTTCATAGGCTATATTATCCCCACCATCATATTTTACATATGACAGAGTACATTATTTATTTAGGATAATGATTGAATACACGCATGCTTGAAAAAGAAGAGGAGTTGAATGAGGGGTAGCCTAAAGAAAGTTCAGGTGCTCCATTGATGTCCCGAAAATATCAGGAGAGAGTGAAGAAGCCCATTTCTTCCCCACCATCACATTGGGTGGGCCCTGTGTGAAGAGGCAGTATGGTATAGTGGAACTGGACTGGATTTGGCATCAAAAGGTCTGAGTTCAAATTGCTATCTTGCAACTTATGACTTGTATAACCCTTGGCAAGTCACTTCACTACTCTGGGTCCCAATTTCCTAATCCATAAAATAAGAGAGTTGGTTTAGATAACCTTTAAGATCCCTAGAGACTTTTGTACTATGAACTTCTAAGTTCTATGAACTTAAAAGAATAACTATTGACTACTCTTTCCCCCAGATACTCTTTCCTCTGTGAGTTTTGGGCACACTACTGTCTTGTAGTTCAAAAGAATGGTTTCTTCTCCATTAACTCTGCTGGCTCACTATTCACATCACTCTTCCTGCCTGCCTGCTTCTTCTGTATTAGCTCTGTTGGTTCATCACCCACTTCACTCCTTAACTATGGGTATACTCCCAAGGTTCTGTCACAAATTGTCTTTTCTTCTCCCCATGTAATCTCTCTCTTGGCAACTGCATCAGTTTACAAGGGCTTAACTCTCAGCTCTATGCAGATGGCTCATAGATCTATTTATCCATTCCCAATCTAACCTGAACTTTAATTCCATATCACTGATTGCCTATTGGACCTTCCAAACTATGTGTCTCATAGACATCTCAATCATAATATGTCCAAAAATGAACCTATTCTCTTCTCCCCCTGCCCCAAACACTTGTCTCTTCCAAAATTTTCTATTTCTATAAAAAGCACCACCTCCCTGCCAGTCTGTCAGGTGCATAGCCTTGCATTATCCTTAATTGTTCATCCTCCAGGACTCTCCATATCCTACCAATTGTCAGATCTTTTTATTTCTTCTTACAAAACATCTCTCACACCTGACCATTATTCTTTATTCACATAGCTACCTCATCATCTCTCAAATGAGATAATATTTATAAAGCACTTAATGTAGTTCCTAACACAGGTGCTTAATAAATTCTTTCTCCCCTCCCCTTCACTTCTCACCTACATTATTGCAACAGCCTCATAATTCATCCCCTTGCTTCAGATTTCTCTCCACACCAGTTCATCCTATATACCATTGCCTTAAGTGCAGCTATGACCTTGTGACGCCCTTGTTCAATAAACTTTGGTGGTTTCTATTGCCTCTAAGACAAAATAAAAACTCTATTTAGGCTCTATCATTGTTGTTGTGTCGTTTCAGTCATGTTTGAATCTCCATGACCCCTTTTGGGGTTTTCTTGGCAAAGATCCTGGAGTGGTTTGCCATTTCCTTCTCCAATTTAGCTTTTAAAGCCCTATACAACTTAACCCCAACCCATCTTTCCAGCCTTATTGAAAATTACACCCCCTCCTGTTCTCTGTGAGCCAACCAACTGTCTATTCCTCATATATGATACTATCTCCCCTTCTATGCCTTTGTACTCTCATCCATGGAAAGAATTCCTTCCACACCCCCACCTCACAGAATCCCTCCCTTCAAGATGAGGCTCAGGCACTGCCCTCTACATGAAGCCTTTTTGGATCCTAGCAGCTGTTAGTAGCCTCAAACTACATTGTACTTGTCTGCATTTCTTCTAGTTATGTTTATTTGGTATATACTATACACGCATTTCTTGTGTTCCCCATTAAGTCTGATCTTGTAAGTAGAGATTGTTTCATCTTTTGTACTTGTATCTTCAGTGCCTGGTACAGAATCTGTACGTAGTAGTTACTTGAAATGTTTGTGAATTGATTTAAGTAAATACTGAATAAATGCAAATAAATAGAGGTAGCAAAATTCATTGATCCACATTCTAAGTTCCCCCTCCCTCCTCCGCTACAAATACACACACACACACACACACACACACACACACACACACACACACACACACCATCCACATGGGGGAGAAGGCTAAAGACCTCAGTAAAGTCATGGTGTCCAAAAGTGTCAGGGAAAGGAAGCATTCCTCATCTCCTCCCCTTCCTCCCCAATCTTCCTTAAAAAATAGCGCTAGAAGAATCCATAACAGTGTCACCTGGCTAGACATTAGTCAAGTGTAAAGTCCCCAAAGGGAGCGTGACCCAAGTCTGAGTCAGAGGACCAAGTTGATAGGTCCCTAAACCGTTTCCCTAGGGCGGTACCCTATGAAATGAGCAAAGGTTTATTTATTTCCAAGGACCAATTCAGGTCATAAGTGACTTAAAGGCAATTCTTTGGCTCCGGGGAAATGGATGGAGACAAGTGGGGAGGCTTTCTTTCCCTCCATGAAGAAGAGGGAGATATTGTCTACCCTGCCTTCCCTGGTGTCAAGGGTGGAGCTGAGCCCTTTAATCAGATACCATTCCCTATAAGAAGATTCTGAAACATGTCATGAAATTTCTCTCTTTCCAAGTCTTTGAAAAATTAAAAAAAACCTTCCAAAACCTTTTGATATGATCCCAAACGCCTAAATTCCATCACCTTGAAAAGAACACTAGCTGCTCATTTCCAACGACTCCAACTTCTGCCAACTGTCTCCATCAAAATAAACTCGGCCTTGCTGAAGGGTGAGGCATGGTGAGAATAACAACCAAAAGGGAAAAGTAAAAACAGTGTAAAGGACAAGACGAAAAGGGAGTGGAAAGAAATCAGTGAATTGCACTCTAATGAGTTGTTCTGTTGAGGAAAACCAGCCATGTATTTTGACCCATTATTTTGGACTTTTAAGAGGAGTAAAAGCAAGACATCCCAAAGCATTACCTATACTTGGGCTCAAATAACCTGTGTCATTTCATCCTGATAGAGATCCCTGTAAGAAAAAAGCAAAATGAAACAAAACTGGAGTTATCCCAGGTAAAAAATTGCATCTTTCTGAATCAGGGCTTTTTGCCCTATTTTTGTACCATGGACCATTTTGTAATCTGGTGAAGTCTATGAACTCCTCCTCAAAATAATGCTCTTAAATAATTAAAGGGAATGTTATCTTTCAGTTAAAGATTAGTGAAAATAAAGATGCATTTTTCTCATCCAAGTTCATGAAACCTCCTGTAATTTGTTAAGGGATTTCAGGTTAAGTACCCCTGTTCTAAATAATGGATCTCAGTCTCTGAGAAGTTTAGGAATAAAAGCAAAGTACTTTTGGAGGGGTCCAACAAAAAAAATTCACAGAATCACAGAATTTGGGAGTTAAAAGGGACCTCAAATCCATCTAGTCCAATCCATACACAATAGGAATCCCCACTTTAACTTACCCAACAAGGTGTCACCCAGTCCATTCTTGGAGGGAGTCCTCATTGCCATTCTGGGTGACTTAGTCCACTTGTGGAAAGTTCTAATAGGGTGTTGTTGGTTTTCCCTGATAGCTAGTCTAAATTTGCCCCTTTCAGTTTCCAGTTCTGCCTCCTTGGGGCCAAGTTGAACAAACCTAATTCTTCCACTACTTGCTAGTTCTTCAGGTGCTTAAAGATGACTATCATGCCCCCCCCTTTGAGTCTTCTCTTTCACTTACTTGAGTCTGTTCATCAATATGTAATTGCTGTCTAACAAGGATATGGTATTTTCTTGCTTCTGTCAGTTTGTCTCTCTTCCTCTCTGATTAGGGAAAGGATTGGGATGAGAGGGAAAAGCAAAGTGAGAGCAAGTTTTATTTGTGATATGACTTGTATCCATTGAATCACTTCAGAAGCTCATATTTCTAGATCAAGGGTTCTTAATTTGGAGTCCATGGTTTATTTTTAAAATATATAATTGGTTTCCTGTATAATTCTACGAATTTTCTTTGATGCATTTAAAAATATTATTCTGAGCAGGGGTCAGTCCAGAGGCTTCACTGGACTGCCAAAAGGGTACAAACCACCAAAAGTTAAGAACTCTGGTTATGGATAAATTGGCTATATTCCAACCCTAATTTTGTGAAATTGCTTGCTTTCTATATATCTGCCCTGTCTACCATATATTGTTGTGAAAAATCAAGTGAAGTATGTCTGCAAAAGCACTTTCTCAATGGTGAAGGACTAAACAAATCTAAGTTATTATTACCACCATCAGTAGACATTAATAATGATGTTTTCCTGTAAAATCACAGCAGCTGCGAATGGAATGAAATCTTGTCCAAAGGCACATGTTAAAATAGCCTTCCTGGGGTCCACTGTTCTATGTCATTTGAGCATCAAGAACCATATTTTAGGTTGATAGCATACTCTGCTAACATTCTGCTTTAAAAGCTCATGGAGGAGAGAAGTTTTTTGAAGGCTCTGCCAGCAGAGCCTGAATTCTGGCATTTCCTACCAAGCTGGAAAGGCTTTGAATATGAGCCCAGTGACAGACTGTCTGTTGTCCAAGGACTATCCAGTCTGACCACAGGAAGACTCCTCATTGGCAGGTTGGCCACAAGGCAATTTTTGTCCACTGTGGTTCATGAACGCCATCTGCTAAGTCCTCTTGGGTTTTTAAACTTTTTTTTTCATCATATCCCTTTAGCAGTTTGGTGAAGCACCTTCTCAGAATGTTTTTGAATACAAAAAATAAAATATATAGAATTGCAAAGGAAACCAATTATGTTAAAGATATATTTTTCCCATCTAAGTTCACAAAGATTTTGGGGGTGCAGGTCTGTGAATCCCAGCTTAAGAATTCTTTGCTAAAGTATAGAGGGGTTAAGATTTGTCAGTGCAAGATGCACCCACAGGAATGAAGATGAGCTTCTTGAAATACGAAGACTTAATAATTCCTTTCTCTCTAAGGAATATAACACAAAAAGATAAGCCCAAATGTCTAAATGAAGCTGAGAACCTCCACTGATAACAAACTTCTCAAGAAACAGAATGGGGTGCTATTGAATGATCTAATCATAATCCTGGTCCGCTTTATAGTCAGATGTTATGAGGATGTCCTTTTCGGAAAGCTGCCTTTAGCTACTGTGACTATAAGCTGTCAATATTAAAATTTCATCATAAAGTGATAATTATGGATATATTATTTGTGATTTCTAATGAAATAAAAATAAATTCAATTCAATACAAAGAAGATTTACTAAAAGCCTATTATATAAAGCAGTATGATAGTAGTCATATATTATAAGAATGGCCTTGGCATGATGGTTCTGAAGTTCCCATGAAATGGACAGCTTCCCATGTCTCCTGAAAATGCCCATTCTCGCTTCTCCATAGAGCTATATGTGGTGCCCACAAATCCACAATAGCAAGGATTACTTAACAGAAATTGTTGGATGTGATAAGGAAGGAGGTGCGGAGGAACATTCCCTCAAGACAATGGTTTGGGGCAAAGAGGGAGATGTTTCTGTCATTCCTTCCTACTGTCCTCCATGTCTCCCAAGCCATATTCTGCCTGGAGTCCTCAAAGGATTTATATGGGGCTCTCTGGGCACTCATCAATATCCAAATTTGGACCCATCAAGATCCAAAGAATTTTGGTATCATTCATTAAAAGCAGGAAGACTCTTTGCATGCAACTTTAGAACCCCTATCTTGCTTGAGAAAATTGTGAGATGAAAAAATGAGACCTGACAAGGATCTTCTCTCACGCTGATAATGTGGTGGGTGAGGCTACTCTGTGGTTTCATTGGCAAAGCTGGTTACCTGTAGTAGAGTGGATTTGTGAATGAATCTTGCTGACTTTTCAATTTACCTAGGAGATTCACTAAAACGAATGAAGTGACTTGGTGCCATGGATTAAGTAGAGCCCTGCCAGGTGCTATGGGGAAAGGTAAAAGTTGCAAAGAACATAGTCCCTGACCCAGAGTTGTCAAGATGAGGGAGATAAGAGTCCTAGGATTAAAGATTTAGAGCTTGAAAGGACTCCAGATGCCATTTAATCTATCTTTCATTTTAGGTATGAAGAAATTGAAGCTCAGGGAAGCTAAGAAATCAAGAATAATAATAACTAACATTTATATAGCACTTTAAAGTTCAGAAAGCACTTTACAAATATTTCACTTGATCCTCATAACAACCTGGATAGGTATGATTATAATCTCATTTTACAGATGAGGAAACTGAGGCAGACAGAAATTAAGTGATTTTCCCAAGGTCACAGAGATAGTTCCAAAGAAAAATTTGAATCAAAGATTTCAGCTCCAGAACTATACTTTTTTTTTTAAGGACCCCTGTTAAGGGAAAAATGTCAGGGATCCTTTAAAGCAGGTCTTGAATTATGAATGAGCTACCTGTAAGGAGAAGCAACAGATCATAAAATGTTGAAACAGAATGTTAGTGCTTCAGGAGACGATCTAGTTCGACTCCTTCATTTTACGCACTAAGAAACTGAGAGTCTGAGGTGAAGAGACTTTCTCAAGATGATACGGTTGTTAACATCAAAACCAAGACTTTTCCAAGTAGACTCCAGTGTCTCCTAGAACAAGAATGGAGGATTCACATGTGGGCTCAGGTGCCACAAATGATAAGCTTCTCCACCTACAGGTCTAGGGCCACTTCTGAATAAGCCCTAGACCTTGCCACCCACCCTTGCCAGCCTCCATTTGGGTGGCTCAGCAGAGTTTCACTTTCAACCTCAGGCAGACAGCACTGGCTGTGTTTCACTTAGAGCCCCTGTGAACAGAAACTATGAAGTTTCTCACACCTGTGAAGGGTGGGCTGGATTGCCAGACTGTTTAAACTCAAAAGATCATGGGTTTAGAGCTATAAGGGACCATATTGATCATTTAGTCCAGCAGCCTTAAGTTGTAGGTGAGGAAACTAAGGCTGAAGTCTTGCCACAAGGTCACAAATATAAAGGACAGAGCAGAGGAGACTCAAACTTCAATTTTCTGGTTCTGAACTTCATGTTTTTCCATAGTTTGTTGCTTCCTGCTCTGGATCCAATTTTTTCCAGCTTAGATTGGGGTCTTTAAGAGGACCTTTTTTGAAAGCATGATCATTGTGTAAATGATGGCACTTAACACTGTCCTGTATCATTTCCCCAAAGTCTACATGTTGGAGAAGTCAAGAGTCACAGTGTGCTTGGAAGAAGCCATCACAGTGCCATCAGATGGTTCTAGAAGCAGCAGAAAGCAGGAAAGGCCTTCTGGTATTGGAGAAAAAAGCACAACCTTAAAGAAAGAAGAGTCTAAGAGTCTGAGCTTGGGAAAAGAACAGAAGGAAGTAACTTTCAAATCTCTACTTGCTTGGACACGTGGGAGAGGAGATGTTATAGTCAAACAAGAAATAAAGGAAATCACAAAAGATAAAATGAATTACTTTGATTATGTGAAATCAAAGAGTTTCTTCATGAACAAAATCAATGTAGATAGGATAAGAGAAGAAGGTGCCAACTAGGAATATCTCTTTCCATCAAATGTCTCTGATAAAAGCATGACCTACTGTGAGTGGAAAAGTGACACAGATATTTAAGATGAAGAGCATTTCCCTCAATAGATATGTGGGCTAAAGATATGAACAGTTTTCAACAGAATGCAAAATATTAATAACCATATAAAATACTCCAGATCACTAGTAATAATAGAAATACAAATTAAAGTGACTTTCAGGTTTTGCCTCAGATGTATCAAAATAGAAAAGATAATAAAAGATTGAAAAAAAATCAGTGTTGGAGGAGCTGTTGAAAGTCACATACAGTAATGCACTGTTGTAGAAGCTATGATTTAGTTCAGTCATTCTATAAATCAATTTACTGATTGGCTCATATTCTTTGACCCAGGGATCTAATCTCTCGCAAGGAAGTTAATAACAAAAGTCTCATATATCAAAATATTGATAACAGTAATCTGTATAGAGGTAAAAATTGGAAACTAGGGGACTGCCCTTTGATTTTGGGAACAGTTGAACTCATTGTGTCATATTAATGCAACAGCATAACGAATAATAAAATATGAGGAAAACAGAAAAACAAAATGATATTTCTTTCTCTCTCCAGATTCCATGACCTAAAAAGTCTTTTCTAGTTTTAGCATTCTGAGCCTTTATTCATTTAATATAAATTGACTAAATACTTAGTTGTGCTCTTACCATTGTGCTAGGCAGCTAGGAGAGAGAAAACATTTAAGATAAGACAGGATCCTTGAAGTTAATGAACTTACAATTTAGTAGTCTGTAAAGTCAAAATTCCCTGGGCATTTTGAACTAATAGATCCGAGGTAGTTGTCTGCATGAGGTCCAGAGCTGGGGACTTTGGGCATAGATCCTCCTGCCCTCTCTTTGTATGCATGGCAAGTTAATCGAAAGTTTATAAGCAGAGGAATGCCTATGATGATAATCCTATAGATTTCTAGGATGCTTTATTTATTTATTTTTTTTAATTGACTTGTTTATTTACTTTTAGTTTACAAGATTCAGTTCCACAATCGCTTGAGTTTCAAATTTTCTCCTCTCCTTTTCTCTCTCCCACCCCCATGGTGGTATACAATCAAATATAGGATCTGCAAATACTTTCACTTTGTACAATAGTCTGGTTGTATAAAAGGGTTGTAATCAATGGAGTGAACAATGGGGGAAAAAAGAAACAAAACCAAACATGGAAAAGAACAATAGCATGTAGTTTGCTTCAGTCTCCATTTAAACTCTGGTCTTTCTAGATCTTTCTCTGAATGTAGACATCTCCTTCCATTCTGAGACTTGTAGAGTTGTCTTTTAACTGTGCGTTGTTGAGAAGAATCCAGTTTATTAAGGTTGGTTGCCACACATATGATGTGTCTGTGACTGTGTACAAATTTTTCCTGGTTCTGCTCTTCTCACTTAGCATCAGTTTGTATATACCTCTCCAGGTAATTATGAAGTCCATCTCCTTCCCATTTCTTATAGCACAATAGTACTCCATCACATTCATATACCACAACTTGTTCAGCCATTCCACAATTAATGGGTATCCCCTAAAATTTCAGTTTTTTGCCACCACAAAGAGAGCTGCAATAAATATTTTTGTACATATGGGTCCTTTTCTCACTTCCATGATCTCTTTGGGATACAACCCCAAAAGTGGTATTACTGGATGAAGGGGTATGCAATTATTTATAGCCTGTTGGGCATAGTTCCAGATTGCTCTCCAGAAGGGTTGTATCAGTTCGCAGCTCCACCAACAATGCATTAGAGTTCCAATTTTTCCACATCCTCTCCAGCACTTGTCATTTTCCTGTTTTGTCATCTTAGTCAATCTGACTGGTGAGATGTGGTACCTCAAAGTTGTTTTGATTTGCATTTCTTGAATCAATAATGATTTAGAGCATTTTTCCATATGCTTAAAGATATCTTTCATTTCTACCTCTGAAAATTGATTGTTCATATCCTTTGCCCATTTATCACTTGGGGAATGACTTGTATTCTTATAAATTTTACTTAATTCCCTGTATATTTTAGAAATGAGG
>CM053596.1:75788668-75829097 GCA_028646575.1 Pseudocheirus occidentalis | reverse complement strand
CCCACTTCCCTCTTAATCTTGGTTACATTGGCTTTATTTGTACAGAAACTTTTCAATTTGATGTAATCAAGATGATCTATTTTGCATTTAATAATGCTCTCCAACTCTTCTTTGGCCATAAAGTCTTTCCTACACCATAAATCTGACAGGTAAACTATTCCTTGCTTCTCCAGATTATTTACAGTATCAGCCTTTATATCTAGATCATGCAACCATTTAGACTTGACTTTGGTGTATGGTGTTAGATGATGGTCTATGCCCAGTTTCTGCCATACTATATTCCAATCTTCCCAGAAGTTTTTGTCAAATAGTGAATTCTTAACCCAGAAACTGGGGGTCTTTGGGCTTATCAAACAGTATATTACTATAATTGTTCACTACTGAGTCTTTTGTATCCAATCTATTCCATTGATCCACTACTCTATTCCTTAGCCAATACCAGGAAGTTTTGATGACTGCTGCTATATAGTAGAGATTAAAATCTGGTATGGCTAAGCCACCTTCCCTAACATTTCTTTTTATTAATTGCCTTGATATTCTGGACTTTTTGTTCTTCCAAATGAATTTTGTCACTATTTTTTCTAGTTCTATAATGTAATTTTTTGGTAGATTGATTGGTACAGCACTAGATATGTAATGTAATTTAGGTAAAATTGTCATTTGTATTATATTAGCTTGACCCAGCCACAAGCAATGGACGTTTTTTCCAATTAGTGAGATCTGATTTTATTTGTATGAAAAGTGTTTTGTAGTTGTGTTCATAAAGGTACTGGGTTTCTTTAGGATGCTTTTAAAATGAAAGATTAATGATAATTCTAATATATAGATAGTTCAATGTTATTGTTTTTTTATAGAATGGAATATAGCTCTTTCTGCTCTGGGAAATCTCTGTGTTTGAAAAGGCTAAACAATGATGGAGGAAGAATGGATTGCCCCAAACTGTGTGGTAGTGAGGCTTCCACATTTGCTCTTTAAGTTCCCAACAAGCTTTATTAGGAAGTAGTTAAACACTTAGACCAAGCTCACTCCAAATTCCTTTTTTTTTATCTGTCAACTTCATAATTTGAAGTGGATAGGGATAAAGAGAAAATGGGTAGAGGTATAGAGGAAGAAGGCAAAATTAAAAAAGGAAAGATAATCAAATTTTAAAATTTAAAAAGAGTGCTGATTCAATGTTATTCTGGGTAGTCCATTTTAATTTCAAGTCAGAAACTGGAAAGCTGGTTAAATTTTTCAGTACATACTTTCAGAATGACTAAAGTAGATTTCGGCATCAATTTTAACAAGTCATTTGTATTAATGAAAGGATGTCAGACTCACTCGAAATGAAATGCTACGATTTAAGTTTGGAGTGAAAGAGCTCGTTTCTTAAGGTTATTTGACACTCAACTGTTATGTTTATCTGCTTCTAGGATCCGTTCCTTTTTATAATTTTCCATTTGTTTAGAAATATTTTTCTTATCAAGACCATATAGTTAAGATTATTGCTTCATGATATTGTTTGCTATTTCCTAAGGCTATTTTGACCTGTTTTCTTCGTTATTTTCCTCTAAATTATTTCTGAGTTGGTCCTCCAAATTAATATTGCTATCATTTTGTTTGGTTTTTATAAAGTAAACTCTCAGCAGACTGATTGGTCTAACACTAAATCTATAAATTAGGTAGCAATATCATTTTATTGTTATAGTTATTATATAAGCACAGCCCAGCCATGAACAATAAATCTCTCTCCAATTATATGTCTATATTTCTGTAAAATTTTTGTAGTTACATTAATACAAGTCCTGAGTATTTTTCCTTTGCTGAAAGATGAGTGTGTAGGACTAGATTACTAGGTTGCTTCCAGAGTCCCTTCCAGAATCTATGATTCATTTTTTTTTTACTTGGTAGGTTAATTCAGATATTTTATGCAATTTACAGTAATTTTATGCTTCTATTTCTTTCTCCTAAGTTTTGTTAGCAATATATAGAATGATTAATGATTTTGTATTCTTATTTTACATCTACTTCTACTTTACTGACACTATGGTCTCAGTTACTTTTTCTTTTGATTCTCTGAGATTTTTTACATAGAGAATAGAGATGATTTTTGTCTCTACTTATAATTTTTTTCCTCAGTTTATTTTCCCTATCTTACCACTTTAGTTAGTATTTGTAGCATTGTATAAAACAATACAAGAAATAATAGACAACTTTATTTTGTTCCTTTATTTACTGGGAAAACTCCTATTTCTCTATTACAAACAATGCTAACTCTTGGTTTTACATAGTTTGATCATACTGAAGAAAGATTATTCTTTATTTATATGCTTTTTAATGACTTTGAACATAAATGCTATAGTTCTGAAAACTGTATTTCTTAATCTATTACTACAATCATGGCCTTTACTGTTTGTTATTAATATGATTTGTTATTTTTATAATTTTCCTAACATTAAACTGTCCTTAGATTCCTTACTCTAGCTATAATAATTTTTAAATATAGGGAAATAAATCTCATTGTTAATATTTTATTTAATTTTTTACATAAATATTAATTAGTGATATTGGTCTAAACAGTGGTTCTCAACCTTCCTAATGCCATGGCCCTTTAATACAGTTCCTCACATTGTGGTGACCCCCAACCATAAAATTATTTTCGTTGCTACTTCATAACTGTAATTTTTCTACTGTTACGAATCGTAATGTAAATATCTGATATGCAGGATGTATTTAAATTGAACATAACCCACAGGTTGAGAACTGCTGGTCTATAGTTTCTTGATCTACTTTATTTCTCACTTGTTTGTGTAGCATGAAAAGATTTATATGATTGAAAGTTTTGTTCTTTCTTGAATTTTCAAAATACTTTATGTGGCAAATGGTATTTGTTTTTTAAAAAACATTTGATAGAATTTACTTGTAAATCCAACTGTATGGAAAGCAGGTTCTTTTGGTACTTTAAATCTTAGTCTTCTATATAAATTTCCCTCATTGATTCAAATTTTATTTCATTACAGTATGCAAATTCATTGAATATTTCTGCCTTTCTGCATTTTCTAATAAGGTTTCATGTCCCAGAATAAGAACATTTTTGTAAGGTGTTATTTGATCCTCAGTAAGATTCCTATTCAGTAATTACAAAATATTAAGAATATCTAATTGTTTTTTTGCAGATTTTTGTCTTTGTTGTTCATATTCCTAATTTCTTTCTTTTTTCTATCTTCCTGTTTAGTTTAAGTCTTAAAAGGGTATACAACTATTTTCTTAACAAGGTTTTCCTACTATTCAGTAAGCTTTTCGTTTTAGTATTTAGATAGTATGACTTTATTAGGGTATTTATAGGAAATTGGTACTTGGAAAGCTGGTATAAACAAGAACTTTATCATTATGTGCTACAGAAAGTGGGCCACATAAACAAAAGCATAAAAACCACATATGCTATATGGCAATATAAACAGACAGAGGTTAATTCCCACAAGATACAAGAAACTCATTCAGCATGAGGTAGAGGGATTTGTGTCAGGGAGGGTACATACTGAAAGTTGAGGTTCAGGGAGGGAAGTTTTATACCCTAAAAAATAGGCTTGGAGAAGAATAGATAACTTATGTCACACATGGGAGGGGACGTTCCTAATTAGACCCAGATAAGGTAGAGAAGTTCTTAGGGTCACTTATTGATACTAGGCTCCTGTGAAGTTTGTTGGGGGGGGGGGGAGGGGCGAATAGTAGGACCAGAAATTGGGAGAGATTTTGAGTTGGCTATTATGAGGCAGCAGAGGAGGAGTGGACACAGGCCACTATAATTGGTCCAGTGCTTTCAGTCAGAAGCTGTAAACATTAACTGTTTGACACAGGATTAAAATAGGTCAGAACAGTGGAAAAGTACAAAACTGTCTGCTATTGCACTTACGCTTTATAGACATTAGAACCACTTAGCCTAAGTGACTCAGTAATGGAGTTCTATCATTATAACTCTAACATCAAACAACACAAATATTACAATTATCACACTATGCCTTTTAGCGTGTGTTTGTGTGTGTGTGTGTGTGTGTGTGTGTGTGTGTGATATTTGAAGGAAAGGCTGGTCACTTTGCAAAATCCTCCCTCACTTAAATCTAATTCACTGGCAAGTCATGGTATCACCTTCCTGATGACATGGTCTTCACGAACAAAGGACAAACAAGATCCTGTGATTAGTACTAGTTGCCCCAATGGGGACTCAACTGCCCAATTCCAGTTGCACAAAATAGCTCCTAATCTCCTCTTCTCTCTTTCCCTTTTGTGCTCTCCCCTCTCCTTCCCTCTCCTCTCCTTCTGTCCAAATAGTGTATACTACCCTTACCTGTGGGTGGTCTGCCCAAAGAAAGAAAAATTTTGATTACTGAAACCTCACAAGGTGTCTTGGGGTTTATGGACTAGATTTCTTTCTTAAGGAGCATGCCTTAAGCCCAGTTCACTCTGGTTCTCACTGATTGACCAACAATAGGTCCAAACTGAAGTTCCACCTGGTACTTGATTGTGCCCTGATGGCTCAGAGTGAACATAAATAGCCACTATTTCTGTTTTGGCCAGAAACACTGAGATTGTTGTTGTTGTTGTTGTTTTGACTAGGTAAAAGAGGCTATTCTTTGCCTCATTTCTTACCTAACTTTAATCACTGAATGAATCCGTCAAACTGAGACCTGGGAAAAACCTTAGCTTAAATAAATCAAGGTCTTCCCCCTATATCTGGGGCCCTCTCCAGTTGTCCTGATCTATATCTTGCCACTGGACTCAGATGACTCTGGAGGAGAAAGTGAGGCTGGTGACTTTGCAGAGCCCTTAAATCCAATTCGTTTGCAAGTTAAAGCACGGCCTTCCTGATGTCATGGTCCTCTCCAAGAATGAAGCACAAACAATAACAACAACAAGTATATTATATTTATATTGATTCATTATCTGTTTTATTTAAGCATAATGTCATCTCCCTATTTCTCTTAATCTTATCTATTTTCACCACAGCCTTGTCTGAAATATTAGATACTCCTATTCTTTAGATTCAGGGGATACATGACTGGAAACCTTCATTTTAACTCATGGTGGAGGTAGGTAGTTGGCTCAGTGGATAGAGCGCTGGACTCGGAGTCAGGAAAACCTGGGTTCAAATCAGGTCTCAGACATTCACTAGTTATGTGAACTTAGCCAAGTCACTTAACCTCTGTTGGCCTTGATCCACTAAAGAAGGAAATGGCAAACCGTTCCAGTATCATTGCCAAGAAAACCCTGATGGGGTCATGAAGTGCTGGAGATGCCTAAAATGCCTAAATACTGAGCAACAGCAATAAATGAATCTTTACATCTGAGGGAGCACGGCATAGTCCATACGGGGTTGACCTTGGATTTAGGGATGCCTCTGTTCAGGCTTTGCTGCATCACATCTTAGCATCTGATGTGCACCATGTGCAAATCATTTAATACCTCACCTTCCCAGGCACCTTCCTAGGATTCTAAACTATAGACTAGTTGATGTGTTGTAGCAGTAGAAGGATTTTCTTCACCATGAGTTCCCCACACTAATGAATGCACATGTTAAGCCTAATTATGACCTAACTCATCTCTCCTTCTCTTCATTCACACATACATCTTTGTATCTTAAACATGATTCTTATATGCAAATAGAGTTTTGCTTTTGAGCCCATCTGCCATCCCCCTTCATCCTATGGGCAAGTTCATTTTATTCACCCTCATAGTTCTTTGCTTTTTTCTCTATCAAATTCTGCTGTAATATTTCCTCTCCATAGTGCGTTCATAAGTTATTTTATAGGGAAAAAAAGAAAGAAAAACAGTTAAATTAGTACTAAATATCTATAGTTTATATGACTTAGGAAAATCTCACCCCAGCTATCTCTTTCATTCCCCTTCCTCGAATAACTCAAATAACCAGGTATTGAGCTCTTTCTTTTTTTTTTTTTACCACATTTTATAATTGAGCTTCCTTAACATTGTATGTTTTGCTTAGTAATCTTTCCCTATTTCTCTGTCTCCTCTCTTACTTTTTCCTTTTCCATTCAAGTACTCTATTATTAAAATTTATATTTCTATTATTATGACCTCTTTTATTTATTTTTAAATAATATCTATTTTTTTCTAATAACAAGTAAAGACAACTTTAATATTCATTTTTATAAAGCTTCAAGTTCCAAATTTTCTCCATCCTTTATCTCTTTCCCTCCTTTCTAAGACAGTAAGTAATTTGATATAAGTTGTAGATGTGCAATCAAGTAAAACATATTTCCATATTAGTTATGCTGTGAAAGAAGAAACAGAACAAAAGGGTGAAAACTATGAAAAAATATGAAAATAATATACTTTGATCTGCATTCAGACTTCATCAGTTCTTTCTCTGGCTGTAGATAGCATTTTTCATCATGAATCTTTTAGAATTGTCTTGGATCATTGTATTGCTGAGGAGAGCTATGTCAATCATAGTTGATCATCACACAATGTTGCTGTTACTGTGCACAATGTTTTTCGGGTTCTATTCACTTCACTCAGAATCAGTTCATGTAAGTCTTTCCAGGTTTTTCTGAAATCAGCCTGCTCATCATCATTTCTTTAAACATTACATTCATATACCACAACTTGTTCAGTCTTTCCCCAATTGATGGGAATTCCCTCAATTTCCAATTCTTTGCCACCACAGGAAAAAAAGTTGCTATAAATATTTTTGTATATATAGCTCCTTTTCCTTTTTTTATGATCTCTTTGGGATACAGACATAATAGTGGTATTGCTGAATCAAAGTATATAGACAGTTTGATTATTCTTTGGAAATACTTCCCAATTGTTCTTTAGAACGATTTAGATCAGTTCACAATTGTACCAAAGATGAATTAATGTCCCAATTTTCCCACATCTTCTACAACATTTATATTATCCTTTTCTGTCATTTTGGTTAATCTGATAAGTGTGAGGTGGTACTCCAGAGTTTTTTTAACTTTTCATTTCTCTAGTGATTTATAACATTTAAAAAATAAAACTATAGATATCTTTGATTTCTTCATCTGAAAACTGCTTATCCATTGCCTTTGACCATGTGTGAACTGGGGAATGGCTTGTATTGTTATAAATTTGACTGAATTCTCTATATACTTGAGAAATGAGACCTTGATATGATCTCTCTTTTAAAAAAGAATCAATCCCACCTTGTTCAGCCTAGATGTGTAAGGTTCATGAGATCCCCATTTCTCTCCATCTTACATCTTTTTATTTGAATATATTGTCTTTTGGTGCCCCAATTACATGAGATACTATATTTCTCACTACTCCCCTTCCACCCTTTTTTTTCTTTAGGGTATTATTTGTTGTTAGATTCCTTTTTGTAACACCAAAGCTTATAGTTTATCCCTCTTTGTTCCCTCATTGACTTTTAGAAAAGATGAGATTCTAAATAGACAATAGTCTCTTTCCCTCTTTTAGAAGATAAATACTTAGTAACCAATTAGCCATTTCTTGTTCAAAATTGCTTTCATTTCTTAAGGTATTTTCATTTGCTGTTTGCCTTTGGAAGGCTTTGCTCAGAAATCATTTACTCAATAGAAATACTTGGAAGTTGTCAATTTTGCTAACAGTTCATTTTCTGCCTCTTGCTGTATGGCTATGAATTATGGAACACTACAGCTTCTGAAGAATTTAAATGATTGTCACTCAGAGGGCAAGGGACCAGCATATAGTAGGTGTTGTTAGGTGTAAGTGAAAAAAGGATTTAGTGCATTAAGTGGACCCCTTGTGGAGAATTTCTGGTAGGACACAGAAAGAGACAGCTGTATTATTGTTCAGAATATCCACAGTATGAGATCAGGGGTTCATTTGAGTAACATTATACTCAACATTTCAGAATAAGTGAACCATTCAGCCATTTTCTTTGCTTTTGAATATATCATATCCTGCTAGTTTCTTTCTTTTATTATAAGTGATGTGTAATCCTGTGCACTTATAACAAACATTACTTGGTTTGTGACCAACTTTATTCTAGCCTTGCAGTTTTGCTTTCTTGACCTAGGAGTACAGGATCTTTCCAATCGTATTCCTTGGTGTATTACATCTGAGCTCCATGGTATATTCTATCTGACCTACATGGTGATCTATGGAGTATATCTTTACTTTCAGGTTTCAATACTTTTGAGCAATTTTCTTTCGTAATTTTTTTGGGGGGGTGAGGCAATTAGGGTTAAATGACTGGCCCAGGGTCGCACAACTAGGAAGTATCAAAGGTCTGCAGCTAGATTTGAAAGCAGGTCCTCCTGACTTAAGGGTCAGTGCTCTATCCACTGCACCACCTAGCCACCCTTTCATGATTTCTTGAAATATATTCTTTGGTTTAGTCATTCTGGAAACCTGATGATTTTTAGATTATCTCCCCATTTCCTATTTCCCAGACCTTTTTGTTCAGTAAATATCACACTTCTCCTCCACCATGTTGCTGGGTTTTTTTTTACTTTGTTCTAATATTACTTATTAAATTTTAGTACCATTTCAACCATTTTTAGAGTTTCCTTTACTTGGCTACCTTTTCCCAGCTTCCTTAGCTTTTTCTTCAGTTTCATTATTAGGCTTTCTGCTCATCCCAAGGCTTCTAGCGGTTAAGTTTTTCATTTTTCTGGGATTACAATTACATTATCACCAAATTTCTCTCTCTTCCTCTGTCTCTTGGAGGGGATGGGGGTTATTTTATCCTGGGATTCTCTTAGTTCCAAATATGTCTTCATAAAAATAGAAGAGATTTAGCTGTTTATTTCTTTAGTCTCTTTCTAGCTGCGGTGTTCAGCACCCTTCCCCCCATTCCCATGGAGACTTAACAATTGAGCTACCTGTTGAGAGGTGGAAGAGTCAGATCAAATACTGAAGTGAAACCCTTCAAGTTTGTTAAAGATAACATTAGGGCAACTGATGATAGCCCCTTATAGATACTTGTACTGCTCTGGAGTTAACCTTCATGAGTTCTTAAAGACTAGCATAGTAGAATCCCAGCAGATCCTGGAAAGCTATAATGTCAGGTATGGGTCTAATGTTAAACAATGCTTTGCCAGAGGACCAGCCTAACTGCAAGGTTATGAATTTTGGGTGGCAGCAGCTTTTTGGAGATTGCCTAGCCTAGTGGTTCTCAAACCTCCTAATGCCACGACCCTTTAATACAGTTCCTCATGTTGTGGTGACCCCAAACCATAAAATTATTTTTGTTGCTACTTCATAACTGTAATTTTGCTACTGTTATGAATTGTAATGTAAACATATGATATGCAGGATGTATTTTCATTGTTACAAATTGAACATAACCCACAGGTTGAGAACCGCTTGTCTAGCCAATCACAAAAGGAATACCATCTGTTAGCAAACTTCCTCTAATCCATGTCCAAAAAGTTGTGAAAACTTTAAATATTTACTCATTTATTTACTTAGTTATATGATTTTAGTGGTGGTGGTGGTGGTGGTGTGTGTGTGTGTGTGTGCGTGTGTGTGTGTGCGCACGTGTCCTTAAACCTTCAAAGCCAAATAAGTTTGGACAAAGAATCCTTTGCAAATGATCAAGTTGTACTCTTGAAAACTACAATATGAATTCAAGTAACCTGGGGGAAATAATATTTTGTTTCTCACTAAAGAATTGGCTACACCCATAAGGATTCACTGTATTTTCCATGGAGAAAAATGTAATCATAAGAGTAACAATGAAATATGTGATGGATCTAATCTCCATTAGGCAGAGTAATCCTTACATAAACCATATAAATGTGCTGTGGGTTTTGAATCATCATTCCAATCAATGTTTTGGGGAAAAATTGGCCACATAATTATGGAAACTAAAGTTAAAGGAAAAACTACAGTGTGCAAATCACAATAAGCATTATTTGATAGTACAAAACAACAGCAGCAAGAGCAACAAACAACAGAAAAGCAATCCCTACCTTCAAGGAGCTTATAAACCAGTAGAAGAGAATCAACACATACATTACTTATTAAAATGCTGAAAAATAGACAATGCCAAAAAAGACAAGTTATAGTATTATTGGTAGTAATAGCTAACTATAATAACAACAATAATTACTATTGCTAATGATATTATTGGACAACACTATTGAATACTGAATAGAACTATTGAATAAATGAAATAGCCTTCAAGGGAGACAGCTCTCTAAAGCTGTAAGTTATAGGACAGTTACCAATGGGCAAAACTTTCCTCCCTGGAATTTTTATATAGTCCTGAACTCAAAGGATTATCATTAGATAGATATATAGGAGGGGTCTAGTCCAATACCTTCATTTTATACCAGAAGAAACAGAGCCACAAAGAAATTACGGCTTGTCCAAGGTCATAGATAATAACTAGCAGAGGTAAGATTTGAACCCAAGTCATTTAAATTTACCATATTTTATCAATGTTCTTACTAATAATATTTATCACTACAATGGATGCTTATTGATAGATTGATTACTATGGATGATGCCAATACAACCTTATTTTTATAGCACTTAACACCGACAATGGATTTTTTGTATATTACCTCATTTGCTCCTCACAATGACCCTATGGTATGGGGCGAGTCAGCGTGGTCCCATGGATTTGGAGTCAGAAGACTTGAATTTGATTCCTGGCTGGGATACATAATATTGTTGTTCAGTCCTTTCAGTCACCTCCAATGCCTTGTGATCCCATTTGAGTTTTCTTGGCAAAGATAATGGAGTGGTTTTGCCATTTCCTTCTCCAGTTCATTTTACAGATGAGGAAACTGATGTAAACAAGGTTGTGACTTGCCCACGCAGCTAGTATTGAAAGTCAGATTTGAACTCAGGTCTTCCTGATTCCAGGTCCAGCATTGTATCCACTGGACCGCCTAGCTATCTGGTGACCCTTAAAATAGCCAGTCATTTAAGCTGCCTAAGTCTCAGTTTCTTTGTTTCCAAAATTGGGTTCCACAGTGTCAGGGATAGTAAAGTTTCACCATTCTGAAAAATCAAATCTAGAATGGCTTCAGTATTCACTAGGCCTAGGTTTGGGTCATCTGACCTTCAAGCAATCTGGGTCTTAGGGCAACGGCGACCCTCCCCCCCAGAGCTGGCTCAGCACAAGATATGCCAAGTAAGGTTAAGACTGCTTTCATTGGCCACCCACATGTTTCCGGGTCCTTCATCTCAGAGAGATTCTCCGAACTTAAGTTGTGGGTCAGCCCCTCTACCAATGAGAGTGAAGGCAAGTTGGGGGGTTGGATTTTCTGCATTGAAAGTTATATAACCACGGGCTGACTTCTACCTGTCGCTCTCTCCCTGAAGATGCCATGTGGGCAGCAGGGGCAGAGTCCTTTCTCATGAGAAAGAATAAAGACCTTTTCTGACTCCAGATTCAGACTCTGTACTCTTTCATCTCACACAATGGGATCATAGATTTAATGACAAGAACAATAGGGGTCATCTCTTCTCTTTTTACAGATGAAGAAACTGAAACAAAGAAGGCTTATGTGCCTTGCCCAAGTTGACATAGTGACTGAGGCAGGATTTGAACCCCAGTCTTTTTGACTCTGAGTACATCACTCTTTCCACTCTTCCAGGTTCCCTCTTATGGGTCCAGGTCCAGATTCCTTCCTGTTCTAAATCTATGATAATACGATCATTACTTTGTATGAACTTAATGAACTACTTAAGGTCACAAATCAGTAAGTGGCAGAGGTGAATAAAACCAGTAAAAACAATAACTAAGGGGCAACTAGGTGACACACAGTGAATGGAGCACCAGCCCTGCAATCAGGAGGACCTGAGTTCAAATGTGACCTTGGACACTTGACACTTAACTAGCTGTGTGACCTTGGGCAAATCACTTAACCCCAATTGCCTTACCTCCCCCCGCAAAAGAACAAAACAAAACAATAACTGACATTTACCTAGAGCTTTAAGATAGCAAACTATTTTGCACGTATTAGCTCATTTGAGGCTTACACTGTGTAAGGTGCTAAGGCAGGATTACGCTGCTAGTATCTGAGATGAGATTGGAACCCAGGACTTTCCATGTCTAGCACTATGTCTACTACATCAGAGATATCAAAAGATATGGTCTGTGGGCTACATCTGAGCCATAACACTCCTGAGTACTGTCAGAAGCACATTAAAATGTAATTGAGAAATATTTAACACAATATAGAAAAATACAATAAAGCATAGATAACAATGTATTTTAAAAACTAAATCAATATATACAACCCCAGGGCATCCTTATATATGAATTAGTGGCCCTTGTTTCTATTTGAATTTGACATCATTGAGCCTGAGCACCTTTTGCCCCAGAGATAATTATCAATTGAAAAACAAAAACCTAATCTGGGAATGAAGATAACTTCTATCCTAAACTTCAATGCTGATTCACTGTGTGGTCTTGGAACATTTAAATAAGAAATGGTGTAAGATCCTTGGAAGGGAATCACTGTATAACACAGGGTTTTTTGTTATTGTGACACATAATACCATCATCTGTCTAAAAATAAACCACTCCTCCAGTTTCCAGCATCTAGAAACCCCTTGTAGCTATTTTTTCTCTCTCATTGCCAATTTTCTATTATTTTTCTTTCCACTCTTTAAGTTTTCTTGTAGAATAATTATCAAGTTTATTTAGTAGGGTAAATAAAATTAAAGATTCAAAAGAGATGAAAGTCTACTTGAGACTATGTGATAGGGAGCATTGAGAAGGATCTTTTACTCTCTGCTTAATGTATTTTCAGGAGACAGGGAGCCTGTGAATTCCTAGAAGAATTGTTATGAATCCTACTCTAGGAAGGGATTGGAGGGCTCAGTTGACTCTCTTTTCCAGTTAGCATCTCTGGGGACCTTTTAGGGAGTAGCCAGTTAGAGCACTGGAGCAACTGAATTTTAGTCAATAAAACAGATACAATTTCAAATGAGTATGTGATGGAGTATTTAATGAAAATAGAGAAGCATATGAAATGGGAAACTTATAGAGCCACACAAACCTATAAATCTACTCAAAATTTCATCTATAATTTAAGATTATAATTTGTTTTTAAAGGGGGGAGGGCAATTGGGGTTAAGTGACTTGCCCAAGGTCACACTGCTAGTACTTGCTGAGTGTCAAGTATTTGAACTCAGGTCTTCCTGACTCCAGGGCCAGTGCTCTATTCACTTTGCCACCTAGCTGCCCCCAAGATTATAATTCTTAATTATCCAAAAGATACAGATGCATTAGCATTCCTGAAAGGAAAAAAGGGGTGAAAAAGATTAGAAACCAGTACGTCTCTTGTGGCCCAATTGGGTTAAGGTATTTAAAAATGAGGCTATGTGTCCTATTAGTTGTGAACAGAGCAGAGAAAGAGACAGTAGGAGGAAAGCCTGCAACCAAGATTGACTAAGAACTGGACAAAGAAAGAATTACGAAAACTCTGACTGGATTATATGTTGTATGGCAGGGGTGAGGGAGAAGGGTCTGGATCTGGGCAATGTTCTGTCCTATAGAAAGGAAGTGAACACTAACAGGTTCAAGTATAGTCTTTGTAATAGAAGCCTGTTTTCTCCTACCTACAACCAGATTTGGGGCAGATGTCCCCGGCAGCATTCCACCTCCACAATTGTTACATACATCCCTGGTTCTTTATCAAGGAATATCTGACAATTATTACTTATCATTTATTGATTCTTGCCCCCATCTGCCAGTCACTTTCAGTCTTCCCAGATCCAGTGTGTTGTTTCAGTCTATCATAAGTAGCATAATTAAGCAGTTTAATTAGATTAGAAACAAGTATTGCAAAAATCAAGACCTTAGTAAAAATTGACAAGCTTTCTAACCATCTGTTGGCATTAACCAAAAGCTAGCTAGCATCACCATAGCAAAAAATCTCCCCCTTCCCCACCCCCCATCTATGGTTTTCTGTAGATCCCTCAAGTCCTATCCCAGTGAACAGCAGATGGGCAGGGATTCACATGTGCCATAGATACATTTCATGAGCAATTTGTCTCAAAGTTAGGTCACTGCTGCTGCTCACCTTGTAGACATTTAAGAATAATATCAGGATGGAGCATTTTTCTCTGGTAGATGATGCTGGTAGACAAGGAATCTGCTGCTATGGCTACATCTTCAAGGACGAAGAGAGCATTCTGCATCAAGTCCTTACAGATGGATATAAATGACTCCTCCCCATACTGAGTAGTCCTATTAATTACCAAAATCTGTCTCACCAAGGTTAGGGAGATGAGATAAAGTCTTCCTAATTACATATTCCCCAGCCAGTCAGTCAATGAACAATTTTTAAGCACCTACTGTGGGTTAGGCATTATGCTAAGTGCTAGGTATACAAAGAAAGGCAAAAGACAATCTTGTTTCCAGGGTCTCACAGTCTAATAGAGACAATATGAAAACAATTATGTGGGATCTAGACAGGATAAATTGAAAATAGAAGGAAGGTACTCGAATTAAGTGGGATTAAGAAAGGCTTCCAGCAGAAGGTGAGATTTTAATTGGGACTTGAATGAAGTCAGTAACCACTGTTTATGTCTCGTTCACAAACTGCCTGTACACTATTTTTGCCTCATGTTCCCTGTCAGGGTCACAAGACATTTCACCCAATCCAAGCCCACATTAAAGGAACATTATTGCTCCTTCTGCCAATACTGTCTCTTCCCTCAGTAGGGCAAGTTTGAAACTGATATTGACTGGGCACCAGAAAACAGCCCTGTCTACCAAATTTGTGGATAAATGAGAGCAGAAGTTATGTGTGTGGGTATGTGTCCCTTTGTACTTTGCAGTACTTCTAATCCTCAAGTTATATGTAATTAGCTTTCACCTTGTTAGCAGGAGTTCTTAAGCTGATGCCTGTGAACTTTCCTGTGTGTGTGTGTGTGTGTGTGTGTGTGTGTGTGTGTGTGTGTGAACAAACATTTATTAAAGAAGTAAAACTAATTGGGAAATTATTCAGATTACCTGTAAACTTTTGCTAGCTAGATAATTGTATTACAACCTAAATGGTTTTCTTTGTAACCTTAGGTATTTCATTTTATGCATATAAAAACATAATTCAGAGAAGGAGTGCATAGATTTTCCCAGGTTGCCAAAAGGTATCAATAACATAAAAAATGGTTAGGAATAAATAACTGTCCTAGCTTCCCCTGAGAGTTGGATGTGAAATCTTACCTTTTGCATTTCAAACTCTGCCCGATTTGAGGGTCATTGTAGATTGCTGAGACTTTTTGAAAAATAAGAAAGACCAACCTTGTTAACTACAGAAAGTTGTTAAAAGTCACTTCCTCTGTCACATGCCCCATTAGATCCCTTTCAAAACCTATTGTCTGGCTGAAGCTGGATGTTGGGGAGGACGGTCAGAGAATTGGGAGAGAAAGTTTATTGTCATGTCTGTTTTCCAAATAGCTAGAAAGTAACTGTATCTATCAATAGATAATTGCAGTATCAGGACTTGCATAGCAAGGTCTTCAATGAAAGCTGCTTTTCTTTGGATTAGAAAACAAAGTATCCATTTAAATAGCTCCCATATTCTACAATTAACTGAGTTTTGGACACATGGTAATGATCTAATTAGAACAAACTGCTTTTCCTGACGTTCATTAAAGTCCATAGCCTGACCCTGCATTAGTCATGCCTTTCTAAGCTTACAAGCCAACTGCTCTTCATTTTGCTAAAGGGACTCAAAGTGGGGAGTGAGCCCAGAAACAGTTAAAGGTTGTACGGCAGCCTCCTGATCTCCTGGGGGAATTCTTCAAACTCTGGCAACCACCTTGCTTGAGTGAATACCTTGAGTGTTCAAATGAGAAAAGTAATTCTCCTATGCTGAAAAAGTGTCTGGGGGGTCTGGCAACAGGTAACAGAGACCCAGCCACAGAGACTTAATTTCAAGGCCAAGATTCCAGTTGTCAAGAGAACTGGGGATCAAGGGGAGAATCATGGCCCCAGAAGGACAAGGTTACCAACAGGCAGAAAACTAAAGTACGGGGGCTAGTAGATAGTCATTTACTGGAACCGGGGTTAAAAAGTGGTAGCTCTCTGGGTTAAAAGACAGAGCGAAAGCTCAGTTTCTAAACCCTGGATATGGAAGGAGTGTAAAAGCAGCATCATGCTAAGCTGCCAAGCTAGGGATTCAAGGGTCTGCCTTTATATTTTTTTCCAGTTGGAGTCAGATCAGACCCACTCCTATCCCCTACACCATCGACTCCATAAGAGCTATCTCAGTTTCTGGGATTCTCTGAAAGAGTATTGAAACAAAGGATCATTATAGGGACTTGAAGAGAAACATGGCTTCCAAAACCAGTACAATTAATAAACATATTTTGTTCTCGTTCACAGCTTTCCCCCTACCCACTGGAAAAGAAGAAAAAAAAAACCCACAATTCTTATAAAAATACATGCATAGTTGAGCCATATAAAGCCCCACGTTGGCATGTCCAAAAATGGATGTCTCATTCTGAATAGTGAGAGCATCACTTTGTTTTACTCTAGACTGTACCTCTTTGATCTGGGGGTTCTTGCTGTCTCCTTAGAGATCATAACTGTAAGTGGAAAGATCCCACTGCCCCTTCCAAATTCCTTCCTCTTAGTTGCTGATATTTTCCTTGACTCACTTGGCTTCTCATCTCATTGCAAAAAAAGAAAGAGGTCAAAACAAAAAAAGAAAAATTATGAAGCAATATGAAACATGTGAAGAAATCTCGTGCCTGGCATTTTCAATCAGAAGAGGTAATTTTCCCTTCTCCCCATATGACTAACTCATTCCAAGTTTCCCGGAGTCTTTTCTGATTAAGGACTTAAAATTTGCACGCAGAGATCTAGAGCCAAATGGATACTCAGAGGCCATCCAATCCAACTCCCCTATTTTACTGATGAGGAAACTGAGACCTTTATGGAAGTTAAAGGTTTTGCTTAAGTTGACACAGGAGGCAGAAATGGGATGAGAATCCAGGTCTTCTAATTCAAAACCTGGTATACTAGGCAGTGCAGCACATAGAGGACCAGGTTTGGAATCAGGAAAACTTGTGTTAAAATGTGGCTTCTGAAACTCACTAGCTATGTGACCCTGGATAAGTCACTTAACTTTGCCTCAGTTTCCCCATTTATGAAATGAGCCAGGGAAGGAAATAGCCAAACCACTTCAGTATCTTAGCCAAGAAAACCCCAAAAGGGCTCACAAAGAGTGGGGCAAGACTGAAAACAACAGAACAACAATAAAGAAGGTTTCTGTCCATTGTATAATGCTAACACTCAGACATCAAATATTGTTACAAAGTCAGTCTATTAGCATTTATTTAGCATCTGTTATGTTTCAGGCACTGTCCTAAGTGCCTGGGATACAAAAAAAAATTTTTTTAAGAACCAAAAGAGTTCACAATCTAACACTAAATGCTGCTACTTCTGATACAACTCTGCAGTTTGCCCTCTATTTAAAGAGAGCACCTACTATTCCATATCCCATCACATTAAAAAAATCATTAAAGGAGAACCTAGAAAAGATTTTAATTAAAAAGGATAAAGTAATTTCTACATAGACAACTCCTGGTCTTCACCAAAAAGAAAAATGGTATAGTACTAACATACTGCCAAAGAGTTTGGGATCGGAAGAATAGACTTCAGAAGTAAGCTCTGCTATTTATTCCCTGGGACACCTTAGGCAACTCCCTTCACTTCCCTGACCTCAGTTTCCTCCTCTAAAAAAAATGAGGAACTTGGACTAGATGGCCTTAAAGGATCCCTTCTAGCTCTTGATGCCATGTTTAGAGACAGATATATCTCAAAGAGAACCTGTAGCTCTGGACTTCCTTCAGTACACTGGGTTCTTTGTCTTTTGGCAGCCTTTTCCCTTAGATCCAGAGTTTCTTTGCAATCCTACTTTCTTGGCCATTGAGTAGTTGGCAAATGTGAATCATCCTGAAAGACTGGTAACTACACCCTGTGCCCCACTCCCCATCCCTACCCTAGAGCTCTCCCCCAGGCAACAGTGTGGCAGGCACAGTGGAGCTTCCTTTCCCAAGCCTCCCCTTTGTGTCCCTCTTTTCTCCCTCATTGTCTTAGTGCCCCCTGAAATCATGAAATCATAGCCCCTAGAGAGCTGCTTATCATGAAGCCATCCCTACCTTTTGAACTATACCCTATTTGGCAAGGGAAGGGTTAGTTCTCATAGCTTTCAAGACAGGTTGTTGAAAATGGAGCTCAGTTAGCTGAGGCATTTAATATATGCTTGATTGATAGATTGATTGCATGGGAGGACCCTTGGCTCTGCTCCTGAGGCTCTAGCCCTGCCTTTATGCCCTTCAGGAGGGCACACAGTGCTACTTCCTGAAAGAAAGTCAACTCCCCGCTATCCTGTGCAGCTCTATCTTGGGCTCTGGGGTCACTTTTAAGGGGGAATTTAGAGCCTAGAGACTTGAGATTTCACCTAGACCAAGTCTCTCATTTTACAGATGAGAGAACCAAGACACAGGGATGCTAAGTGATTTTCCCAGTGTCACATAGGCAGTGAGCATTAGAGCTGGAACTTAGACCCAAGTCTTCTGACTCCAGAGCTGCTTCTCTTCATCATTTCATACTGTCTGAATTGGCTTTTGCTACTGTTTGGAGACACCTGACTTAAGAACAAGTAGTTCCTGGCTCATCCTCACTTGGATAACTTCAGAAAACTTGTGCCTTAGTGACAACAGGATGTTTCCCAGGAGATATGAATGTGCTTACTCACTTGTACCCCACCCTGCCTCTTTCTCCTGCCCCACTCCCCACGCCCCCAGTACGTGCAAAACTGGAGCTGATTTCTCCTTCCCTAGAAATCCTGGCCAAGTTGAATAGAATGAAAGAGCTTCATTCCAAGGTATGGCACTGTGGCTGCCAAAAGGGCAGCCTTGCCAAACATTGGTATGTTCCCTGGAGGTTGAGGCGGGGGTAGGCTCTGGTGCACCTGAGGAGCAGCTAATTGAGGCTAGGTGAGGTGAAGGAGAGTCTCTCATGAACCAATGTGCCAGAGGGAGAATGACTCTGTATTGTCATCTATTGTCATTTCTTTGAAACTAGTCTTGACATTCTAACAAATTTCAGGGAGTCTGGGAAAGGCCTATGTGTCCTCAGTAACTGGGGTTTTCACCACCCCCTCCCCCAAGAAGACTCAGGCTGCAGAAGTAATTCAGTCCCCCTAACTTAAGAGGCTGGTTCCTGTTGCTTGGTGTAGTGGATAATGTTGGACTTGGAGGAACAGAGACCTGAGTTTAAATCCATAGTCAGATACTCACTAGCTCTGAGACCTAGGGCAAGTCACTTAACTTACCTCAACCTCAGTTTCCTCATCTGTAAAATGAGGGGTGAGGAGCTGTTTCTGAGGAAAAATATTGGAGGAAGGAGACATGAGCCAACTGGCAATGAATGACAAGATTTGACTTTCAACTTATGCAATGCATTGGGGAATGTGGCAAGGAAGAAGAGAGAAATAGGAAAGGAAACTGGTTATGACTAGGAATGGGCAGGGTTGAGGGAGAGACCTCTTTTTCAGAAGGAGGAGGAAGAGGAAGAGGAGGAGGAGGAGGAGAAATGAGCAGAATGAAAAGGAAGAGAAGAAGGAGACAGAAGAGGAGGAGGAAGAAGAAGAGGGGGAAAAAGAGGGAGAGGAATTAAAAGAAGAAGAAGAGGAGGAAGAGGAAAAGGAGAAGGAAGAGGAAAAGGAGGAGAAAGAGGAAGGGAAGGAGGAGGAAGAGAAGGAGGAGGAAAAATATTTTTTCAAATTTCAATTTTAAGTGTCATATTTTTAGATAGTCATAGACAAGTTTTAGGTCAGTCAGAATGGTGGCAGTGCTAAAAGTCATATCTTTGAGGCATGATAGTGAACTTGCCATGAGTTTGTGCCATGAGAGGAAATTTAAGAATATGATCACTCTTTTCAAATACATTAAAGAGCTGTTACTTGGAAGATGAATTTGACTTATTCTTCTTGACCTCAGAAGGCAGAACTAGAGTAATAAGAATGATAATAGCTACTTTTTACATAGTGCCTACTGTGTGCCAGGACTGTGACAAGCACTTTACAAATATTAAATCATTTGATCCTCACAACTATGGGAGGGAGGTCCTGTCAATTACCCCCATTTTACAGTGGAGGAAACTGAGGCAGGGGTTAAGTGACTTACTGAGCACTTCACAGAGCACAGAGGCAAACAGGGCACAGCCTGCTTAGAATGTGAATCAGAACACTTAGAACACATGTTGTTTTTGTTGTTGTTATTGAGTTTTTCGGTCCTGTCTAACTCATTGTGACCCCATGGACCATAGCACACTAGGGCTCCAAAGCCCACTTTGTCCTCTATTATCTCCCAAAGGCTGTCTAAGCTCATGTTCATTGACAATATCTGTCCATCTCATCCTCTGCCATCCTCTTTTCCTTTTGCCTTTAATCTTTCCCAACATCAGAGTCTTTTGAATGAGTCCCATCTTCCCATTATAAAGCCAAAGTATTTAAGTTTTGGTATCAGTATCTGACCCTCCAATGAAGAGCTTGAATTAATTTCTATATTTAATTCTTAAGTACTGACTGATTTGACCTTCTTCAAAAGTTCTCTAGCACCAAACTTTAATTCTGTGGTGCTCGGATTTCCTCATAGTGCAGTTCTCACAGCCATACATCACTACTGGACAAACCATAGCTTTGACTATACAGACCTTTGTTGGCAAAGTGATGTCTCTGCTTTTTAGTCTGTGGTCCAGATTTGCCATAGCTTTCCTTCCAAGAAGCAAGCATCTTTTAATTTCATGGCTGCAACTGCTATTTTTAGTGATCTTTGAGCCTAAGAATATAAAATCTGACTCTGCTTCTCTCTATATTTGCTAGGAAATGATGGGACTAGTTGCCATGATCTTAATTTTTTTGTTTGTTTGTTTGTTTGTTTGTTTTGATCTTAGTGTTTTTTTAATGTTAAGTTTCAGGCCAGCTTTTATGCTCTCCTCTTTCATCTTTATCAAGAGGTCTCTTAATTCTTTTCCACTTTCTGGCATGAGAGTCATATCATCTGCATATCTGAGGTAGTTGATATTTCTCATGGAAACCTTAAACTGGCTTTTGATTCATCCATCCTGGCATTTCATATGATGTACTCTGCATATAAGTTAAACAAATATATAGTCTTGTACTCCTTCCCAATCTTGAACAATCAGTTGTTCCATGTTTTGTTTTGATTGTCAATTTCTTGACTCTCCTATAGGTTCCTCAGGAGAGAAGTAAAATGATTTGGTACTTTCATCTCTTTGAAGACTTGCCACATTTTGCTGTGATCCACACCGTCAGAGGCTTTCATGTAGTCAATGAAACAGAAGTCAATGTTTTTCTGGAACTCCCTTGCTTTCTCAATAATCCAGCAAACACTGGAAATTTGGTCTCTAGTTCTTCTGCTTCTTTGAAAACCAGACAGCTCTTGTGGCAATTCTCGGTTCACATATTGCTGAAGCATACTTTGAGAATCTTAAGCATAACCTTGCTGGTGTGCATGTGAAATGAGTGCAATTGTCTGGTAATATTTATACTATTTGGCCTTGCGCTTCTTTAGGACTGGCACATAAACCGATCTTTTCCAACCCACTGGCCAATGCTGAGTTTTCCAAATTTTCTGGCATTTTAAGTGCAGCCCTTCAAGAGCATTGTCTTTTAGGATTTCTAATAGCTCAGCTGGAATTCCATCACTTTCACTAGCCTTATTGTTAGCAATTCTTCCTAAGTCCCACTTAATTTCATTCTCCAGCTTGTCTGGCTCTAGATCAGTAACCACCACTGTGGTTATTGGTAACATTAAGATCTTTCTAATATAGTTCTGTACATTCTTGCCACCTCTTCTTAATTTCTTATGCTTTTGTTAAGTCTCTACCATTTTTGTCTCCTATCATGCTCATTCTCCAATGAAATGTTCCCTTGATATCTCTTGTCTTTCCCATTCTAAGGTCCCTTGATTCTATGATAGCATCTAATCACGTCGTATACGATACACATTTTATCACAACCTTGTCAGATTTTCCACAACTCACATTTAATATGAGCTTCTAGCTTCAATTTTGTATTGGTACAGAAATATTTTCCTTTAAAAAAATAAGCACATACTAATACCTTCTGGGCATGTGGTTGCAACATTAAGTGCTCTGGCTTCAGAGAATTCAGCTAGTGTTACTTAGCACTAAGTGAGCTGATGAGTAACTCCCATGGACAATTTTCAAAGAAGCCATTAGGTCAAACATGGTTCTTCATGTGGGAGAAAATTACAAAAACAACACTGTGAAAAAAAATAACAACTGCTTTTAGGTGAGTGTATTGGGGAGAGAAGGAGAGAGGGAGGGAAACCAAACTTTATAGAACATTCTAGGATTTAAGGTGCTTAATACAGACTGTGTCTGAACATTTTTATTTGCATCTGTGTCTTTGGTATTGCAGAGATTCTAATACATCACAGACATTTAGTGACTATGAAATAGTCTACAATTCCACCATCTTTGGTTGCTGGTCAATAAACTGTAAATCCCTGCTCCTGTCCTTTAAGGCCAGACAAAATCTGGCTTCAATTTACCTTTCCACCTTTAAATTATACAGCCCTGGTTCCTACACTCTCCTGTCTGCATCCTTGCGTTTATCCACACCATGCCTGATGCCTGGATCAGACTGTCTTGAACCTTCCCTTTTAATCTATTAAAATTCTACTTTTCTTTCAAGGCCCAACTCAGGTCCCACCTCCTCCATGGAGCCATCTCTGGCTCTGGCTCTGGCTCTGCCCAGGTGGCAATGACCTCTCCCTTGGAAGCCTGGATAACTTTTCTGTTGGATGTATCTTACTCCCCTTTGTATCCTGGTTACTTGTATGCGACCTCCCTCCTCCCCAACTGCTGTAATTTTGTATCTCTTATTGCCTGTGACTTCCATCTAGGTGAGTAATAAGCATCTGTTGATTTGAATTGAATTTTGAATAATAGTCTGTGAAGAGGTTGGGAGCATAAAGTTCTTTTTTTTCAGATTTGTTATTGAAAGACTCATGGCATAATGGAAACAGCTGTCTCTGGAGTTTAAATCCTGACCTTATCACTTATTACATGTGTGGATTTGAGAAGTCATTCTCATTAGGCCTCTGTTTCTTCATCTATAAAAATGGGAGGGTAGGGGGCGGCTAGGTGGCGCAGTGAATAGAGCACTGGCCCTGGAGTCAGGAGTACCTGAGTTCAAATCCAGCCTCAGACACTTAACACAAAGAACTAGCCGTGTGACCTTGGGCAAGTCACTTAACCCCAACTGCCCTCCAAAAAAGTAAAAAAAAAAAAAATGGGAGGGTAAGGCCACGCCACCTAGAAGGCCTCTTCTAGCTCTAAGGGAATAACCGTTTAAAAACAAAGTTTCATCCCCAGCATTTTGGAGTTTGTTCCTGCTAAAACCCTGAATTGATGGTGCTATTGATGCTTTTAAATATCAATTATAGTAATCATTTTGGTCTTACGCTGATGTTCTTCTTGCCTTGAAGGAAGGGGAGAATTTCAAAAGATTAAGAGGGAAGGTTCAGGACAGTCTGTTCCAGGCATCAGATGGGAGTAAAAGCATGGATGCATACAAGGAGAGTGTAGGAGCCAGGCATGTATAATATAAGGGCAGAAAGGTAAATAAAAGCTAGATTCTGGCTGGCCTTAAGTTCCAGGATTAGGGATTTATAGTTTGTTGACCTGGCAATGGGGAACAATTGAAGGTGGTAGGATTTTAGACTATTTCACAGTTACACACACACACACACACACACACACACACAGACACACACACACACACAGACACACACACATACACACACAAAATAATGAAGATTCAGATGCAAATAAAATGTTTTATCGGGCACAACTATGGATGGAGAAGCAGCAGAGAGGGAGTGGATCTCACAGGGAAGTCATGAGTGTTTGAGGAAACAAATGCATGTTTAATGCAGTCCCCAAATATGAAGGGAGGGATTTGGGGTGGAGAGAAAGAACAAAAACCAATTACTGCACTCTTTGAGAAAGGAGGGCTTGGTTTAAAAACCCACCAGTCACTTAACAGTTGTGTGATCACTTTTAACCTCTCTAAGTTCCAGTTTCCTCATCTCTAAAATAGAGATAAGGCTACTTCGTGATAGGACCAACAGGTATCAGGATTTTTTCCCTCCACATGGGTTAAGCTAGATTTTTCCCAAACCAAACTAGGACATGATTTGCCATGGATGGGGCAATACTCAAGCTGGACCTTCCTTAATATAGCTTCTTGGTGGTCTCTGGTAGTGCTGACATGACTTCCTGGTTACCTAAGGGCATAAAAGGTCCCACCCACATGCACTCACATGGCTCCAGGGACCTTTAGGCTTGATGGATGCTACAGTGTCCTTCTTGTATATGCTTGTTATGTTAGGACTAAATAAACCTCCTTTTGTTGATTAGTCAATTACAATTACAGAGGTTATAAGCACTTCGTTTTGTTACAGCATTGAACCTGAACTAAGGAGGAAAGAACATCAGACCCACCCTAACATACCTGTACTACTTATGTCACAGGAGAATTACAAGGTTCAACAGATATAATGTCAGATATTATCATTATGACACATACGTCTATATACTCACATGTATTTTATTTATGTATATATATATATACACATATTTATAGATAGATGACAGATAGATAAACAGATAGACAGATAGATGATAGCTAGCTAGCTAGATAGACAGACAGACAGACAGACAGATAGATAGATAGATAGATGATACACATATGGACAGGCAGACAGACAGACAGACAGACAGACAGACAGATAGATAGATAGATAGATAGATAGATAGATAGATAGATAGATCTACACATCTACACATACACATACCTGGGTGTCTAATCCAAAGTGATTTAATCTAAATGACTATTCAGACAAGCATGCATTAAATGCTGATTATATGAAGGAACTGTGCTAAGCAATAGAGATAACAAGGAAAAGCAAAAACAATCCTTGCTGTCCAGGAGTTTAGTCTGATGGGGAACATAAGATGCAAAAAACTGTATATAAAAGATATATATATATATATATATATATATATATACATGATAAGTACAGTGGAAGGTAGTCTCAAAGGGAAGGCACTAGAAATGGGTGGCATTGGATGAAGTATCCTGTGGAATTTGAGCTGAGTTTAAAAGGAAGCCAAGGAAGTCAGAAGTAAGAGATGAGGAACAAGAACACTGAAAGCCTAGGGGACAAGAAATGGTGCTGGAAGGTGGAAGTGTTGTGTTTGAGGAATAGCAGGCAGACTGATGGTCCCAAATTGTAGAAGTAGAGAGAAATAACATGATAGAAGATTGGAAAGGAAGGAAAGGGAGTAAGTTGGGATAAGCTTTAAAAGCCAAACAGAGGATTACATAGTTAATACTGGAGGTAATAGTGACTGGATTTCCTTGACCATGTGGTGACAGGGAGACTGACAAGTCTGCTAATATATAATCCAAGCATGAGGTGACAAGGGTCTATGGAAATAGAGTCTATGCAATCTATATGATGAAGTCTATAGGAGAAGATGAAAGGAGGTTATATAGGACAGATATAAAAGTAGAAACAAGACTTGGAAATAGATTGGATATGTGAGGTGGGCGAGAGTGAGGAATCGAGCATAACACCTAAGTTGTGTGCCTAGGTAAGTGGGAGACCTCAACGCTGTTGGTGTCTTCAACAATAATGGAAAAGTTAGGAAGAGGGGAGGGTTGGGTGGAAAGGTCATGAGTTCTGTTTTAGAAATGTTGTTTGATATTCGTAGAGATGACAATGGGCAATATCAAAAAGGCAGCTGGTGATGAGACCTGGAGCTTGGGAGAGAGGCTAAGACTGGATAAATAGATTCTGGGGATCATCTGCAGAGATGATAATTTAACCCATGGCTTACTGTCTCACTTGGTAGTATTGGGGGTCACATAGACCTCAATATGGGTGGTGAGTCTGATACCTCTGTTCTATACTGTCACAGGAACCAGATTAAAATATAATTTTTAAATAAAATGTAATAAAACACAGATTATGTTAATTTGTGGTTTTCTAAATTAACATGCTGCCTTCAGGGATCCTCTTCTATTTGAGTCTGACCCTGCTGGTATAGAAGGATAAGAGAACTTAGGACAGGGACTTTGTGGGGGACACCCAAAGTTAATTTAAAAAAACAGCAAAAGAAACTGAGAAGTCAGGAAAGTAGAATGAAAACCAGGAGAGATCAGAGAAAGACCAGAGAGGAGAAACTGTCCATGAGATTGTGAACAACAGTGTTGAAGGCAGCAGAGATCAAGGATGAGGACATTTTTTAAAAGACCATTTGGTTTGGAAATTAAGAACTTACTAGTAACTTTGGAAAGAATTGCTTTAGTTGAACTGTGAGGTGGGAAATCACATTGCAGATAGTTTAGAATGGACTGAGAAGAGAGGAAATAGAAGTATTCATTGCAGATGACTTTCACAATTAGTTTTGCCACTAAAATAAGGTGAGATACAGAATGGTAGCTAACAGGGATAGTTGACTCAAAGCCGAAGGGAGGACTTTTTTAGGGATGAGAGAGACATGGAAATGTTTGTAGGCAGCAGGGAAACAGGTAGTAGATAAAGCAATACTGAAGAAAATGAGAATGGGGCCAAAAAAGGGTAAATCTGTTGAAGAAGATGGAATGGAATAGCATCCAGGATGCATATAGAGAGATGTGTCTTGATAAACAGAAGTGCCACATCTTCATGTGAGAGAGAGTGAAATAGGAAATAGTATCACATATATGGAAACGTAATATATGGATGAATGCAAGGAATCTCAAAGGAGGAGTTGCTGAATCATGGCAGTAGAGTGAAATTATGGAAATGTCTGTAAGGAGTAAAGAATATGCCTGTACCTCTCCTAACCCAAGCCATGAAATAACATGTAACCAGAACTGAAGAGGGTGACTTTGGTTAGTACCTTTCAGGTGGGAAGGTGCCAGCTTTCCATGAGTATAATATGGAAGAAGCATGAGAGGAGTTTATGGCCAACAAAAGAAGTTTGTTAATGATAGCATGAGAGTTCCAGAAAGCAATGGAAAGGGAGGGTAATAGGAATTCTAGATGAGTAGGGACACAAAGAACAGGTATGAGGGATCAAGAAGTTGTTTTGAGTGAAGAAAGATTTTATACAGGCAACCTTCAGCTCTGAACCACACACAGGTTTTCAGGAAAAAGAAGACTTAACAGTCATAGGATGGTCAATTGTCTCACCTCATTCCCCATGAACTGTGTTTAAGGTGCTATAATGACTAGTTATGGTTCTAGGATTAAACACTAGATTTGACTTCAAATCTAGCTGTGCTGAAATATCAATTTTGTCGCTTGTTTTCCATGAGACCCTGGACAAATTAATTTACTTTTCTGGCCCTTAGTTTCCTAAGAAACTGAATCTCTCAGATTCTTCTAGCTTTAGATCTATGGTCTTTAAATAGATAGTATCATAAAGTTAGCTATCCTGAGAATAAGATCCTAATTGAGACTTTAAAATTACCTTTGTCATAACTATTTCCAAACAGATTTACAACTACGTGCAATCATTGCGGTTTTGTACTGCCTGGATGGACAAAACTACTTCTTTAGGTTCATTCCAATCCTATGAATCCATGAAAATTAGGGGAGTAAAGTGAATTTCTTCATAACTTAATCATTTCTCTTTAAATTACTGTGTTTTCCCCCAAAGACTTTTCAAGTGAGTGACCATGATCTATGCAGTCACACACGTGTGCACAAGGAAGGAAGGATGAAAGGATGAAAAATGAGGGTGCAATTTGTTTGTTTCTACAAGAAATAGACACATGAGAAATGCCCACATCATTGGGCTCAGAAGCACATTTGGATGAGATTACTTGGGACTGTTTATTTGTGATCATTTGCCAAACTCACAGTCATGCAATGAATGTAGCCAAAAGATTTTTAAAGAATCCAAATGGAAACCTCAAGTCGATGACTGTTAGCACAAAAAAGATCATAGAGCCAAACCCCCTGCTTAACAGATTAGGAAACTGAGGTGCAGCGAGGCAAAATTATTTCCCCAAATTCACAGAGCAAGTAGGTGGCAGCGCCAGGACCCAGACATCCTCACTCGAACCATCATTCTTTCTATTTTGGTAAGAAAAGGTCAATTCACTAAGATTTCTGCATCTAGTTTTTAAACAAATAAATAAATAATGTTTTAAATGTGGTGAATGACATTAGTATCCGTGACGCCTCGTGCTCTAAGGAAAGCATCTCCCTTCTCTGCCATAAACCCCGATATTGTCACAAAGCACAACTGTTGTCATGACAACTTTACTAGTTATCCCTTTTTCAGAACTGGGTGGGGGGAAGAACAAAGGGAAGAGAAATTTATGAGGCTGCTTAACAAGCCCCAGTGGATACTAATATTACTCAGAAAAACATTCACCTTTCCAAAGCATCTTCACAGTGTGCACCCAAAGGTCTATGATCCTTTGAAGTTAGGAGTGCCTGAAGAATAGTGGAGTTGGCTGAATAAGGACCTATTAAAAATGTCTTCTAAAGACTCAGATTCTTCCCTAGGACAGGGGTAAAATTGTAGTAATGGAGACTGCACCAAATAAGAAACATCCCCAAAGTGTTAGTCCTTGTGGAGGGGTCAGAGGCAACCATACCTGCATACAAACAGGGTCAAGGCCTAGGGAATGATATTTAAGGGACTGTTAGGGAAGCATCCTCCCCTTCTTCCCCCATATCTCCCAGAATTTTGCACTATCTGAAATTCTACCAATTTGAATCATTTGGGCCAGAGTTGTCAAAATCAGGGCCCCTGGACTGCATGAAGCCCACAAAACTTCCAACTGTGAAGTCATTCCTCAATTGATAAAAAGTCAAAGGATATGAACAGGCAGTTTTTAGACAAAGAAATCAAAGCTATCTATAGGCACAAAAATATGCTCTAAATTACTATTGATCTGAGAAATGATCAGAGAAAATAAAAACAACTCTAAAGTACCGCCTCACATTTATCAAAGTGCTAATGTGGCAAAAAAAGAAAAATGCTGGATGTTGAAGGGGACATGAAAAAATTGGGACTTTAATGCAACATTCATGGAGTTGTTAACTGATCCAGCCATTCTGGAGAACAATTTGGAACTATGCCCAAAGGGCTATAAAACTGTGCATACCTTTTCATTCAGCAAAACCACTATCTCCCAAAGACATACAAAAAAAGGGGGAGAAGGACCTATTTATGCAAAAATATTTATAGCAGCTCTTTTTTGTGATGGCTAAGAATGGGAAATCGAAGGGATGTCTATCAGTTGGGGAATAGCTAAACAAGCTGCGGCATATGGAATATTATTGTGCTGTAAGAAATAAAAAGCAGGATGATTTTGGAAAAGCCTGGAAAGGCTTACATGAACTGATGCATAGTGAAGTGAACAGAACCAGGAGATCATTGTACACAGTAACAGCAATATTGTTCTATGAAAAACTAGATGACCTAGCTATTCTCAGCAATACAATGATCCAAGACAATCCCAAAGGACTCATGATGAAGCATACTATCCACCTCCAAAGAGCTGATATAGATTCAATTTGGACTGAGGCATGCTATTTTTCATTTTTCTTTTTTCTTTTATTCAAGTCTTCTTGTACAAAATGACTAACATGGAAATGTTTTACATAATTTCACATGTATAATCTCTGATTGCTTACCATCTCAGGGAGGAAAGAGTGGAGGAGAATTTGGCAGGGGGGGGATAGAATTTGGAACTCAAAACTTTAAATAAAAATGTTAAAAATAAATAAAAAGTAAAACTTTTAAGTGTGGCCTTTATCAGCTTAAAATGTATTTGGTAAATTTTAAGAAAATAAAATATGTTACAACATAGACAATGTTAATTTGTGGTTTTCTAATTCAATATGCAGCCAGCAGGGATTCGGTTTCTATTTGAGTATGACATCATTGATTTAAGCTAACAAACTTCTTTTTTAAATTTCAAATATCTCCCCCGAAGACAGATTACCAGTAACACTTCAGTTAGAATTAATTTTAAAAGATTGTTTTACTTCTTACACCTAACTGATATATGCAGCCAGAGACTGAGAATTCTGATGGGGTGGGAAGGAAGCCATTTTTAGGTATGGAGCACCTTCTAGGAGCAGAAAGGTCCCATATGAGAAAAGGGAGGGAAGGGGGCATTGGGACGAGAGGAGAAGGGGCTCTGGGAAGCAGGAGAGGAGTAGAAACAGGAGGAAGAGTGTGCCAAAAGCTAATTTCACCAGACTTAAAGTTTTGCTTTATAACCAGTTCTAAATGTTTTGTCAGTGAAAAATATAGAATCTGTTTCTTTATGACATGTGAAATTAGAAGGATATTGGGGAAAGAGCTTGTATAATGGTCATATCAAGGACAAGCTTTGGAGTCAGAAAGACCTCTTGCATCTGATACATACTGACCCCAGGCAAATCACTTGATCTTCAGGAAAGCTCTCAGACTTTAAATTACAGAGAAGTTGGTGTTTTTTATCAGGTGAAGGGAGTTCTACACCATTAAATTCATGGATCCTGGCACTAGGCATGGTGGCGTACCTTTATCATTCTAGCTACTGGGGAGCTAGAGGCTGGCAGAGGTTGAGCTCAGGAGTTCTGAGCTATGAAGGGTTATGCTGACTGGGTGTCTGCACTAAGTCCACCATCAGTAGGATGAGCCCATTTATCAGCTGGCTTAAAGAGAATCAAAATGGCCCAGGTAGAGAATAAAGCTGGTCAAAGCCCCTGAGGCAATTGGGAGAGTAGACCCTGCCCGTCCAGTCTTGGTAAGATGAGAAAACCCAATCCCTTAAAAAAAAAGTGAAATCCCTTTCTCCTCTTTTCCCTGCACCCCAATTTTGAAAAGAAGCATGTGTTAGCTCTTTACTTTACATGATATTGTTTAAAGTAAATTATCCCCCAATGAAGTGATCTATCCAATCTATCATAGATAGAAGACTGAGGAGGAAGGAAAGAGAAAATACTCTGGCAGGGAATGAGAATAAGATAGTGAAGTGAAAGGACCTCCTCCTCCTCTTCCTCTTCTTCCTCCTCCTTCTTTCTCTCCTACTTCTCTTCTTCCTCTTCTCCTTTCTTCTCCTCTTCTTCCTCCTCTTCTTCTTCCTCTTCTTCCTTCTACTTCTCTTCTTCCTTTTCCTCTTCCTTCTCTTCCTCCTGCTCTTTCTCCTCCCCTTCCTCTTCCTCGTCTTTCTCCTCCTCCTCTTCTTCCTCCTCCCCCTCCTCCTCATATTCATCCTCCTTCTCCTTCATAGTTCTCTGTTCCCTTAATGGAATGCTTTCTCCTGGGCCCTCTCAATATCACAGGTTGAATCAGTTTCATTCTGAAGTTTTACTCCTTTTCCAAATTCATTGCCTCCTTAACAAAGACTTTCTGGGCTGATAGGTTACTAATTGGAGAAATGTTGTCTCTATTTCCCATATTGGCTGCCAACTCTCCCTTGGTGTTCTGCCACATCAACAACTGGGCATGGTGCCATCTCTCCACATACTTTCAGGTTTGTTTTGTTTTTTCCCCCACAGCTTGCAGCTGCCACGTTCTTCTTCTTGGGTGCCTCTACTTTCCTTTCCTCAGGGCCCAGGCACCTAGGTCTTCTTAGATATGCCCCTTGGGTCTGACAGTGATTGTTGGATGGCCTGGTCAGGGCACTGAAATCACAGAGAATTGCTTCAAGGGGACTGGCATAGCAGTAAATCAATCAACCGATCACCATGTAGGAATTCAGCACCTACTGTGTGATACATACTGTGCTGGGTACTGGTGATGCAAAGACAATGAATGAAATAATCCCTGTTCCAAAGTAGAACCATAAAGAAAAAAGTCTATAAACAGGACTTTTATTTTTATTTTTTGAGACTAAATCTCTTAATCTTGCCCAGGCTGGAAGTACAGTATCTAATACTAATTAACCTGGAAGTTTTAACCTCCTCTACTTCCCTAGTGACCCTCTGCTCCTGGGGGCTCACAATATTGATCCCGGATATAGAATACCCCTTCAGCTTTCTTCCTATTACCTCACAAAATCTCAGAGTACAAAAGTCCCAGTCTTAACCTCCCCAGTATTACTATAGGCATGTGCTACCACAAGGAAAAAAATTACTACTATTGTCTCTTTCCCCTGATGAATGAGAGCCCATCCTATTCCAAATGCCACTTGGATGTCCAAAAAAATGTTATAAAGGGACCTATGCTCTCATTAACAGATATGGGGTGGGTAGGGAACCTGATGAGTGGCTGAGGACGGTACCAGTAAAAAGAAAAACTGAACTGGGCCTAAGTGTAAGTCAGTTAAATTCATTGGAAAGAAAAGACCATGAAGGAGAACCAAAGAACTGAATTCATTCTAATGTTTTTTAAACTGGAATTTTTCCAGACTGTATAAAGACTTAATTTTTTTTAAATTATTTTTAGCATCCATTATCTCTTTTGTGCCTCACAGTGACTCTTTGTGGTAGCAAATCTAAGTATGATTATCCCTATTTTACAAGTTATTATCATCCTTATTTTGAAAATGAATGGAGGTTGAAGTAAATTAAGTAACTTGTCCAAGGTCACATAGTTGAGAAGTTCTGGGGGGGAGATTCAAATCCTGGACTTCCTTCCACTACAAGCTTTGCACTGAATCCAATGTGGAATACTACCTTCTTCATCCTGACTTTTCCAAGTCCAACTTAAATAAAACGTATTTTTGTTGCTGTTTTTTTGTCATTCAGTTATGTCCAACTCTTCATGACCCTGTAGATCATACTTCAGAGAGGGTTTTCTTGGCAAAGATACTGGAGTAGTTTACCATTTCCTTCTCCAATGGATTAAGGCAAACAGAGGTTAAGTGACTTTGCCAGAGTCACGAAGCTGGTAAGGAAGAGTCTGAAACTGGATTTGAACTTAGATATTCCTGACTGCAGGCTCAGAGCTCTATCCACTGAGCCATCGAACTGCCCCAAATAAACTTCACGTCTTCATAGGAAGTACTTCTTTGTGTCCTTCAGAAATTAAGCCTAATAGACTTCCCAAGGTGATGGTTTTTTCCCTTTTTCCTCAATCTAGAGTACGTGCAAAATTCATACCTGCTTTTGTTCCCTGGTTCTTTTGAAATAATGTGCAAGTGTGGAACATTACTTTCCAATGCCAGGATACCCACCTTGCGACCAATGTTTTAAATCCACTACATAAAAGACATAAGTCCCACCAGAAATTAAAAATGAGCATCTGGATCCATATTTTGTAAGCTTCTTGAAAATAGGAACTATCTTCTGCTTGTACAGTGCTTGTCACAAAGTGGGTGCTTAATAAATTGATTGATAGCTTCCAGAATACTTTCAATATAATAGCACTATGAAAAAAAACAAAACGAAACAACTTTCTAGTATATTCTCCTGTCCTAGTTCCACTATTCTTTGAGGCATGAAAACTGAATGCATATGCAAAGTCAGCTTATACATCAATAATTATGATCGTAAGCATTAATCTAAATGCTTTGAAGCTTCAAAAGAGCAGAAATAAACACAGTCTTCTTGACTTCTTGCTATTGGCTCAAGCAGGTCAGTTCTTCAAACCCTAAGCTGATAGACTTAATTGTAATTCCTGGAAAAATTAGTTCTAAAATGTATTATTATTAAAGACATGGTTAGTGAACACATAGAAAAGAAAGTCTTGATGGCAATAAATCAGTGTGGATTCTTTAAGAATATGTCGAGATAGATTAAGGTCATTTCCTTCTTTTTGTTTTTTTGACAGGGTCATTACGCTGTTAGGTCAGGAGTATTCTGTAAGGTGCAGTTAATTTATGCTACAGGAAAGCATTTGACAAAATCTCTGATGCAATTCTTATGGAAAGAGGAAGAGTTGGTCAAAGGTAAAATTAGCTAGATTAAAACCTACGTGAACAATGCTACCAGAAGAGCAGTCACTAATGGTTCCATCTGAATTTGGAAGGATGTAGACTACCCCAACCATCTATGTTTGGCCTTCTGCCATAATATGCCCCCCAAATATGTTTTTTTTTCCAACAAATTAGATAAATGCCTGGGTAACATACATATCACATTTACAGAAGATACAAAGCTGGGAAGAATAGTGAACCCATTACATGAAAAAGGTTGAATTCTAAAAGTTCAAACTCTAACTTAAAAGTTCTAAACTCTAACCTTAAAAGGTTAGAATATTGGGTTGAATAAAGTAAGCTGAAATTTAATAAGGGAAAATGTAAAGCCTTATGGTCATATTTAAAATAATCACTTATAATTGTATAATGTGTACATTATAATATATGTATAATGTATAATGTATACAGCATAATGTGGCAGAGGTACGGCAAGACAACAGTTCTGAAAAAGATCTTGGGATCTTAAGGAATTGCAAGTTGAACATAAGTTAACCGTTATTCTATGGCAGCCAAGAAAGTTGATGTGATTTTAGACTGTGTTAAGAGAAATATAGCATCCAAGACTAAGGGAATGATAATACAGTTTGCTTTATCCCACCACACCTGTTGAGGAGTGTTCTGTTCTGTGTTTCATATTTCAGGAAGGAGAGTGTCCAGGTTGGTGAAGGACCACGATGAGTTCAAATTGATGAGCACTGATGGAAAGAACTAGATGTTTACCTTGGAAAAGGGCAAATTGGGGGGGTGAGGGGAGATAGGTGTAGATTAGCATCTTCGAGTAAAGAACATCATGCAGAAAGCAGAACTAAGAGAAAAGGGTGAAAGTTGCAAAGAATTGAGGCCTGATATAAAGAAAATCAGTTAGAATTACCTAAAAGTAGAATGAGCAGCCTTTGAAGAAGGTAAGAAGAGCTTGCATTCATATAGTACTTTAAGGTTTGCAAGGTACTTTAGAAATATTATTTTATTTTTATCCTTATGACAATCCTGGGATGTACATGCTATTATTAGTCCATTTTGGAGATGAAGAAACTAAAGCAGACAGAGACTAGGGCAGTTAGGTGGAAGAGTGGAGAGAATGCTGGGCCGGGAGTCAGGAAGATTCATCTTCATGAGTTCAAATCTAGCTTTAGATACTCACCAGCTGTGTGACCCTGGGAAAGTAGTTTAATTCTGTTAGCCTAGTTAGTTCTTCTGTAAAATGAGCTGGAGAAGGAAATGGCAAATCACTTCAGTGTCTTTGTCAAGAAAATCCCAAAGAGGGTCACATAAAGTCCGATATGAATTAAACAACTCAACAACAACAAAGACAGAGGTTAATTGATTTGCCCAGAATCATATATATATATATATATATATATATATATATATAGCTATTGAATTTCGGAGGCTGAATTTGAACTCACAACTTCTTAACTCCAAGGCTAACATTGAATTCATTCACTTGATGTTGTTAACCAGGAGCTAGATGCCAAGTATGTTGTAGATGGGATTCTTGTTCAGATATGGGATGGACTAGATGACCCTTGAGATCCTGTACAATTCTGAAATTCTGTGCATTAATAGAATATAAGAAGATACTAGTTTTAATGGTAAGTGCGGCATTAGGTTATAGCTCATAATACACACACTCCTGCATGCTGTCCTCCAATGAAAGTCAACCAAATCTATAACCTTGGTTACATTATCCTTATATTTTAGCAAACTGAATTAACCAGCTCAGATTAGGAGCAATTTTTTAAAAAGTATTGCAAATGTTTTAACATCTTAAAACGTTAATTAATTAGAATGCTGCAGTGGATGGAGAGCACTGAGCAATTTAATGTTCTATTTAAATGCTAATTTACCTTTTTGTTTCACTTCTTGTTGAAAAGCTTTCTGATATAATTGGGCTTGTTAGGGTCTAAGGTCATGGCCTAGTTGCCACAGTCAAGCAACCAAGATGGTGGAAGGTACCTGCCACCTAGCTGTCCATATCTTAGGGGCATTATAGCCTCTGCCCACCCTAATCGTTACTTGATCTTTCAAACTTAATGAACAATTAACTACTGGGTTACTACTTTTCTTCATTTCATCAACCAAAGCATCTACAATGTCTCTGGGACTATTCCAGGAACTTAAGATACAAAAACAAAAATGGAGCTTACATTTTACTGGAAAAGGTTCTTAACATGGGTTCTATGTACTCATTTTTAAAAACATAACGATAACCGTATTTTAATATAATGAGTTTCTTTTGTAATCCTATATATTTTATTTTGTGGATTGAAAAGAGGTCTATTGGCTTCATCAGACTGGCAAAGAGGTGCATGAAACCCCCCAAAAAGGTCAAGAATGCCAGTACTGGGGAAACCTAACATAGGGTCATAGCTTTAGAGCTTGAAGGGATCTTAGAGGTCATCTAGAAAAGTGAGGCCCAGAATAGTGGAATGATTTGCCCAAGGTCATGCAACTATTGAGTATTTGAAGCGGAATTTCGACCTGGGACTTCCTGACACTAAGCCCAACTTCCTATACCCTATTACCTCTCTGTATCTAAGTAAGCAAAGACAAATTATGTGCAACTTAATTCAAGGTAATTTCTAGAGGGAGGGAGTGCTAATAAGTAGGAAGACTCGGGAAAAGTCTTAAGTAGGAGGAAATACCTCATTGGTGCTTTGAAGGAAACTGAGAATCTGTGTGGGGACAGCTAGGTGATGCAGTAAGTAGAGATGCCTAACCTGATGCCTAACCTGAAATCATGAGTATCAGAGTTCAAATCCAGTCTCAGACATTTACCAGCTGTGTGACCAGGGGCAAATCACTTTTTGCCTTCCTTCTTCATCTGCAAAACAGGTACACACTGGCAAAGAAAATGGCAAACCACCCCAGTGTCTTTGCCAAGAAAATGCTATGGTTGTCGTCTGTGGGATTAAGAAGAGGTGGACACAACTGACTGACTGACCAACAAGAGGAACCTATGAAGCCAAAGTGTTTATCATATTTCTGGCAAAACTGTGAGTATATTTTAACATACCCTAAGATACTGCAAAATGTTAATTAAATAATATAAAAATAAATACAAGCATCTAAATGTTATAAGCATATACTCCAAGGAGGTCAATGATAAGAACATTCCCATATAAACCAAAATATTTATAGCAGCATTTTTTTAAAAGCAAAGAATTTGGGGGAAAAAAGTGGATGCCCATCCATCAATTGGAGAATAGCTTACTAAATTGTGGTTTGTGATGATTACTGTAGTATAAGAAATGACAAATGTGGTAAACAGAAAAGTATGGAAAGGTTTACATGAACTGATGCCAAATGAAGTAAGCAAAACTAACTACACACACACACACACACACACAATGAATACAATAATGTAAATGAAAAGAATAACCACAAAACAATAAAAAAAAAGTTGTAAAATTACAAAGAACAAGCATGGCTTGAAAAAAGATATATAAAAAGACCCACCAACCCTAACCTTTATAGAGGTGGGAGATCCATGGATGTAGGCCATTGCATTTTATTTTTAGACTTTTTCCATATATAGATCCTTTTTGCTATTTTGTTTTTTCTTTAGAAATATTATTTGTTACATGGGATGGTGGAAAGAGAGGGATACTAGGGCAAATTTTGGTAATGTAGAAATCAGTAAAAAATAAAAAATATTTATTATGTATACTTATTCAAAATTGATATCTTGAATTTCCTTACCTTAGGGATATGTGCTAGAGGTAGCACATTTTGTAATATCACATCTTTTTTTTTGGTCTTGGTGTCAAATATTTCATTTTCCCACAAAACAAAGACCTCTACTCCTTGAAGACCATCTCTAAAATGTCTCAGTTTTGGAAAGTTTTGGTTGCTTTTGAAACCATTCTCTGGGACTGTAACATGCACAGGCCAGATGTCTTCAGTTACTTGGAACTGAGATGTTTGGTTTTTAAATGTTTAGGGAAAAAAAACCTAAGTAATAAGTAGAGTTTTAAATCTAAACGATAATTGTGTTAGTGTTTTGGCCTTGAATCTGATATTCAAATCAAATAGGTCTCTGTGTGGGAACATATTCTACTCAAAGGTTTCATTGTTGTCACAGATAATGAACTGGATGGTTCTTTAAAACATCTAAATACTCTTCTTAAAGCTACCGCTTTAGTCCACCACTTGGTTTATTCCATTGGAGAGTGTTAAATGCCTTGTTCCTTCATTGGAAATATCCTTTCGTTTATACAACTCTTTTTTGAAAGAAGCAAGAGGGATCTTTAATGTCAAAGAATAATGCTTTCTTATTCAACATGTATTGATTAAAAACTGCACTAAACATGGTGATTCCAATTAAACTCAATTTTATGAACATTTAATAGGTCCCAAGTGCCAGGCACTTTGTTAGGTGCTGGGAATGAAAAAATAATAAAAAGAATAACCAACATGTAGAGAGCACTCATTTGATCCTTACAGTAACCTTGCGAAGAAGATGCCATCACGATCATCTTTTTACAGAGAAAGAAGCAGTGACCTAGAGAAATTAATTAATTTTTCCACTCTAGCTTTTGAGTATGTGGGGCAGAATTTGAACTCAAAGTCTCCTGACTCAAAGGGCAGCTTTTGGGGGCGGGTAGGTGGCGCAGTGAATAGAGCACTGGCCCTGGAGTCAGGAGTACCTGAGTTCAAATCCGGCCTCAGACACTTTAACACAAAAAACTAGCTGTGTGACCTTGGGCAAGTCACTTAACCCCAACTGCCCTCCAAAAAAAGCAAAACAAAACAAAAACAAAACAAAGGGCAGCTTTTTATCTGCTTTACTCCTTTAAACAGGACAGTTTCTGACATTGAGGAATTTACATTGTGAGGTGGAAAGGTAGGGGTATTTAACATATATGCATGTTAAACAAGCAAATGTAAATGTAGTCAGATTCTGGACTTTACTCTCTAAGTCCATATATGTGAATATACCATTTATTACAGATCATTTGGCCCATATGTGGCTTGGATAGATATTACACAAGGGATCTCCAAGGGGGACATTATTTCTACTTGTTATAAGGAGGAAGAAAACCATATCTACATTGCTAGTTACCTCACAGAGGAGGGACAGGCAGGATCCAGGACTATTATTCTTTATTTATTCTCTTATCTCCAACAAGGCTATCATTATATTTACTTACTACACATCAAATATCTTTAGTCTGGGGGTTTTGATATGTTCTCTTGGTGGTTCAGAACTTAAAAAACTCCCAACACTCTCTGGTCATTCTAAACAGGAGGGTCACACTTAGCTTATGTTGATCAGTTTAGCTCCCTCCCACCAAACACTAGTTGCACAAAAGATAACCTCAAATAATTAATAAGCCTTTTTATTATTAAAGCAAAACTATAAACATAAATGGGAGGAGAGAAATATACATTAGAATAAACCAGAGTAAATGAGCTTTTTGATTTGGGAGCAAGATGGAATGTCAACTTGATCAAGGAGCAGGGGGAATAGGGAAGGCGTGAAGTCCACTCTCAGCAGTCTCTAAGGTTTTAGGCACTGACAATCAATAGACATGTTAAGGGCTGGTTTTCCCACCTGGCTCTGGCCCCAAGGAGATATCCCAAATGGAAATGCCTTTGAGCCCACAATATTTTTTATCCATCTCTCTTTATATCTCTCATCAAACTTCTGGAATCCTAAAAAGCTGCTTCTCCAGTTGTGTGAATACAAAGCATCCAGGCTTAGAGTTCTCTCAGACAATTAAGAATCATATCTCTGGCCACCTCCCCCATCCCAAGGAAGCATTCAGCACCCCAAGGCTGACTGTTAGGAAATCACTTACCTTGAGCTGGGACTAGAGTTACACAAAATATATACATACCAAATATAATTTTGGTGAAGAATATTAATAACTAGGGGAATAAGGAAAGGACATTTATAAGAAGTGGTAATTGACCTGAGTTTTGAAATAAGTTAGGGATTACAAGAGGTAGAAGTGAGGGGGAGAAAGAGAGAGAGACAGAGAGATAGAAAGAGAGACAGAGAGAGATTGAGACAGAGAGAAGAAGAAAAGAAGAAGAAGAAGAACAAGAACAAGAAGAAGAAGAACAAGAACAAAAAGAAGAAGAAGGAGGAGGAGGAGGAGGAGGAGGAGGAGAGGGGAGGTGGAGACAGAGAGACAGATTGAGAAAGAGAGACCCTGAGAGAGAGACAGAGAGACAGAGACAGAGACAGGGGGGAGAGAGAGAAAGAGAAGTCCAGGCATAAGGGACAACTTTTTCAAACACATGGAGGTAGGAAATGGAAATCATGTTTGGGGAATAGTAGCAGGTCAATTTGGCTGAGAACTGGACCGTGCAGTGTTTGGGATGAAAAATCCCCTCATCCTTAATTTAAATTAAAAATAAACACAGAGATCTCTTAAGATAAGAATAGGAGTTTATTCTCTTCCCTCAGAGAAGAGGGCGATCTTCTCCATGACTCATCATGGAGAAGTACGTAACAAAAGACAGTGCAAGAATTTATACTATAGTGTAGTCAAACCCCCTTCCAG
>CM053596.1:75764911-75780734 GCA_028646575.1 Pseudocheirus occidentalis | reverse complement strand
GCAGTTTATCCCTAAATATAAAACACACTTAATAATAATAACAGCCAGCATTTATGTTGTGATTTAAGGATTGTAAAGCACTTTACAAATATTAACTCATTTTATTTTCACGATAACCTGGAAGGTGGGTGCTATTATCATACCCATTTTATGGATGGGGAAACTGAAGCATACAAGAGTTGTGACTTGCCAATAGTCATATAGCTAGTGTCTGAGGCCATATTTGAACTCCGGTATTCTTGACTCTAGGACCAGAACTCTATCCATTGCATCACGTGGCTGCCTTGGGAATGAGCCTTTGGGAAGACTACTGTAGGTTAGCTAACATCCATTCAATTCATTCTGTATGGAGCTCAGATATGATATCCATTTTTTAAGAATAATGTTTGTCTTTCATAAATTATGTAACAGAGTTAAGGATGAGTAAAAAGGAAGTGTGAGGAAGTACATTTAGTAATAACTTTGACCACCATGACTCATTTTCTGTTCTCTGTTATTACAGAGAATAGTGGGCTTTCATGTAAACTGTCAACTGTTTAACAAGCTGAGGTAGTTTTAGTATATTGTCTAGCCACTGGGTAGATTTCCAGTTCAATAAACATTCGCTAAGCGCCTACTATGCTCCAGAAACTATGCTAAGCCCTGGGGTTACAATGAATAAAAAGACAGTCCCTGCACTCAAGTATAGCTCATTGGATAATTTGTCATTAACCAGGTTAAGAAATTTAAAGGATGAGACCTTTATTCTATTTTTGAAGAATGTCTCTATATTCTGCACAAGCATTCCCATTAATACCACATTTAAGATTTGTTTTGGAATTAAATGTCTCCTGAAATGGGTATGAAGTCTTCTTGAATGTGCGTTATCAGTCTACTGACAACTTATTAAGGATGAAATATTAATTTTTAGAGTAAATTTCAGAGGAACTGGAAATTCTTGGACAAGGGAAAAGCTGGGGAGAAAGGAAAAGCTAGGGTGGAGAATGTTTGTGAGGAGAGGGGCTGCAGAGATTCAAACTCTTTTTATTAGGGGGAGAACTTGCCCATTTTTAAAGTCCCTATTGGGAACCAAATGGCCCCAGGAGAGGAAGATTTGTGTGACCACGGACAAGGAGGGAACTGAAGGCACCAGTAAGCAACAGGTAGCTCCTCAACCAAGTCACCTGAAAAGGAGTGCCTGGATATTGTCAAGTTTCCATCATAACACAAGGCCAAAGAATAGCAAAAGACAGTTAGAATGTGGAAGAATAAACCTAGTCCTTGGCTTTCACTAGTACTGCTAAAAAGGTGTGGATTCCAGCTGTCTCCAATTTTTTCCTCTGTGTGTGTGTGTATGTGTGTGTGTATATGTGTTGTATCTTCAACCATAGAGTAGTGATTTGTCTAGAGAAGGGAATAGGTTCCTTGGGAAGATAAAAATCAGTATATGGGGAATGAGGGAGGATTTAACTCTTTAGTAGCCCCATGTGCTTTCCTCTCTGTTGAGGGAGATGATGCTCAGGCCCAGCATAATTCCTGGAGAAAACAGAAACCCAACAGAAAAGGAAGAATTGTGTAGCATGTTTGTAGGCTTAAGTGTAATTTTTTTTTTTTTTAGTTTTTTGGAGGGGAGGAGGGAAGGCAATTGGGGTTAAGTGACTTGCCCAAGGCCGCATGATAAGTAAATGTTACATGACTGAGGTCAAATTTGAACTCAGGTCCTTCTGACTCCAGGGCTGGTGCTCTATTTATTGTGCCACCTAGCAGTCCGTATTTTTTAACTAAGTGATCATGGATTTTAAAACTGTTGCTTTTTAAAATCCATTTTAAGAAAGAGACTAGTCTGATATTTTCTTTGGGATGGTACCATATTTAGAATGAATGGAAACTTCTATCATGTTTTAACAACTTCAATCAAGAAAGAAGACTTCTATAACCCTAATGGCTCCAATAATAGAACTGGGGATGACTACTCCTTTTTATAGATGAGGAAGATAAGGAAGAAGGAGGGAAACAGATTTGACCAGAATCACACAATGAGTTAGTAGTAGCCCAGCTGGGACTAGAACCTGGGTTTTATCACACCTAGTCAAATGTCCTTTCTACTAGATCATGTTACCTCTCTAGTAAAGGTACTAAGAGCAGAAAGATTGAAAAAGAATGAGAATTTATACTTTAATTGTACTTCCTTCAAAACCTAGATGGGTGGAGGGAAATTTGTTTCCAATGAATTCCAAATTGCTTCATTAACAAAGGATGAGGATTAAGGCAGGGGATTAAAGTCAAGGATTAGAGAGGGGGCAGAAAAAGACAAAACTCCAAATTGTTTTTAATTGAGACTGAGGAAAGGAAAATGAATCCCCAACTCATTGCAATTAGAGAGAACCACTGTGAGACATGCACCTGGCAGTACAATTGGGTTTGTTTTTTAGAGCTCCTGAATCTACTAAGTGCGTTTGGGGGTATAAGGATAAGGCTAAGAATTAGTGCTAAAAGGACTTGGCTCAGATTTACCACTATATATTTTGTATTATGTAGCTTGCAACCCTTTTGTGCCTCTCAAATTCTCAAATCCTTGGAGCAGATAACAATTCTCTCCCTACTCCTTAAACTCTCAGTTTAATAGCAGAAGGAAGTACAAGAGAGAAGCTCATATCAGGAATAAGGGAAAATGCTAAGGTAGCAAAAGACAGTTTGGGCGGAGGAGCAATAATTCAGCTGGCCAAATCAATTCAATGAATATCTGTTAAGCACCTACTATATTCTGATACTGTGCTGGTTGCTAAGGTTTGCTTGTTTGTTTGTCTTGATCTTTGATTTCATGAGTAAAAAGGGAGTTCACTGGAGAGGAAATTCCTTCTGCCAATGCAGGTGAGTACCTGCTCTGAAATTTAACTTATAAATTTAAATTTGTAATCTTAGAATTGCCTGATGCACTGAGAGATTAAAATTCTTGCCCAGGAAGACATAGTCAATATGTATTTATATGGCATTTGAACCTAGGTCATCCCAACCTAGAACCTACATATCCACTATTCAAGCTGGCTCAGGTGATGGGAAAGGAGAGAAGGAAGGAAGGAAGGAAGGAAGGAAGGAAGAATAATTGAGTGAATGAACAGATTATTTACTTTCTAGTTGGTTGGAAATTACAAAATATGTGTGATTTTCAGCAGCCCACAATCGTTTTGTAACCCCATTTGCTTGCCCTTTTAAAATGGCATTCATGATGACCTGGGAGAGGAAATCAATAGCTTTGTTCACGAAGATGCCATTTAGTATAGCTTGGTCCTTGCTCTCTTTTTAGGTCTAGATCAAGACTAGGTACAAAGAGTTTATTCAGTCATTTAATCTAGAAGCATTGGGTTGGCATCCAAACTCTTCCAATTACTGTGCTAAGCTCTGGGTATACAAAGCCAAAAATGAAATCATTGCCTTCAAGAAGCTTATATTCTACTGGGAAAACAATGTATACACAGATATATAGATATAGATATATAGATATGCCTTTACTTGTGTAGGTATAAATATAAGCATATGTGTGTATATACATCTATATCATACCTATATAGCTATCTATTCATATATACCAAATAAAAATATAGGCAAAAAGAGAGCAAAAACTCTTCAGGAGGGAAGAAGCCTATCACAATTGAAGTTTTGAGTTGGATAATGTCTCCTTATGGGAAGAAAAACAAAAAAAGGAATTTTGCCCTTATCTGATATTGAGTGTGCAAAGGACATGGCTACCTAAAGGAAATGCAGTTTAAGCAACACTGTGTAATGATCAACTGTAATAGTTAACTCTTCTCAGTAATACAATGATATAATTCCAAAAGATTCATGATGGAAAACGGTATCCACATCCAAAGAAAGAACTACGGAGTCTGAATGCAGAGTGAAGCAGACTATTTTCACTTTTTTGTGTTTTTTCTTTCTCATAGTTTTTCTCTTTTGTTCAGATTTTTCTTTCACAACATGACCAATGTGGAAATATAATTAATATAATTGTACGTGTATAACCTGAATCCTATTGCTTGTTTCATGGGGGTGGGGGGGAGGAGAGATGGGAGGGAAGAAAAAAATTTGGAATCAAAATCCTATAAAAGTGAATGTTGAAAAGTATCTTTACAAGCAACTGGAAAAAAACGCTATTAAGTGAGAAAAAAATGGATATTCCCTTTTTAAAAAGCTTGATAGATTTCACTTATAAAAAAACAAAACAAAATGAAAAAAAGAAATGAAGTTTAAGCCTCTTGGCTTAATTTGAAAAAAAAGGTGGCAAAATCCACTTTTCCACTTATAGGGAAGTGATAACAATGCCTCTGAGGACTCCAGCTAGAGCCACAAGCTGGAACCTAAGGAAAGCTCTACCCCATACCCAGAGGAGCTATGCCAGGCAGCAACCACCAGGGGCACAGATCAGTGGGGGATAACTTAGGTCAGAAACTATGTGACCCTGGGGAAAAACTATGTGAGCCTAAAGGGGAAAAGGCTCTGCAAGAGCAGCATTGAGAGAGGCATCACCAAAGGACGTCATTGGCCCTGTAGCATGGGAGGCACTGCTTCCCCACAAATATGTGCTCCTCTATGAGTGCTCTTTAGTTTCCCACTGATGGTCTCTATGTTTGTGAGACAAAGGCTCAGTTTTGGAGAAAGGAGTATTTGATCACTCCTTTTTCTTATTAGGCCTTTTAATTAAATACCTTTACTTTTAACTCAATGTCTTCTCTGCCTTGTTTGTGGAAGTAAATGCTTTAGTGAAGCCTCAGAACCTACAGTTTTGTTTGTTAGCTTGTTTTGGTTTGATTAGTTTGGGTTCTGTAGCATAAACAAACCCAGAAAATGCCTAGAATTTGGAGGAGCTTCTCTGAGGTGATAGTCACTTGAAAATGGTGGTGCCCTCAGGGGCTACAAGAGAATGAGACAAAAAGGTCCTTCTTGAATCCCAAATCTTTCATAGAATTTTCACCTTCCCTATGTGTTCTTATTCTCAATATAATCCACTCCCAGAAGGAGTTGAGCTGAGTCCCACGATGAGACTCTGAGGAAAGGTCATTTGAACTAAAACATTGAATAATATCACCCATCTCAAGAAAATCATGAATCAGAGACAGCTTCAAGGAAGAGAAGAACCTAAAGTCTTGCAAATGTCTGAGAACTTATTCTGTTTCTTTCTAGAATTAAAGAGTTGAATTCAATTCAAAAACCCTTTAATAAGTGTCTATCATGTACAAAGGACTACACTGGGTAATGGAGAAGATATCATGTTTAGATAAGACTTGATCCTCAAGTTTATAGCTCCTACAGAGATAAAACATGGAAAATTAAAATATGTAAATGTTCCTGATGAATGCATCCAAGAGGTACAAAATAAATTGCCACATGAAGTACAACGAGGAAGTTTATTACTGACCTGCCTATCAGGGAAAACTTCCTGGAGGAGGTATCATTTGAGTTGGGCTTTAACAGATGGATTAAGAATTTAAGAGACAAAAGAGGGTTAGGGAAACTCTGATGAAGATTAGAGAAAGGAATGGCATACAACTGAAGGATGCAGGGTATGTCCAGGGGAGGGCCAGTACTCCAGTCTCTCACTCACGATGAACTTTGCCCATGATATCTTTAGTAAATCCCCATTCTATAGATGAGAAAACTGAGTTAGGAAATGGAAGTGGCTTTCTTAGAATAATACATAGTTAATAAATGGAGAAGGAGGAATTCAAATCCACATTTCCTGAATCCAGATCTAGTCCATCTTTCCCAGAGACTAAATGGACACAAACAGATCTATGCACAAGGGGGATGAGGATGGTGGCCGTCTGACGGCTAGGTTGGACTGGGGAGAGACTAGAGACATCCTTGCAAGCTTTTGTGATACCTGCATGCGGGTGGTGATGAGCGTCTGAACACCAGCTGGAGTTAAAAGGAGCGGGCAAATCCTAGATGCATTGCAGAGATGGACTTAACAGGATTTTGTATGTGAGGTGAGGGAGAAGAGAAAAGCCTTGTAGAATGAGTGTATGCTGCTATGCCTATAAGAAATAATAAGACAAGAAGGTCCATGGGAAGGATGGAGTGTGAGCTCATTGAAGCAGTGTGGAGTAGTGGATAGAGAACTGTACTCAAAGCCAGAAAGATCTGGGTTCAAAGCCTGTTAAAGACATTTACTAAGGCTATGTGGCACCGGGTAAGCCACTTAACCTCCTTGTGCCTCAGTTTTTGCATCTGAAAAATTAGAGTATTGGGCTTCACAGCCAATAAGATCCTTACAAACCTAAATCTATTATCCAATGAATATTTTGTTTAAAATGTGAATTTCCATGACTGGAAACATTTGTAATAGTACATAACTATTAAAATTCATTCCAGGGGTAAACGTTGTGCACTATTTTGAATTATCTGTTCTTAGAAACAGACCTTCCCTGAGAACAGAGAATCAAGAGTTAACTGTAAACATAAAGGTTTCCATTTTGCTTTCTGTGGGGAAAACAGTACTTAGGATAAGAAGGAGAGCTTAGAGATTCCTCTGTCTCCTGAAGGCTAGGAAGCAAATACAGTGACCTTGAGAAAAATAAATAAAAACTGCTTAGTCCCTCTTTCAGTTGACTCCATAGCCCTCCGTCACTCAAATCAAAGTCAACTGCAAGTCATGTCAGCATATCCCTGATGCCATGGTCCTCTCTGAAAACAAAGGACAAACACAACCATAAACCTGAGAGGGGAAAAATGGAAATCACAAATACTGGACTGATAATTGGGGAGACAAGCTAGAAATCTTCAAACATGCACACATACACACACACACAAATACACCCCTGTTTTGTCTACTGAAAGCCCAGTTTTATGGATATTCTTTAAATGAAAATAAATTGCAATCATTACTTGTTCTTGGGAACTTATTCAACATCATTTCCGTACTGCCAAAAACAAAACAAAAACACCCCCAAAAAACTCCACATGGCTCAGACCCATAAATCTAATAAACGCTTCAAACTCAACATCAACAGGTAGAGGCTTATCTCCCCAGGCTTGTCTACACAGTCTACTAAATGATCATCCTAATTAGAGACCTAATTATGTTTCTGCTCTGAGTATTTTTAGATAGCCTTAACATTTGATCTGTTTAGCCTAGCTTTCCAGGTGGCAATAGATTAGAAATGGGGTTAAAAAAAAAAGATATGACTATTATATTTCTAATAATAGGTGATTGTGGTCCAAAGGCTGTTTTTTATTTAGTGAGGCATGGAACAACTATTTGATGATGGCAATTGTGTACACGAACTCTATTCCTCCAGAGAAAAATAGGCTGCCCTTTGTAGTCAGTGCCATGTTTCTTCTGTATAAACTTTAAACCTTTCTCTTTGGGAATCTTGATTTTACTTCACTCTTTATCCTGAAATACCCTGCCTTTTCAAGCCGGTCCAAATCTTCTGGTTACACTGTAGTAGGGATTCTCGTGTCCCAAGATTACCCCAGCAGTCCAGCTAATCCATCACTTGGGAATTTAAAGAAAAAAGATAAAAAAGATACTTTAAAAGATACACTATTCACATCAAAATCCACAAGTACCAGTGTTCCCATCACCTTTGCAGCTAAGGCTTATAAATATCCCATTTCTGCCATATCCAATATTTCTTTTTGACTCAAAAAAAAAAAAAGCTTCGACTTGAGGAAAGTGTAGTTCTCCTCTCACTTTGCAGGGGTAAGAGGGGATGAAAAGGGAGGACTAGAGTATGTATTACTTGTATAAAAGAGTCCTGAAAGCATTCTCACATCCTACTGTGCTTGAAGAGTTAGTATTTTATATAAATAGCATTTAGGTAGCACTGTAGCACAGCTACGTGGCACAGTAAGTAGAGCTGGGGGCCCTCGACACTTATTAGCTGTGTGACACTGGGCAAGTCACTCAACCCTGTTTGCCTCAGTTTCCTCATCTGTAAAATGAGCTAGAGAAGGAAATGGCCTTCTAGTATCTTTGCCAAGAAAACCCCAAATGGGGTCAGAGAGAGTTGAACATGATTAAGCAACAACAAAGTGTTTTAAGCTTGCAAATTGTTTTAAATTGTTATTTTATTTGATCTTAGTAACAACTTGCCAGGTAGATGCTCTTATTATCCCTATTCTACAAATGAGCAAACAAAAAGAGATTAAGTGACTTGTCCAGAGTTACACAGAGAAGAAATATCTGAGGCAAGATTGGAGCTCAGGGTTTCTTGACTCCAAGTCCAACATTCTATTTACTGTATCATCTAGATGGAGAAAGAGAAGAATAAGAAAACATGCTCTACATGCTCAGGGTGTGCTGGTCCCCACTGTTGCTTCACAAACCACAGGGGAGCATGTCTCCTCTTTACATTTTGGAACCATGTCCCATTATAAACAAGCTACTGTATGTAAAACAACCACCCTGACAGCAGGTTGTAACAGCAAGCACACTAGCATACCCAGGATGTCTGCTAGCACAGATTCTTTGATCTGCTTTACTAAAGGATAGCAACTCAAAAAGGTTTAACAATCTTTAATTAATCACACACATGTGTATATATATATATATATACATATATATATATACACATATATATTACATTTATATTTTAAATATATCATTCACTTATTTCAAAGTAAAAAGTCAGCACCCTGAACTTCAGAAAATGCAAACAGAAATTACAAGCAGACAAAAAATACAGAGAAAATAACACTGTTAAACAGACCAAGAGACAAGGTTTCTAGCTATCTGACCATTATATACACACATAGTTAGTTACCAGAGAGAGAAGCACCAACATCTGGGTTTTCAAAGCCAGGGTGCTCAATGGCTGCCCAGAGTCTTATCTGGCCAAATCATATAACTCTTTCCATAAGTCAGCCCCAAAGCAAAACCTCCCCTCAGAGTATATATACTCTTCTTCAGGGTCAGAGGACATCCCAACCTTTGTGAACCACTGCCTAGTTACAAAATAACAAAAGGTGTGGGATTTCCTGAAAAACAAGTCTCCCCCCAATCAAGCACCTCCTGTTGAGTTCCACTTGAGGCCCATTTAGGGGAAGGCAGGATCTTCAAATTCCCTTACCATTACACAGGTATAGATTGTTGATGTGAGGATAAGAGGAAGAAGAAACAGGGAGCAAATCTCGATGGTAAACCATGGGTTGCCCAATCAAATACAGAGAATGGGAGACCTAGATCCTGATACAGATCACAAAGGCACCATGGAGGTAGAACATATTTGTGATGGGACATTTAACTTAGCTAAAAATATGATGCAGGCCCCTCTCTGTTAAAAAACAGAGTAGCTAATAAATTCTGGCTATGCTGGTAATATTATCTATCAATTGGTAGAAGGAGTCACAAGGGTAACTGGATTCTCCTTTCCTGATTTTGATCAATAGGAAGGAAGAAATGATGGGAATCTTAAGAAGTAATGGTCCTGATATCTGAGTATTTGTAACATGATCCTAAGACTTTAGAAGAGTTGGTGTCAAAAAGTTCAGAGTTAAAATAGGTAAGATCTGATGGTTTGGCATTTTTAAAGGGAAATTAGCTCCAGTAAAGATGGATGATCCCAAGAACGATTATGGTTATGAGGAGGAAAAGAGGGAGAGTCCCTAACTAGATGGATATTGTTCAATTCACAAATTGTTCAAGACATAAATAATAAGACATAAATAATAGATGTGAGATTAAAAAGGAAAACAAAAGAGTGATAAAATCCTATGAGAATATTTAGCCTCATGCTAAAAAAAAAAAAACCAAAAGAACTGAGGCTTCCAATACATGCAAAAGACAACAAAAAGGACTTTTTACCCCTTTATAAAGTTATATTAGGGCCAAGGGAAAAAAGAAGAAATAGTTTGGAACCTCAGTTGGAGTGAATAGGAAGATGAAAATAAACAACAAAGAAGGCAGAACTACTCAACTTAGGTTTTCCTTCTTTTTTTTTCCTCCAAGAAGAATGATTTTTTAGACTGAGTAGCACTGGACAAAAATGATTTTTAAAAGGATTGAAATCTAATATAAATGAAAAGATGATGAATTACCAGTCCTAGAATGCTATCATAGACTACTGACCCCCCCCCAAAAAAAAACCACCAAAAAAAACAAACAACAAGAAAAACCATATGGGAGGGAGAGGTTCTATAGGACTAGAGATGGGCAAATATCTCAGTTTTTAAAAGGGAGGAGAGGATAGTTATCTCAAATTATATCTTGACTTCGAATTCTGGTAAACTTCTAAGACAGATTGTTAAAGGGGCTATTTGTGAATATTTGAAGTAAAGAGATGATCACTATGAACCAAGATAGATTTATGAAGAATGAGTCATGCGAGACTAACTTCATTGCCTTTTCTGACAAGATTCCTAGACTTGTGTATAGCAGCAGAATGCTACACACAGAGTAGAGCAGTATTTCAGGAAGGCAATTCAAAAAAAGTCTCTCAGAATATTCTTGTGTATGAAATAGAAAGGTATAGGATCGATGTTGGTATGAGTAGGTAGGTTTGGGGATGACGGATTATACCTAGGGAGTGTTGATTGATGGCAACTGGGGGTGGGGGTAGAAAGGGAATCTATGTAATGCAATACTACAGGCATCTGTCCTTGGCCCTGACTTATTATCTTTATTGATTAATTAGATGAAGGCATGGAGGGCATATTGATCAGATTTGCAGATGATACAAAGTGGGGAGGTATACTTAACCTAATGGATCCCAAATCAAGATCCCCAAGCCTCAAGAGGCTGAAATTTTCAGTTGAGATAAAAAGATGAAATGTAAGCGATTGTAACTGTGAAATGTCCTTCACCTAATGTTCTGTATGTCAGTACATGTATAGAATGGAAGAAACATGGTTGGAAAGTAGTACATGGGCTGGACTGGGAGTGTACTGAAAATTCGAGAAATGCAAATGCAATCTTAGGTTGCATTAGATAAGATAAAGCAACCAAAACAAAGAAGATGATAGCACCACTGCACTCTGCCATGGTCACCCTCCATGTGGAATATGGTATCCACTTGTGATCTCCACTTTTTAGAAGAGGCATTGTGAAGGTGGAGAGCATCTAGACATGATAATGATGAGGAAGAAAAGGAGACCAGAATGATATGGGGACCAAAAGGATCTAATAGAATAATGCTTTAAAAGGCTCTAAAATTTTCAGTGGTTCTTATTGGAAACCATAACATATGGTGGTCAATTCGGGGAGATGAGAGTTGGTTTTGGAGGAGAAACTATATGTAAAAAGGAATGATTGTTGTTGTTGTTTAGTTGTGTTTGACTCTGTGAATCCATTTGGGGTTTTCTTGGCAAAGGTACCGAAATGGTTTGCCATCTTCTTCTCCAGCTCATTTTATAGATGAGGAAACTGAGGCAAACAGGGTTAAGTGACTTGCCCAGGGTCACATGGCTAGTAAATATCCGAGGCCAGATTTGAACTCAGGAAGAGGAGTCTCCCTGACACCAGACCTAGCACTCTCTCCATTGTCCCACCAAGCTGTCCCAGGAAAGAATGATAGTTCTCTTCAAATATTTAAGTGTTATCATGGGGGATTTAAGTCAAGTCAGCAAGTATTTATTAAGCATCTTCCTACTACATGCAAAACACTGATCTGAGGGATTAGGCTTGTTTTGCATGTTCTTGAAGAACATCTACGACCAATGGATGGAAGTCATTCATAGTACGGAGACTGGTTACTTCCCAGTACAACTAGACAGTTCCAATAAGAATGTTCTCAAGATATAATGGACTGCTTACTGAGATAGTGAATTCCCTGTTGCTGGAGGTCTTGACATGGAATTGAAATGAACACTTATCAGGGATAATATATACAGGGTTATGCTTTAAGTGAGATTTGTCCTAGATGACTTCTAAAATTTCTATCGACTAGGATTATAGAGTTTCATAGACAGAAAGGAGCCTTTGAGAACTTTTAGTACAATTCCCTCATTTCACAGAAGGAGAAACTGAGAACTAAAGAGATTTTAGTGACTTTGTTAAGACAAGGAGGGGCAGGGGCAAAATTAAGGGTCCAGCACTGCTGACACCCACCCTAGCACTTCTGCCGTTCCACCTTGGTGATTCCAAATAACAAATTTTTTAAACCGTAATTCTTTTCTTTTTTTCTTTTTCCTATTTCTTTTTTCTCTTGAATCAAATCCATTCTTAACTGGAATGGCATCAGGAAACTTGAAAAAATCCAGATATAGAAGTAGTTCTAAGAAAAAAAAGTAGAGGAAAGAAAGAAAGCCGGGTATAGACAACTGCAGATGGGCATGCACTTGTCTTAGTAACAGAGATCTATTAATTCACCTATGAATTCACACCTGGCCCAGTCGGTTTTTCTCTAATCCAGGTGAGCTTATGATTCTCATAACAAGATCCAACTCAAATTCCTTCTAATCCGGGAAGTGTTCAATAGCGACTTCCCTGAACTCCTGTACCTCTAAGAGTCTGTATCAAGCAATTGAACATTTACTTGTGTACTTCATTGTGTACCACTAGGTGGTGAGGTAGATAGAATGCTGGACTTGGAATCAGAAAGACCTGAGTTCAAATCCCGTCTCAGGACACTAGCTGCGTGCCCCTAGGCAAGTCATTTAACATGTCTGCCTTAAATGCTTATACAGAATGATACAAATAGTGGATACATCATCATCATTATTATTATTATTAACACTTGCATCACAGAGCTGTTGTGAGAATGAAATGATATAACATTTGTACAAATCTTTAGCATGGGACCTGGCATATAGTAGGCAGTTTATAAATGCTTATTCTCTTTCCTATCACATGTGTTATTCTAGACCAGCGGTTCTCAAACTTTTTTGGTCTTAACACACTCTTAAAAATTATTGAAAGACCCCCCTCCCAAAAAACTTTTGTATAGCTGTTTTTTATCTATCTATATATACTGTTACTAGAAATGAAAATATCTTAGTATTATCATGAAAATAGTTTTAACCTCATGGACTCCATGAAAGGATCTTGGAATCCCTAGGGGTCCCCAGATCACACTTTGAAAATCACTATTTTAGATTATAAGCTCCTTGAGGGCAGGTACTATTTCATAGTCTATAGACTATAGACTATAGTCTATAGTACTTTTCTATATAGTCTATATAGACTATACACTATAGACTATAGTCTATATAGTCATAGACTATAACCTCACATTATCTAAAAATGAACCTTGTATATAATAAGTCAGTCATCAAACATTAATAAGCACTCTAGATGTGTCATGTCCAGATAAAGTACTGTGCATGCAAAGAAAGGCCAAAAAAGAACATCCCTGCCCTCAAGGATCTTCCATTTTAATGAGGCAGTAACACTCAGAAATTTCCTGATTCATTGAAGACTATAAAGACAAGACCTTTTATCTGTGTTATTTTGTTAATTGGGGCATGAGCAAGAAGGGAGTGTCCAAACACAGTCGTTTTATTTATATAGAGAACTCAGATTGTAGAAACTTCTTCTACTAATATAGATGAGCAGTAGCTCATTTGTAATTTATAGACTTAGAGAGTTTTTTTTGAGGTCTGAGACGTTAGATGACATGATCGCATAACTAGTATAAGTTAGAGACAAGATTTAAAGCCCAGTTTTTCCAACTCTGTGGGCAGTTGGGTGGTACAAGGAATAGAGCACTGGGTTTGGAAACAGGAAGACTCATCTTTGAGTTCAAATCCAGCCTCAGACACTAGCTGTGTGACCCTGGGCATATCACTTAACCCTGTTTGCCTCAGTTTCCTCACTTGCAAAATGAGCTAGAGAAGGAAATGGCAAACACTCCAGTAAACCCCAAGAAAACCCCAAAAGTGATCACAGAGAGCCAGAGATGACTGAAAAATGACTGAGCAACAATGCTTTGTATCTCTAAGGCTGGACTTCTATCCACAGTGTCACACTGACTTCCTCTATTGGTCCTACGTTTCATTTGATTCCCAAATCTACCCTATGAAGGAAGTCATCATTGCTGTCCCCACATCAGGAGATGGAGGTCCATAGAAGTGAACAACTCACAGTTAGAGGTTGAGTTACAACTCAAACTCAAGTCTTCTGACCTAACATCAGTGCTTTTTTGCTTGTCTTTACCAGAAATTCATCAGCCCTGCCCCAATGTGTTTCTCTTCTTCAATTCCACTTGACAGCCTTTCTATACTACTCTCGCCTGACACATAATCAAAGAAATTTCAACCTGTTATAGATTACTTGCAAGGCAGTGTGGTGTAGTGGTTGGCCAACCAGTCTTGGAGTCAAGAAAATCTTCTTCAAATCCTCCCTTTGATACCTACTTAGCTGTGTGACCTTGGTTAAACAAGTCACTTAATTTCTCAGTCTCCCAGGCAACCCTTTAAATCTCTTAGAGAGCGGTTCTCAACCTGTGAGTTATGTTCAATTTGTAACAATGAAAATACATCCTGCATATCAGATATTTACATTATGATTCATAACAGCAAAATTACAGTTATAAAGTAGCAATGAAAATAATTTTATGGTTGGGGGTCACCACAACATGAGGAACTGTATGAAAGGGTCGTGGCATTAGGAAGGTTGAGAACCACTGCTCTAAGTTGTAAAGCTACTGATCTGCATTGATGGAGGGAGTCTATCCCCCCAGGGAAGACTCATCTTCATGAGTTCAAATCCAGTCTTAGGTACTTACTAGCTGCGTGACCCTAGGCAAGTCACTTAACCTTGTTTATTTCAGTTCCTCAACTGTAAAATGAGCTGGAGAAAGAAATGGCAAACCATTCCAGGATCTTTGCCAAGAATACCCCAAAAGGGGTCACAAAGAATTGGATACAACTGAACAACAAAGTGGAGATATTACTTTGGCTACCCACCTAACAGGATTGTTGTAAGGAAAGCGCTTTCTAGACTTCAAAGTGCTGTATAAATGCCATTTATTAGTCTTACCCACCTACCCACCCACCCTGGTCAGTGAGTGTTTATAACAATGACTAGAACAATTGGTGGAGTTTGTCTCCTTTTAATAATTTCCCTGTGGATTCAAATGTCTTTACTATCCCCTTTAGACTTACAACACTCCCCCTAAAATATTAACTCTGTGAGAACTACAATGTAGCCTCATATGTGTTTTTATTCATATGAGGATTTGGAACAAATCAGGCTTTAAAAACTTCCATGTATAATTTAGTCATTGTCACATTTAAAAAGCTGTTCAGTCAATATATCAAATAATGAATTAATAAACATTTACTTATTACCTACCACATGCCAGGCTCTGTGCTAAGCAGAGGCTACAAAAAGAGGCAAAAAACAGTCCCTGCCCTGAAGGAGCTCACAATCTAATGGAGGAGATATCAAGTAGACAAATAAATACAAAGCAAACTATCCCCTGACATCAGGATATAACTTTGGTCCTTTTCAATTACAAAGGATAACAACCATATACAGGATCAATAGGAAATAATTAACAGAACGAAGGCACTGAAATTAAAAGAGATTGGGGAAATGTTAAATCCAAATTTAACAATAATATTCATAAATGAATTAATTATGTCGCTGTTTCTACTTTTAAAAAAAGCTATTTTGCTTTTGTTACCATTCAAGATCTGTGCAACTCTGGGCAAGTTACTTAACCTCTGTTTGCCTCAGTTTCCTCAACTGTAAAATGGCAATGATAATAGTACCTACTTTTCACGTTTGCTATGAGGATTAAATGATGTAGTATCTGTGAAGGGCTTAGAACATGGTAAATTCTACATAAATGCTATCTATAGTGATGGTGATGGTGATGGTGATGATGATGATGATGATGATGATGATGGTGATGGTGATGATGATGTTGATGATGGTGATGGTGATGATGATGGTGATGGT
>CM053596.1:75741249-75764411 GCA_028646575.1 Pseudocheirus occidentalis | reverse complement strand
GAGGGATGCTGGAAGCACACACTTCAGGAAAGGGACAGGGACAGGGTAGAGAACAGAACAAGGCAGGGGGAGGGATAGGAAGGAGAGACAGATGATCACTGTCACTATATGTCCACTATGAAGATGTCCTGTATAATCACACATCCACAGCCCGTATTGAATTGATTGTCTTTCCAGTGGAGGCGGGTGACAAGGGAGGAATTGAAAGAATCTAGAATTTAAAGTTCTGCAAGACCTGCAACTAGGAATTAAGATATACAGGGGCTGGGATAGGGAGACCCTCCCTACCCTACCAGAAAGTAAGAGAGCAGAGCAGGGGAGGGGCTTTACAGGCTGTTTTAGGGTTGGGGCAGGAGAAAGATAGGGAGAAAATTTGTAATTCAAAAATGTCATGAAAATGAATGATGTAAACAAGAAAACAAATAAAAAATTTAAAAGAAAAAACAAAAACAAAAACAAAACCTCTTCAGAGAAGAATAAAGAGGAGAGAGTTATAGAGTAAAAGATAGATTGATATGAAATAGTGGAACCTTACTGAAGAGTAGCAGGAGTTGTGTCAATCTCCTTAGTCCCAACCCAGGAATTAGTAAGGTGAGTCTGAAAAAAAATCAGATGCAGAGGCATCTGCAATTAAAAGGAGAAAGAAAAAATGGTGTCAAACTGCAGCAGAGATGGAAGGAAATAAGGAAGGCCATTGACTCCTATGGGTGTCTTGGAACAGTAGACTTTGGCTGAAGGCATAAGTTATGCAGAGTTCTTCAGGAATTATGGGAAATTCAGAGAAAAAGTCTACTCTTCCTATAACCTCCCAACTACAGTGTCTTTTTATTAGCAGATACTCTGCTTACTCATTTACTTAATCATTTCTGGTAACCCAAATTTTAACTCAACCCTACAGAGGCCCAAGATTAGGTGGAGATAAGTATAAATGTCAAGTCTAAATTTTAGAAATTATCCTAACTGGGGGCTTGGAGCAATTTCAACTGTACTTCTAACATTTTGCTTCATATAAGCTCCATAAAATAGTAGAGGAGGACACCATATGGACCAGAAAGCTTGTCTTATTGCCCATAGGATGAAATATGTTCTAACCCTTATAGCAATATGTGGCTGGTTAAATCTCCAGGGACAATGCGGCTAGGGAAGAGAGGGCACTGAGGAATTGCTGGCTAATGGTACTCTTTATAGCAATAACCACAATAACCAATAACAATCTGGCTCATTCCCCAGCTTCAAGTCCACAGCTCCTCTCATAGCCTTATAATTAGTTGCTCTGGTTGAGCCCACCCTGACTTCACAAGGCTCTACTTAGCAATATGGTCTGGGCTCATACTGAAGTTCTGATAAGATTCACTAAGTTGGAAAGGCTTTATACTTTGCTGGTCTAGTTCTAGAACCCACTGTGAACTTTGAATTACAATGAAACTGAATCAGAAGAGGATTTATTACTGTATTTTAACACATGTTTTAAAGTAAATCGACCACGATTTCCACCTAAATTAGAGAAAGAGCCAAAAATATCTATCTAAAGAGACAATCTTCCCCTCCTGTAAGGTTTTGTCCCCTGAGGAATGGTACAGGCCAACCAGAATTGCATAAGAAGAAGGAATGCCAAGGCCCCTTTTCCTGATTGGCACATGACTTTTTCTAGCTGGGAGGGAAGGAGAGAGGGAGATGTATTTCTTATCATTCCATTTTCCTTCCCTGAGAATGGAAAGTGTATACCTGAGAAACTCCCTTGGATACAGTTCAGCTGGCTCAGGCTCATTATAGATAAAACAGAGCAAAGCTAATCCATTGGAGCCAAGTGCATTTGATAAGGAGCCCAGTTGCTGCCTCATTGGCCTCTACTGAGTGAACCTGTCCACAGTTTAATGAAGAGGTGTCTAAACTTGAGTCCTGAAGAATCTACCATAGCTCCTTTATTTCCTGGTAGCCTAACTCTTGGGACATGGGAGGAATGAGCTGGAAGCAACCACTTTCTGAGGACTTTGGCCTGTGTCAATAGCCAGCCTTCCTGCTGCAGAACAGTTACACTTTGGGGGCTGTGAATCCTGGTTGTCTAAATAATAGGGTTTTTCTGGTTCAATGCCAATGGTACATTTCACTTCAGCCAGGAATGAAGAGCAAAAATGGCTTCCCATAGCTGTCCATCAAGGGAAAAAGAGCACGTCCTCACTTCACCATGAATTGCTTGCTACAATAATCTGCCTGCTTTCAAGTTCCATCCCTCAGTGGTATAGTCTAGTAGCTGGAAACCTTATCTTCCCATTACATCTTCATCAGGTCTTCCAGAGTTTCTGAGATCATTTTGTGGTTGTTTAGTCAGTTAGTCATGTCCAACTCTTCATGACCCCATTAGGAGTTTTCTTGGCAGAGATACTGGAATGATTTTTCCATTTCCTTCTCCAGCTCAATTTACAGATGAGAAAACTGAGGCAAACAGAGTTAAGTGACTTGCCTAGGGTCACATAGCTAGTAAGTGTCTGAGGCCACATTTGAACCAAGGTCTTCCTGAATCCAGACCCACTGCTCTATCCACTGAGCCACCTAGCTGCCCTTCTGAGATCATGGGATCTTGGATTAGAGCTGGAGGGAACTTAAGAGACCATCAAGTCCTTCCTTCTTGTTTTATACATGATGAAAATGAGGTGCAGAAAGGTTATCCAGGGCCCCACATCAAATAAGTGTCCAAGGTAACATTTGAATCTGGGTTTTCCTGACTCCAGGTCTAACTATCTACTACAGTGTTCTGCCTGCTCATAAAAATTTTCCTTTTATTACTCATGCCATAGATCATGTTGTGATTATGTTCTATCCTGTTATTATGCTCTATTATATTTCGGCAGTAAAATATTTTGTAATAGAAAGAGTAATTGGGGACCTCTGTTTGAATTTCAAGTGATATGTCTTGCGAGATGTGTGGCTTTAGAGAAGTCCTAAGTTGTCTCACTTTATTTTTCTCATCTGTGAAATGGGGGAAGTAATTCTTATACTACCTAATACCTCATAGGGCTGTTGTGAGGAAAGCTCTTCATAATCTACAAATAGTTTAATACTCAAGAATCTCTAATTTTAGTCAATGGAAATATTTTTAAAGCCTGTACAGATCATAATTCTTCTATAATTCAATAGATGCTATTTTAGAATTTCTGTGGCCAAAAAATCCATCACCCAGCAGATGTCTCTCTGAACTTAACTGAGCCAGCCCTATCAATTTCACAGTGGTATACCAGAGAATGACTCGTATCAGATCCAACTGTGTGAGCATTTATACCCTGAAAATCAGCAAATACTACAGATTAAGACTTGAATTATTGATTTTTTTTATTGTCTAGTCTTTAAAAATAGATGGGGAAAATGCTGATAATACAGATTAAACTTAAAGGTGTGTTACATGTAATTTTTCTCTTTGATGAGTTGATTGTTAAACATTTACCAGAGTACCTTTCCATATACTTCTTACTAGGTCTAAAATTTAAACCTTTTTCAGCTTGGCTGGACCTTTTAGAATTCAGACTCTTGGAGGTAGGAGCCTTCTGGTTCCTGTACACTGGTACAGTCTTCAAGAGATAGTATATAATAGAGGATTGAATGCTGGATCTACAGTTAGTTAAGAAGCCCTGAGTTCAAATAACACCTTAGACATTTACTAAAAAACAAGAAGCAGGAGGCAGCTAGGTGGCTCAGTGGATAGAGTGCTGGGCTTGGAGTCAGGAAGACCAGAGTTCAAATCCAGCCTCAGACACTTAGTAGTGACCCTGGGAAAGTCACTTTACCTCTATCTGCCTTAATCCACTTAAGAAAGAAATACCAAACCATTTCACTACTTTTGACAAGAAAACATCATAGACAGCACTGGCATGACCACATGGTCATGAAGAATCAGACAAGAGTGAAAGAAAGAACAATTAAAAAACAGACAAAATCTTATCCAAACCTTCAATGCTTTAATAAGTCTAAACCAAAAGAATTAACTAGCAACAATAACACAAATAAGATGCTTTTATCCTGTTTCCCATTCCAGGCTTCTCCATAATTCTGCCATGTTTAACCCTATTTTCTTTCTCTTCTACTTTTCCCCTTTTCTTACCTCTTATTTTATATATTTATTTTATTGTTCTGATTAACGATTATTAAGCTAATAACAGTTAACATATGAAGAAACTGAGACCCAGAAGGTTTATGTGATGTGTCTAGGTTTGCATAGCTAGTTCCCTTCTCTGAGGAATTCATAAATCAGAAGACCCTTCTCATTATCCCTCCATAACAAAATTAGTGGTAACAGAGGTAATTCCCAGTAGAAATAGAGAGATTGTGATTCACAGGTATCAGAACCCGTCCAACTGTCAAGGACTTCTTAAGATACACACTAGAGAGATTAAAGCCCCAGAAACCATTCTGTACCTTTAAAAGGTGAATTCAGTTCATAAATCTCAACTGATTCTGATTACTATTTTTTTTTTTGCTTTTTTGGAGGGCAGTTGGGGTTAAGTGACTTGCCCAAGGTCACACAGCTAGTTTTTGTGTTAAGTGTCTGAGGCGGGATTTGAACTCAGGTACTCCTGACTCCAGGGCCAGTGCTCTACTCACTGCGCCACCTAGCCACCCTGATTCTGATTACTATTAATGCCAGATCCTTTGCTCCCATTTATTCTTTCTTTGGTTCTGATCTGCTAACTTGGACTTCTTTTCATAAACTTGACTCTCATCTTTCTGGATTCTGGACTTTTCTTCTCTTTTCCTTTGTATCATGTACTTGGGGCTAGTTTCTCTATAAAAAGCCAGGTAAACTGTCCTTGAGACTCAGTTGGTGTGGGGAGCTGGTCCTCAAATTCTTGACTTGAACCTAAACCATTATAATGGCCTAAGTTAGGCCTGGCCTGGAACATAGGATGAGATTTCCCCTAGTTACCAAGAATGGCTCATTTTTGCGACCATGTTCTCTGCCACACTGGTAATTAACCCTTAAACTGCTATAAAACTGTACAAAGATGAGAGAGTTTGTCTCATCAGTAAAACTTGTGGTTGTCCTGAATGGGTCTTAATTGCTAAGACATTTTTTGTCAGGTTCTCACTGTCTCCATTACCATCTCATCCCCTTTGGGTCTGCTCTGTCTTATCCATGATTGAAATTAATTATATTTAATAAAGAGGAAGAGTAGATAGCTGGCCTCAAAGCCTAGAAAGTTTGGGTTCAAGTTCACTATTTATATATTTGGGTTGGGTGACCTTTGCCAAGGCACTCAACTGTTCAGCCCTCTAGGCAAATCTCTAAGACTATAAGTTACAGGAAAGGTACAAACCTACATTGCTAGAGGGAACTTCCCTATCTGGGAGTTCCATAGACCATAGAAATCAAAGTCCAGTCCTTATTTCTATTCCTGTTTAGTAGTAACCAGGAATAAGGGTATGAATCTATAGAAGTGGCAAGAGATAATGGGATACATATTTATTTAGTTGAATCAAGCCCCACAAGGGCTAGGAAGAATTCCAGAGACACCTAACACAATGAAATAAATGAACAACTCTGATGGAAAATTAAATTGGATGTATAACTCACAAGTGATGAGAGAAGCCTTTTTGAATGAACAATTTAAGCTAGTCAGACAATGATAGTTTCTGAATTGCTTTCAAGCTCTCAGGAAACAAATTTAGGCATCATGGTGGACACCTTAATGAATATGTCCCTCTGCCTAAGGGGTATTGATAAATAGGGTATTCAACAAATAAGACATATATCTGTGTTATAAAGCAAGAATGTCTGAGAAAAACATTATGCCATTATGGAAAGTGATCATACACAGGCCATTTCAGCACAAGACTCCATTTCAGACATCAGAGCAAAAACTAGGTGAGAACAAGAATAGAACAAGGCTAGACAGAACCCAAACCAATGGTTGATGAGGGGAGGAACAGGGTGTCCATAAAGAAATTTGTACATGGAGGGGACCTAATTCTCTTACCACTGATTTCAGAGGTTGCTGAATGCTATAGAGCCATCATCATCATCATCATCATCATCATCATCATCATCATTTTCATCTTCATCAGAAAGTATTTCTTGGGGCGGCTAGGTGGCGCAGTGAATAGAGCACTGGCCCTGGACTCAGGAGTACCTGAGTTCAAATCTAGCCTCAGACACTTAACACAAAAAACTAGCCGTGTGACCTTGGGCAAGTTACTTAACCCCAACTGCCCTCCAAAAAGGAAAAAAAAAAAAAAGAAAGTATTTCTTGAAGCCCTTGTTGTCTGGTACCATATTAGACATCATTCAGGCATGGCTAACCTTTGCACCAATACTTTTAGGATGGACTCTAATGAAATACCTAAACGAATAAAAGGAAGATGTTTAACAGACTAAAAGAAATAAGGAAATGAAGAATTGAGCTGTAAATATTAATTTTAAAAGCATGTGAAGGCTAGGTATAAGCTGTAGTCACCACATTTGCCTACTAGAGTTTTGATGGAACCCTGGAAATGCTATTATCACACTGACTTATTTAGGATCACAAGACCATGAGTTAGAAGAGATCTGAGAAATCTCCTCCAATCCGTCTTTTTTTCCACCCTAGAGGCAAATAAAATCTGGAGAATTTGAAAGACTTGTCTAAGGTCACACAGAGAGTAAATGGAAAAGTAGAACTCATAGACATAGATTTAGATCTAGAAATTACCTTAGAGATCACCTAGTGTAATGCCTTTATTTTGTGTGTAAGGATGGTGTAAAAGTTGAGCAAGTCAATCAATTACCCTACTCAACCTAAAATTAATATAAGATGATGTACCACAAATAGGTGGGAGTATGTGTCAAATGAAATCAAACAAAGCATTCCAATTAGGAGTGAAAATACCTAGATAAATTTTGGTATCTCTGATGATCCACTGGATAACTAGAAGTTATGTTTCATAGAAAGAGTGCTTGGAATAGATAAGAAAGTTCATTCACACCCCAAGACTCTACTATAAAATTTCGAGTTAGTTGGAACCTGAGAGAGATTTAGAGTCTTGTGTATATCTTGTGGCCCAAAGGTAAGAGAACTACTTCCAAGAAGGAATTGCTCATAGGAAGAGTAAAGTACCCTGAACTTGGGCTGCCAACCTACCTTGGCTGGAGGAGGATTTTTTGAACTTCTGAAAACATGGTTTCCCATCTTTTCATCATTAGCATCCCTGAAATAGCTAGCGGCAGCATCTGTGTAGCAGACTGAGTGAAGATTTATGCATTCACAAGACGCTCAGGAAAGAAACTAGACCACGCAACTTCTTGAGCATCCCATGAAGAAGAAAAAAAGGACTTCTAGCAATAAGAAGCTATGAATGACCTCTTTGCCCCATATACTCTCTACGTTTGAGCCCACTCATGGTACTACCTTAGTAAATACCCTTTTTAAAAAAGCTAGTTAAGTGTAGCTGACTGATTCCTAATCTGGCAGGAAGCATACTGGTGGTGGCTTCTCAACATAGCATTAGAGAGACAACTCCCAAATGCTCCAGAGCTAAACTTGGGAGGGATATAGTAGCTGTTCTCTAAGGACCTGCCATTAGTATGTGTGTGAATTGGGATAGTCACTTATAAAGATAAGAAAACTGAGGCTGAGAGAGGTTGTAATTTGTCCACAATTACAGAAGAAGGAAAGATTAAGGAAAGCTATGAAACTAGTACTTCGGATTCTAAGGCCTATTGTATGCTCTTTCTACAACACTATGCTCCCCTTTCATTCTCCCCATTTGGTTTGTCAGCCAATGAATTAGAAAGCATTTATTAAGTGCTTACTGTTTGTCAGGCACTGTGATAAGCACTGGTAATATACACAAAGAAAGGCAAAAATAGCCCTTTGCTCTGAAGAAACTCACAATCTAATAATGGAAACAGCATGGAAAGAATTAGTTATAAACAATACAGAAATATGACAAATTGTGACTGATTTCAGAGAGAAGGTACTGCCATAAGGGGAACTGGGAAAGTTTTGCAGAAGGTAGGGTTTTAGTTGAGACTTGAGACTAAACTTTGGTGTAAATTCACTTATTGTTGTTATTGTTCAGTCATGTCTCACTCTTTTTGATCCCATGGACCATAGCACAACAGGCCCTTCTATCCTCCACCATCTCCCCAAGCCTGTCCAAGTTCATGTTCATTGATTCCAGGATATAATCTATCCATCTCACCCTCTGTTGTCCAAATTTCCAATAAATAGTCTGAATTAATTTCCTTAAATATTGGTTGATTTGATTTCCTTGTTGTCCATAAGTATCCAAAAGATAAAAGTCTTCTCCTGTGCCACAACTGAAAAGCATCGATTCTGTGGCACTCAGCTTTCCTTATAATACAATTCTCATGGTCACATACTGCTACTGGGAAAATCATATCTTTGATGATACAGAGCCATTTGCTCCTACCCTTTCGGTGAAGGATAGAAGGCAGGGTACAGTATAATTGAAGTGAAGAATGATAAAAAGATCAGGCTAGTGGGGACAGGGAAACTAATTTCTCTGATCTAATCAGTCCCTGGAGGTCACCTGGACAAAGTAGGGGTTCTTCAGTAATCTGAAGGACAGAAGAGAAGTTTCTTGCTCAGTGATGGGGAAAAAGATATTCTAGAAATAGCATCATGTGGAAGAAGGACCAAAGATGAGAGTGATATAACTGGACAAGAGGGTCATGGACTATTTCAAATGGAGTAGAACAGTTGAAGAGTTGGAGAAGTTTAAGACCATGGGCTTGGTGGGAAAGGGAGGGGAACCTAGAGATTTAAGAGTGAACTTCAAGAAAGAAGGCTCCTCAGATTCACCAGCTTTGGCATTGTAATTTTAGACTTAACTGAATTAGAATTCATTTTGGATTCCTTAATGTATTGCATCTAATTAATTATTTATTGATTAAAATCTTAATTATTTACCATTCATTTCCAATTTCATGAAGGGACTTCATAATCCAAAATAGCTTGACCTAGTTTGGGGAGTTAAGAAAACTAAAGAAGATTGCTAGGATAAGAGAAGACTATGGCCTATACTAAGACTATGATCATAGAGAGATATAGAAAAAGATGATATTATAGAGGAAGGATGAAAGGATATGTCAGTAGACTATATATAGATATTGAAGGACAAGTATGAATAGAAGACAACTGGATAGGGAATGGGGTGGGGGGGCAATCTGTATTTGGAATTTACAGGTATTGGTGATTCTTATTAGGAATGGGGAAGTTAGCCACAGTCTGCAAGGTGTTTCTCTCCACTCCATAACTTTCCCTGCATGCTTAAGTGAGGGTGAGTGTCAGGGCTAGAGCCTTGAAAAATCTGGGAAATGTTTTTAAAGGAAGAAAAGAAAGTTGGAAGAAAACAAAGAAGGAAAGGAAGAAAGAACATAGGGAAGGAGAGGACTTTTTGCTTATTTGATTTTTGTTACTTTTCTTTCTGGTCAGCATATAGAATGCTGCTGAAAAATATACATGTACATATAGAAAGAGGGAGAGAGAAAGAGGAAGTGGGGAGGGAGAGGAGAAAGAGAGACAGAGAAAGAGAGGAGAGGGCGAGAGAGAGGGGAAGAGAGAGAGAAAAAGAGAGGTAGGAGGGAGGGGGGAGAGAGAGAAAGAGAGAGAGAGAAAGAGAAAGAGAGAGAAAGAGAGAGAGAGATTCTTCCTTAAAGAATCTCCCCTGTGTTCCTTCTGGGAGTGCAAGTAGAACAACAAACATGGGTCAGGTAGAGGCCTTGAGAGTGGTGATGACTTCTAGAATAAATTAACGTGTTATTCACAAGTGTATCAGAAAACCTAGCTGGATGATTTTAATCCATTGTTTTAGGTCCAAAGGGGCCTTTTAGTGAATTGAATTCATGTAACATCTATTGAGCACCTCAGTATACAAAGTATGGTGCCAATTGCTGCGGGGAGAGAAAGGTGAATAAGATGCTCTGTTCACCTTCAACAAACTTAAATTCAGTGTATGGATATGAGTGCTCAGGTATACAAGTAGCAAGAAGAAGGTGAAATGTTTCAGAAGAAAAGAAAGGAAAGGAAGGGAGAGGAGAGGAGAGGAGAAAAGAGGAGAGGAGAGGGAAGAGTGTGGGGAAGGAGGGAGTTCATGGGAGAAATGAAATCTTTTCTGACAGGGGGCATATCAAGTCTTCAAGAAGTAGATGGCACTTTTGGTCTTGAAGGATGGAGAAGGTTTTTGCAATGGTGTACTGGGGAAGGAGGAAGGGAACATTCCTTTGACAATAAAAATCTATTAGGGCATTACAGCACATATTTTTTGGGCACAGAGCAAAGAGGACATTCATCAGCCAGGCTCACTTTTCATAATGGTGGCCTCCTGCTGATTGTCCAGCACAGTTAGAACCTGACAGCCTTCCAAGGTCATTGTAAGGCCTTTTTATGTAGGCCTCAATTTGAGCATGTGAGGGAATTCCCACTAGCTGATTAAATATTTGTATATTTTATCATTTTCCTGCAGCTAATGGCTTTTGGCAGTTGGGGTATTTTTATAAATCTTATAAGTAAATATCACAGAATCAACCACAGAAATAACATTGGCCCACAGGTCCTAGACCTGAGAGAAATTTAGCTGGATCCAGAAAAAAAAACAACAACCAATTGTGGGAAATTTTCAATCAAGAGATAAGAGAAAGAAAAGAATTAGGAGATGAAAGAAACATAAAAGAAAGAAAAGAGCTGAAACTCTATAGACAAAGTGCAAGGTGAACAAACTGTAAAAAGGTAAAAGTAAGTTGCTTTTTAGCCAATTTAGCTACTCCAGACCTGAGTGTGGGCCCAGTTCTTGGGATAATAATGGCATATTATCCTACCACATTTCAATCATAAACATCATGTTCTAGACAGGGTCATGCTATTTTTGCAGAGTATAATAGGAACAGTCCGATGATTATGATTCAATTCAAATCAATCAATATCTTTCAAGTACCTACTATGTACAAGATACGTAGTAAGCCCTCAGGATGTGAGAGACAAAAATGAAAAGAAGTCCCTACTTAGGGGCTACGACGTTAAGAAAGAAGATGATTTCAGGCATAAACAACTATAAGGGTTAGGAAAGGTTTTCTTGGGGAGGGGGTGGAACCTGAAATAATTAGGATTAGAGTTAGAAGAGACCTCAGAGACCACCTGATTCAACCTCCTCATTTTACAGATGAGGAAACCGAGGCGCAGGGAAGTAAAGGAATTTGCCCAAAGTGGCCAAGGTAATAAGTATCATCTGTCCAGGTCCTCTGACTCCAGAGCCAGAGTACTTCGGACTGTACTTTACTTCTTTGGAAGAACTAATGATTCTAAGACGAGGATCTGAGGAAGGGTTACATCCTGGCCATGGATAACAAACTGCAGAATCACACAGGTAGGGGATGGATTACCAGGTTTGGGGAATAGCGAGTATGCCTCTTTGGATGGAATATGCAGTTATGAAGGACAGTAATATGAAATTAGGAAGGAAAAGTTTTCATGGACGTCGTCTTGTCTTATCCCTTTGCCTCTGAAAAATTGTAAAAACAAATAAGCAAACAATAAACCAATAAGGTGTAAGCTATACTATAGACCACTTGGGTGAAGAACCCCATTTCATCCTTGGATAGTTCAGTCCTGGCTCCAGGGTATAAACTGGTCAGAAGCTGATGACAGAGAAAGGCAAAATTTTTTTCCCATGGTAATAGCAATTTATTGTGGCTAAATTTCTCTCCCTGAAATCCTCAGCATCAGCCAATATGCCTGATTCATAGAACCACACATCTGGAAAGCCTAAAGAATTGTGTAGGTTGTATTTAAAGACATGTACTGATGCCTTTGATTTTACATTCCAGCTTTACCCCTACCCGGCCCTTGGCCCTCCTTCCCGACCCTCCCACCCCAGCCAAGATCTCTGTGGTTTTTCCTCCCTAATATCTTTCAATAGTGAACACTCTACTGCCCTTCACCCACTCCCATTTAATCTTATCACTGGTTGCCATTGAATACTGCCACCATTCACACTGGTCATCATCTAAAGCACTAATAGAGAACTCTTTGATAGTCCTTTGACAAGAGATTCTGCCTCTGGGACACAGCTCCTTTCTTTTGGGAGCTTATGATTTAAGAGCTTGCCTTGCCCCCACCTGGGCGGTCCAGTGGACAGAGAGTTGGACCTAAAGTCAGGAAGAGTCATCCCCCAGAGTTCAAATCTGGCTTCAGGTACTTCCTAGCTGTATGACCCTGAGCAAGTCACTTAACTCTATTTGCCTTAGTTTCTCATCTGTAAGATGAGCTGGAGAAGGAAATGGGAAACCACTCTAGTATCTCTGCCAAGAAAATCCCAAATGGGGTCATGAAGAGTTAGACATGACTGAAAAATGACTAGACAACTCATTTCTTTGATTTAATACATGCTTTCTTGGTACACTCAGTTCTTCTTTGGGACTAGCCCAATCTGTGATGGAGGAGGGAATGTTTGTATTAGGAGGAATGCTCACATCAGGCCCAGGAAAGGAGAACTGCATTTACTTTCCAGGAATGTCATGGTAGGCTGAACAGTAGGTTACCAGTTACCAGGGAAGGGTCACTGCCCTAGGAGGAAGAAAGAGACCTGATTTCTACAACTGTCTCTGATACTTGTAGAAACAGATTTACAGCTGGAGCAGACCTCAGACTTCACCTAGTTCAGTTCCCTTATTTTTTAGATGAAGAAACTGGGGCCTGTAGAGGTTGATACCCAACATCACACACCTAGTAAGTGTCAGAGATGGGATTTATGCTGAAACATGGAGTAGGTCATTTCACCACTTTGTAAAAGCCTTTGTAAAAGCTGTAAAATCAAGAGGCGGGACTAGGTGATTTCTAAGAATATCTAAATAAATCAAAGTGAATATTTGTACATCAATGCATTTTTTAAATGATTCACAAAGTCCCCTTTGATGAGAACTTGCCTTTCATTTATTTATTTATTTATCTAGGTATTTCTTTATTCCTGTATTTCTTTCTTTTCTTTCCCTTTCTTTATTAATGCATTTATTTATTATTTACCTTTTCAAAAAAAATTTATAGGCAAGTGAATTTCTGTCAGTCAGTCTCCTGACATTTTATAAGGGATACAAAGAAAAGCAGGGGATACTACTGGGGATACAAAGAAAAGCAGGGGTGGGGAACCTGAACCCAAACTTCACAGAAACTTTTCAGAGCAAACTGTGGCCTCAAGGCTGTAGCTTCCCCACTGCTGGGTACAAGCTTGAAATCTAATGAGGAAGATAATATGCTGAACCACTATGTATAACCAAAATATATACAGGATACATTGGGTGTGCTCTCCAAGGGAAGGCAGCAAGATTGAGGAAGGCTAGGAAAGACTTCTCGCAGAAGGCAGGACTTTAGCTGACCCCAGGGGAGCCAGGAGGCAGAGAAGAGGAGACAAGAGCATCTCAGGCATGGAGGTTGAATAGCTGGGGGAAATCCTGGGCGTCGGGATTCTTTGTAAAGAACATCAAGGAGGTCCATGTCACTGCATCAATAGAATGTGTGAAGGAGAATGGGGTGCCTGGAAAAGAAGGAAGGGGCCGGGTTATGGGAGCCTTTAAATACCAAAGAGAAGATTTTATATTTGATTCCAGAGCTATAAAATTCAGCTTCCTCCTCACTCTGCTTTTTTCCTTAGTGGTTTCACTGAGCCTTTTAGTGAAGCTGCCCAGGGCTGGTCTCTTAAAGTAAGTGACCAGTTCTAATACCTTTCTATCATATTACAATTTTTCTTCACAGTGAAGTTCACAAACTTGTATCCCAGTTAGCAAAGTGACTCTCTTCAGTTCATTGCATCAGCTCAGGGCATTAGGAAAGAATGCTTGGAAAGAAAATCAGATTTATTTCTTTGGATGCTGGCCATCGCTAGATTTACTTTTGCCTGATCTCTACTGTTCTTCCTTTCCACAGCTAGACTTTAGTCAGGAATCAGGCCCCCCAAATCTCCCGGACTTAACTGAGTTCCTCACTTTGCTGAATGTTTCATTTCCCATTAGGATCATAGAACTGCATTGTTGAAAAGGATCTTGACGATTATCTAATCTCATTCTGTCATTTTACAGTCAAAGAAACTGAGGCCCAGAGGGTATAATGACTTACCCAAGATATTGACATCCATTTCTCATCACCCTGATACTATTTTATAGTGTTTAAATATAATTGATAGCCGGTGTATTTGTATTCCTCTCTTGTTAATTTAAAAATATTATTAGGAGAAGGGTCAGTAGACTTCACCAAAAAAAGGGAAGAATCGTTGTCTGGATTAATATTTTCACTAAGTAAAAAAGGAAGGTTTTAAAATTGTTAGGGTTTTTCTTTTTCATTTTTTAATGAAGTCAGGAGATAACACGCCAATGTATTCCCCCAAATTTACTGAGAGCATCAAAGGACACCGTGGTTATGGTGTTTTCCTAAATTAGTTGATCGTATTTTTTATTATTCCCTTTGGTTAAATATACTTTAAAAGAGGAAAAAAGAGCTTATAAAAATAAGCCATATCTAAAAATCTAAACTCTGACCCCACTATTGTAGCTGTGGCTCTTGTGAATGTTTTTTAATATTATCACTTCGGGCCACACAGACACCCACACCCACACCCACACTTGTCGGCTTGTCCTGAGATGAAAAGATAGAAAACTATAGTTCTCTTTTGCTTGATTTTATTTTGTTTGCACTCCATTTAAAAACAGCAATTTTGAATGCATCCATTACTGAGTCAATGTTGCCTATTTTGGAAAGTTTTTGTGAGGCTGTAGCTTAAGAAAAAAAGTTCAGTTTTATGTGGGATCAACAACAACTTTGGAACACAATTTCTTGTTGAATTATTCGGGGTGGGGGTGGGGGTTGGGGTGGGAATGGGAGGATTTCTCCAGTTTGTGACTTAACAAGACAAAGCTTACAGGAGGGCTTTCCTGATCTGCAAAGCCTCCAGTATTCTTCACCTGCAAATTGTATTTATTTCATGTGTGTGTGTGTGTGTATGTGTAGGTGCATATATTTATGTGCTTGTTAGTTTGTTTATATGAATTTGTTTTTTCCCTTGATGGAAGACAAGCTACTATAAGTAATCACTTGGAGGCAGCTAGAAGGTGCAGGAGATAGAATGATGGGCCTGGAGTCAGGAAGTTGTGTGTTGTTCAGTTGTTCAGTCCTGTCCAACTCTTTGTGACCCCTTTTAGGATTTTCTTAGCCAAGATACTGGAATGGTTTGCCATTTCCTTCTCCAAAACAGTCAAGAGGATCTGATTTGAATTTCACTCTCAGACACTACTCCTGAATGAAATACTTAAAATTTCTCAGCCTCAATTATCTCATCTGCAAAATGAGCGTAATCGTGAAATCTGCCTTTCAGGATTGTTGTGAAGATAAAATGATAAAATGAAATAATATTTGCAAAGCATTTTGCAAATTCAAGTGCTATGTTTGCTGAATTAAGAGCCAAGCCAACTAGAGGCCAGACCCTGTGCTGAGCCACGGGGAGCACAAGGATAAAAGGGGAACTGTTCCTGTCCTCAACGACCTTACTTTCTAGGAGAAGACAATAAGAACATTTATAGGTATATACAAGACATACACAAAACAGACACAGAATAACCCAGTCACCAGCCCTTGGAGAGATATTTGAGTCTTGTCTTTGCTCAGCCAGCACATAACACAGTGCCTGGTGCATGGTTCAGTGCTTCAGTCATTTTTCAAGCCTGTCTGACTCTTCATGACCCCATTTTGGTCATGGTTTTCTTGGTACAGAAAGAGGAGTGAGCGATTTACTATTTCCTTCTCCAGCTCATTTTACAGATGAGAAAACTGGGGCAAACAGGGTTAAGTGACTTGCACAGGGTCATACAGCTGCTAAATCGGAACCTATATTTGAACCCAGATCTTCCTGACTCCAGGTCCACTTCTGTATCCACTAGGTGGATTTCCAGCATATGATGCTTAATAATTGCTTGTTATTCTAATAACTGCTAGTTATTCTGAAGACCAGTTAAGGAAATTAAACTCAAACCTCTCATTTTTATTCCTCAAGAAGCATCCTGGAAAAAAAGTTTTGGGGGGAGGTGTCTGGAACAAAGTTGTAAGGAGACTTAGAGGTCATTTAGTCTGTTTTCCTTAAGGCAAATGTCTCAAGATCTCTAACTGATCTCTTTAAGGGAGGTGAAATTTGTGGAAAAGCATACATTCCCTGTGCTCTAGAGTGACATTTTGGTAAACTCGGTGGTGAGTTTCTGTACTCCTAAGCCCCTTAGAGCCTACTGAACTAGGCTCCATACCCCAGGAGGAGCAAGAATGGACACTGATGACAGAGAGATAATTACTGGCAATATCTGCCTCCCACCTGCATATCCTCTTGGGAAAACCCCAGAGGAATGGGGAGGCAGAAGGAAGGGGAGAGCTGATCTCAGTTTGGCTCTGTGGATTTTACTTCTCTGTTCTCCCTCCTTATTGTCTGGGATGCAAGCAAGAATTTGCTACTCTGAAAAGTTCCTTCTCCTTTCCCCCTGCACAACCTTTCCCTCCGTAATTGTTCAGTTTTCTCTTCACTTGAGTGATTTTTCACCAGCATCTGATCTAGTTTTTAGACTTGCCATTGGGGCATCTTAGCATATCAGTGTTAAGTGCTTCATGTCCCAGGCTTCTCAAAGAGACAGGAGGTAAGTGATATAATCTACTTTTCAAAGATAAAGGGAATTTGAGAAGTATTGGGGGAATGGAAAGATTCTGTTATTGGTCTTAGTGCTTTCATAAACGAAAAGTCAGAGTTTGTGGCTGGGGCTGTGTCTGAGTAAAATTAGATCAGACTCAGTGTGCCTAATGGCTCGCTTCTTTCATTGGTTTTTAGACTAGTCTCTTAGGTAGATCTATTTGAAGAGAAGAATTTAAAGGTATACTAGACATGAACAGGATCAGCTAGATGGAGAGAGTGCCAGACCTGGAGACAGGAAGATTCCTCTTCCTGAGTTCAAGTCTGGTCTCAGACACTTACTAGCTGTAGGACCCTGGACAACTCACTCAACCTTTTTCCTCAGTTTCCTCATCTGTAAAATGAGTTAGAGAAGGAAATGGCCAAACCACTCCAGTTTCCCTTCCAAGAAAACCCCAAATGGGGTCATGAAGAGTCTGGCATGACTGAAAAATTGCTGAACTGAAGCTGTAGCACACTGCTTTCCCTGGATTTCTTCTTTCTAAAAAGCATTCCTCACTCTACAACTTTGCATGTGGGAAATTCAGGATTTAAGAATTAGAAGAAATCTTAGGAAGTCAAATCTCCCTAATTTTTGTAGAGAAGGTAACTGAAGCCTTAACACTTTTCCAAATCAGAGACAGCACACAGAAGAGCTGAGATTTGAATCCAGATCAGTTGACTTCAATTCCAGTGCAACCTTTTAATCCTCTCTCACCATCTTAGTATATAACCAGAATTTAGGTGTTTTGTTTGTTTTTACTATTCAATTAAGGTAGGTGCATTAAAATACCAAAAGGGAAATTTTACAAGTTTATAGACTTCTTAACAGTTAGCCACATAAATATATTGGACAGTAGGCTTTAATCTTTTTATTTTTAAATATTTTTGGTTACATTTTGAGTTTTAAGCCATCTTTCTCCCTCCCTCCCAACCTTCTGCTAGAGAAGGCCAATATTTGACACATATATATGTGAAGTCTTATGATAACATATTTCCAGTCCTTTGTAGATGATTTGAGTATTTCTAATACTCAGAATAACTTAGTCATTCACAGTTATTCTTCTAATAATATTGCTGTTATTGTAAACAATGTTCTCTTGGTTCTACTCATTTCACTCTTTGTTATTTCATGCAATTCTACGTTTTTCCAAAATCAACCTTCTTATCATTTCTTATAACACAGTAGTATTCCATCACAATCATATGACACAACTTGCTTCTCCATTCCTCAATTGATGGACATTCCTTCAATTTAGGCCTTAATCTTTATATTCCTTTATATTCCTTACTTATAACTAAGGAAACACAAGCAGATCCAAATCAAAGGGACCAAAAGCTGGTCTGAAGAAAACTTGCACTGAGTTGTCCATTGGGTAGGCCATGCCAAGCTATCATTAATCTTCAGAGGATAAGCAGGTGGCTCCCTCTACTCTGGGGTCCAAGACCCAGATAAGTAGTCATGCCGCCATTTGTTTTCAACTGTGTATTAACCACTGACATGTCAATCCTATTAATTTCCCCATGGCATCATTTCTGACCTACTGGTAAAGTAAGAGTGTTACTTTAAAAGGACTAGACAACGTTGGGCATTTCTGGACGCTGTTGCTTCGGAGGGATGATCCTGAAAAAATCAACAGTCTTTTAATAACAAAAATCAACTTTTTAACAACAGGAGCAGAAGCAAATGAAGTTCAACAGTAAGTCCAAAAAAGCTGGATTCAATTTGGTGTGGATTTAGAGATTTTTACAAAGGTCTTTTTAAGTGTTTGGTGCCAGTTCAATGAACCAGTTAAAAATAAAAGTTTGCCTTATAGGTTCCAAGTTTCTGACTAGGTTTGTAGGTGAACTGCCCATCATCCCAGCAAATAAGGTGATGGGAGTGCAGCTTGGCTAAGCTGCAACATGTTTGTGCAATTTGTTTCTTTGGAATTCAGAAAGGGGAGAGCTGCCTGAAATTTGTCCTATTCTGTAGCGAGACTTGAAATCTGCTCCTGCTGATACTGTGAATCCAGCAGCTGGCACAGCTTCCTGCTTCTCCTTGCTCCCTTCTTCCCTCTCAACATAGAAACATAGATTAATAAATAGAAGCAATCTTAAAGGCCAATCCTCTCATTTTCAATATAATGAAACTGAGACACAGACAGGTTAAGTGACTTGCTCAAGGTCTTACTACATGAGTTGTTGAATTCTTATGGCAAAAGTAAAACAAACATTTCTTATTTGGTGATTAGGCTTCTCGTAATAAAGTTTTCTTAATTAAAATAGATTGATCCTCAGATAAAAGGCAGACTCAGGCTCAGTTTTTTTTTTTCTCCCATTTAAGAAGATTTTTATTCTAAACAACAAATGCCGGGTAAAATGAACATTTCCACTTAACAAGAACGATAGCTTGCATTTCTACAGTACTTTGAGGTTTGCAAAATACTTTACAAATATCCTCTCATTGGATCCCCCAGACAACCTTCTGAGGTAGGTGCTATTATTGTTCCCATTTTACCAAAAAGGAAACTGAGGCAGAGAGATTAAGAGACTTGCCCAGGGCCACTTAAGCATCAGAAACTGGATTAGAACTCAGGTCTTCCTGACTTACTATAAGAACAGTGTTTTTAATGTATAAAATAACCAGAGTGAGAAAGGAAAGCAAAGGTTAATGAAAATAAAGATACATTTTTTTTTTACCCCATCCAAACTGATATACACCCTCAGCCTCTGCTCAAAAACTTCTAAAGTGGAAGAAATTATTTAGTCTTTGTAATGGAATCTAGAGTGTAAGAGTCTCTTCATGAATTGGTCTCTACACAGAGCAGAGGAAGATAGAATGTGATCCGTTTACTTCATTTATTGTCATTGTTCAAAGGATAGAAAGTTAGACCTCGACTTGGGAAATCCTAATTTCAAATTGGTCCATGCTCCCTAGCTGTGTGACCCTGAGCAAGTCACTTAACTTCTGTCTGCCTCAGTTTCCTCATCTGTAAAATAGGGGGAATAATAGCACCTTACCCCCATAGATCATGTTGAGGAACAGATGAAATAATATTTGTAAAGCACTTAGAACCATTCCTGGCACATAGGTAAGTGTCTGTTTTTTTCCTTCCAAGAATATTTACCTGCTCTACAGGTACGGGATGGGCACTATACAGGACAAATTAAATTAGCCCTAGACGCTTTCTTCAAACAGTTTAAAATCTGAAACATACAATGTAGAGACTAGACTTCCTTGACATAGGAAACTCCCTTCATCGATGTACATTGGCATCTTCTCTCCTCAAGGTTTGGGACTTTTTCACCTCTCTGTATATCCCCAGTGTTTAGAACAGTGTCTGGTATGCAGTAGGCACTTAATAAATGCTTATTGGCTGACTGAACTAGGAGTCCTGGAGAGAGTTGCTTGGCACACTGAGGGATTATGACTTTCCTGGGTCACCCAGCCAGTATGTTTCAGAGGAAGGATTTGAATCTGGCACACTATCCCCTACTCCATACAATCTTTTATTTAAGGCTACCATTAGTTTTTATTTCTATAAACTCTTATGATTATGAACAACTTAACACCCATCAAAGCTCTCATTGATCCTTACAATGACTTTGATCTTTGAGATGGTACATCTAACAAGTGGAAAAGTTTGGACCTAAAACCAGGTCTTGTGATTCCAGAAGGTTCTATCCAATTCTCTTGCCGCTGGATTATGCTGACTCAGAGGTAGATGTCCTGCCAGTGATTTTCAAAAACTATCAGCACTAAAACATCATGGAAGCTCACTTCTGCAGGTACACACATTGACACACCCATCTCTCACAAGCTAGTTGAATTTGACTAGGGCAGTGCTTTGGGGGGCCTTTGCACAATGCCTTGTATGTAGTTAGTATGTACTAAATAAAGGTTTGTCCAATGGAACAGAAAGTGAAATTGGTTGTGCAATTTAAATCAGTTAAATGCCTTGGCACAGACAGAGCACCCCTGGGGTCTCAAAAAACAGGGATGGAGTCTGACAGAGTGGTACAATGAAAGAGCCCAGGCTCTGGAGTCCACTTACTATCAATATGAGGCCTGCTGGGCCATAAAAGAAAAGGGACATGGGTCAGAAGGCCTCTGAGGCCCTGACCAGCTCAAGCTTTATAGTTCTTTGGGAAAATGGATCCTGAAGAAAGGAAAGAAAAAAAAAACCAGCCCTACAAACAGACTGTAGCCTGTACCAGATCTGTGAGTGATGTTCTTTCTTTTCTAAGATAAGGCTAAGGAGGAGATAGGGCTGCATTAAAGCATTAGCATGCATATCTCTGAGAAAATCTGCCTGTTGAGTGAGCCAGAGATAAAGTCCTGTTGATGTATCATAGCCCAAAGGAGAGACTCTGGAATTATGTGCCAAGCAGTGTGGGTGTCTGTCTAATCAGCCTCTCTTCTCCAAAGGTGGAAGGTTCAAGTAGGTTTCAGGGGCCAATAAATTTGATGGCCCCTTTCCAGTTCTCACCAACCTGGGTTGCAAAAACCCAGCTCAGCTTGGCTCCATCCAGGCTAAGTGAGGTAGCAGTAGACCTGCTGAGGTTCTTTTTTTTGGGGGGGGGGGGAGCGGATTTGTTTTTGTTTTCCAAGCAAAATCTTGCCTTGGCTGACATGTGTAGCAGGTGGACCTCAGAGGTCATGTGAGAAACATCACAAGCCTGGTGTCATCAGGACACGAGGCTTTAGCTTAATGCATGCCTGGTTAGGACTTGCTGTACCAGCCCCTCCTCACATTTCTGTAGACTTTTAGATGTAAACAAAAGGCAGATAGGGAAAAAAAAAATCACCTTGGCTCTCCTAGGTCCTTCCAAGAGATAGCGCCTACGTAACTGCTCTGTTTACTTTGCTGTGACCCTGGCCCACCTTCAGCCTGGCCTGCGTGGGACTGGCAGTGTTGAATCACTCTCCCTTTCCCTCCAGATTTTGTGCAACCTGTATTTCCAAGATTGACTTTCCTTTGGTCTCTCCTGCTCTGGTCTCTCCATTCACATGCAGGTGACCTTTGAACTGGTGCTGCCACCTGGGCCAGGCTGCCTGTTGTAAGCTCCCAACTCTGCCTGAACAGTGTGTCCTCTGCCCAGGACTGAGTCACCCCCAACAACAGGAGTCACCTAGCTGACCTACGTCATTCTAACCTGTGGAGGCCATTCAGGCTCTTTGACTTGGCAGTGGGTCACCCTGGGACACCAATGCCTCTAGCACTTCTGATGCCTGGCAGCCACAGATCTTCTTGGATCAGCTCTAAGCCTGTGGCATCTCCTTACTTAGTCTCTTCAACTCCCCCCCACTCCAGCCACCAGGATGGAATTAATTTCTTCAGGGAAATTATTCTGGAAGCAAGGTACAGCTTGACAAGGGCTGCTGTACCCATGTCAGGGTGTGAGGGTCTGCACTCTGGGACCTGAGGACATCTGCTTCCTCACTTGCATAATCTGGGAGGCCTAAAAATAGGGCATTTACATGCTGGTGATACACAGGGTGTTCCATATACTGGGTTCTGGGACACCCTGTACACATACACATACACACACGCACACACACACACACACACACATACACACACAGCTCAGGTTTCTAGTGGAATGAATAGTCCTCTTACCTGCTTGCTCCAGGGGGAATAAAATAAATAATAACCAATCCTAAGAAATGAGAAGACTGTGTGAAAAACTGAAGAACTGGCTTTACAGTAGGATCCCTGTTTTAGGGTTGTGGGTAGGAGAAAGATGGGGAGAAAAATTTGTAACTCAAAATCTCGTGGAAATGAATGATGTAAACAAGAAAACAAAATAATTCAAAAAAGAGAAAAATTGAAGAATTTTTGTTGTTGTTAGCTTTGTTTTGTTTAAAAGTGCAGATGATTTTAGATGCTTTGTGGTCCTGGATCAATCTCCCATCTCCTTCTATTCTTTTGTCTTAGAATGAATGGTTTTCTCTGTTTGCATCTTCCATGGGGCAGATGTAAATTGAGGCATGAATGATTATAGGATCACAGATTTAGGAACAGAATAACTCTTGAAGACCATCAAGTCCAACTCCATCATTTTACAAATGAAGAAACTGAGGCTGAGAGAGGTTAAGTGAGTAGGATTTGAACTCAGATCTTTCAGACTCCAAGGCCAGCAGTCTGGCCACTGTTAGCTGCCTCTTTGTGTGGGAGAGAGATCTGCTGAGCTCTTTTTTATTGTTTGTTGTTTTTAATCTTTTTTTTTTTTTTTGGAGAGGGGAAAGTAGGGCAGTTGGAATTAAGTGACTTGCCCAAGGTCACACAGCTAGTTTTGTGTTAAGTGTGTGAGGCCAGATTTGAACTCAGGTCCTCCTGACTCCAGGTCTGGTGCTCTATTCACTGCACTACCTAGCTGCCCCTGTTTTGTTTTGTTTTTCGTTCTAAAGTTTTAGTGATTTTTTGGGGGGGAGAGGGGTTCTACCACCTTCACTTCCAAATAGAGCTTTTCCTGCTTCTCTATCCATTGAGCCAACCCTTGTA
>CM053596.1:75722287-75740749 GCA_028646575.1 Pseudocheirus occidentalis | reverse complement strand
AAGAAAATGAAGATATTAATTGTAGATGACCTCAAGGAATTTAGTCACTAAAGGGAAGGGAGATTTACAATAGCTAGAGGGGATGGATGGATCAAGTGACAATTTGTTTGAGGAGGAGGGAGACACAGACATGTTAGAGGCAAAAGGATGGTCGGGGAAGCCACTAGAACCTGTGGATAAGATAGCTGTTTATAGCGGACAAAAAAGAGGTAAAACCAACTCCTAATTCACTTAATTTTTTTTCACCATGCTCTTCACGATGAAGGTGAAGGTGAAACCCAGGTGTAGGCTCTGGGACCCCCCTTGAGCTCTCCTTGAATCTTTGAGGGGCAGGCTCTGGGAAACCCCTGGAAGTCTGATTGAATCTTCCCACTTGATGAGGCATTTGCAGAGGCCATAAGTATTTCATTGTGGCTGGGCCCAAACCTCTGTTACTAGCCTGGCCCTCCGTTGTCCATCTGCTTTCCATCCTTGAGCCTATCAAAATATCAATCCACTCTTGCATTGACCTCATTAACTCCTCCTGAAGACCCTCCCTAAACTCATTACTGGAGTCTGACCTCACTGACTCCTCCTGAAGACCCTCCCCAAACTCCTCCTCTAGACCACCCCTAGATTCCTCTTTATATAAGAATCCCATCTTCCCTCCATGTGTATGAGAGCGCAGTAGAATGCCCTAGCACAGACTTGCTCAGAGAAATCACCATAGAATGACCTAGCATAGACTGACTCCTTAAGAGTCTACCCAACATGGCGAACTTTCAATAAACTTTACTTTTCTTTGGCTGAGAAGACTTGAGTCGAACTCTTTTGGCAGGACCCGGCATGTTGGTATTTGGGGGTCTCAGGCAACCCTAACTCTCTTTAGGTACCCTCTTCATTCAGATTAAGGAAAGAATAGATATGGCTAAAATGAAATTGAAACCCAAGATAAATATTAAGATGAGAATAGATCACCTAACTCCCCGTGACAATAAAAAAGTGCCTTTTGTGGATCCCCTATATCCCAACATACTGAAAGCTTTTGTAATCTTCCTAAACTGTTGTCCAAAGTATTAGGGTCACTGTAGAGGATGAAAGATATGATGAGAAAAAAAATTGTTCTTATGATTAAAAACAAAAAACAGAAAGAGGAAAAGAAGGTGGATATTTCCAGCTTACCAGATTTGTTTGATGTCTGAAGTTAATTCCAGGCAATATAGATAATTAAAGAGATGATTTGCAAGCACTTAGACAGGGAGGTGCTGATCAAAATGGGCCAGCGCTGATTCATTAAGAGTAAGTCATACTAGATTGCTCTCATTTCCTTTTTACAAGAGTTACTAGACTATATTCATGAGGAGTTTGTGGGTATAATATATCTACATGTCAGCAAACTATTTAGCAAAACCTTTTATGATATTGTCTGCAAGATAGATAAGGAATGTCCAATAGTACAGAAATTGTTGACTATAGACATACGGAGTGTTGAGTGATGGATGATTTTAAGCAGGAGGAAGGTTTCTATTTGAGTGCTGCCCTGTACTGTGTAACATTTTTGTCAATGTCTTGGATGGAATCAAGATGACACATTCATCAGATTTGCAAATGTCACAAAACTGAGAAGGATAAATAATAATAGTTAGCATTTATATGGCACTTTAAGGTTTGTGAAATGTTATATAAATATCTCTTCTTCTCTCTGTCTGCTCACACTTGCTTCTAGGAAGTTCATTCCTTTGAAATCAGTACTGAAAATGACCCCATCGAAGTGTTCTTTCTACCAAACTGTACTGCCACCATAGAGTATCAAAGGTATAAGGAATTGGAGATTTGGCATTTTTCTTTATTTAACATCCCTCCCCTCCATATAATCTATATAGAGTACAAAGAATACTTAATTGGAAGTCAGGGGACTTGAGATAAAATTCTGGCTCTGCCACTGAATACCTCCAGGACTTGTTTTCTTCAGACCTTGGAGGTCAACTCCAGTTCTAATGAAGAGACTCTGGGAACCCCCTTGAACTCTGACTGAATTCACATTTGATAAGGCATTTGCATGAGGCCATAAGCCTTTCATTGTGGCTGGGCCCAAACCTCTGTTTGGGCCTAGCCCTCCATTGTCCATCTACTTCCCACTCTTGAGCCTATCAAAGTATCCACACCCAGATCAACTGTTAGACCATTGAACTGGCCTAGCCCACCATTGTCTCCAGGTAGCCTCCAGCTACTTCACTCATTTACTAGAGTTAATTACCTCATTAACTACCCTCCCCAAACTCATTACTGGAATCTGACCTCACCTGACTCCTCCTGAAGACCCTCCCTGAGCTCCTCCTCTAGACTACCCCTATGTTCCTCCCACAACCTTTCTGTATATAAGACCCCATGTGGTGTGAGAGCACCATAGAATTTTCTAGTGCAGATTTGCTCTGTGTCCAATACAAGCCTGCTTAGCCAATACAAGCCTCACAGATACCGAGACTCCTTAAGAGTCTACTCAATATGGCGACTTGTAATAAACTGTGCTTTCCTTTGGCTGAGAGAAGACTAAAGTAGAATTCATTTGGCAGGACCCGGCATATTGGTATTTTGGGGTCTTGAGCACTCCTAACCCTATAGCTCTTCATTTTTATGCTGACCCTCAACACTAATTCCCATGAATTGGATTACTCCTTGCTTTTCTCCATTTATTCTAAGCTTTACCACTTCTATACCTTTATTTACACTGTCTCTTCTTGGAAAGCACTCATCTCATGGGTTGAGATCCAGCTTGTCCTCAAAACCCAGCTCTTCCTCAATGAAACCTTCCCTAATATTCTGAAGCAGGAATGATAATCTCTCCCTCTTCCGACTTCAGTACTTTGCATATCTCCTAGGTATTAGTGAATTTCTGTTTTATACTGTAGAAATGTATATACCTCTCCAATCTTCCAAATTAAATTGTAAACTTATAAGCAATGGCTTTGTCTTACTCTCTCACTCCCTGGCTCTTAGAATGCTGTTTTGCATCTAGTAATTGACTGTTTGGATTTATTTGATTGAAATGAATTGAACTGATGAAAGGACCATAAAATCTGGAAGGGACTTTAAAAGTCTACCTCGTTCAACTTCCCCTTCTCCATTTTACAGAAGAGAAATTTATTAATTGTGCACAAAAGCAGAGAAAAGCTGGATTGCTTTGAAAACAGTGTGGAGTATTTTTTACACAGGTTTTTGTGAAATGGAAATATATCATTTTGTATCGAATCCTCTTTTGTTCTGCTGTATACAAGGGGATGTTCTTTTTTTTCTTTTTTCATTTTGTATTTAAGTTTAAAATGAATACTTTTTTTTAAAAAGAGAGAGATAAAACTGAGGACCAAAGAATCTAAGTGAGTTGCCCAAGGTCACCCAGAGTAGGGAAGAGGCCTTCTGACTCCAATCTACTAAGTTTAAACCTGTTCTTAAAGTTCTTTAAGATATGCCCCATGTTATTTTAGGGACCAGTAAACTTGTAAATTAGGGGGTTAGTAAACTTATCACATATTTATCTTCCTAATGGTTCTCTGGTCAGCTGAAGAAACTTCACAAATGAAAAAGAGGAAATCCAATAAGAGAGAGAGGAAAAAATGTCTAGATTGGTTTCTCATCAAAGGGGAAGGAAATGGATGAGAATGGGATCTACACAAAAATTTGGTTTCTGTGACAACAGGCTAATTGAATTAAGGATAGTAAGAAATGATGAGCTCATGCCCTGTAGCAGTCCAGGGCTTAATTCCCAGATATTAAGTTACAAGGATTTAAAAAAAAATCGGCAAAGTGGAATGAGAAGAATTATTAAAGTCCATAAGTGCCTTAAGAATCTTGGAAAATTCAAGCAGTGCTATAATTAATGCATGAGGGATTTCTTTCTCTTCTCCCTTTTCTCCCCCCTTTTCTGTCTGCCTCTTTAAAGAAGGATACAATTCCACTGTGGATTCAAGAAGGAATGTGGAGGATTTCAGGATGAGAGATTTGAAATACATCTATGAGTCAGAAAAAAGAAAATGTAATCAAATAGGAGTAGGTCTGTGTCTTCCTGGGGACAGGAAAGGACAGCAAGTACCTGAAGGCATTTGTGCTTTGTAAAGGGATTACAGCCAATTTGAAGGACTTTTGTAAATGTGTCCAGAGAGAAAATAAATGCATGCAGCAGGCCAATTAATAAATGAGGAGGAAGATGGAGTTAATGGTAAACTTGACATTGATGAGATAATGAACTGCATCATTAAATTAATCTTTGAAGAAGGGTGGGTGTTGGGATTCTTCCCTCCCTCCGCCTCTCCCCTTGAACTGATTTAATAGGATATTATCAGCCAGAGGGTATACATGCTTTTCAGCCAGCTCTCACTTGGGGCACAGCTTGTAACTAGTAGAGTTTGTTGCCAGTCTTGAGTTATCTTATAATCCTACCCAAATGTTTAAACAAAGGTTACTGGGGAGCAGAGGAGGTATGGTATTGACATCTAAACAAATAGAGAAAGCTGGTAAAGTGGAAAGTGTACTGAATTTTGAATCTGTGGTTTGAACTAGAAAGCATTGTTTTGCCTTTGACACAATAGATAAGCCAATCAACCTTCTTAGGCCTCAGTTTTCTCATCTGTAAAAAAAAAGGAGGGGGGGCGTGGAGGGGTTGACTCAGGCATTGCCTGAGATAGCTCAGAGTTTGGGAGGCTCTGAAGGAAAGTGTGGGAGAGAAGAGGTATTAGACTGACTACCAGACCGAAGATCTACAGAGTAGTTGTGCTGACCTCATTGTTGTATAACTGTGAAACCTGGATAATCCACCAGTGCCATGCCAGGAAACTGAACCACTTCCATATGAATTGTCTTAGGAAGATTCTGAAGATCACCTGGCAGGATAAGGTACCAGACACTGAGGTCTTTTCTTGAGCTGAACTGCCAAGCATTGTAACTCCAAAGGGTCACTGACCACATTGTTCAAATGCAAAATGTGTTTGCCAAAAAGATTGTTTTATGGAGAACTCACACAGTACAAGTGCTCACAGGATGGTCAGAGGAAGGGATACAAGGGCACTCTCAAGATCTCTCTTAATAACTCTGTTATTGATTGTGTGACATGGAGACACTGGCATAGGACCACTCAGCATGGTGTGCCCACATCAGAGAAGGTGCTGTGCTCTATGAGCAAAGAAGAATTGAAACAGCTCAAAATAAATGTGAGTTATGCAAATTTAGAGAATCCACTCCAAATATGCATATGGACTATTTGTGCCTGATCTATGGTAGGGCGTTCTGAACTCATATAGATCTGATCAGCCATAGTCGGAGGCATGTAAATCGACTCTAACATAGTGATGTCATTTTGTTCCCCTTTGAAAATGAAGGACAACAACCAACTAAACAAAACAAAGGTGTTGAAATAGATGATCTCTAAACTCCTATGAAGGACCAAATCCTAGGATCCTGTGAGTTTTTGCATCCGCATGTCAGGAAGGAAAAGCACATCTGTTGAGGTTTGGGGATTAGGGGTGCTCAAGACCCCAAAATACCCACATGCTGGGTCCTGCCTAATAAATTCAACTCAAACCTTCTCTCTTAGCCAAAGTAAAACAAAGTTTGTTAAAGATTCACCATAATGTGTAGACTCTTAAGGAACCTGAGCATTTCTGATGCTTGTATTGACAAGCCAGCCAGAACAATTTGACACGGACTGAGTCTGAGCTAGATTGAATCTGAGGGCCTTCGTGGAGGCAAGATGGATCTTATATACAGAAGGATTGTGGGAGGCGTCTAGGAAGTGGTCTAGTAATCTGAGAGGAGGGGTCTAGGCAGCTCTTGAAAAAGAGTCTAAAGAGGATCTTGATGGGACTGGGGTCAGATTCCAAGAACCAAGAGAATGGGATTTTGATGGAATCAAGGGTGGGAGGTAGTTGAAGGATACCTGGAAATAAGAGACCATGGAGAGCTAAGCTAGGTTAAGGTAAAAGAGATTCACTCATATTAATAATGGAAGGCTTTTGGTCTCTGGGGAATGCCAGATCAAGTGGGAAGATTCAGGGGGTTCTCAGAACATATGTCCCATCACATCCAAGATTTTGGCCAATTCCACAAGCATTTATTAAGCACCTAATATATACTAGGCACTATGTTAAGTTCTGGGGATACAAAGAAAAGCAATAGATTAGATAAATAGATAGACAGATAGATAGATAGATGAATAAATATAAACAAGATCTATACAAGCTAGATTAGAAATAAACTCAATGGGAAGCCACCAAGATTTAAGACTGGGAAGAGCTTCTTTTGGAAGGTGAGACTTTAACAAAGCTGTAAAGAAGCCAGAGAATCTAAGAGGCAGAGATAAGGATAGAGAGAGTATAGGAGACAGTCAGAGAAAATTCCTAGAAACAGGAGATGGTCTCCAAGCCTAAGCTGGTCATTTGTCACTAGGATTCTGGTAGTATCATAGCCCAAGAACAATAACTTCTTTTAGTAAGTGTCCACACTATCAGGGTCTATGGGAGCAATAATCAAAATGAACAATTAAAATGTATAGTCTCTTAAAGTTTGCAAAAAAGAACACACTTTATATACATCACTATTTTGTGACCTTAGGCAAGTCACTTAACTTTTCTGGGCCTCCATTTCCTTGCCTGTAATCAGAAATTTGAACTCAGTAGCCTCTGAACATCTTTCTAGTTCTTGATTTAATTCCTATGAATTATAAGGACTAAGCACTGAAAGGATTATTATTCGTATTTTATAGATGATAGGGCATATCTATCAATTCACTAAGTAGATATCTTGATTTGGTACTGTACCATCACTAAAGCTAAAACTCACTGCAGAGACAAGAAAACTCTTGGGATTTTTTTTTCTTCTATTGCTGGAACAGATGACATGCATTGACCAACGAGTTTTTTTTTTAATTATTTGTTTACCTTGGCCAAAAAAAGGTGGAGTGGATGCATTATAATAAAAATGAGAAGGGCTCACCAGTTGAGGATATCTTGTCTGTTGGAAGAAGCAAAGGACGGAGGAGCACAGATAGAATCAATAATTCCTAGCAAAAAGTGGTGGATAAGCAAATTAGGGGAGCAAGGAATAGTTTATCTATCAAATTTATGGAGAATGGAGGAATTTATGACTAAACAAGAGATAGAGAATATTATGAAATGCAAAATGGATAATTTTGATTACATTAAATTGAAAAGTTTTTGCACAAACAAAGCCATTGCAACCAAGATTAGGAGGGAAACAGAAAACTGAAAAAGAATTTTTATAGCTAGTATCTCTGATACAGGTCTCATTTCTAAAATATATAGAGAACTGAGTCAAATTTATAAGAATACAAGTCATTCCTCAATTGATAAATGGTCAAAAGATATGAACAGGCAGTTTTCAGAGGAAGAAATGAAAGCTATCTATAGTCATATGGAAAAAAATGCTCTAAATTACTATTGATTAGAGAAATGCAAATCAAAACAACTATGAGGTACCACATCACACCTCTCAGATTGTCTAACATGACAAAATGGGAAAATTATAAATGTTGGAGATGTGGGAAAATTGGAACACTAATTAATCATTGGTGGAGTTGTGAACCGATCCAACTGTTACGTAGAGCAATTTGGGTGTAGTGGTAGCCATTTCTAGCCTGGGGGAGAGGAAAAAGGGGGAAAAAGAAATTTACGTGATAACTTTATTATATATTTAAAAGAAATAACAAATTGTACATAATAGATGTGTTGTTTCATCTGCAATCATCTTTTTATTATATGTTATGAAAATGCTTGTTTTATTTTATAAATTTAAAATAAAATTAAAAAAAAACACAAAAAGGACACTGAAATCAGAGGACTTGGGTCCAACTCTCACCTCTGGTATTTGCTGTCTCTGGAACCTTGACCAAGTTCCCTGACCTTTCTAGACTTCAGTTTCCTCATATGTAAAATGAGAAGGTTGAACTTAATGACCTTTGACATTCCTGCCAGCTCTAAAGTTATGATCATATGATTCTAGGAATTAAGTCCTAAAATTGGACATCATTTGTTCATGAATTTCTGATTTGTTTTCTACCTTATAATAACATTCCCTTCAATAATATTGTGAACAATGAGATTACAAATGTAATGTTGAGATGGACTGAACTTTTACATATAAAGTTTAGTTAGATATATACTGGATGATACAATGTAGAGATATTGAGTCAAAAGAAATGAGAAAATCCCCAACCTGTTTCCTACCATCATCAACATATATTTGATCCTTCATGATTCTAGAGTCTATGATGTGAAGATTACATTAAAAAATTTAAATATATCTTATTATACATAGCATGTAATATTGTATTATCATATGATAACATGTAACATTATATATATGTATATCTTCAAAAATTTAAAATATTTTAAAAGTAAAATTGGCTGTTTAAGAAAATGACTATCTTCAAATGACTTTGCCATAGAAGTCAGTCATTGTAAAGAATGGTTGAGTTAAGATAATCAGATGACAAAACAGCAGATTTTGACATTGAGGATTGAAGAAATCATAGAAGTTTTGAGAAGAGGTTAAGAGGAGGAAGGGAACAGGCAATTTAAGTTTCTGCTATGGGCTATGCACTATGCTAAATGCTTTACATATGTCTTATTTGTCCTCACAACAACCCTGGTACGTAGACGTCATTCTGGAGGAAACTGAGACATACAGAATTGAAGTGACTCACCCAGGACCACACATCTAGTAAGTGTCTGAGGTCAGATTCAAACTTAGGCCTTTCTAACTCCAGGTCCATATATCCACTATATCCACTACACTACCTAACTTCCTCAAAGCTAAGAATAAAGGGTATTATCCTGAAAAAATTCTATAAAGTCAATCTAATTTCAGTTTCTTCATGCATTTATTTGTAGAGAGGTAGTATGGTATAATGGATAGCAAGCTGGCCCCAGAGACACAAAGATCCACATCCAGTCTGCCTCTGACATGTCAGCTGCCTGACCCTGAGCACATCACTTAGCACCTCAGTGTTGCCTGCTCTGTCTTTTATAATCCTTGAGAAGTACCTAGAACACTGGGAGATTAATTATAAGTGGCAGAAAAGGTACAAACCTGCATTGGTAGAGGAAGTTTTCTTATGTGAGAAACAGATTAAATCTCTGCCCCTATTCATGGAACAGATATTTGCTGAGAATTCACTATGCAGAGCATTATGCAGGGATACAAAATGAAAGAGCTCAGTCTGCCATGAAGGAGCTCTCATTATGATAAAAGTCAAAACCCACTTAGAGACTTCCAAAGATCTAAAATTTCATCAGTCAATGGGTTCTCCCGCCATCAGTCAACATGGTCCCCACTCCATACCTTAGTAGATGGTCTTAATGAGTTGCTAGGGTCAAAGGCAATTGATGAAATGTGTTGATGAACTTCTTTGCACTTAGGTCTCTTCCTACCTGCATAGTACCTGTAACAAAGTAGTGTTTAATGAATTTTTTTTTAATTTATTCATTCTTTTAAAGAACTAGCATGGTTTCATTAAGAATCCACCATGTCAGACTAACCTGATTTCCTTTTTAGACAGGGTAACTAAACTTGTAGCTGATGGGAACAGTACAGATGTAGTGTACCTAGATTTTAGCTGCTGGAACTCCCACCATAGACCATAATACCCTTACTATAGAACAATGCATATCATCGGCCCCAGTCACCCAACAATGTTGGACCTCAGTCATTTTTTTTTCCATGTTTCCATATGGGCATATCACATAGCCTCAGCCTTCTCCTATCTTCCCCTTCCCTCATTTCCCTCCCTTATTCTAGCAACATTTATCAAATCAACATTTCTATTATTGCTTCTGGAAAGACTGTGTCAGTATAGTGCTCTATGGCTCCATTCACCATCCCTGTGACTTCCTCAACTCAAACATCTTCTTTTCCTTAATATAATATGTACTGCCTCCTGCTGCTAGAATGTAAGATCTCTGAAGGCAGAAGTGGTCTCTCTTTTGACTTTTGTATCCCTGCCTCTTAGCCCTGTGCCTGGCATATGATCATCCTTTCATTAGGTAGGCTGATGCTCTACTAACTGACACGCCACCATCCTTGGATCTGTACTCCAAATTTTCCAGCCTGTCAGGACCTGCCAGTGCTTGGGCCCTACTAGCATAACCTTCAAGAAATAGGGTCACTTCCATACCACTGTGATATAGCAAGATAGGAATTTAGCGGAAGGTGGGAGATAAGGCAAGTAGATACACAGCTACATTATTATAAATTGGAAAACAATGGACCATTACCAAGCTAGTTGGCCATATACCTCTGAAACATAATGCGAATACAGATTATTCTTGGTATGAGTATATTTCAATTTAGGTAACAAATGTACTCCACCTATATGAACCACATTCTCAGTTTCAAGAAGAACAGGTTTCTTCTGCATTCCACCCCCTTCCTCCAGTCTGACTGACTCTCTAGACCCTGTCCTGGGGCCTTACATTTTTGACTGATGAGAACTTTCTATATGTAGGTATGTTCCCAGACCCACCACAATGGACTCCAAGCATGTTCCTAACATATTTGCAGTGGGTATCTCTCCTCCTGCCAGCCCCACCTTTACTCCATACCTTTCCATCTTTTGCTCTGGGAACAGTAGCCAAATCAATACTACCTTTCCTAGAAAGGACTTATTAATCAATTGTTCAATGACTCTACTCACCATCCCTGAAGCCTCCTAGACCAAACTACCCCTTCCTGACTACCACTCCTTTGTGTGTGTGTTGTCTGTACTGTCTTCTTCCAGTAGAATGTGAGCTCTTTCAGCCCACCCCCCTTTTTTTTACATCCTTTGTGGTTATCAGCATAGTACATCTTAATAAATTCTTTTTCATTTACTCATTCTTTTAAAGAACTAGCATGGTTTCATTAAGAATCCACCAAGCCAGACTAACCTGATTTCCTTTTCAGACAATGTAACTTAGTTGGTAGCTGAGAAGAAGAGTACAGATATAGTTTACCTAGATTTTAGCAAAGCTTTTAATAAACTATAGTATTTTTGTCAAGGAAATGGAGAGATGTAGATTAGATGATAATAAAAATCAAAAGGATTCAAAACTGGTTTGATGGCCAAACTCAGAGCAGTTGTTAATGGCATTCCAGGGATCCATCTCCATTTGGTCATACTAAACATTTTTATCAATAACTTGGTAAAGGTGTAGACAGCATAATCATTGAATTTGCAAATGAGACAAAGTACCCAGTATCGATATGAACACAATTACAAAATACTTTCCACACAAATAAAATCAGATCTTACTAATTGTAAAAACATCAGTTGCTCATGGCTGGGTTGAGCTAATATAATAAAAATGATAATTTTACCTAAATTAAATTATAAATTTAGTTCCATACCAATCTACTGAGCTAGAAAAAATAGTGACAAAATTCATTTGGAAGAACAAAAGGTCCAGAATATCAGGGCAATTAATGAAAAGAAATTCTAGGGAAGGAAGTGTAGCCATACCAGATTTTAATTTCTATTATAAAGCAGCAGTCATCAGAACTACTTGGTACTGGCTGAGGAATAAAGTAGTGGATCAATGGAATAGACTGGGTATATATGACTCAGTAGTCAATGATTATAGTAATATACTGTTTGATAAGCCCGATGACCTCAGTTTTGGGGATAAGAACTCACTATTTGACAAAAACTGCTGAGAAAACTGGAATATAGTACGGCAGAAACTGGGTATAGACTGTCATCTAACACCGTACACCAAAATCAAGTCCAAATGGGTGCAAGACCTAGGTATAAGGGGTGATACTGTAAATAATCTGGGGAAACAAGGAATAATTTACCTGCCAGATTTATGGAATAGGGAAGACTTTATGACCAAAGAAGAGTTAGAGAGCATTATAAAACATAAAATGGATAATGTTGATTACATTAAATTGAAAAGTTTCTGTACAAACAAAGCCAATGTAACCAAGATTAAGAGGGAAGTGGGAAACTGGGAAGGCATTTTTACAACCAGTGTCTCTGATAAAGACCTCATTTCTAAAAATACAGGGAATTACGTAAAATCTATAAGAATACAGGTCATTCCCCAATTGATAAATGGTCAAAGGATATGAACAGGCAATTCTCAGAGGCAGAAATTAAAGACATCTATAAGGATATGAAAAAATGCTCTAAATCACTCTTGATTCAAGAAATGCAAATCAAAACAACGTTGAGGTACCACATCTCACCAGACACATTGGCTAAGATGACAAAACAGGAAAATGACAAATACTGGAGAGGATGTGGAAAAATTGGAACACTAATGCATTGTTGATGGAGTTGTGAACTGATACAATCATTCTGGAGAACAATCTGGAACTATGCCCAAAGGGCTATAAATAATTTCATACCCTTTGGCCCAGTAATACCACTTCTGGGACTGTATCCCAAAGAGATCATAGAAGTGGGAGGAAGACCCTTATGTACAAAAATATTCATTGCAGCTCTCTTTGTGGTGGCAAAAACCTGGAAATTAAGGGGATGTCCATCAGTTGGGGAATGGCTAAACAAGTTGTGGTATATGAATGTGATGGAATACTATTGTGGTATAAGAAATGGGGAGGAACTTCATATTTACCTGGAGAGGCTTATACAAACTGATGCTAAGTGAGAAGAGCAGAACCAGGAAAAACTTGTACATAGTCACAGACACATCACATGTGTGACAACCAACCTTGATAAACTGGACTCTTCTCAGCTACACACAGTTATAAGACAACTCTACAAGTCTTAGGATGGAAGGACATTTCTACATTCAGAGAAAGATCTAGAAAGAACAGTGTTTAAATGGAGACTGAAGCAATCTACATGCTATCGCTCTTTTCCATGTTTGTTTTTGTTTCCTTTTTCCCATTGTCCACTCCATTGGTTACAATGCTTCTATACAACCAGACTAATGTCCGATGTGAAAGTAGTTGCAGATCCAATACTTAATTGTATGCTGCCATGGGGCGGGGGAAGAAGGAGGGGAGAAAATTTGAAATTCAAAGGATTCTGGAACTGAATCTTGTAAACTAAAATTAAATAAACAAATCAATTTAAATTTTAAAAAATGAGGCAAAGTGAGGAGGGATTACTAACACGGAAGATGCTTAAGTCAAGATCCAAAAAGATATTGCCAGGCTAGCACATTTTTTTCTGAATCAAATAAAATGAAATTCAGTCGGCTTAAATGTAAAACTTTTCATTTGGGTACAAGAAATAAATTTCAAAGAGACATGGTCAGATAAAAGTTTGCCTGAAAAAAATCTTGGAATTTATGCAGAAGGCAAACTTATTATGAGTCATCAATAGAATATGGGCTCCCACGAAGGCTAATGTGAAATTAGACTATGTTGAGAGACACTTGTCAGGAATAAGGAGATGATTGTCCCTCAGTGTTTTGTCCAAGTCAGCATTATCTAGATTAGTGGATTAAGTTATAAGTACTGGAGAACATCCAGGGAAAGATAAACAGGGTGGTGGACGGGGAGTCTTGAGTCCAAGTCATAGGAAGACGGTTGAAGGAATGGGCACGTTTAACAGAGGAGACTCAGAAGAATCCAGGTAGTTGTTGAGGATTTGAAGGATCATCAAGCAGAAGAGTGATTGAAGTCTTTCTTTTTGGGCAGAGTCAAGAGTAGTTGGTAGAAGCTACAAAGAGGCAAATTTAGGCTTGATGTTAGGGAAAATGTCCTAATGATTAAAACTGTCCAAAAGTGAAATAGGCTAGCTGGATAAGTGATAGATCACCCCTCTTTGGAGGTCTCTGGACAGAGTCTGGGGTCCCTTACACTTTTCAAATTCTCTGACTTATTTAAAACATACTAGGGCTTAGTACTTTATTTTTTTCCTTTTCTTTTTGGAGAGGGAAGGCAGGACAATTGAGGTTAAGTGACTTGCCCAATATCACACTGCTAGTAAGTGTTAAGTATCTAAGGCTGGATTTGAACTCAGATCCTCCTGACTCCAGGGCCATTACTCTATTCACTGTGCCACCCAACCACTCTGTAGTACTTTATTTAAAGGACTCACAGCACAATTGCTTGTCTGCCTGTCTATAAAATGCATGGAAGGTTCTACCCATTTGGGAAATTCCCCTGACGAATCCTTTTATAAGGCGGAATCTCCTTTTATAAGGCAGAATCGCCTACTAATTACTCCTTTTTGAAATGGAGTATATGACATTAAATACAATTGCATTTTTTTTCCTTTTCCTTCATAGGTTGCCATTATCAAATAATTCATTATTTAGCGTCCAGTCTACTAGCGATGGACCCCTCCATACTTTATCTAGGCTGATCCTTAGAAAGGTCAGTGGTCAGGACTACATTTGAAGCCTTTCCAACATGGGAGTACTTGACAGTTATCCTCACGACAATTTTGTGACACAGATACTTAAGACACAGATACATATCCCTATTATACAGATGAGGAAACTGCGACTCAGAGAAGCCAAGGGAATTGCTCAGCAACACATGCACTGAGTAAGTGTCCACAGTAGGATTTGAATTCAGGTCTTTCTATCTCTATGTTCAACACTATATCCATTGTACCATATTGCTTTGCTACCTCAGCAAATGCTCACATTATTGAGACTGTTGAAGAGCTACTGGAATATTGAGGGACTATAGGTCCCAGTATTCTGGTAGGTGATAAAAGGTTTGAAGGGGGAAATAAAGAGTATGATCACTGCCATCAAAGAGCTTACAATCTGAGGAGACAGAGCTAACAAATAGCTAAGCAAATACTAGGGGAATGTAGCACTTTCAGAGCTAACCTGTGTGCTTCAATCTGTGAATGTCATAGGAATGAGATAAATAGAATAGCAGGAACATAACCTATCTTAATTTGAGTTAAATTTTAGTGAATTTAATCAAGTCTTTATTTAATTCTGCTCTACTATATAGACTGAAAGTTAGCTGCTAGGTCACCTAGAGAGGTTAATACATTTAGCTGGGGGATGTCTAATGGGATGCCTGAGGGATCTGTATTAGAAGTGACCTGTTGAACATGTTCATTAAGGGTTGTGGAAGAAATTGTCTGCTAATGAAATTTGCAGCTGGTGCTAAACCGGAAAATTTTGCAAATGTTAATGAGGATGGGGACCCTCTATGAAAAATTTAAAAAAAGTGCAAAGCATGAAAAAACAACTAATGAACTTTAGGTTGGAAAAGTGTAAGTCACTCCATCTGGGAAAACAATAATTTAAAACACAGACACCCTGGAGAGACTGTAAGACAGCAGTGCCAGAAGTGAGGTAGGAGCATGAGGGGAAACCAGATGAAATAGAATTGGTTGTGATTAGCCAAGACTGGAAAAACAGGACACAGGTCATGACTGTGTGCAGAATATGCCAAACATAGAGACAAGAGTGAAAAATGTCATTGATGTGGAAAAGCATCCCGGCCTCACAGGATGGAGACCTGGAGAAGACCTCAGAGGCCATCTAGTCCAATCCCCTCCTTATATAGCTGAAGAGAGCAAAGTTCAGAGACACCTAAGGTCAGATGGGTGGGTACAGCTGTAGTGGTAGAGCCAATGCTCAAACCCAGGCTTTCTAGTTTCAAATTCTACGTTTTTGCTGCTCCTCTATGCTAATTTCATGGTCAAATTAATTCTGCTGCTTAATTTCAACCTTGTTCCCAACTCATGCTAATAAAGCAGGTCAAGTTAATTTTTCATTTAGTTCAGAATATTCAGATCAGTTCAATTAGACTGAATTGACACTGGCCTGTGTCTGTCATCTGAATGGCTCAAAGTTCCTGATGAATAGCAGCCAGCCTTTGGCCAAAGGCCTTCCTTTCCGGGTGTCTTAAGTATTTTTGTAACCACTTTTTTTGTTTCATTTTGGATCATATTTTTAACTAGAAGCTTTATCTCATTAAATTGTTGGGCACAAACCTGGTACTCACCTATCCGGACTGTCTTGGCAGGATATACTTCTATCTACCTGACAACCTTCCTGCCAAAAACATCCAGGTCTATCTGAATACATCTCTTTTCCCCTTGAAAAAAAAAACTAAATTCTAAACTAAAATGTAAAAAAAAAGTGACCATTTCCATAAAAAAAGCAGAACACTAAAACCTTATATACTGAAACTATGACTCTTTATTCAATTCCAATGCATTTTTAAAGTGTTCAGTAAATTCAAACTAGTACTTTCAAAGCTATCCTAAAACTCTTTTCCTCTGTGCTCTCTTTAAAATGTTTCAATGGCTCTCCTTTTTCCTTCTTTTTTTGGGGGGGCACTGTCATCACCAAATTTTCTTGCCCTATACCCCTTAATTAAAAACAGAAGGAAAAAACCTATTTGTAAAAAGTAAGCATAATTTAAAAAATAATAAATGCCATGGCCTTGTCTAAAGAATGTATGTCGACTTCCACATCTTGAGTGTATAACTTCTCTGACAGAAGGTGGGTACCATGCTTCATCATAAAGCTCTCTGGAGACCTGGTTGGTCATTGTTTTGCTCAGAACTCCTAAGTTTTCAAAATTGTTCTCCTGATTCTGTTTACTTCATTTTGCATCAATCTTTTTTTCTGAAGAGACCCTTCTTTCTTCTCCTCCTATTAGTATTTATCCCTGACTCATCCAACCCCCCTTCCAATTGTTCAAGTAAATTTACTCTTCTAGATTTATATTGACATTTGAGCTTGCATTTAAAAGTCCCTACTCAGTTCTGATCTTTTAATCAGGAATACTTGAAAGTCTTCTCTTCCATTAGAGTTTGTTTGTTTTTTCCTTCATGGAAGTATATTCAACTTTGCAGGGTATATATTCTTTTTTTGTAAGCCTATGTCTTTTGCTTTTTGGAACAATATATTCCAATATCTCCTTTTTTCAATGTTTAAGCTACCAGATCTTATGCGATCTTGATTGTGATTCCTAAGTACCTGAACTCTGCTTTTGGCTGCTTGGAGTATCTTGTCTTTGACACAGAAGCAATGGATTTTGGCTGTGATGCTCCTGGGACTTTCTCCTTTTGGGCCTTCTTTCAGGAGGTGGACAGAGGATTGTTTCTATTTTCACTTTCCCCTCTGATTCTAATATATCCAGGAAACTCAAATCTTTTTGTCCATTTTATTTGTGACTTTTTGAAATGTGGTGCGCAAGCTATTTTTGTTTATTTGTTTGTTTTTATCATGGCTTTCCAGGATACTGGTGACTCTTAAAAGCATCTCTCCTTGACCTGTTTTCCAAGTCAATTGTTTTTCATAGCAGATAACTTACATTTTCTTCTAGTTCTCAATCTTCTTATTCTAATTCTCATTTCCTCTTCTCCCCTCCCCTCCCTTCCCTCCCTTCCCTTCCTTCCCTCCCTCCCTTCCCCTTCCCTCCCTTTCTTCCTTCCTTCCTTCCTTCCTTCCTTGTTTCCTTCCTTCCTTCCTTTTTTCCCTCCTTCCCTCCCTCCCTACTAGCTAGAATGTTCTGCTTCTTTGTTTCTGTGGGTTCTTTCACAATTCAGCTCAAATTCCACCTTCTGAAGGAGGCCTTTCCTGCTCTACCCTTGCTGCGAATGCCTCCCACTCTCAGAGTTTATGTATATATGTGGGTGTGTATAAAATTCATACATAAATACACATACACATATGCACATGTATATATACATAATATGCAATTATTTTGTATGTATCCATCTATGTACGTGTTTTTTCCCCTCACTAAAATTTATGCTTCCTGAGAGAAGTAGGAAATGTGGGGGAGTTTTTGTCCATAGTGCTTACCAGAATTCCCAGCACATAGTAAATGCTTAATTATATGTTTGTGGACAGACTGACAGACACTAAGTCAAAGAGTCTATTCTTTTGCAATGTTTTTTGTTTGTTTGTTTTACTTTTTTGGTTTGCATTCAGATGTAGCCTTAGAGAAGATTTTTACATTGAGATTGATTCTTACCATTAGAAATTAACGGACAAGGAAAAATGAACAAGAAGGTGAAACAGTTGTCAATGTAGATGTTCTATGGTTAAGTAAATATTTGTTGATTGATTAAATAACTAAGTAAAAGAGATCTTGACTATCAGGCAGAGATATTTAATTGAAAACTGGGAGTACTTTAGCAGTTTATAATGATGACCTCATGTTTTTTTTTTAACTATCCTGTGATTTCAGTGATGTTGTGAGTTACCTTGTGAAGGAACTTATTCTCCTAATGTACTTGGCAAATTTTCTGCAGCTAGTAGTTCTAAACGTTTTCCCAAGGTTACCCTTAGAGGCAGGATTTTAAACCAGGTCTTCATGAATCACAGGTTGGCTCTCTAGTTCCTATGCCATGTTGCCTCTATAGGGTAACTAATGGTTCATATTTATGTTAACGTTTTAGTATCTATGAAGAGTTTTCCTCAAAACAACCTTAGCAGGCAGATATTTAAGGTATTTCCATTTTACAGGTGAGAAAATTTAAGTTCAGACAAGTAACTTTCCCATTGTCACATAGATAATATACGAGGAAATTAA
>CM053596.1:75693065-75721787 GCA_028646575.1 Pseudocheirus occidentalis | reverse complement strand
AGGGAGGGAAGAAGGACAGAAGGAAGGAGGGAGGCAAGAAACAAGCATTTATTAAGCAAGGACCATGCTTTGCAAATATTATCTCATTTAATCCTCACAATAAGCATGGGAGGTAGGTTCCATTATTATTCCATTTTACAGTTGAGGGAATCAAGGCAGACAGAGATAAAGTATCTGAGATAAAATCTGAACTCAAGTCTTGTCTCCAGGCCCAGAAATCTGCTGTGCTACCTCATTGATGATTTCTCCCCTTTTTTTAAAAAAATACCTTAGTTTTATGAGATGCTTAGTACCTAAGGGGTGGGGTCATATTCCAGAATGAAGGTGCTGAAAATTGAGAGAAGCAGTAAAAAAGGTCATATCAGTGAGAGTGGCATGTTCATTCCATGACCATACATGAATCACATCTGGGTTCTATCAAGCAAATAATTTGGCTGCTGACCTGTCTCCTCCTTGGACTCAGCTACTGTCTCTGGTGAGCTCTACCACTGACCATGCTTGCTGAGAGATTCTTCTACCTTTTCAAGCTCGCAAGATCACAATCTGGTCATTTCTCTAGAAACTTATTCATCTAAGATGAGGAAAGAATAAAGACGAAAGGAACAGTGAGTACTAAGAGACAAACGCAGGCTTGTTGGGGGAGAAAAGCACCCAGCTGTACTTGCTCCCTCCCTCAACACCCAGGGGTCATCAGTGGGGTCTTGCCTTACTTTGCTGCCAGGTAGAAATGCAGAAAAAAAGATTGAAGGAGGGGTATATGGATCCTTCTTTATGTGAGCTCCATTCTGGCTCTAATCCTCAGGAGTAATCAGTCTTTTTGACTCTGAAGTCAATTGAAAAGTTTTTCACACACACACACACACACACACACACACACACACACACACACACACACACACAGAGTAAGGACACCCAAGTCACCATGATAGAAACTGGTTTTCATATTTCCATGTGTTTGGAGTTGCACTAGGCAGAGTATGTCTGTGCAAGCTTAGAGGACAGAGCCCTCATTGGCCAGTCTCTCCCCCCCATCCCACCCCCATTACAAGAGTCAGGGCTCGATTCTAGGGTCTAAGGTCTAAGTTGTTCTCACCCTACCTGCTGTCTATTACACAAACAATCTTATTAAATGAAGCTAGCCTCATAAGATTAATTTTAGACTATTATTATCTCCTAGTAGATGGTTTCCACAACAGGCAATACTCATGCAAGGCAGTAACCATATCCAGATAACAAAAAAACTCAATGTTCTTCATATAGTGTGGTGTCTGACCCAGTTCTGGACTAGGCTACCATTCATTCACTAGTGGAGATGGGAAGGGACCATCAGGCTTTTTCAGCAAAGAGGAAACTGATGTTTTAGTCCTGGTTTTATCTTCCTCAGTTGAGAAACCTCAGGAAAGTCACAACTGTCTTGGCTGCAGGTTCCCCCACCTATAAAATGAAGACATTCATTAAAGTATAGGAGTGCCAAGATCCTCCTTCATTCTAAAAGCTGATCACTTTCTTTGGAACAAAAACTGACATCTATAAAGTATTTTACAGTCCATATCTCAGATGAGATATTTGAGCTCAGAACTCAGCTGTGGAGTAAGTGCTGTAGGAATGATTATCCCTATTTTTCAAATGAAGAAATTAACAAACATTAAGGGGTTAAGTGAGTTACCCATAGTCACATAGCTGGGAGGTCAAATGTAGGATTCACACCCTTGTCTTCCTGACTCTAAGTCCCAAATGCTTATCTGGTCCAGGGATGTGCAAATATACGGGATTAAGAAGATATTTGGGGTTCTTCATCAACTTCTTTACCTCATTGAGGTTTTAGTGCTGTATCTCTGATAACTTGGAGACAAAAGGCATTTCTTTTCAGTCTTGTGGCTAAAATATTTGTTTCCACAGCACTTAAAATATTTTCCCCAAACAGAGTAACCTTGACATAGATGGTCCTGTACTCAATGGTAAACACAATTTACTGGCAAGACCCCATAGGATGATTTACTTAGCATGACCTTCAGGGATGATAACCCAGCAGATCTAGCTTCTCCTTATCATCTCTAGCCTGCTCACTGCCATTTAAAACTTGCTGGAAGATAACAGAATTTCTCTCTTCTTCAGTTGTTTTCCAATGTCTTTGTATGGAAGCTGGGTGGCTCTACCCTTGTGTACTCATAGAAAAATGTAAATTCAGACTCATAGGATGTTAGGAGGGGTCCTTAGAGATCACATAGTCCAAGTCTGTCATTTTGCACATTGAGAAACTGAGGTTCAAAGAAGTTAAGTGACTTATCCAAAGGCACAACGCCCAAGTTCACAAAGATCCTAGTTTGTAATAATATTTCACATAACTATTTTTCAAGTCTGTAATTTCCAAGATTAATGAGGTCATTTTCTCTTCATTTCTGTCTTGGATTTAATTAACAATTGATGTGGTTATTCTATTTCGTTTCAGTGCAAGTCTATTTAGGGTTAAAGTCATTAGTGCTACTATGGAAATAAATAGCCAACAAAATTGTTTCTGATGGGGTCAGAACTGGGAATATTGCTTTGGGCTAGTAGACATGAGCATATTATTTTAAGAAGAGATTAATATGCATTCACTGCTAAAAACAGAGGCAAATGATCAGTCTTTATATTTAAAATATTTTTACAAAAAAGATTTTTTTAAAATTAGTGGCCTTTCAGCTCAGCAACTTAAATTTGATCCATGAGCTTATCTTAAAGTAAAGGATAATGGCATTTAACAGTTGATAAGGGACAAGAATCTTGCCAAATGCTTCTTTGCATCTCAGGATTAATCATTTTCAATGATCATTATAAGTTTCAGGAAGAGAAGATCATGCTAAAAGTCACTCTGTTCATGATTAAGGAGAGTAAAGCATATCTGCAGACATTTAATTTGCAGATAATCAGAGGTTCCATTGATCAGGTATTCAGGTAAATGTGGTCACTTGGAGACCAAGCTGGAGCTTCTAACTTGGTCTTGGGGTGCAATTTCAGCTGGAGAGCCAGGAAATCACAGTCATGCCAAGAGGTCATTTTTCTAAAATCGTCTGGTCAATGAAGAAGAATGCTGTGATGGGGAAGAAAAAGACAAAGAGGCCAGAGACAAAATCTGACAGTTGATTATCCATGACTTTGTGGAGAGTGGGGAGAGCAAAGAGTCAAGGAAAATTACACAGTTGTGAAACTGGACAACTGAGAGGATTGTGGTACCTCACCCAAGATGGGGAAGTTTGCAGGTGGGATGGGATTAAGGGGTGAGGAATGTAAAGCAGCCAAATATTAGAAATCTGAAGTAAAGCCAGCTGAAATCAATCATATTACACTATGACAACAATCTGCCTCCACAAAATTACAACTGCAGTGTAGTTGGAGCACTACATTGTGGTGTAGAGGTAAGTTTGGGGTTCTCAAAGCCTGTGCCAATAGAACACAAACTTTGGCAGTTCTTCAGGGAAGGTTTTAAGGGTGAGCTCAGCAATAGACTAAATTGATTTCTGAGATTTAGGGATGTTAAGGAAATTCAGATTGCCTCTAGTAAGTAGTGAATTGTTTTATCGACGGCAAACCATGAAACAAAACAAAATAGAAAATGGCCTTTATTCCTATGTGACCACCCGGTTCAGCAAGAAATTGTGACTTGACTGTTGATACACAACTAATATGTGTCAGAGGCAGGACCTGAAGGAAGGTCCATAACTCTAAAACTGGCACTCTATCCATCCTGTCATATTGCCTTTCCAGATCAAGAATACATCAATGAGTTTAGAGTGGAGTGGTTAAATTTTGGGGGTAATTAAGGAAAGATTTTTCAAGGTATTTGGAATATATTAAATGATTAGGGGAAAAAACTGGAGATGGAGAAGTCCTCTTACCTAAAAACAAAACAAAACAAAACAAAACAAAACAAAACCAAGATGCCCTAAAACACTACTGATTTATATGTCTGCTTTATGATGTCTATAAAAACCTTTAGAATGATTTATACTTATTGGGAGTATACTTATAAATATGAAAATAAAATAGCTTTTCATAAATAATATGCAGTAGATCATATCTTTGAAGTCATGTAATTGATCTGTTGTTTAATTTTTTTAAAAATTTGATTCGGTGTAAGAAAATTTCAAAGCATCAAAAATCTTTTCTCCCAAAAGGTACTTTTTTTTAAACAGATGCTAAAGCCATATATGATTTCTTTGATAGATGTGATAGAAACTACTTTGTTCATTGACACTCTTGTTAATATCAAGCAGGATCTATCTCAGGGGGACATATGCCCATAAACCATAGGGTTTTGCCCCCTATGATGTTCAGCATAGAGTCCACATGGAAGAAAGAGGCCCTATGGAAGGCAAAACCCTCTACTTACCAGATATATCCAGACCATGCTGCCTTCACACCCACCATCCTACTCTGTGCTCTCCTACCAAGACTATCTGAACCAGAGGTAGGGGACCTGGGGCCTCAAGGTCACACATGACCTTCTAAATCCTCAGCTTTGGCCCTTTGACTAATTCTAAACTCCACAGAATAAATCCCCTTAATAAAGGGATTTATTCTGTAAAACTTGGACTCAGTCAAAGGGCTGCACCCCAGGACCTAGAAGTCTGTATATGGCCTAGAGGTTTCAGGTTCCCGGCCCCTGATCTGGACTAGGCTCTGGAGTCCCACTGCTCTGATAGATGAGTTTTCATTTAATCTCGTTCAGAACCGCCATCGTGTCACTTTCGACCATGACACTACCCTTCCCTTCCAGCTCCTCTTTATATATTGTTTTTTTCTGGTGAGAATGAATGGAAGCTCTTGGAAGACAAAGATTATCTTTTTTTTTTTTTTTAATTTGGGTAAGTATCTTCAGCGCTTAGCACAGTGTACGCATGTAGAGGCAGCTGGGTGGCGGAGGGCAGAGACTCTTGAGCTTGGAATTAAGACAACATGAGTTCAAGTTAAGCCTTAGATACTTACCAGCTATATGGCCCTGGACGAGTCACTTAACCATCATTAGTTTGAGTTTCCTCATCTGTAAGATGTGACTCATAGCAGCATTTACCTTACAAAGTTATTAAGGAGATTCAAATGAGCTATTGTAAAGCCCTTGCCATAGCATCTGGTATTATAATGGCAAGCAAATAAGTAGTTAACACTTTGTTTCAGCTATTTAATTAACACCTTATTTCAGTTCAAGTTTCTTTTAAGCCTTGACCATGATTATATCAAGTCTGTTAAGAAACAGAACTTGTGAACTTCTATCACTGATGCAACAGGAAGGGGAGGAGCTAATAAGGAAGAGCCCAAGCTGGAGAGAACAGAACTGAAATGAACTGAGCAGAACTTGAGAAGAAAACTCTTGTGGTGGCAGAGTTGAGAAGGAGAAAACTTGTGGTATCCCAGCTTTAATTTAGTGCTCAATAAACAGAGAGTTCACTATACTATGTAATCAGAACCTTGAAGCTGTTCACAGCAGTGCTCCTCCAAAAAGGTGCTTGTGCTTGGCTTAAAAGGCATATAGTAGTTGTTTAATAAATGCTTGTTTCTTCCTTCTTTCCTTACACATAGTAAGAGCTTAATAAATGTTTAATCATTCATTCTTCCAGATGTTCATATTTATAGAAAACATTATTCTGATGGCATTAAGGTTCAGAATACCAGAGTCTCCTAAATTGGATTCTCCAACACTCAAAATATTTTGACCTGACAAATCCACAAAGGAAAAAACCAGGTAGATTAATGTCTATTGTCAAGATCATGACATGCAATTGGATATCTTATAGAGCTTGTCCATCAGTCTATCTATCTATCTATCTAATTTCTAAATATACATTATATGCATATATGTATATACACATACACACATACATAGCATATATAATATGTGCGTATATATGTATATATGTGTGTGTGTATATATATATATGTATATATAAAACTTGGAATTAGACTACAATTAGGCCATGAATGTGAATAATAATTATAATGATAATTTACTTCTTACTTTAAGTGTCACAAAGCACTTTTTATAAGTTATTTTCATTTGATCTGAAAAGGAAGAGAGAAGAAAGATTGTATTTATAAAATTCTGTATTTTTTTTTTAAATCCCAAACTGTTCCTTGAAACAAAAGCCTATTTTTCAAACATCAATGTTTTTCTGGTGATGCCATGTGGCTGAGTCATAGAACATCACAATCTTCAAAGAATCACAATTATGGGTAACCCAGAAGGCAATGAAGAAACATATGGTAGCTATAAATAGACCATAGCATATTACCAATAACTCCATACATACAAGATGCGGTGTAAAAGATATTATCCTGAGATGGATGATCTGAAAATGAAATGGTCTGGTCCAGTAGCAAGAATGAGGAATAACAGATGGTCATCCTAAGGGCAGCACTGGTAGCCATATGATGTTAAAATATCTAGAGGAAGGCCTCCAGTTCATGGACCAGATGGCCCATGGTAGATCCTCTCATTTATGGGAGGACATGGACATAATTTGCACTGAATGAGGATGGGCTGTAGTCTGTCTTATAGGAAAGAAGACATACTAATTAAGAGATCCTTGATACAGGCCTAAGGAAAGTAAAGTCCTACTCTACTCTGCCCGGCCATACCATTTTCTGGAACACTATTCATTTCTAGCCATAACATTCCAAGAAAGATATCAATCAGCTGAAGAGGGACCAGAAGAACCCAATCAGGATGGTAAAAAGATTTGTATTTATGATATAAGGATTAGTTGAATATCCTGGGAATATTTTTCCTGGAGCAAAAAAAAAATAAATAAATAAAAAAGATAATGAAGAGTAAAGTATGATAAAACATCAGCCTTCCTTTAGAAGACCCCCAGAAGGTTGAACTAGTACCAATGGATGAGAGTTGCAAAGAAGCAAATTTAGACTTGATCTAAAGGAGAATGTCATGATAATGAAGGCTAACTGAAAGTGAAATGGGCTGCCTTGGAGAAACAGTGAGTTCTCCCTCACTTGGAGGTCTTTAAAAATAGACCAAATGGCTACTTATTTGGAATTACGAAGAAAAGACACTTCTCCTCCACCTTCTTTTAAATTTATTTTTAGTTTACAACATTCAGTTCCACAAGTTTTTGAGTTCCAAATTTTCTCCCCTTCTCACTCTAAGACGGCATGCAATCCAGTGCAGGTTCTACATATACCTTCACATTAAACATATTTTCACAATAGTCAAGTGTTGTAAAGAAGAATTATAATCAATGTAATAAACCGTCAGAGAGAAGAAACAAAACAAAAGAAAACAAAAAGGAGAGAGCAAGTAGTTTGCTTCAATCAACATTCAGACTCTTCTTTCTCTGGATGTGGTTAACCTTTTCCATCATGAGTCTTTTGGAGTTGAAAAAGACACTTGTTTTTCAGTAGGTGTTGGACATGAGGGATTCTGAACTCTTTTCCAATATAGAGATTCTATGATTCTGAAGGCTGAAGTATAATAATTTTTCCGGTAGCAGGCTATTGATAATATTACAATTTATGATCTGTATTCTGTCTTTTTATACTATTTCCTGTTTATTAGATGTTTTTTGGGGAGTCATCTTCATACATCTTTCAAGAATGAACCAAGGGTCACATACTCTGTGAAGCCTTCTCTGATCCCTTCCAATGCTAAATGACCTTAGAGACAGTTAGGTAGAGGTCACAAATAGTGTTGGACTTGGAAGCAAAAAGACCTGAGTTCAAATCTTGCCTCAGACACTTAGTTAAATGACTCTGGGAAAGTCATTTGACATGTCTATGACATTGTCCAACAAGGGAACTGGATTCTTTGATGGATTTTGGGGTCCCTTTTTGCTCCAAATTTGTGATATTATGGTCTTTTTTCATACAAAATTTTGATAAGTATTTTGTACTTCTCCTTTTTACTTTTCATGTTGTATTTATCATAGTGTAACCTCTCTTTCCTTACAACAGCTATTTGTGATCATATCTTAAGTCATTTAAGAAATTTAAACTCCTTGAGGATAAGAGGAACTGCACCTTATTTATCTGTGCATTTCTCAATATAAAGCATGGAGCTTTACATGAGGAGAAACAGTCATTTTCACAAAGCAATATAGGGAGGTCATAAGAAACAGAGAGTGATGGGGAGGTGGTGATGCTGAGCCCATGTAATGCTCCTTATCACTGAGGGATAAGGGGAGATGAGCGAACAAACTATCATTTGGGGGCTGGTATACTTCACAGAATCCATCTTAATTTGTAGAATTCCCCTATTTCCCAAAGTCCTGCTTGACTAAATGGTCTGATGTTTTCTTGACATTCTATACCAATGATGTTATTGACATGCTGATTGCCTGGTAAAGGACCACGATGAAGACTTGGTGAATATCTCTAGTGTTCTTGTTCTCCCCTTGGTACTTCACCTGGTTTCCTATCCACTGCCATTTTGTGCTAACTCCTAGGCATGACCTGGAAACCTCTTGTCAATCTATCCTGTCTTGTCTGGCTCTGTCCAACCCAACAGCAGGCAGAAGCACTTTCAGGCTGGGAAAAAAAGTTGAGTGAGGGAGAGGGAGTGAGATGAATTGCTAGCAAATTTTGTGGAGCAAAGTAACTTCGTTCAGAAACACAAATAAAAAAGGGATGCACAAAATAGGAGCCCAAAGCTGTATTATGCTTTAAAAAAAAATGAACTGGGTAGAACAGAAGAAAAATAAACTGTTATTTGTGTGCTCACAACAGTGAATGCCTTTTCAAGAGGGGGCTAGATAATAACCCAGCTATTTCCATGTTCCAATGAGGGGCCAGTCACAGCGCTTTGTTGTTTGAGTACAACAAAATCTGTAGAACAAATAATTTTGCCCAGTAGAGTCCTTGGCAGTCCAGAGAGCTTTCTCTGCTGCCTATAACAGAATTTGTCTCTAAGAAAGGGACTGATTGAAGGGTATTTGCATTGCAGGTAGGGAGAAAAAGACAAGTTTGGGTGAGCTCTTCATAGATTTTCCTTTTGCTGTTCTGTAGCAAAAAAAAAAAAGCGTTTCTTCACGTCTTCTTATTTTTATTATCTCAGACATTCTTTTTGCTCCTATGGAGGGGAGAAAACAAAAGGGCTCAATTCTCCAAACAGTCCCAATACACCAAAATATCTAAGGGCACCTGAAGGAATGAAGGCATGAGCGCAGTATGGCTAGTCGCGCTTGGGGTACCTCTCCATATGTGCCTTCAGAAAAAGATTCAAGGCACTATGTTGTTTAGCACCCACGCAGAATCCTGGCTTGCAGTGTCCCACCCATGTGTTTCTTTTGACCAGTCAGCCAGATGATAGGTAAATTCAAAGCAAAAGGTATTTGGACAAACAACATGGTCAACAATAACTCAACAAGCACAGTTCTCATTACTGGGGATACAAAAAAAGGAGAAAAGAATTGTTGCCTCTAAGTAATTCACAACCTAATGGGAGAGACAACATGCAAATGACAATGTACAAATAAGCAGACAAAATGAAATGAAAATATTTCTCCATACATTCTTTCACACGGTGGGAAGGTATATAGGTGTAGAGAACACATGTGTGGTCAGGAAACATTCATTAAGAGGCATATACCAGGAAGGCAGAGACTTTTAGGTGGCTCAGTGGAGAGAGTAACAAGCCTGGAGTCAGGAACACTCATCTTCCTGGGTTCAAATCTGGTCTCAGACACTTACTAGCAACAAACCTGGAAGCCATGTGGTCAGGGAACACATATGAATAACTCCAACATGGCAACTATTGCCTCAAACCCTTGAGGATGTGCTGACGTCGTCTAGTGATTATTATCAGCTGCTTTGGGCTCTCTGCTAGACTTCAGCTCTTCAAGTTCATTTGCCTAGCTTTGGGATGCCATATAATAATTTACCACTCCCTGAGAAAGAGGGAAAGGTTAATATCTCCTTTAATGTTTGGGTGAGGCTATGAGCCACTATACCTTACTTAAGGAAAGCTTACAAAAGTCAGTAGGAATATACTCATGCTACCTGTTACCTTATTTCTGAGTCTGTTGCTAATTCAAAATCCATGGTCCCAGACAACTATCTAACTTAGGGTTAGAAAATTCCTTGTAACTCTATTTTATCCCTGTTGGGGATCTTATGCCCTCAAAATTCATTTCCATGACTTTACTCCCCACCGCAGCCCCCCAAGGAAAACAAAAGATTTACAACTATGAGGAGGCTGGGCAACAAAACCTATCTGGCTACCAAGATTTTCTTTGGCAAGGGGAGGTGGAGGGGTTCCCCTGATTGACATGTAAGTGAAATTGAACAAGACCAAAAGCTAAGGGAAGGAATTAGAAACTAAATGAAGTCAAAAGACATCTTAGGCTATGCCTAGCATCTTTCTGCCCCAGTTTTGCCTTTCAGGTTTCAAAGCACTTTTCCTTCATTAGCTCACCAGGATGGAGTTGGAATTGGGCGATAACCTTTATCTGGGTTCTCAGGGAAATGTGATTTACTCAAAGACTGATAAAACATTAGAACTGGAAAAGAACTGTAATGATCCTTCTAGTCCAGGACCCCTCATTTCACAGACTGGGAGTCATAATGGTGTGCCCAAGATCATGCCAGGTTGTTTTTCAGACTTGGTTTTCTCCATTGTAAAAGTGGAGAGGAAGAGTGGTACCTGTCCTGCTCACCCCATAGTGGTCTGAGGATCAGATGAAATAAGTAGGGGACTTTGTAAAATGTAGAGTTACACTAATGTAAGATACTAATAAAAAGTAGGAGAGATTCTGTATTTATTCACATTTAGGAAATTTGCTCACATTTTAGTTCTAAAATAATCTTACATCAGAGTTGTTGTTTTTTTTAGTTAATTCAAAGACATTTAAAATCTGACCATAGAGAGCATTAACAATCTCGAACTGATTAAATAGGAAGTTGTAAGGCCTCATGATCCTAAATGATCACAAGGCATTATAGAAATACAGAAATGCCTTTCTGTGGGATAAAGACCCCAAAGACCCTTACCCAAATAAAATACAGAGGTTTCTCCAGGTACAAACAGAAGCTGTTTATTCCTATACAAGTCTTGTGAGAGTTGGGTATCACCTACCTGGAACATATACCAGTGTAGGGAGGCAAAATACAAAATCAAGCAAGCAGTTTTATACATTTGTACAAACCATTCTAGGACCCCCCCCCCCCAAAGCCCCAAATCCTCTCCCCAGTAGCCAGAACTTCATTCCCTTTGGTGGGAAGGTGTGTCCTTACAATCCTTCCAAATACAAAATTATTTATCAGAAGTTTTACCAAAAAGCAGACAATTTACAGAAACACCTGGCAGACATTACTTGTTGCAAAAAGTAGGCTATTTATAGATCACTTGTTGCTTTTCTTGTTTACCAAAGACAGGCTCCTGGCAGATACATTATAGAAAGATAAAATTTGGGCCTATCAAGACTAAAGCCTAGCTCAAGTTTGGCGACTGTCTCCTTTACTTTATGAGAAGATTTTCATTTGTCCCACTTACCTTTAAAAAACGCTGCTATACAAATACACAGCCTGATGATTAAAAACAGTGGTTTTTACTTTTATGATGCATTTTGCTTATACACCACAGTTTTATAACATCCCCTCCCCTTCACCTTGAACCTTCTCTAGTAACAAAGAAAAGCAGTTCAGCAAAACCAGCTGCTTCTCCAGGGACAGCGTATGTAAAATTCCATTTCCCTAGTTACCAACTTCTCTACCAAGGGGAACGAAATGTAAAACAATATGAATTTTTTTAATGGTAAAAAGTTTAAATAACAAGATACAAAATGTGACTCTACATAGAGATGTGAGAACATTTAGTGGCTGTAAGATCTTTTTGTTGTTGTTGTTAATGTGCACTCAATACCAAGTAATGATTGAGCCAGTAAGATCCCTTATAATGCAAAGGTTTGCAATGTTGTATTCATCAGACTGTTGGCTTTGGGAGCTCCTGATAACATATATTTGAAGCTGAAAAGGACGTTAAAGATCATTTAATTCAACTCGCCCCTTCTAAGATGAAGAAACCCCTAGAGCAGAAGTTCTCAACTTGTGGGTCACGACCTCTTTGGGGGTTGAACTACCCTTTCACAGGGGTCGCCTAAGACCATAGGAAAATATATTTCTGATGGTCTTAGGAACTGAGACACTGCTCCTCTATCCATCTCCAGGCGAGTCTACCCATATGCAGATATGTCCACATACAAGTATTAAAGGATCCCAGTATTAGAAAGGTTGAGAACCACTGCCTTAGAGTAAATGGCATTGAAGGGGTTTCACAAGTAGGAGTGTCTGAGGGATGTTATATAATCCCTAGAGGGTTTTTGTCTGGAAAGAATTTTGCCAGGACCCAAGCTGTCTTTTGGCAAAGTTACAAAGTTTATTGTTATGCTTACTTAGTAGCAGGCAGGAGAAATAGGAGGACCTGCAAAGGGCAGGGATCTAAGGTAGAGTTATAGTTTTACACTCTGCAGCGGGCAGGAAAAGGTTAAGGATAGCCTGCAAATAGCTGGAGCTTGAGGTGCAGTTTTTATAATCATAAAGCTGTCAGTCAAAGGTTAATTATGTTAACTAGGTGGGCAAAGATGGAGTTTGGGAGGAGTTTAGGAGCGGTCAGTGCTTAAAGAGACATATACTTTTTGTATCAACTGTGCAGGTGTGTTGCCCATAATTCACTGGGAAATCCCCCAAGGGGGGGGCTATCCGGAGGTGTGGTTTGGGTTTTGAAATGTTACTAGGTTACTTTTGGTCAAGGATGAATGAGATATGTCCAATATGGCTGTTGGGAGGACAGGCTTGATTGTTTCCAAGTCTGGGAACTAGACTGATTAGGGATTCAGGAGGTACCGTATTGAGATGGAATTGTCTTTTTGATAATGTTGTTCAAGGCTTTTAGGTGCAGCTGGCCACTTAGAACAAAGGGAATATGCATTTCTCTAAGGGTTTATTTATAGAATACTATTGAAGGCTTGTTTCTAGGCAGACTAACTGGCTCAGGTAAAAGACTTTTAGGCTGGGGGAAGGGGAGAGGCGAGGTTAATGCCTTTATGGCTGGGGGAAAGTGTGACTTTTACAACTTAATCAGACAGGCTTGCAAACTAATGTTACATAGATAGGTACCCAAACACAAGTGGGATTTTACAGACTGAGGTTACAGACAAAAGAATCCTAGACCGTATTAGCAGTACCCAAATTCTTACCCAAGATCACATATTTGTAAGAACAGGGGCTTGGGATTTAAGCCCATGTCCTTGGAGTCCAGAGGAATTACCGAGGTGAGTTTATCCAAGGTCAAACAAATATAGAAGAACAGGTTTAGGATTTGGACATAAGTCCTCTGATTTCTAAAATTCTTTAGCTCTAAAATTCTCCCCACTATCCTATCCTTGCATAATTATAAGAATTCTCATGCACTACCTATTAGACAGTATCAAGATAATCCTTTATGGGTGATCTGTGGTTCAGTTTGCCATTTTCAAACAAAATGCTGGTTGATTCAAGCTTTCGAATGAAATTACTTTTGATAATTTCAAAAGAATTTTAATTACTGTGGAGTACAGGTCTTAGAGACGTATAATTGCACTGAATGAGGTCCAAAGTTTGTAGAACCTCTTGTCATGATAGCCACATTGCCATGCTGATATAAAGTTTTCTAAGATTTTGTACTGAGCCGAGAACTCCTTAGGCAAATGGGATCTAACTCAAGCAAATATAACAATAACAGGACTGATTTACTGAGCTTGAGGGTTTCCCAAGGCTTTCTTTTCTTTGCTCTTACCCTATGAGGTAGGTAACACCCTGATCCTGATTGCTGAAAGCCTATTAATCTTACATTATTTGGCTCATTCTTGAGTAAGTACATTAGCACGCTTATTTAAATGTTTATTTGCAATAAAAACACTGTCATATTTAATATAAACAGGGGTCACATTGTGGATTCGTTTGAAAATACTCAGAGTATGAGTCCCCTTAGGTGCCCCCTGGCTAGTCTGTTTTTACCTCACAAAGAAAATTCTGTTCTAATTAATTTTTTTTTAAGCTGAATCTTAGGAGTTGGGGAAAGGTTGACTGACTGTTAAATGGGAAGGAGGGCCTGAAAACCACAAGGTGGTAAGTAGGCAAGTGGGGGGGAGGGGAGGAGGAATTGTATAACTTAGGCTTTAGTAACTTTCCACATCAGTGACATGTTCTAAATTAAAACTAACGCTAAATTGATGGGGTTTCTATTCCATGAACTTCACAGAAAGGACTATACCTTCCCAAATTTATGTTATCCCGCTTCTACACAGAGTTGAAGTCTTATGGTCTTGATGGCTTTTTTCCTGTGGGACAGGGTCACAGATTTTCTTCAATGAATTTAAAATAACTTCTTCATATTGTCACTACATATAGATGAAAGGTCCTGTCTATAAAATAGAGTTAGTAAAATCTCTAGAAACAGTATTCAAATTCAATATTCAAGGTATAAAATTATTAGGCAATCGAGACACACCCCCATCCCTCCACCCCACCCCATGCCATTTTGGCTTGTTTTTTTTGTAGACTTGTCTTACTTTTTGCAGACTCAGTTTCTGAGAACATGTATGTGCTTGTTTATAGACAAGAGGACCCATGTGGATAAATATTAGTGGTTTTATCATAGAAAATATGATTAAACATGTTTAAGGATATTTATTTTAATTACCTCCCTGTCCATTCCCCTTTGCTAGAGCATCATCCTTGTCCCGCCTCTCACTGTGTATACCCCAAGGTGACCTCCCAGTTGCTCCTATCTTTCTTTCTCATCAGCAATGGCAGATTCAACTGTCATCTCTATGCAGACAATCTCTTCCAAATCTGCATATTCAGTCCTACTCCCTTTTGTTGCCCCCCAGGCCACCTCACAAACTGTTTATTCTACATCTATAATGCCTTTCCAGCAATCTCTTCCAGTTTACATTTCCAGACTCTTCACATGCTCTATGGAACACTTAAGCTTGCTTGCTTGTTGTTCCTCATAATAATGTCTCATCTCTCATCTCTTCGTGTCTTTGTACAGAGTAGTGGCCATTTCTGTAATTTCCTTCCAACTCATCTCTGCCTCTTACAAAGCCTATCCTCCTTCGGAATTCAGTCCAATGCTACTCCTGATGTGGAATCTTTCCTGATACAGCTGAAAGTCCTACCTGGCATTTAAATTCTTTTGTATTGTATTTTGCAGTTACTTATATACATTGTTCCCCTCCCCTTTGACTTTTTATCCCTAGTGCTTCCCACAATGCCTCAATAAATGCTTATTGTTCAAGATTCTGACGCCAATTCACGAGTCATCTCGAGATCAAAACTTTAGATGAAAATTTGGGACTAGAGAAGAGCTTGAGAGGTGTTTTGAAAGATAAGGTTGTCATTGACCTTGTAATAGACTCATTATTTCTCCATTTTTAGGTATTCATTGTATGCAAGACCTCAAGTAGTTTGCAGCACAGTCTAGTAGATATTTCCCCATGAAGACCCTGAGGCAACAAAGTGTTCCAGGAACACCAAGCCTCACCATAAGAGATCCATTCTCTTGCTCTGTTTACTTTAAGTACAAAAAGCATTGTATCTTCAAAGTCCTGGGTGAGTTTCAAACTTTCACCCAGAGTTTTACTCTCTCCCCTACTTTTATATGTTTCCTATTAGAATTTTAGAAGTGGGAGGAGGGGTGCTACCTTCACTGAAGTTATTGATAAAAGCTGCTGTCTATATGGCCTGTAGTCAAATACCCTGACTTCCTGACAGTTTAATAGTTTCCCCCTTTTAAGATCTTTTCTTCTCACCTTCCTATCCTGGAAGAGACAGAATAACCCAGTCTCACTGCATACTGCTGCAGTGAGGAAGCCACTGGGACATGCAAGGACTTTTCTTTGTTTGCCATGTTGGTTTGGGACTGATCCACTGATGTCTCCTGAGCCAGCACCTTTACATCTAGAAAAGCCTTTATGGTCTCCCTTAGAACTTCTCCAGAAGTAAGGGACCTAGCTCAGGAAGGACTTGCTGCCTTTTCTTTCATTCAAATTTGCTTCCTTTTTTCCTAAAGGAATTATTTCCTCACTTGGCTCCCTCTGTACTTTCAATGTTCTTCCAGTTGAGCTGACTACTGGCTCTTATGCCTTTTCCATATTGTAGCAACAACCACACAGGCATACCCAGGATGGCTGCTAGTATAGGTTCTTAGATCTGCTTTACTAGGAAAGATAGCCGTTTAAAGGGTCAACAATCTTTTTAAATTACATTCACTAGTTCAAAGTCAGCACCCTGAACTTCAGAGAAAATGCAAGCAGAGCAATAAACAATAAACAAGATTCTGACTCCCTGGATTGAGGGAACCGTTACATCTGAGCAGTTGGGGAGCTTTGAACATATGGCCACTCAAGAATCTTGACCAGAGGATCACAAGATCCTTCTCATTAGTGAGCCCCCAAACTCAGAGTATATATATATATATATACACACACACACACACACTTCTCAGAACTAGAAGGCATTACCACCCTTGTGACTCAGTGCCTAATTAGAAATTAGCAATAGGTGTGAAAGTCATCCTACAAGCAAGCCTCCTCTAAGCAAGCTCCCCTTAATGGGCTCCATGTGAGGCCTATTAATAGACTGGAAGATCTTAAATCCCATTAACATTACACATATCTCCTAACCTAAAAGGAAGGATTGAACTTGAAAGTATTATTCTTGGGGTGTGGTCACTTCCCTCAATGTTCTAATTGCTATCAGAGGATTTTGGAAGGTGTTGAAATTTGCGAGTCAGATTCATGGAAGGTCCATTGACTTGATGTACAATGGAAGCAGGGATTGAGCTGCTTTAGTCATTTTGGCCTTGATACTACCTCTTCTGAGGCCATATTGAAAACTTCACAATGGTACATCTTGAGTGTCTTCTCCACTTATACCCCAGGCTGGTGGATATATGACAGATCTTCTGTCATGCCAGCTCTTGTCCTAGGAGTCTATCTTGGGTTGGACAACTCGATCTGTTCCAATAGAGTAGTATACCCCCACCTCTAAGGTCCCTTCTGCCTCAAATTCTATGGTTTTTAAAACTAAGCTAAAAGGCTGCTTCTAACATCAGAACAATACATTTCCTTGAGGATCCAGAATTAATCAAAACATATGCCTTTCAGTTCTGTCCCAACTCCGGACCTTAGGAAAATACTTATACAATCATAAGGTGGAAGTAACTTTAGACATGATTTCATCCAAGTTCTTCAGGAAACTAAGGTCTGGAGAGACTAGTAATAACAACTAGCATTTATATTACTCTTTAAGATTAAGCATTTTATAAGCATTTTCCTGTATTATTCGATTCTCATAACAACTCTGTGTGGTAAATACTTTTATTGACTCTATCCATAGATGAAGGAACTGAGCCTGAGAGAGGTTCAGGGCCTTAAACAGGGTCACATGGCTAGGAAGTATCTGAGATGGGATCTGAATTCAATTCTTCCCAACTCCAGGTGCCACTCTTAATCCGTTGTCTAGGTGCTGGATTAAATGATTTGCCCAAGGTCACACAGATAGACAATACTCAGGTCCCCAGACTCTAAATCTCGCATTCATTCCAAACCATCTCTCTTTGTGCATAACCAGTGGAGATACAGTTCTTTTTAAAATTCTTCAGGTCCCTCATGCTGATTTTAGTGCTCCTCTTACAGTAATTAATGATTAACATTTATACTTGTGATTTTGAGTAAGACTGTATTTTTATACAATAAGATGACCAGTCATGCTATTGTTCAAACTCTCTCACTTATCCATTCCTTTGGAAAAGCCTAACTGATTGAGCCACATAGCCATAAACTGAAGACCCATCGTGCATGTGATGGTAGTTTCTAAGCAAAGTCAAGTGTGCAGAAACATGGTAACCACTTCTGAAGAGTTAACCTAAGAAACTCACACTTTAAAAGACAACTATAACTATTCCTTTTCGGATGGCCTCTCTTCTCACAGCCTATCGGTTCTCCATAAGCATCAAAATCTTTTTTCAGTAGCCATTGGTCAACATGGGAATCTCGAGTTTGAATTGAACCTTTCAGGGAAAAGTGATGAAGAAGTTTTAGAGGAGGCACATAGCTTCTTCCTTCTGATCACTCAGTTTACCCAAACATTTAGCACGAATTGAGTTGCTGTGTTTACACAGGACAAATCAACGGAACTTGTGAAAATTTGTGCTACAATTTACATGGATAGAACAACAGTATGGAGAGATTGTTGCAGATGGAGATGGAAACCTAGCGTTCAGGGGTCCAGCTCTGCCACTGATTGAACTGTGGGATCTTAGTTGAGTCATACAAACTTCTCTGTTTCCTCATGTGTCACATGAGAGGGGGGTGGACTGTATTATTTTTAAGGTCAGTTTAGCTCTGACTCTGATTAATTCAGTATGCATTGCTGAATTCCTGGCAGTATTACAGTTTCCTTTTTTTTCCTGAGTAATAACACGGAAGGGCATCAGGCATATTATTATAAATCCAAGGAAAAAAATCATCTTGATTTGAATTCTTCCTCCTGTGCCTGACTTTTAATTATTTTTCCCCCTTGTAATTTTCAGTGAGTTTTAATTACCAAGCAACATATCTTCATCCCCTCAAATGTTAATGAAAGAAAGCATAGCCTTATGGTTGCCATGTCTGCCTGCAGTTACAAAGACAGTGTGCTCAGTGCTGTGGGGGTGGTAGCATTTTTCTCTGTATCTTTTATTCTCCCTGTGTCAAGTGGATCACTACATTTTCAACACTTACAGTAATTATCTTTATCATTCCAAAGTACATTTAATGAAAATATTTAAACAATTCCTTATGTTGAAGAAAAGAAATACTCAATAAATTAAGCCTGATTTGCATGCATGGAGGACTCACAAAGAACTGGAGGAGTAGCTGCTTCATTGTTCATTGACTTAGTGGGTTTGCTTTGCTTTTTTACCAGGATGATCATGATGCTTCATATTACAAGAAAGGAGAAAGAAAGGGTCCTGATGTTATGATTCAGGGGAAAAAAGCAATGACTTTGGGGTTGGAAGTCTTGGGTTCAGATCCTCACTCTAGAGCTTATTACCTGTGTGATGTTGGGTAAATCACTTTTCCTCACTGAGCCCTAGTACCTTCATCTGGAAAAAATGGAGGGATTAGAGTGGATGATCTCTAAATGTCTCTGAGTTGTTAACTTATTATCTTACAGTCCTATTACCTATAAGTTCCCATATTGGATAATAAATCACTTTACTTCTGGGAAAAATTGGGTTTCATTTTGTTATGATCACGTGATCTAGAGGTTAAGCTGTGGTAGAAGCAAGTCATTTGATCATTGTGCTTCCACTTTGTCTTGACAATTTAAATATTACACATATTTAAAATGTAAAATATTTTTATGGAAAATGTAAACATAGATATAAAATAGTCTTGGCTAAGCATGGGAAGCTACAGGCAAAATTGGGATGTATGTAAAGCATGTCTGTGGTTCTTTTCTTCACCTCTCTCCTCCAGGTGCTTTTCAATCACCTGCCCTTCCTGTTCTCAGACACCACACACCATCTTACATCTCTGTGTTTTTTCATAAGCTGTCCTTTATGTTTGTAATATACTACTTATTCACCTTTGCCTCTTAGAATCCCTAATTTAGGGGATTAGATTCCATTACCTTTGAGGTCCCTTTTAGCTCTAAGTATTTAAAAATCTAAGTTCTATTGACTCCCCTCATGAAATGGCTTTGCATTTATTTTAGAAGCATGTATGTATGTACATATGAGGGTAGGGACTGTTTCGTTTTGGCTTTATTACCACAGTGCCTGGAACATGATAGGTGCTTAATAAATGCTTCCTGATTGATTGATCAATTCCCATTTCTTAAAGCAAGGCGCTCATACTCTTTACCTTTTCTATCTTATCAAGAAAATCCTGTTCTCAGGAAAGGATCTGAACCTCATTTACACTAAAGGGTAAATGATTGATAAATGCTTACATTTTTGTCCTTTCTCAGTAGTAATTGCATTTTAATAGAGATCAGTACCTTAATACAAGAGGAACAAATTCTAATTGTGATATTTTAGGCATCAATCAACAGGTTGGAGGTGGGAAGATCTCTCATTTTAGGACATGAAGGCCTCTCATGTGTTTCTGACATCATAAACTTAGGATTCCAATGAATTAGATGGAGAAGATTCTATATGAAGACAAATTCCTTCTGTCACCGGAAATTGTTATCCTAAGCATCATATTAGTTGCTGGAGATGTAAAGATAAAAATGAAGCATTTCTAATCTTCAAAAAGCTTAATTTCTTCTGGGTGAAAACACAAAATATATAAAAAATAATTTCATGGCAAAGGGGAGTATGAAGAACTCTCATGGTGGGGGAATAGAGATCAGGAAATGTCTTGTATAGAAGTAAATATTTTAGCTGAGACTAGAAGGGAGATAGGGACTCCGGAGAGGAGGGAGAACATCATAGGTATGTGGGAGAGGGGAAGGAGGGTAGGACAGTCTGTGCAAAATCATAGAGGCAAGAGATAGAATGTTGTGGAATTGGAAGAGCAAATTGGCCATAGAATAGGAGAGGGGGAGTAACAGGAAATCAGTGTGGAAAGACACGCTGGATCTAGATTGTGAAGGACTTTAATTTCCAGGCATAGGAGTTTGTATTTAATCCTATAGGTGATAGGGAGACACTGAAGGTTTTTGAACTGTGGAGTGACTGAGTAGAGAGAAGAGGAAAAATGAATTTTATCTTACAATAAGCTTTTACTGAGTGCTTCCTAGCTTAGTGAGTACTTACTAATAATTTTCTGAGGATATTAGGTTTTCACAAATGATTTTCTGCCATATATGTCTACATAGTCACAGACTTTCCTAAAAGTATAGAGAATATTCATTTTGTTGCATTTATTCTTTGTCGATTATTCATTGGGTGCAGAAGAGCAAGATTCAGCCTTATGAGTTTTCCTCTAACAAGATCTCTCCCACACATATATGAAGACCTTTTATGATTCATTGATAGATGGCTTTGAGAGATAACTTTGTTCAGTGACTCTCTGATCATCAGTATGAAGTGAGGTAGGAACAGGAAGATGTCACCATGCCAAGCATGTTTGCCACTGTTGTGAAGGACAGTAGATAAAGTACAAATGACATAAGAAGAATCTGGCATTTCATATGCCAAATAACACCACAAAAATTAAATTGTGCTTATCTTAATAGACAATAAGTGACTACTTATCAATGTGTATTAAATTCTCTGTTGTTGTTTAAACAAGTTGATAGTCCTACTGTATGCAGTGTAAAAATTAAAAAATTAATGCCATATTACAAGACCACGTAAAAAGAAAAAGAAGATACGGTGTGCAACTAAAACAGCACCAACATGATCAATTCACTCTAGAAATGGAACATAAACAAAGGGAAAATATCATAGTAAATTTTTGTTATATTTTGCAGAAGTTGAACTAAAGTGTTACCACAATAAGAAGGCTCAAAGAGCTAGGAAACTGCCTTACCCAGAAAACAAACAAACACATAAAATTGATCTTTTTGCTAGGTAGGAGATATGGTGCCCAAGGGCAACACTGCTGAGAATACAATGGTTTGTAAAATCTTAAGGAGGAGAATATTGGAAGATTATAAGCAGTATAGCTTCATAAGATAGCTAGAAATTGTAGAGAGCAGGAAAAAATCACAGAAAGCTTGACACAAAACTCATTAAATCATTCTGAAAGAATTTAAGGATGAAACTTGGAAGAGAAAAACAAGCACATCAAAAATGAAAGATCTCAATGTTTTTAACAAATTATTTTGTCCAGCAATGGTGGTGATACTCCCATTCTTGGACTCTCACATGACTTACATTTAGCATGAAGAAATAAAAATAGCATGATGAAAACAAAGATGAGAAGACCAGCTAGACTAGATCACACGTATACAGAAGAGGTCTGTGCCAGAGGTAGCACAATTTTGAAGATACTGGGGAACTGATTCCCAAGGTATCTGAAAGAGAGAAAGATTCTGAATGACTGGGAAAAAAAAATTAGACATTATTTTGGATGTGTTGAGTTTGAGATGTCTTTACCTTTATGTTAAAAGAAAATCAATTGCACATGTATAGAAGATTCTTGGTACAGTGAGAAAAGTACTAAATCTGATTTATATACAATCTGAGTTTGAATATTATCTCTTATGGATTTTGGAAAGTTAACTTTCTGAGCTTCAGCCTCTGGAATGGCAAAAATGGAGCTAATAGTATTTGTATTATTAGGTTGATATGAGAAAAAAGAATTTTATACAGCTTAAAATACTATAGAAATTTGAGCTATCATTGATGAGTCATGAGTGATGTTTGGGCCACCAAAAATGAATGTGTTCTTAGGTTACCATTGACAAGGGGTATCAAGGTAGAATGTGCCAACTGTATTGTCCATTGCTCAAATAACATGAAGAATATTAGGTCCAAGTCTTGGCATCACCTTTGAAAAAGAATGATGACAAAGTACATCCAGAGGAGATCAACCAGAGAACAACTATTATGGTGAGAGGTCTGGAAGCAATGTCTTATAGCAATGATAGTGACTGGCATTTTTAGGGCACTTTCACATTGGCAAAGTACTTATATACAGTATCTCATTTGTGCCTCACAGTAATGCTGTGAGATAGTCATTTTTTTGGTATTATTATCTGCATTTTACAAAGAAGTCATCTAAATTTCAGAAAGGACAGGTGACTTGGACATAGTCACATAGCTCGTGAGTATTAAAGGAAGGTTTGGAGCCAAGATTGTCCTGTTTCCAGCACTCTATTCACTATGATATACTATTTCTCATAAAAGGAATGGTTGAAAACCATCAGAGTATATATCCTGAGGCAGAAAGGTATTAAAGGTGACATGAGAGGTGTTTTTTTTTTTCCAGACGCTAAATGGGATTTCATGTAGAAGGCTGGAGGAAGAAGAGAAATAAGCATTAATATAGTCCCTACCGTGGCACAGGTCTGGGTTTTGCAAATATGATCTCATAAAACTATTCTCTTGGTTATATTAATTCTATGTTGTTTCAGTAGGGAAGAAAATACTAATGGTGGAAGTAAAAGAAAGTTAAGGTAGGAATTCTGTAAAAATTAGCTAGGTTCAGAATATCTTGTAATATAGTGAGTTTCTCACTATTGGCTGTATTCAGGTAGAAGCTCGATATCCATCTGCCAGTGATGTTTGTTGTTGATGGATGTTAGACCAAATGATCTCTAAGGTCCTTTCCATAGGAACAATTTCTACATTTTGATGTGTACAAGCACTATGGGGCTTGGAAGACTCATCAGTTACTTGAGGTAGATGTGACTGCTCAGGGTAGGAATTGTTGAGCTGAACAAAGTTTTGAAGAATGGGGAAGAATGTTTTGGCAGAAAGCAAAGGTGAGAAGATATCTGTATACTGGAACATATAATACTCAAAAACAAAGAACAATATATATTTGTTTCATGTAACTATTTTATATCTTTCTTCTTAAGTGTTGACATTACTATAGACAAGTGAGTGAGATTAATAAAACATAATATTGTCCAATATTATCTCTTCTCCATTCCTGAAGAAGAAATTTCCTTTGAAATTCTTAAGAGTCTGTGATTGTCTTTCTTGGATTCCATGTTTACTGAATTTTGCATTAAATATTTGCAATGTATTTTGATATTGGACTTACATGTCATTTATGTACACATGTACATATATGTAAATGCACACATATGCATTAATTATTTTTATAATTGTGGAGAGGTCAATGTAATTCATCAATAAGCATTTATTAAGGACCAGGCACTTAAGGCAAAAGATAGACCCTGTCCTTGAGGAGAGTACCATTTACTAGAGGAGACAACATGCCAGCAACTATGTATATAAAACATATGCATATATGTTTTATATGTAAAAACAGCATATTATATATGTTTTATATATACAACATATGTATATATAGTATAAAAAAGCTATATACAGGATAAATTAGAGATTATTAACAGAGGGAAGGTGCTAGAATTAAGGAGGACTTGGAAAAATAGAAGATGCAATTTAAAGGAACCAGGAGTTGGAGATGAGGAAGGAGAGCATTCCAGACCTGAGGGAAAGCCAGTGAAATTACTCCTTCAAGGAAAAGCAAGAAGGTCAGTGCCACTGAATTACAGGGTATGTAGGAAGAGGAGGTGTAAGGTAAAAGAAATTTGGAAAGGTAAGGAGGGTCAGGTTATGAAGGGCTTTGAACAGAGGATTTTAAATTTCATCCTAGAAATAATAGTGACAAAGTCAGCTAGGTGGTACAGTGGACAGAATGCTGGGCCTGGAATCAGGAAGACTCATCTTCCTGAGTTCAAATCTGGCCTGAGACAACTAATTACTAGATGTATGACCCTGGGCAAGTCACTTAATCCTGTTTGTTTTAGTTTCCACATCTATAAAATGAGCTGGAGAAGGAAATGGCAAATCATTCCAGTATTTCTATAACAACAAAATCCCAAAAGGGTTTATGAAGAGTCAAACACCGCTGAAATGACTGAACAATAACTATAGAATACAGTGACGGTAGAGGGAAGACACGATCAGACCTGTTCTTTAGGAAGATCACTGGCAGCTGAGAGAAGGGTGAATTAAAGCAGCAATGATGATAGGAATTATTTTCATAGCAAGGTTGGAGGAAGGGATGGGGTTAGACAGTTAATAGGAACCCACAGGGAATGTCTGAAGGTAGAAGTTAACCACTGCTGAGAGCCGAATAAGTTTGGAAATATAGGATCATTAGGTAAACTATGGGTAGGTACATACAGAGTGTTAGTTAGAAGCTGGCCTACAATCACTCCATCACTGAATGCTCCAGGTGATTTTTTAAAAAAAGACTAATTTAAAAAGATGTAAATATTCAAATAGAGAAAAGGACCCATGTACCATTGTGGTTTTTGTTCTCTGGGCTAGCACATAAAGTGACAGGGAGCGTAGAGGCCACCTGGTCTAAATCCTTCAGGCAATTGTCCAGGGAGAGACCTGGAAAGTGACAGAGACAGGAACAGAACTCAGGTCTAGTGACTCCATTCCACTTTTCACTAAATGATCCCCACTCTCTGGAATACCAGCATCCTCTCAGGATGCAAAGGAGGATAATCAGGCTGAGTAAACAATTCATGCTATTAAATTGGCAATTATTGGAAAGTATTCTATAGATGACTAGTTATAGGCATCATGACCTCACAAAATATTGTCCTGACCAACAATATTTTGCAATAACACCATTAATGTCTCATCACTGTACTACCGTAATATCATGAAACTTCCATGAATGTCATGACCTTTATGCTCTTTCCCTGATGGAACGGGCTGCCTTTTGCAATGTTGCTTCACCTAATGCTGAAGTTTTGTAGATGTCGGGCAGCATAGGCCTTTACAAATTGGCCTGAATTTTGAGTGTCATTGCCTGTTTAGGATAGGAAGATAGGAAGCACTATAAACCAACATGGTAGACTTTTTAGAGCCAATGTTACTGAGAAGATGACTGCTTGCCTGTAGATAACTGAACCATAACCTTGCCTTAGAAGCAAAGAATGTTAGAAATGGAGGGACCTTAGAAACCACTTATTATAACTGCCTCATTTTTATAGAAGGGGAACCTGAGGCTCAGAGAGACTAGGAAATAGCCTTTTAGGAGTCAAAAGTTTGATTGAAAGTGTTAAACTAAGGGGTAATCAGAACAACACCATCTTGGGGCTAGGGGAGGAGAGAGAAGGGGAGAAAATATGGAACTTAAAATCTTGTGGAAGTGACTGTTGAAAACTAAAAATAAATTAATTATGACAAAGAAAAAAAGTGTTAAACTGCCCAGACTTAGAGCATTTTCTATGTGAGAGGCTGTTTCCAGAACTTAGTTACACTATTTTGTCAATAAGACTATTCCTGTTTGGCCTGTGTTGTTCTCTTACTTTGACCTCTCCTTCCAGGTTTGTGCAAGTTCAAATGGAAGGTCAGATTGGCACCTGTAAACTACAACTGCGTCAAGCTGCTTAGAGTATAGGCACTCTTTCAAGGGTGGATTATCCAGTTTGATGCAAAAGGAATGTAAAAGCTTTGCTTGTGTTAAGCTAACAAGTGCCCTGTTGTTTTGTTTGGGGGATGTAGGTTGGGAAGTCTACACTGAGAGATTAGTTTTAAGATTGAGGCTCTATTTACGTAATACCACAGTATTGAAATGAATCATACATATCACTTAGAATCCACTGTCTGGTAATATCTACATACAAAAATAAAATGGTTAGAAACCATATGGGTAAAAGGATCATTCCCATCAATCTTTTCAAAATGGTTCTACTTAGATATGTCTTACTGGGTAAAATCCATATATTCCTCTGGTGGTTTTTTGGCCAAAAGCATCATGAAAGGTTGTGCTCTTCCTCCTTAAATATAATTAAGTACTGTATATAGCTATCTGTATGCATGTTAATTGCCTCAGAAGAATGGAGGTTTTTTTTTCTCATCTGCATTTCCAGGACCTAGCATAGTGCTCTGTACATAATAAATGCTTTTTGGATTGCATGTAGTCATTGACAATCCATGAAGGGGACTTTCCTGGGATTTGGCAAGTTTGGAAAAGTAACTAATCTCATTCTTGTTTTAATTACAAGAGTCTCATACAGCAAATGTGTCTCAGAATTAATGGTGGAGCCCATGCTGAAGGTTAGAACTTTTAGCTAGAGCCTGGGAATCCCCACATTGGGTAATGTACTAAAATGTCTCAGCGTGCTTAGGAAGCTGCAATTAAGTTATTAATAATTAGGTTATTATTGCCCAACATAACCTCTTGAGGGGCTTTCCCTTAAGAAACCATGGCAATTAAGAAATCATAGACTAGATCAATAAAGAGACATTAATACCAGCTCTTTATCTACATATATGCATGGTACAGTGGAAAGGACATAAACTCTGGAGAAACAGAACCACAGACTTTGAATTGGAAGAGACCTTGCTAATCCAGCCCCAAGTCAAAAGGAATCACTACTATGACATACCCCACAAGCGGTCATCCAGTCTCTCCTTGAAGATATCCAAGCAGGAAGAACGTGCAACCTCTCCAAGCAACCCATTTCACTTTTTTTTCTTTTTGGAGGGCAGTTGGGGTTAAGCAACTTGCCCAAGGTCACACGGCTAGTTTTTTGTGTTAAGTGTCTGAGGCCGGATTTGAACTCAGGTTCAAATTCACCAGGGCTGGTGCTCTATTCATTCACTGTACCACCTAGCCGCCCCAAGCCATTTCACTTTTAAATAGATTGAATGGTTGGGTAGCTTTTCCTGAAAATAAGTCCAGATTTGTTTCTATGCAGCTTCCATCCATTGGTCCTAGTACTGTTTTCTGGGGCCAAACAATACAAGACATATTAATTTCTGAAGCTGACTTTGGTGGCAAGACATTTCTTTGCTGGGTCTTCAGTAGCTGTGGCACCTACAGGAACAGTGCCCAGGCTATGTCTCCATCAGGACTGCTTCCCAGGATGACTGATGGTTGCAGGCACTGGGCTAGAAACACTGCTATGCCCAAAGCTCTTGGGTTCAGGCTCCTGGGTTCACTCTACTTGGGTCTGAGGGTAGATGGTTGTCAAGGTGGTGGTAGTGGTTTGACTGACCTGTTATGCGCTACTCCTTTCCTTCTCAAAGTACTTTGTTGTTTCCAATGGCTTGCCTGACCTATGGGTATCAGTTGATTGGCCTTGGGTGGGGATGGCTAGGCCCTTCTCTATGGAAGTTGCTTGTCCATCTGTAAGCAATGTGATCAGACTGCTGGTCTGAAGGGTGCTGCCACCCCCAGGCCTCTTGTGCTTACCTGTAGGTAGTAGTTGGTCATCGGGTGGTGGTGTTGAAGAAGGTGGGCCCCTTCTCCATAGTGATTTTTCCCCTCCCTGATGGCTATAGAGGCTGGGCTGGAAGCAGGTCTCCTGGCTTGGAGACCCAGAGATGTTAAGTCACTTGCTCACATAATGAATACTAAATAAAAAAGTCAGGATTCAAACCCATGTCCTCTGACAGCCAGTTCTGTAACAAATGTATAATTATATAGTTAATAATTTAATGATCTTTTACAAACATTAGTCAAGGGTTCTATTTCACCAAATTTTATGTGTTTACCATTAATGGTCTTAGCCTCAGTTGAGAGAGAGACAGAGACAGAGACAAAGAGAGACAGAGACAGAGAGGATGAAGAGAGAGGGAGAAGGAGGGAGAGAGAAAGAGAAGGAGAAGGGAGGTGAGATAAAGAGGAAAGAGAGAGACAGAGAGAAAGAGAGAGACGATATTTTCTCCACTATGAAAGAAATGGTTAGAGCTCTGAAAGAACAAAATATTCAGAGCACAAAAGGTGCATAAGCACACATTGGCAGACTTAAAATGCAATATAATAATGTAACTCCTATTAGACTCCCCAGGGAGGTAGGACATGGAACACTTAGTGGTACCTTCACCTTACCTTAGTTCTTCACTTTTCAATCAACCCCCTGTAATAGTAATTAGTTTATCAGATACTTAGCACTTAGTAACTCAGGGCAAAGTAGCACCTAATAACTTAGGGCTAAGTATAGAAGGTGTGAACTCTGTCAATTGTTGAGAAGGTATGAACTCCCCTGTTGACTTGGAAGAAGGCTATTGGCTGAGACAGGAGGCCAGTGCGGTATATAAAGAAGAATTTGAGAGAGAGAGAGAGAGAGAGAGAGAGAGAGACAGAG
>CM053596.1:75658941-75683985 GCA_028646575.1 Pseudocheirus occidentalis | reverse complement strand
TTTTGGTCATTACTGGTGTTGAACTGGGACAACACAGCTGACACCCGCTATGTGATGAGCGGCAACAATGTGAGGGCTTCTTCCCCTCCCTCACTGTGCAGCTGCCCTCAGAGTTACATGAGTGTCTGGTGCTCTCTCCTATGTCAGACATTCAGTTCAGTACTTCTTTGTATGCGAATAGTTGCCGTGGAGACTTTTTGGTTCTAACATTAAAGCTTTTAGGGTGACTTTGTAAAATGGGTAATAAAAAGGAACAGAAGAACGAATCAGAACATAGTATTTAATTGGGAGTGGAGAGATACTTGTTTACTTACATGAGAGACAAAATATTGTGCCTTGTTTGCTGAGATGTAATAGCCGTTCCGAAGGAATACAATCTTCATCACCATTTCAAATCAAAACAACTGACTTAAGCAAATCAGACACCAACGAAAAGCAAAGCGTTCAACCTGCTGAACAATCTCAGTGGGGAACAATGGTTTTTCAAGAAAGTAAACTCAGAAAGTGAGGCAGCTACTAAGGTTAAGCTTTCAGATTTCTAAAGAAATGGATGCTATACTGGGAAATCTTTTACTGAAGGTAAAAGGTAAACACTTCATGAAGAAGTGTTTGCTGATGCAGTTTCTGGATTATGTCCCAATTAAAAAAAAAAAGGATTTTTGAGAAATAGTTCAATCATTAATTACACCTTTACTTAGAAAGTGAGCTGCTCAAAATCTATCTGTGGCCTGAAGTTTAGCATTTTTCAATTTTGGCCCCTACCTACTGCCAAGTTGTACAGGCCTAATCTAGAATTAGGAAGATCTGAGGTTCAAATCCAGCCTCTGACACTTACCAGCTCTGTGACCCTAGGCAAGTCACTTACTCTGTCCAAGCCACTCTAGTATCTTTGCCAAGAAAACCCTGTAAACAGGTTCATGAAGAGTCTGATATGACTAAACTATTTTACCACCACCACCACAATAACCTGTTTTCCTGCCTTTTTCTCCATTTAATATCTTTATATTATGGAACTTGAGTATATATGAATGTCGCCTCAAACTTCTTAACCTCCTAATACTTCAAACCTCCTCAACTGCCATAACCTATTCCCCCATTCCACTTAAGCTACACATGACTATGGGTCATGGTCAAGGACATGTCAATTCTTAATCTTGTCACCAAATATTACTGTTTCATGCCCATGATCAAGAAATCTGAAATTCCTTTCTCAGATCATAACCTTTTATTTTATCTCTCTTCATGATTTATTCTTCCTAATCTTATTCACTGTCCTCCACCAGGGTGGAGGGATTGATTGACTTTTAAACTGTCCCTCCACCCCTCAGAATTCTTATAAGCCATCATTCTGCTTTAGTTTCATTTTCTTCCCTTCTCAACCTCAATAAAGTTCAAGTCTTCATTTTCCTTTATTTTTGAATCCTTTGTTCCCATCCTATTGCGAGCAACACAGTGAGCCAAACCCTAAACCTGTACGACTCTCTCCATCCTTCTCCTTTACTACCATTCAAATAGAGCTAAAGGAAGTTACAGAACAATACTATTTCCATCACCAATTTGTAAAGTTTAACCTCAAAATTAGCCCTCAACACAGCAAGGTAATTCTTTTATCTTCCTCTTCCAATGGTTTTTATCTCATTCCTCATACTGCTTGTTCCACACTTTGTCCTCTCCTTAAAACTTCCACAATCTCATTTCCCCTCATGTTTACCACTGAAGCCTTCACCTCATCCTTAACTGAGAAAAGAAAAGACCTTTCACTATGAGTTTCTTCTCCTTCACTACATATCCTTGAAGTTATGCCCCAGTTTCTTCTCCTTTTCTGACCTCTAACAAAAAAATAGGGTGCATAGGGTGTTAAGAGATGACTAGCATCTCTGGTGTTAAGAGCTTGCTGAGCCCTTTTCAGAGTTGCTTCTCACCTTTTGGTGACCAACTGGTCACCCAACTTTCACTTGTGGTTCCAAGAAGCTATAGCAGGCAGAGCGGTCACACCCCAGTAAAACCATCTTGGCAGATGGGGTAACTGGCAGGCCTCAAACCCATTGGTGAGTTAGAGGGATGTCTAACCCAAGCACATGGTGGAATGGATGGATGAGAATAATTTGTTACAATAGCCATGAAGGTAGCTGAAGTTTGGAGTTTGGTCAAAGATGTCAAGGTCATCTTGGGGCATCCAGTCATCCTGATTCTTATCTTGCCACTGTACTCTGAGGACTCTGGAAGACAGAGTGAGGCTGATGACTTTGCAACTGTGCAACTCTGTCCTTCTTATATAAAATCCATACACAAATTAAGACATCTCCATGTGATATCACTTGTCCTCTTCAAAAACAAAGGACAAACAACGATGAAAAACGGCCCTTCTCCATGCCAAGGTAAACCTCTTTCACAATCACTCAGTTTCATTCCATTTTCTCCAGCAAACTGGCCCCACTATCATTGGCCCTCTCTTTCACTTATCTTCATTTTTTTCCTAACTACTGGTTCCTTTCCTACTGCTTACAAACATCGTTTTCCTCAAATTCCCTCCATCCTTTAAAAACAAACAAACAAACAAACTTCCAACCCTACCATTCCCTCATGCTAATGTCCTATATATTCTATGGCACATAAATGTAATGGAATATTACTGAATTATGAAAACGAACAAATATGAAGAATTCAGAGAAATGTTGGAGGATTTAGATGAAATTATATGAAAATAAGTAGTAAAATAAAATCTTGCTAAAATATTGTGAATTCATCACTTCACATAACCAGAAAACTACTCATTCAAAAGTAGGTACAAGCCTGTTGAAACACAGTGCTGAAATAATGATTAACACATTACTTGTGGGACAAAAGATATTTTATTAGCTACTAACACTCAAGTTTCTGGTGTGTTTTATTATCCAAGAGAAAACAGGTCTAGTACATTAATCATTCATCAAGTATTTATTAAAACACCTACTATGTGCCTCAAGAACTGCTGGATATCCAATTCCCAATTTATTTTAAATAGATCCAAAGTTGGGAGAATTTATTAATATTATTAGCTTCAAAATTTTCCTGTTTCAAAGCTGAGCTGAATCCAACTAGATGAAATTTAAAAGGGACAAAAATCTCACACTTAGATTTTAAAAATCGGCTGCAAAAATTAGGGGACATCTGGTTTAATAAAAGATAAAAGTGCTAAACGAATGCAATCTTTTAATTTTAGAATTCATTTACAAAGATAAAAACCCACAGGTAATATTAGTGCAAATGAATAATTGTAGCTGGTGAACAAACATTTCATTCCTAAAGAATGCTGAGAAAATAATCTGAGCACAATGAGAAACAAGAGTGAAAGAACCTCTCCATTAAACTGAATGGGCTGATCAATCAGCATGACAAAAATAAACAAAGTTCCAAATCTCATCTTTTTCTTCCAAATACATATGTCTAGGGTTTGCAACACAGTGGGGAGGTACTAAGTAGATAATGGAAAAAATTATTAGTGATGCCAGGGCCAATGGAACAGCAGATGTCCAGGCTTCTCAGAAAAGCCTAATCTCTCATGGGAGGTACAGGGGGAAGGGTCCGAAAGGAAAGAGGAATAAAACTAGAAGTTGCTTAGAGTGACTAATCTTCAAATGCAGTTTTTTTTTTTTACTCAATTCCACATTTGTATATGACATTTAAAGACCTGTTAGTTTTATGGATAAACTCAGGCAAAATTATTTCTAGTGGTCATATAGCTACTGAACATAAATTTTCATACCTCTGATAAGAGCTCTGAATATACTGAGCTTTGTGTTTTTGAGGCACTCTCACTGAACAATGCTTCAAAATTTTTCTGGTTAGTTTAAAAACATAAAACTTGTCTTCCTAATATTCTAATGTGTCTAATGAAAATCTACATTTCTATATAAAAGTACCCCAAAAATCCCAGTGCAGACTTTTGGTATACCTTGTAGAAATTAGATAGCAAGGGAAGGAAGCACATTTTCAATTAGAAGTGAAGCTAAAGTGAATTATCTGGAAAAACACATTTTTATAACCCTGAAAATATTTAAAGTCTATCTCTACCATTTAAGTATGCTCTTTTGTTTTTATTTTTTAAGATAAAGTGAATTTGTTTCTTTGTATGCTAATAGAAAAAAGTCAAATCATATTAGGCTCGCCATATTATATAATAATTGCTAAGTTATTTTAAATTTACTTTTTTATTTTTTAACATGAAAATTCACCATAAGAACAAAATGTTTAACTTCTATTTTCTTCTCTGTACATATAGATACATTCCATTATTATGATGGCTAAACATGAGTTTTCTAAATGATGAACAAATTCTACAAACTAATTTAAACTTAGCATCTTTGGGATAGAAGATTAATTATAGATAATGGCAAATAATCTCATTCTTAGAGCTCTTTTATTGTTGATAAAATTAATCATCTCCCAAGTGCTTGCTGCTTGAAATGAAAACAAATGTCTGTAAAATTTTTATTTCTAAACATACTGATCACTATGAACATAAGTTCTACGCAAACAAGCACAACTAGTCTGTGTAAAACTATGACTTTCTCTAGAAATTTACTCTAAAAAGAATGATGAAGCTAACAAAAACTAGGATTGAAAGTGTAAAATATTATGAAATAGCAATAGAAAGCTTATGTTAACATTTAGCTTTTAGTTTCCTGGAAAATAACAATTTCCTCTGTCATTCCCAATTTTCCAGCAAAAAACAGACACTCCCATTTTTATAGCAAAAATAGTCAAGGCTTCAATAAACCTTTAAAGATACATAAAGATATATGAAATATATTTTCCCACACAGAGAAAAGAAACTTGCTTGATCAAGATAGAGACTATGCAGAGATGAAAGATACAAAATTTCATTTTATATGTTGAATGGTAAAATTATGTTAGATTCTAAAATGTCTACACTGGGAATTTTAAAAAAGATTATGTTTTTCTTATAACAACTGAGTTCTAAGATTCCTTCCTATTTTATATAAATTATTTTATGATGATGAAGGCAAAACGTAAAAAAAATTAAATAACAATGATACAGTTCTCAAAAAATGTCAAAAGGATAGCTTATACAGGATCTTTACAAAGTAATAAAGAGGAAAAATGAAAAATATCTAAAATTCATTTATTAGTCATCAAACTCCATGCATTATAACATCACTAAAGAAAAGACAAATAACATATTTGTAATTGAAATTAATTTCATTTAAAAACCTAAGAAATAACTGAATAGAGAACTTTTTTATTGACTCTGACACAGTATTATTATTGTCTTTGAATACCCTGTCTGATACAGCTAGAAATTTAACAGAAATATAATATTAAAATGTAACATTAGATAGATAGATAGATAGATAGATATTTTATTTCTCCCATTATAGGAATGAGTTCAGAAATTAAGTTCAAACAGTGCCATCTTGTGGTTACCTTAACACTCATCATTTATGTTTTACTTGACAATAAGGAATATGCTCATTAGGGAAAACTCCTACTCCTACTCCATAGGGATCATAGAGATGATAAGAATTAGAGCTGAAAAGGTCCAAATTGATAATCTCTACCATCTGCAGCCCTAGTTTACAAATAAGGAAACTAAGGCTTGCCTAGAAAGGGGAAACTTGTCCAAGGTCACATAGGTAGGTAATAAGTAACATAAACAGGATTTTTGACTCCAAAGCCAGAGTTCTTTTCACTGCACCAGCTAAGCTGATAAGTGTGTGCCAATCTCAGCTTGAAGATCTCTGGAGATGACAACACTCTCTCTCTAGGGACACCCTGTTCCACTTTTAAACTGCTCTAATTAGAAATAATCTTCATTTTACATTTAGTCCACAGCTGTCTCTTGGCAAATTCAACCTCTTTTTCTTAGTTTTCCACTACAGAATGAAGTCACACAAGTATAACCCTATATCCATGTGATAGTTTTTCAGTACTTAAAGAGAGGCATAGCCTCAACCCTCCCAAGCTAAACATCTCCTGGTTCTTCAATTGATAAGTACATTGCAAGGTCTCCAATCCCCTTCCATTCTAGTCAGGCAGACTGGACCTCTTGGTCTCCTTCACCTGAGGATGCTCCAGTTTGACAGTGTCTTTCCTAATATTTGAGCCCCAGAACTGAACACAATCCTCAAGACATTATCTCATCAGAGTATAGTGAGACCTCCCTTAATCTGGACACTTATGTTCCTATCTTGCATCCGGTACACAGTAAGCCTTTAATAAATGCTTGTAGATCAGCAGGATTATAACTGCTATAATTCATCTCATAATGAGCTTTATTTCTATGGTCTTTCCTATAAGGATATGTTTGTTACTTAGGACTTTTTAAACCATAATTTACATATTTCCTTTGTGAATTCAAGCAGACATGGTTATTAGAAAATCTATACACAAAATAGCTAACTGCCTATCCAGGAATGTAAGACACCCCATTATATGAAATACTGCATAACATGCAGTTAAGTGGTGTAATGAACAGAACACCAGGCCTAGAGGCAGGAAGACCTGAGTTCAAATCTGAACCCACATACTTACTGGCTGTGTGACCTTGGGCAAGTCACTTAACCCTGTTTGCCCCAGTTTCCTCATCTGTAAAATGAGCTGGAAAAAGAAATGAAAAACCATTCTAGTATCTTTGCCAAGAAAACCCTAAATGAGATCACAAAGAATCAGATATGACTGAAAAACAAGTGAACAACAAGCAGAACAAGCACTAAGTGACTATCAATATATTTTCTAGGTCTCTTTAGGGTCTGGAGACTGGCTCACAAGAGTTAAAAAATAAACCAGAAATTCAGGCCACAAACTTAATGACATCTTTATTCTTTGTTTTGCTATGAAGCCCATTAAGAACTAATGACTGCTTGTACAGAGGCAAGAATCCCTAGGCTCTGGGAATGCTTCCCAGACTCAAAGCCAAGGCCAGGAGAGCCAAGGTCCTTATCTCTTTAAGAATAGCCATAGGGTGAGTCAGATTCTCCCATTCTTTGTCTCTCTTCTTTCCCCCTCAACTAAATACAAAGCTTGAAGATCCCAAAGCAGAGATACGGGAGCAGAAGGAACAGAAACGATCATTTTATTAGCAATCACAATATATCAACCTCAGTATTTAGGTTGGGTGTCACAACACAGACAAGTGTTGCTGCAGTTGGAGGACCTGGGTTTAAATCCTACCATGGATACTCAGGCAGTCACAACATTGGGGCATCTGTTGCCATTTCTGTAACAGTGAGTGGGGGCTGGATTATACGGTCTCTGGTGGCCCTTCTAAGCTCTAGATCTATGATTGGATGAAAAAACCTAGACAACACTTCAAAAATATTCAGTAAAATGGCAGATCATATCAACAGCAGAAGCAAGCCAACAATTTAAGTCATTAATCACTACAAAGAATTAAAACCATGAGGCATAAATCAATGACATAAAAGGTTATAAATATGATTACATAATATACATGGCTATTAATGATCAATATTGTTAAATGTATAAGATATACATATAAATGTATATATGAATAAATATGTAAGATGATAATCACAGAATATAACTGAGTAACTACCTTATCACTAGGTAGTTGAAAACTTGGCACTTTAAAAGAACGTGATTCATGTCCCTTACCACATAGTTCCTATTATCAGGACTCAATGAATTATAATTCACAAAATTACAAAATATTTATCTGGTAGCAGATGTAACAAACTACACATAATCACTGCTCTAGAACTGAATCAAGAAAAACTAATAGGTGACATAGATGGGATCTTTCCTATATAAAAAGAAAAAGCCAAGAAGCCATTCTTATTGGGGCTCCCCACACCCTTCACAAAGTAATCCCTGGGTCACCCAGACAGCTAACAGAAACTCACCTCAAGACACAAGCTAAGAATTTTCAGCTCTACCCATCTCAAGTCTTCATAAAGTCTTTATCAGTTCTAAAGAATATCCTAGAATAAATCTTATTTGGATACATGCAGATTTTTTTTCTTTTATCAAAGTGGAGAAACTATTTTGCTACAAGAACCCTCATGTGGAGAAGTACTTGCCAACAAATGAATAAATTAAAATCAGCAGGAGAAATTCGCTTTTTTGTTTTAAGAGAAACAATCCCCAGAAAATTATCACCAGCTCATTCTATCAAATTAACTTTTTTGACTGCCATATCATACTGCTGACTCATGCTCAAATTAACAGTGGAATAAAATACCCATAAATTTCTTTCACATCACTCTCCCATCTTTTATCTGTATAACCAAATTAAAAGCCAAATTTTAGGATTTCACATTTATCAATATAAAATTTATTTTCATTAGATGGGCCTTTGCTATTAGCCAAAACATTTATGAATATCGTTTCTGTCAACCAGTTAGCTGCTACACACATTTGTGTGGTTCTATATTTGACAAGTTTTTATCCATCCTCAAGTAGATCTGTGATCTCGTCAATTTGGTTGTTCACTTACACAATGAAGACCTCAAAAGTCATTCCCCCAATCTGACCATAATGGTCAAGTGATATAAAGAAAAAAAGATTTCAAAAGAAGAATTGCACACTATTAATAATCATATGAAAGAATGCTATAAATCACTAATAATTAGAGAAGTGCAAATCAAAAGAACCCTGAGGTTTCACCTCACACTCTGCAAATTGGCAAAGAAGACAAATGATGGCAAGAGTCAATGTTGGAGGGACTGTGGGAAGACAGGCATGTTAGTGTATTGTTGGTGGAATTAGGATAACCATTTTGGGAAGCAGTATGGAATTAAGCAGTTAAAGTGACCAAAATGCCCACTCTCATAGACCCAGAGAGTCTACTACTAGCCTTATTATACTTCAAAGCCAGCCATTCACTGATTTAAAAAAAAAGTTCCTACATATATAATGGTTGGTTCTACTGATCTTTCTTCTCTTCTTCCTCTTTTTAAAAATATTCTTTGTTAGATCCAAATTTTGGGAACAAGCACTCACTCTTCAATAAAACCTGCTGGGAAAACTGGAAAGCAGTCTGGCAGTAACTAGGCATAGATCAACATTTCACATCATATACCAAAATAAGCTCAAAATTTAGAAATTTAGAAATAAAGGTGAATAAGAAATAAAGGTGAATATAATCAAAGTAGAGGAGCATGGAAAATGCTCTACAGATGACCAGCTCTATGGATAAGGGAGGAATTTATGACCAAACAAGAGACAGAGAAGACCATGGGAAGCAAATCAACCATTTTGACCAAAAGAAATTTAAAAGGTTTTGCACAAACAAAACAAATACACTCAAAATTGGAAGAAAACAGGAAAAAATTACAGCAAGTTTCTCTGACAACAGCCTCATTTGGAAATGAGCTAGTTTATAAAAAGTAGAGCTATCCCCCAAATGATACTTGGTCAAAGGATATGGAGAGGTAATTTTCAGAAGAAGAAATCAAAGCTATCAATAATGAGATGAAAAAATACTCTAAATGATTAATAATTAGAAAAATGCACATTAAAAAACCTCTGAGTCTCACACCTCACATCTATTATATTGGTTAACATTATTAGAAAGGAAAATGACAAATGCTAGAGAGGATGTGGAAATATTGGGATATGAGGTGAAACTGTGAACTGGTCTAACCATCATGGAGAGCAATTTGGAACTATGCCCCAAAGACTACTAGGTCTAAATCCCAAAGAGATCAAAGAAAAAGGAAAAGGACTCATATATACATAATTATTTATACCAACTCTTTGTGGTGGTAAAGAATTGGAAACTGAAAGGATGGTTCAGTGGTTGAATGAATGGCTGAATAAGCTGTGCTATAAAACTGTGATGGAATACTATATGCTATAAGACTGGTAATCATCTCTAGGTCAGGATGAGGAGGAAGGGAAGAAAAAAAAGAAAAAAGAAATGTACACAATTACTTTCTTATATATCTAAAAGAATTATCAAATTGTATGTAATAGATTTGTAGTTTCATGGACAATCATCTTTTTATTATATGCTGTTATGGAAATGTTTGTTTCATTACATAAATTAAAAATTAAATAAAAATTTTTAAGAAAAGAAACAATGAGAAAAATGGTTTCAGAAAAACCTGGGAAGACTTAAATGAACTATTACAGAGTAAAGTGAACAGATCCAGGAAAACAGTAATATTGTAACAATGATCAATCATGAGAGACTTGGCTATTCTGATTAATACAACGATCCAAGACAATTCCAAAGGACTTGATAAATGCCTTCAGAGACAGAACTAATGAACTCTTGAGTACAGATTGAAATATTTTATTTTTCTTGTCTTTTTTTTAACATGGTCAATGTGGAACTATGTTTTAGATGACCTCATGTGTATATTGGTCAAATTGTTTGCCTTCTCAATGGGTGGGTGTGTGACTGGAGGGAGAGAAAAAGTATGAAATTCAAAATTTTTAAAAATATATTTTATTATATATATATTTAATTATATTATATGTAATATATTATATAAACACAATACATATATATTAAATATATACATGTGTATATATGTATGTGCATGTGTGTATGTGCCTGTGTGTGTATGTATATATGTATGTATGTATGTATGTATGTATGGTGCCAAGGAAAATTCAGGTGATGTGAAAAAAATATCACTAAAATTTTATTTATTTTTTAAAATGAAAACCATAAACCCATGCCTGCTCAGACAATATGACTCTTTTCCATATTCTCCTATCAGTTTGCCATAGGAAGTGCACCCAAGTTCCTGAGGACTTTCTTACTTTCTTCTGAGAGTATGAGGGTTTGTCTACCTGCTCTCCTTAACCACAATCACATGGCCAGTCTATGTTCTTTTCTGATTATACTTCCCTGATGATATCCTTGACTCTAGCTCTTTAAAGTTCCTTATTTGTTACATGTTGAAACCTTCTCACATCCACGACATACTTGTCTATTGCCCTTTGTATAATACTTATTTTTAGTTACTCATTGATCATAATGCTCCATGACATGTAGTTATACAATGACTGTTTAGTATTAGTGTTAAAAAGAGAAACTGAGGAGAAATCTGTGGTCAATAAAGGAGCTCTGCAATTTCCTAAAGGATATCCAGTTCATTCTTCTATTTAGTTCTGTCCGATGGACAAGTTGTATAGGTTGTCCGTCTAACTAACTATATGCATGAATTAACCAATAGATATCCATTTAGTTTTTCCCATGTGGATTATAAGAATGAAATATTCTGAGTAGAAACATCTCTTCTAGGATAACACAATCCTGACCTATTCACAGAAGTTTCTGATAATGAAAAATGGATGAAAGGTCACTGATATATGCTCTCATATAGGAATTTAACCAATAAAAATCAATTATCATAACAAAGGTTTCAAAAGAGCCTAAAAATTACTTTATTCACTAAACCCTTGACTCACTTTCCAAGAAAGGAGAGAAGGCAGCCAAGGAGATGAGTTTAAAATGGAAACTCATTTGTAAAATTTTAAGGGGAAGGAAGATGGAAAATTATTAGTTAGTACCTCATAAAAAAGACAGAAACAGTAGAAAATAAATCCATTTTTTAAAAGAGAGTTTGCTAAGACACACACGTCTACGCCATCTCTATATCATTACTACAACCACTGAATGGAATAGGACCAAAGTAGAGCCCTAGCTCAACTCCACTACAGACACTCAAGGTGATATTAGCTATCACTCTTCGGGGCCCCTCATTTAGATCAACTGATATACGTTGTAGGCACTGTTAGGCACTACAGCAGTGGTTCTCAACCTGTGGGTCACAATCTCTTTGGAGGTCAAACAACCTTTTCATAGGGGTCACAGGGGTTGCCTAAGACCATCAGAAAACACATATTTCCAATGATCTTATGAACCAAGACACCACTCTGCTATCTGTCTCCAGGCGGATCTACCCACACGCAGATATGCCCACATACGAGTGTAAAAGGATCATGGCATTAGGAAGGTTGAGAACCACTGCACTAGAGAAACAATCTCTAAGGGCTTCTAACCTAACAGAGGAGACAAGTATTTATGTAAATACATACAGAATAACTATAAAATGAATAAGTATAAATATATTCAACATAGTCAGGGAGGAAGGGTACTACCAGTTGGTGGGGAATAAGGAAAGGCTCTAGGGAGAAGATATGCTTGAGCTACATCTTGAAGAAAGAGAGGGACTCAATGAGGTGGAGGTAAAGAGGGAATATATTCCAGGCAGGGTAGATAACCAGTATGAGGACATGGAAACAATAGATAGAATACTGTATGTAATGAAAAAAGAGAACATAAGTTTGCCTACATAGCAGAGTATATTAAGAGAGTAATATCAAACGATATTAGAAAGCTAAATTGGTAGTCAGGTTGTATAGGGGTTTAAAAGCTAAACAAAGGAGTTTGTGTTTTATCTTACAGGCAAGAGACTTTGGAGTTGGTTGAGTAGGGGAGTTATAGTCAGAGCTTAAGGAAAATTAGGCTGGCAACAATGTGTATGATGGACTGTAGTGGTGAGATGGGCTTCAAGTGGGGAGATGAGTTAGGAAACTATTTCACAATAATCTAGGCAAGAGTTGATGAGGGCATGATCTAAAGTGGTCGTTATATGAGTGGAGGGAACGGATGGCATACAAGAGGTATTACGAAAGCAGAAACAGAAAGATGTGGCAACTGATCAGATATATGCGGTGAGGAAGACTGAGGAGAAAAGGTTAATGCCAAGATTAAAAACCCTACATTACAGACACTAAACTGCCTTCAAAAAAATAGGAAAGCAAAGAAAAGGATAGGATTTAAGGATAAAGAATTTTTAGATACGTTTAAGTTTGAAATGTCTCCAAAACAACCAGTTTGAAATGTCCAAAAGGAAATTAATTGATGGTACATGACTGAAGCTCAGGGGACTGGGATTGGACATGTATTACAAATCTGTTTACCTGTATTACAAACCAATCTATATATGTAATTTTGGAAAAATAAGGCATATACTAAAAGAGTAACTTTTTCTTTCATTCTACACCTTTATCCTGATCATTATTCTGAAAACCTGCTGTTCACCCTTAGCTCAAGCCACACTATCCTCCAAATTACTTCACCTCTCCTTTCTTTTCCATCTACTTCTAAGAAGCAAAGTCACCTTGCCTCCTTCTTTACAATTTCTTCACCCCTTACTTCAAGAATCCAAACTATACTATAGGCATGAAATGTTCTCCTCCTTAAATTTATAAGTTTGTAAAACTCTTCCTGTCCAAATGTCTATTAACAACCAATAAATTAGCAGTAATTTATTTAATGGAGAATAACTATCCTCATTTTCTTTATAAATTAGCCTAGAAAGAAGAGTGTAAATACAAGTTGTCCCAAAAGTGTTAGTTACATTTAAAACTTTAGCAGCTTGATTTTAAGCTTTCACAGCATAAAATAGCACTACAATTTTAAGGACACCCTGTATGAGCTTAAATATATACATTATTAAGTTCAAATAACACGTTTTACATATTAAAAGGCCCTAATAAGGTCAATATTACCATCCAGATTAATTATCAGACAATCAAACAATGTGCTAAATATTGATGGAAATCAGTTTTGGATTTATGGAAATACACAAATACTTCACTATCAAACTATCCTTAGAGTTGATACTATGGAATCATACAATAGGTGAAATATTAAAATGGGGTGCTTCTGATATATCACATTAGATCCCAGACATACTTTTCTCATAAAACAATCCTTATCTACAATAGGAAGCATTATTCTAAGGCTCTGGTATCAAACTACACTATGTGGTATGGAAATATTTTCCATGTCTCCTGATGGTATCAAAGTGCTCATGAAAGCTTTGGCATTGTCCTATTTACCTGAGTTCAGGGATAAACTATCTACAGCTCAATCTCAGCTATTTCAGGATCAGTTTGGCTGTGTTCAGACAGGATCATCACTAGCTTGACCAGAAACAATGAATTTCTCAGCAACAGTAAACTCTCAAAGATCACTTCCTAAGTCATAAAGGAGATGTTACCTGCATTGATAGAAAGAACCCACAGCAATAAAAAGTTACAAAGTCTTAAACTATTGAGAGATGTCTAGTAGTAGTAGTATGGGTGATAAGAATGAAAAATCAGCAATTTAAAAGGGAAAAAAAAAGCACTACTTAAGAAAGTTAGGAAAATGTCACTCACTTATATAATACAGGTCTGTCTTGCAGGGCTTCCATTGCTTGGGTAAGTACTGGAGATATATCACATGATTCTTGTGTCAAACTCCTGCATTCACCTAAAAACAATCAATTCTCTATATAACATATATATAAAAATATAATAACTATTATATATAATAGTTATATATGTAAACATCAATTTTTTCATCTTTTTTTAGGGCAGCTGGGGTTAAGTGACTTGCCCAAGGTCACACAGCTAGTTTTTTGTGTTAAGTGTCTGAGGCCAGATTTGAACTCAGGTACTCCTGACTCCAGGGCCGGTGCTCTATTCACTGTGCCACCTAGCCACCCCTAAACATCATATTTACATATATAAATATTGCATATTTATATAATACATATATAAAAATAGCTATTTTGAAGATTGAGTTCAATAATATGTCCTTTGTTCAAACAAAAAGCCACACTATATATATATATATACAGGATAACTCTAGATGTCTAATTTCACATCAAACTTTACAAGTAATAACTAACACGATAATGCCTGAAAAGTTCAAAAACTAGTTTAACTTTCAACTAAACTAAACTTTCAAACTTTGCAATCAAGATCACTGAATTATTACACAAGTTTAGGTTACCACAAATGCTATAAAACTTCCATTTTTAAGCTAGAAAATTTCAAATGGAAATTTGCCAGATGAAAAGGCATTGTGAAAGCCACAAAACATTATAATGCTTGTATACTGAATGAAGTTCTTGCCTTCAAAATAGAACACACAACTTTTAAACAAGATGGAATTAATAGATATGCAAATAATAACTGGTGATAAAATAAATAATTGGCAATAAAACAACATGGCTATAAAATGGTTAACTTGAAGAAACTTGATATTATTTCTTTCTAATTCAATTCACTCCAGTCAAAATTTACCGAGTAGCTTCTTCAAAAGAATGTATGGAAGAGCCTAATTTTTGTTCCCAGCATAGTCTGGGATAGAGTAAGCATCTAACAATTTTTTGCTTGTTTCACAGGGTACACAAAGAAATATAAGATGTGGCTCTTCCTATGAAATGTCCAATATTTAAACACAGGCACATGAAAAGTTCAATAACAATAAAAGGCTAGAACAATTATTAGCTGTTACCATAGGCAAAACACTTCACCACTCTATGCCTCAGCCTTCCCTATGTAAAATGAGAATAGGAACATATGATATAGACTTTAAGCTGGATGATATCTTAGATGTCATCTGATCCAACTCCTTTTACAGATGAAGTCTATAGTTCAGAGAGACTAAGAGATTTACCCAAGGTCTCACACAAAGTACTTGGCAGAACCAGGAGTTAAACTCAAGTCCCCTGACTCCAAATCCACAGCTAGTTTCCCTGCATCATTTCATCTCCCTAATAATAATAAAATTTTGTAGAGCTTTAAAGTTTTCATTATTTCATTTGAGCTTCTCAACATCCATACAATGTAGGTAAGTTCTTTCATTTCCTATGTCATTTGCCATTGTTGGAGGGAAAACTCTGCAAATCTTAAAAGTATTATAGAAAAATGGGTTGGAACTCCATACATCTGTTACTTATTATGTTAATTAATCAAGAACATTTATAGAGCTATCTGCATGTACTTTTCAGTATTAGACTCTTACCATGATCTACCAATCACTTATTAATTGCCTACTATGTGTCAGTGACTATATTAAACACTGGGTATACAAAGAAAAACAAAATCAGTCTCTGTCCTAAAGGAGCTTACAATCTAACAGGAAAGCCAACATGATGACAAACACATATAAACAAAATATACACAGGAAAAATTGGAGATAACCTGAGAAGTTGCTAGCATTAAGGGAGCCTAGGAAAGACTTCTTGCAAAAGGTGACATTTTTATTGAAACTAAACTTAATTACTTGCCATTTATCCCCTTTATGTGTAGTAGTAGGCATATTTTCAGCTCTTGTATCCCCTCATGTAGGTCTTTGGGGTACCACCTTCTAGCTTCCTCATCTGATTGTGTAGAATACTAGGCAATTTTTAAAAGTTCTGGGATTACAAATCTGGCCCTGTGAGTACTAAATGCATCACTGACCCCAGTTAAAGGGCCAAGGAAACAAGATAATTCTTGTGTTACCCCAGCAATTTACAATTGTTCTGAGATCTTTGGAATATTTTGTTCCTTCTGAAGAGACAATAAATATTACAGTCACAGACAATTTTCAAGGGTATATGGCAGTGGTCTTCTGATCCAAATATTAACTTTGGGAAGCTCCTAGGATGCTTCTATTCTTGTGTTCAATAATGCAGGTTAACCTAAGCCCTTTTGTCAGAAGCACCTTTATAGGTTATTTCTGTCCCCCATGATGCAAACACTGAAAGGTTGTAGAGGGTACAGGAGAGTTTTCAATCATTTAAATCGAGGTATGGATTCAATGAAAACTTCTTCCACCTGAATTTACAGGTTTAATAAGGAAGTTATATGGACAGTGAGGGGCAGTGATGGGGTTAGGGTCCCATAGTTAATGTGTCACAGACAGTATTTGAATTCAGGGTTTCTTGACTCCAGTTCCAGCACCTTATCAATTTTGCCATGCTTCTCTGTCAAGTAGGCTGGTTTCTGGATATGTGGATAAAGTAAGGGTCAAAAGGAATTTGAAAAAATAAATATTCTGAGATGGCAGTTTTCCCTGAATTAGTTGTTCAGATTTGCCCACAGTAATCTTATTTGTGTGATGTTCTTCAGGTTATGATCAATTTATTTTATTTCCACACATGAGGTATGACTTTTATCAGTGCTTGGATGATTAATTTTTTTCCCTTACTGGTAGTATTTTTTGTATACAATAAAAATTCAATCTTTTAAATTTTTGTCTTATGAAATTTTGTCTTATGAAACTAATTTTTTTTTGCTGAATTGTACAGTATCTGGTACATGCTACATTTAATAAGTGCTTAATGAATCATGAAACTCATTTGTTTTTACTGAATATCAGTGTCTGACACAATGTAAGGCACTTAATAAGTGTTTATTACATTGAAAAAAGATTATTTTCTCTTCCAACATTAGAAGCTAATTTTAAGCACACAGATATTGAGATTGTTCAAATACTCCAAGTGCTGTGAACTTCCTTGATTTATAGTCCTCACGTAAGGTAAAAATACCCTTTATGAATAAGATTAGTTACATCTACCAACATACGCCAGAGCAAATGCCACAGGTAGTAACTGCCTTGCCTTACTGTTCTAAATTAGACTATTTGTACATAGGTGCAACTGTTTGGAAACCAACAATATATGATAAAATAATGCAAACAAAGCATTTATTATACTAAAAAAAAAGGTAGATAGTATGAGATAAAATCTTTACGAAAGAATATATGACTATAAATTTCAAAATTGGGCTAAACTGAAGATCAGTGAGATTCAGTATTTTAAAATTATTTTTTTGGTGAAAAAACTAAATATGACAAATTCTTAAGAGTCTATCACAAAATCTGAAACTCAAGTGACTCTAGAACTGAATCTTGTAACCTAAAAGTTAACAAACAAGTCAATAAAATAAAATTAAATTTAAAAAAAGAGTCTATCACGGACATAATTTTTAGTTCAGTATAGAGTCAGAAATAACTTAATATTTTTTATGAACCTCAATTACATGAAAAACAAGCAACTTACTTTGAGCCCATCTGTAAAGTCGTTCATAGGAAGTTTCTTGAAGCAAGGCCATCTGTTCCATAATTTCTAGACTAAACCATTTAAAACATTTATTACAATTATATAAGTGTGAAGCAATAGCTACATTTAAAGATCTAACTAAAAAGATGATCAATTGTAAAACCATGTTTTTGTCATTTTATATGAGCAGTAATGCTTTATCATGCGTAAAATATTCTCACTTAAATACTGTCAATTATATATGCTATTTTGTTTCTCAAAAGTAAAATTCAATCTTAAACATTTCAAGAGGCAATATATACACTGGCTTCTTCTATTCACAAAAACAATACCATCTATCACTAACTCACACTGTTGTACCAAATATTATTTTTTAAAGAATTAAGAACAAGTGAAAAGAAAAGCAGGGCTGTCAAAAGCAATATAAAAGTATTTATTTTATTACTAAATTTACTTACCCTGCAGTTTGTTGGTTTGTTCGCAAGAGGACTTTGACATCATTATGAATTTGTTTTACTCTTCCTAATGCCTTGAAAAAATCCTAAAAATAAAAATTTGATTCTTTAAAGCATGCTAATTTTTGCCAAAACTCCACATACGCAAGCTAAAATGTGACTTTAGGGGCCACACATAAACATTCTTTCATCTACTTTATGAAATCATTCTGACAACATCAAAACAGAATTAACATCTCCCTCTTCTGAACTCAGAGAATTTCAAAGTTAGAAGGGACCTCGGCCTTCATTTAACCCAACCCACAACCAAAAAAGAATCTTCCTCTACAAGATACCAAAAAAAAAAAAAAAAAAAAAGGAGTTGACTAGCCTTTTCTTGAAGAATGTTAGAAGACACAATCATAATACTTTGATGGTTTAATGGATCTATGATCTCCTCAATGTGTATACTTCTTTGAACAATCAGGATTGCCACCCAACTAAACCTTTTCATCTCCTATGTCTCATTTGTGTTTTCCTGTGAAACCTCTTTGTTTTTACATATAAGGACCAAAACGCCAGGGGCGTTTCTCTAGTTGTCTTGGCATAAGAGAGAACTATACAGGCTGTTTATTAGTTAATCATCACTCTTGCCACATGACTGGCTCATCTACATTTCTTTTCATAAATCTGAAAGCATCCCAAATATCCTGTGCACTCATGCAAATTCTTGGTTAGTAATATGCAGCTTCTTCCTGTCCTCTACATGCTTCTCCACATGCCTGGGCTAACTTTCAACATAATTCTTCAGAGACTGATATCCCAATGTTGGTAGCCACAGAACATCACTGGAAGAATACTTTATTTAGGATGATAGACAGGGAGCTGGAAGGCATCTCAGATGCTAAAGAATCCCGTTTTCCCATTTTAGAGAGGAGGATATTGAAGTTCAGGAAAGTTTAGTGATCTGTCCAATGATCCAGAGGTCGTGTCAAAGGAAGAATATCCAGAATATCCAAAGGAAGAACTCTTGTCCTCTGAGTTCAGAGTTATCCTCTTGTTAAAAAAAAAAAAAAAAAGATGGTGCTTGGCTTCAGGGAAAATTTTGGAATCCTCAGAACAGTGAATTTTCTCCAAAGGAATCCAACCCACTCTTCTTTTTACTGATGGTCCCAGCATACTGTCCATATGCCATGTCTATCAAAAATATATGTACTTAGAAGAACCTACTCTATGGGTTGTTTATCCAAATGTACATCACAGTCTGGACCATGTGGTTTTTCAGTGAGGACAGATAGGCTGAACATTTTTCAGTGATTATTGGTCCTTATTTAGAAGTGATCCATCTTCTTTATAGGCTCTCTTCTAATAAAGGATCTCCCATACATATAGAAATATTATATGATTCCTTGAAACATACAACAACAGAGATAACTTTGTTCTATCACCTGACTAATAAGGTTAAGTAAGGTAGAAAAAATATACTAATATTTTTGGTACTATGATAGGAGGTGGCTAGCATAGAGCTCAAAGGGCCTACTGGTCCCTATCTACAAGTACCACTTATAGATAGCAAATTGGTATTCATGCTGTTGATTGCTAAATTGCTAAACATGTTATTCATGAATGGCATGGTTCTGACCTTATCAAGCCCTGCAACATGACAAGGCTTCAGAAATGCAGCTATTACCATACAATTTAGCACCTGCTTTGATGAGTATTGTTAGTTTGCCATTTTTCCCAACTAAGTTCTTCAGGAACAAGAACCATGCTTTCTTTCACTTTCATATTCTTCACACAGCTTATTTAATCACGGTGCTAGGAATAAAGCAGGTGCTCAATACAGATTTGTTAACTGATTACTTAATTATGATAGTCAAAATTTTTTCCATCTATGGAAATGTTCTTGCCTTTATAACTTTCACATTAACTCACTAGCATTCAGCTAATGAAACAGACATTTGTCTTTTCTTTTTGTTGTGGAGAGACAAGGTGGGAGGGAGAAATAAATAAATGGTTGATAATTTTTAAGAAATAAAATTTAAGGGGCGGCTAGGTAGTGCAGTGAATAGAGCACTGGCCCTGCAGTCAGGAAGATCTGAGTTCAAATCTGGCCTCAGACACTTACTACAAAGCCAGCCATGTGACCTTGTGCAACTCACTTAACCCCATGGCCCTGCCTGCCCCTCTCCAAAAAAAAAAGGCAAAAAAAAAAAGAAAGAAAATGTAATTGAAAAAATACCTAGTTTAAACAGGTAGAAACCAAAAAGGAGGTACTTATATCAATTGTAGTTTACATTTGATACTTTAAGAAAAGTGGCAATGAGCAGGGAAAACATGCAAAGCACAGAAGATGATGGCCTATGTAGTACTGCAATGGTAATGAAATTTAAAGATCCCTTTGTATTGGAAAGCTAAGAGGTACTTAGCACCTAGTTTAAATTAAGCCTCTGTTAAAGAAACAGAAGGTATGAACTCCTGTTGCTGATGTAACAGGAAGGGTCTGAAAAGTGAGGAGTAATACTGTATATAAGGAAAAGCACCAGAGAGGGAGAGGGAGAACTCCTTGGGATAAGCTTCGTGGAGGCAGAAGCAGTTGCAGCTAGGTAGGCTGAAGAGGAAAGGCCCAGGTTGGAGAGAATGATTTTGATTTTGGGAACCTGGGTGAAGTGATACTGATTCTGGGAACCAGCTGGAGCTTCTCCTGAGAGCTGCCAAAGACTGAGAAGGCATGACTGTGATACTGGTACTTTGCATGAATCTGTTTGTGGCTTTGTTAAGCCTTGACTTCTTGGAAACAGGAACAGCATGGAGTGCTGGACAAGGAACTGGGAGCTTTCTGCCTTTGAATCCAGGTGATAATTTGGTGAATCCAGGTAGGAGCTAGGACCATGGAAGAAGATCCAGGGAATATGAGAGCCTACTCCAAGTCAAGCTAAAAGAAGACTTTACTTGGATACTGTGTACTGACTGAGAAGACTGTAACTTATTTGTAACTGAGGGGTGGATGGCCTGTGTATTTTACACTACCCCTTCAGAGAATGCTGAGTAGTAACTGATATTATAATTTAGTGTGCTCCATGAGTGGAGAACTTTGACTTCTGTATTTTGTGACCCTTAAGGAGGCAAGCCTCCTTAAGGAAGATTGAAGGAATGAGTTGATTGAATGACTGAGTAACTAAGTGATTGATTGACTAAATCATTATACTTTGTTCAAAACCATGTGACCACTGTGGCTAAAAAGTATGTGGCCATTTCTGTAATAAATTGTGAATGCTGTATTTTGATTTTCTGTGATAAGCTGTAACACTGTGAATGCTGTACCTTGATTTTCTGTGAATGTTTTGTTCTGATCTGTTACTGAATAGAATGTTCACTATACTGTATCATCAAAACCATGAAAAGCTGTTCACAATAGCATTCTTCTTGAAAGCTTTACAAGTACACATTTGATACTTTATATGACTTCATATTTACAATTGATATTTTCTATCAAGAAAATCCTCAAGGTGGCTAGGTGGTGCAGTGAATAGAGCCAGCCCTGGAGTCCAGAGGACCTGAGTTCAAATCTGCCCTCAGACACTTAACACAAGCAGTGTGACCTTGGGCAAGTCACTTAACCCCAATTGCTCTGCCTTCCCCCTCCAAAAAAGCAAATAATAATACTGATAATAATAATAAAATTTTATAAGAAATGAGGAGCAGACAGACTTAATAATAACCTGCGGAGACTTATATAACCTGATGCTGAGTGAGAAGAACAGAACTAGGAGGAATTTGTACACAATCACCGACACAATGTATACGTGGTGACTAACTTCAATAGACTGGGCTTCTTTCAACAATATAAGGTTATAAGACAACTCCAAAAGGCTCAAGATTGAAAGAGATATCCACATCTGGAGAAAAAGATGCAGAGTCTGAATGCAGACTGAAACAAACTACTTGCTCTGTTTCTTCTTGTTGTTTTGTTTTGTTTCCTCTTTCCCACTGATTATTCCATCAGTTACAATCCTTCTTTACAACTTGACTAATGATTAATGGGAAGATATTTGTAGATCCTGTATCCGAGTGCACGCTGCAATGACTGGGTGGGAAAGGAGGAGTAGAAAATCTGAAACTCAAGGGACTGTGGAACTGAATGTTGTAAACTGAAAGTAAATAAACCAATTTAATTTTTTTTTAATCCTCTAATTTCTTTGGCTGCAAGTTAATTTTTTTTTTTTGGTACTGGACTCAGTAGATAGTAAAAGCAGTTGATGACAGCTTGCACTACAGTAACTACCTATGTTTCAAGACAGATACAACTCCTTATTTAGCATCTTCCATAGTCAATTTATCTCAATTGCTTTCATCTTTCTTTGATGGTATTGTAAGTCATCTATATTGTTCTTGGAGTATTTCTTGTACTAGTCTCATAGCTTCTAAGTCAATGAGAAAACAGCACATGCAGACTTGCTAGCCAGACAGTGGACAAAAAAACCCCCTGTAATTCACACATAATACATATTCACAAATACACTAACAATACAATTATCTTTAAAAAGATTTCATCTAATGATATTTGTCATTACAAAAGGTTGTTCTTGAGTCCATAAAATAAATATGAAAGTCAACAATACTATAAGAAAGTTCTTTGAAGACAAGTATCTTGCACTATATTTCTTCATATACTCCAAAGTATTATATCAGCTATATATGTCAGTATATATGTCAGCTCTCATTAAATATCTGGATTCATTACTTATAAAGTAGCCTAATCAAAAAGAAAAAACAAATCCCACAGTAATTCCATAAAAATTAAAAAATAAATACATTTGTACAAATTAGCACTTAGTTTATATGTTATAGCAGAGGTTCTCAAATTTTTTGACCTCAGGACCCCTTTAAACTTTTAAAAGTAATTGAGTACCTCCAAAGAGCTTTTTGTTTGTGTCACATCTATCAGTATTTGTCTTGTTCTAATTTTTTAAAGTCTTAGTATTATGAAAACATTTTGATCTGCTGATCCCTTGAAAGGGTCTTAGAGACCCCATGAAAAGGTCTTAAGGACCCCCAGGAATCCCTGGACCTCACTTTGAGAACTTCTGTGTTTTAGGATTTCATTAATGCTTAGACTATATTGGTATTTTATAAAGCACAAAGTGGAGAAAAGTGGGACTTCCTGGCACAAGGAAATCATTAAAAGACAGGGAAAACAGAATCTCAAGAAGTTTCAGTGAAGAGGGCTTTGGATTTAGACTCAAGAGTGATCACTTGCTAATAGAAAAATTTTAGACAAAGTAATATCTCTGGGCCTCAGTTTCCTTATCTATAGTCAGTATAGGTTAGATTAGATCACGTTTAACACTCATCCTAACCTAAATCCACTATTCCCTGATCACAGAGGTTATATTTGGGAAAACAAAGAAGAGAAAAGAACAAAGACTCAATACTAGAATAAATTATGCATCAGGGAGACAGAACACAGTCTGTTAGCTGTAACTAAATAGGAAAAAGGTCAAGAGACTGAAGAGAATGCAAGGATAAAAAGTAATGATTATAAAGAAAGATAATATTGTATAAATTAAAAGTCTATTCACATGCCAAAAAATCCCTGAAGAAATCTTAATTTAGGATCCATGATCTTGGTTGTTGCTGTTTTTAATGTGTTTTCTTTTGTTTTAAGGGGGGAAGGCAAGGCAATCGGGGTTAAGTGACTTATCCAAGATCACACAGTGTGTCAAGTATCTAAGGACAGATTTGAACTCAAATCCTCCTAACTCCAGGGTCAATGCTCTATTCACTGCACCACCTAGCTACCCGTTTCTAATGTTTTGATAACCATATTTCAATATAATTGGTTTCCTTTATAATCTTTAGTACTTTATTTTATGCTCTTAAAAACATTATTTTAAGAAGAAGGTCTATAGCCTTAACCAAATTACCAAAGGGATTCATGACATCTGGCATATAAGAAAACAAAAATGAAGCAGGTGCTTTACTCAAGAAACTTAGATTCAACTGAGGAAACAGTGGCTACAAAGAGAAGTTGATACAAATAAATAAAAAAAATTATAAAGTAATTTCAGGTGTGGCTAAGAACTGAGGGATCAGAAAGGTCTTATATAGGAGGTGATACTTGAACTGAGCCTTGGGAGAAGCCAGGATGCTGAAAGGTGGAAATGAGCTGGGAGAACATGCAAAACACAGAGGATGATGGCCTATGAAAAGGCATGGAGACAGCTGATGGAGTGTTGTGCATGCGTATTATTAAGTTGGCTACAACACAGAATAGTGAAGAGGAATTATGTGAAATCAACCTGGAAGCAGAAGGTGTTGGGAAGGGTGGGGAAGGGAACCAGCATTTATCAAGTGCCCATAATGTGCCAGGCACTGTGCTAAGCATTTTTACAAATATTTTCTCATTTGATTCTCATAACAACCCTGGGATACAGATGTTATTACTACTTATATTTGATGAGGAAACTGAAGTAATTAGAGGTTAAGTGACTTTCCCAGGGTCACATAGCTAATAAGTATTTGAGGCTGGATTTGAACTCTGGTAGGTCATGATGCCTCCAAATCCAGCTCTATCCACTATGCTACCTAGTTGCCTCCAGAGGAAAGAATATAAAAAAATACCTCCGTCTATTCTTTTGCAGAGGTCCTGTAAAGCCAATCAGCAGTAGATTCCTGAGAGAATGCTACTGTGAAGAGCTTTTAAGATTTGGATTACAAAGTATTAGTGAACACTCTGTTTATTTCATTATAAATCTTTATTCAGTACAATGTTCACAGTTTCAACAGTTCACAATATT
>CM053596.1:75640462-75658441 GCA_028646575.1 Pseudocheirus occidentalis | reverse complement strand
AGTTATTTGCTTCCATTTGCTCCACTCTAATTCTGAAGGAATTATTCTCTTCAGAAAACCTTTGAGATTCTTTTTCCATCTGTCAAATTCGACTTTTTAAGGCATTCTTCTCCTCATTGGCTTTTTGAGCCTCTTTTGCCGTTTGATATAATCTATTTTTTAAGGTGTTATTTTCTTCAGTCAGGTTGTTTACTCTCTTTTCAGGATTTTCTTGCATCGTTCTCATTTCTCTTCACAATTTTTCCTCCACATCTCTTATTTGGTTTTAAAAATATTTCTTAAGCTGCTCTATGCTTTGCAACCAGTCTACCTTTTTCTTGGAAGCTCTTGGTGTGGGAGTTCTGACTGTGTTGTCCCCCTCCCATTCCATGCTTTGATCCTTCCCATCCCCCAAAAAGGAATCATAAGTTGCATTGCTGGGTTTGCTTTGCTTTCCCTGCCTGCTCATGTTGCCAGTCAGTTACGTGACTTTTGGGCTCAGTAGAACTCTTCTTCCAGAGGGGAAAACTCTATCCCAAATCCCTGGGGCTTTTGCAGCTGCTGGGGTTATTAGGAGGATGCTGTAGCCCCCACCAGCTTTGGCTCACTGAAAATGCACCCCAGGACCACCACCTAAGACCACAATCTGGATCCAGGCTGCTCAACGCAATAGCAGTAAGCCTCTGTATGATCACTTGGCCCTGCTGCAATCTGCAGTCTAGGAGCTTTGAAGCAGTCACATGGAAGTGGCGGCAGGGCCGCTGCTTCTGCTGCTTCCTTGCCCTGGAGGCAGTTCAGCCTGACCACTTTTCTACTCCGAATTTATCTGAGTTCCACTGACCTTTCACTTAGTCTTCGTTTCTTATGGCTTGATAATTCTGGAAACTGCCACAGCTGCCGATAATCTGCTGTCCTGAAGGCTCCAACCGAGGCTTGTCCTGGTGACCCTGGGGCCAAGAAGTGGTTTCAGGCCAGGCTGGTTTAGGCTCTCAGTGCGCTGTGATGAGCCCTTCCTGTCCTGCCTGCCAAGCTGTCTTCAGTGGGAGATGTGCTTTTCTGTAATTTGTGAGTTCTGGAGCCCTAAAATTTGTTTAGAGTCATTTTTTATGGGTATTTGAGGTGGCTGTGGGGGAGCTACAGAATTTTCCTGCTTCTACACTGCCATCATGGCTCCACCCACTGCTGCTTAGTTTTAACAGCAAATTTTAATTCAATTCACTTTAAAATTTGTTCACCAAAAAAAAGCAACAAGAGTTCCACTTTAAAAAGAAAAACTGTGGCTGGGAAAGAGGAAAAAGAATGATTTAGGATCATTGATTTTATATGAATGATATTTTATACCCCCTTGATTCTTCCCACTTGATGGCATTGGTCTGAGGCCATGAGCTTTGCATTATCCCTAGGTCCAAATCTCTGTTACTCTTAACCTAGCCTGGCCCTCCATTCTCCAGCTACTTCCCAGTTCCTTGATCCTATGAAAATATCTATACTCAAGTCTGTTACCCTTAAACTAGCCCAGCCCTTTATTGTCTGTCATCTGGTAGCTTTCAGCTATTTCCCACCCTTAATCCCATTCTGCAGTCTGACTTCAATCCTGCTCAAGATCCTCCTTAGACTCCTCCTCCAGACCCTCCCCTATTCCCTTCTCTAGACCACTCCCTAGATCCCTTCCACAGTGTTTCTGTATATATGACCCATCTTGCCTCCATGAAAGCACTTAGATTCAGTCTAGCACACTCAGTCTGTGTCAGATTCTTCTGGTCATCACAAGTGCTTAGGCTCCTTAAGAGTCTACCTACTATTGTGAGTCTTTAATAAACTTTGTATTCCTTTGGCTGAGAGAAGGCTTGAGTTGAATTCATTCAGCAGGACCCAGCATGTTGGTATTTTGGTGTCTTAAGCACCCCTAAACCCCAAACCTCAAGATTCCCACCTTCTCATTTAATAGATATAAATGTAGTTTATAAAGATAGCTAACATTTATATAACACTTTCCTTGTTCCAGGCATTTTACAAATATTATCTTATTTCATCCACACAACTCTGGCAGGTAGGTAGGTACTACCTTTATCATCCTTTTACTGGTGAAGTTAAATGACTTGCCCAGGGTCACACAACTAGCAAGTGTCCAAAGCAGGATTTCAACTCAGGTCTTTCTGACTCCAGGTTCAATACTCTATCCTGGAGCTTGCTGATTAGTTATCCTATTCAGCTTGATTAGATCAAGGTCCTGGGCAGTGTCCCCTCTTATGTCATGGTCTTAAGGGGAAGTTTAAGAGAGATAGAAGAGACCTCAGATAAAGAATGGCCTAACAATTAGAGCTATTCAACAGTAATAGATTATCTCTTAAAACAGTTTAATTGGTGTGGGGGTTTGGGAATGGGGAGGAGGGAGGACAGATTTGGCACACATACAAGCCCTATCATGTAGCTTGGCTTTGTTCTGGGAAAATTGTGATGACTTGTAAGGAAGGTGCCTTGGGAAGACTGTGGAGCCTGAACAGAGAATGTCCACAGTAAATTCTCCCTTTGTTGGAAGGGTACAAGTCATAAGAAGTTGCAACTGATGACCTCTAAAGTCCCTTCCAAGGCTGAATCTATGATTAAAAAAAAATTTTAATGACTAAACGACTAAATCTCCACTTACATTTTCCTACACAAAAATGGTGTTTTTCTTTGAGACGCTTTCCTCATTTAAATTGTTTTTAAAAAATTATTCTAGCAAAAAGAAAAGAAAACCAGAAATATATAACTAGGACAAAAATGACTTTTCATGACTCTTTCTGACACCCGTGTTCCAACCCTGAGAGTGTCTTCCTACCAGTTGCTTATAAGTTTCAGTGATGTGCGAGAATTGCAAAGTCTTTGGAGTTAACATGGATGCCTTGGGGGCTGGGAGGAAAGAGAGATGGAGAGAGCTGGTATGAAAGGAAAGGAAGGTTCTTTGTTCTCTTAACTTTGAGACAACCTATGCTTTAAGGTAAATAATCAGTCTTGATATTTTATTCTCACCTTAGGTGCCAAGGAGATTTCTGAGAATATTTGGAACAAAAAAATAGTAGCCAGACTCTGTCATTAGTTCTCAGAGCACAAATTTGGCTCTTAAAATATTCTCTGTTCATGTTTATTAATGCCAAAATAATATCAAAAGGGAGCCAGACATTGTGGCAACAATGAGCCCAAGTCCTTTCCTTCTACACTACTCTGCATAAGAAAAGACGGATGGCCCTCATCACAGTAAACAGATGGACTTCTGTGAACATACCCTTCTTTTCTTCTTGGAAAGTTGCCCCCAAATTAATGTAGGACATTAGGTGAACTGCTGCTAACCAAGTGAAAGGTTCATTGATTTCTGCAACACTGAGTACCATTGAGCTAGACCAGTGGTTCCCAATTCTTTTCCTCTAAGGGCCTCTTAGGAATCTAACTGCATCTCTCCCCCTCTTTCCTCTCTTAAAAAAGAAAAAAAACCCAAACTGTTTCTCATTGGCCCAGTGTCTCTCAGCTGGTGGGAAGAGCCAGAGGTGGGAGACCTTGGGAGCCTGAGATAAAGGGAAAAAGAAGAAAGGCGAATGAGGAATGAGGGCGAGGGGAGGTTCCTACATACCACATTCACTCTCATTAAAGGCTTAGAGCCCCATTTTGGCAACATCAAACCAGGCTCAGATACTCACCCTGTTTACCTGCAAGTGAAAATGTAGATGATAAATTAGAGAAGCAAGGTTGGAAAATTAGAGGGAAAATCCCCCTCAAGGTTCATTATACATTCCAAAAATATGAAAGAGCTATGGACAGCAGAGGGAAAACTGATAGACTGCTAATGAGTAGTGTTGGGTATTTTTTTTGGTAGTATGAGAAGCTAAAGGGGTGAAATAATCCCTTTTTTATTTTATGTTTTAGATCTAGTGAGCAATAGTTTACCAGCTTTCTCCTTCTGACTCACAGCTCAGCACAAGGCTGCCTTTCATCACATGAGCACTCACAGCCATTTTCTCTTTTTATTCGGTTCCTAAGCTTCAAGCTTCTCCCTCACATCCCCCCTTCACTTCCTCTGTCTGGGCTTTGAATAGCTGAAGTGTGCCCACAATATGCTTGTACTAGACACATTGTTACCTCCTTTTCTCCACAGCACCTGTCAGAGTCCCCAGCTTGGGGAAATACCCACACCAGCTTAACTTAACCCTTCCGGGGATAAACCCTCCAGGACAAAACTTTTGCAAGGCTGGGATATTAGGGTGACCGTTACCAGACAACAATGTAATAACAGTGTCAATCGTACCACACAACAAAAATAGGGCAGGCCTCTTTCACCTTAAGAGTGTAGAGAGTTATAAAAGTGTAAAAAAAAACAACCCTGTTTTTATTATCAAATTTGCTCAACCCCAGGACTCAGAGGACTGTGTCTCAAGGATGGGAACATGGAAGTAAAGGAGGCTTGTAGTTAAAGAAAGTCACGTGGGGTGGCTGAGTTTCTAAGCTCCATGCTATTGGCTCAGATGCAATCATTTCCTGGAAGTGTTCTTGGGTTGATTCAGGACAGGACCTTGCCTTAGAACCCTCTGGACTGCCCATGAAAATGGCCTGGCAGAGAGTGATGCATGAGGGCAGATATAAAAAGACCCAAAGGGCTCAGCTTCTAATGCAAACTGGTCACAGTGTTGGGTTAGAGCAGAAAGTTTTTAGGTCTAGTATTAACTATAGATTCTATTTGGGTGATCTAGTTGGAGGTAAAGGTGAGTTCCATTATTGGTGAGACAATGGGGAAGTTAATTTAACTTCTCTCAGCCTTAGCTTCAAATGGGGATTAAAAAATGTACCTATCTCATAGGGTTGTCAAGGTTACAGGCATTTATTAAGTGTGCTAGGCAAAGTGCTAAGTCCTTTACGAACATTGTCTCATTTCATCCTTGCAAAGGATCCTGGGAACTAGGTTAGGAATGAGAAAAGGTTTGCTCTGAATCAGATACTTTACCTGAAAGAGCAGTCCAAGGATTAGGATTTAAAACCTTTGTGACTATGGACAGGAAAAATGGAAAACATCTCCCCCTAGATATCATGCATTCTTCCTATGTTTCCAGTAATTCTGGGGGTGAGATGGGGGTAGTGATTAACTTGACATTTTTTGGCTCATGGGGACACTGAGATTTGGCTCCACCTCCTGCGGACAGGATTGTAAAGTGAAGGTGCCAACCTAACCCTCCCTTCAGAATGGGAGACCACACTGATATCCCAGGACTGGCAATGTTAGGATTTCTTCAGTACCAGTGGAGTTGAGACGCCACCCTTGTTCTCATATGTCCTAACCCTGATACGCCACCGATTCTGGGATGTGTGGTTTATTTGGTATGGTGTGGCCCTGAGGAACCCTCAGTTTCTTGAATTTCTCTATAAGGCATGAAAAAGAACTCTATGAATTTCTGTAGGCAAACCTCACTAAGACCATGCCTGCTTTTTTCTCCCTTCATTCTCAATGTCCCCTCTCATTAATACACCTCCCCCTCATATATACTCCTACATCATGCAAAGATTTTGCATCACAGGTTAGATAACCATGAGGATTCAGCAGCACTGTGATTTGGGATCTCTACCATCTGACTCATCCCTAACCTGTGGTGCTTGGCACATACATACAAATAGTGGATACCCTTTGGTTCTTCAAAACCCAGTAAATGCTAAATAATACATGTTGATTCATTGACCGATTGGACCAGTTGAAACCAGTTGTCCTATGCTTTACAATAGACTGAAGGGTGGTAGGAAGGAGAAAGGACTATCTTTATATTTAGGAGGACAAATGAAAGATGACTTTTTGGGCAAAGTTTAAGCATAGGGACATGCATTTAAAGCTGTACAATGTCCCAATGGTTTTTCATGGAATAAATATTCTAGGACCTGCTGGACCAGAGGGTGGGTATAATCCTGTTCTTGGAGGCTTTTTTGATCTACTTTTGGATCTCTAGCTAGCGTGCAAGCTCAAGAAAAATGATCACCCACTGTCTACACTGGAATACCATATCTATAAAATCAAATTATCAACAAACATCTAGCACTTACTTTGTGCTAGACATTGTACCAAGTACCAGCATTACAAAGAAAGGCAAAAAGAAAGCTGGAAAAATTAAAATTTAAGCAAGAAGAAATAATAGCAGGTCAGCAGTGTAAAGGGGGAAGGGAATGAGTCTAATTCCTCTTTCCTGTCCCCCCCAAAAGGGTTTTGTGCTATAGTAGGAGGCACCATTCACACCTGCAAAGGACCTCCAGCAATTTCTAGAAGTGTAAGTTATGTCTTCCTCTATGTTCTACACTTTTTTTTTCTCGATGGCCTCACACTTCACAGGTCTTCTCCACTCAAGTAGGAAGGTGATTGTTAAGCTATTACCGATGGTCTTTCAAAGCTCATGGAGAGGCAGAGTGGTGTGGTGGAGACAAACTTTGGACCTAGCGTCAGGAAAGACCTAGCTTTGAATCCATACTCCATACTCCAGCCATTCAATCAGAAAGGAGAAAAGTCTGGGGGGAGATGGTGTCAATGAAGGCTTGACAATTCGAGTAAGCTAGGAGACCATGCAATTGATGTTAAAAGATATTGATAATGGAGAAAAGAATTAGGGGGACCATGATAGCTGCTTGGAAGTATTTCAAGGGCTCTCACAGGAAAGAGTAATTTTTATTTGGTTTTACCCTAAAGAGTAGTACTAGGAAAAATGGGTTGAAATTACAAAGAGACATCAGTCTCTTAAGTTTCTTGTATTTCTTAAGTTTCATGTATGAACAGACTTCCCAACAATTCAGCATGCATTTATTAAATGCCACATACATACCTGGCACTGTGCACCCATAAAATCAGCACAAATACTGCTCTTAAGGAGTCTACATTCAATTGTATAGAAAATAATTATCATTTGAAAACACTTTTTATGGTCAAGGGGTGAATAAAACACTTGAAAGAGGTAAAGATTCCTAAAGGCCAAAGTGAAGGAGAGCCTTCCAAGTATGGTGAACAAAGACACAGAGCTGGGGGAATGGAATGTTATAGAGAGGGAATAGCAAGTAGAGTAACTTGGCTAAAATATGTACGAGAGGAAATGATATAAAATTAGTGTGGAATGATAGATGGGAATCAGATTGTGGTGAGGAATCACCATTTTTTTTTTCACTGAGGCCGTAGGCAGCTACTGAAACTTCTTCAATACCAGGAATGATACAGTCAGATACGTGCATTAGGAATATTGATTTGGCAGCAATGTGGAGAATAAATTGGAGAGAGGAGACTAGATGCAGGGGAGCCTCTTTGGGAATGAGATGAACTAGGGCAGTGGCTGTGTGAGTGGAGAAGAGGAAATGAGATATGGAAGAAAAAGAGAGAATACTTGCTGACTGAGGGAATATGGGGAGTGAGGGAAATTGAAGAGTTAAGCAAGGCCCTTAGATAGATTCCTAGGGAATCCAAGCCTAGAAGGATAGCAATGCCTTCAAGCAAAATAGGGAAGTTAGAAAGAATTGAGATATTTTAAGAGGGAGTAAATTATCTCCTTTAAATGGAGGTGGATGACCACTTCTCAGAGGTGTAGATGTATCAGAAAAGCAGTGTGGTTTAGCAGATAGAGACCTGAGTTCAAACTCTACCTGAATAATGTATTAGCTGTGAGACTCTGGCAAGTCTTCTCTGAGCAGTGGTTTTCTCGTCTATATGATGGAGATGAGAACATCACTTCCCTAAAGGGTTCGTTGTGCTGTTCAAATGCAATGATGCATTTAATGCTCACTTTGTAGGCCTTGAAAGTTTATATAAATGTCAGGCATCATCATCATCATTATTATTGTGACCTATTATTATGGCTTCAAACTCTAAGACTGTGTGTTTCCGCAACCACCCTAGTCAGATACATTCCATTATAAAACAAACCTATCCAGAGTTCTCTGTCCAGTGGCAGGAAAGAAGAGAATGTTGTCTGGGCCATCCAAGTTTTAAATGTGGGTAAAGGCACTAAAGTAGGTTAACTTTGACCTGTTAGGGAACATGCCACTACCGGGTCTCCATGATTGTTGGCCACAGAGAGAGACTAATACCCCAGAGAATAAAACCCCAAGAGCCATTTTCACTTTTAGCTTTAACCCTCTTCTTGCTAAACAAACCAAAGCTGCTAACAACAAAAATGGACAAATTTGAAATTCACATCTGCCTACACCTGAGCTTACACTGTTAGAAAGAAAATGAACCTTGAAATTGTTCTAAAGAGGATGGCACAAAAAGGAAGAAGAAAATGGATCCTAGAGTCACAACCTGCCGGTGAGGGAATGGGTTTTGGAGCTCATGTGGTCCGGCCTGACGTATGGATCCCTTCCATGATATCTGCGGTCACACAGCCTCTGCTTGAACACTTTTAATGATGGGGAGCTCACTACCTCATGAGGCAGCTTATTCTATTTTGGGAATAATAAAAAAAAATTCTTTCTTATATTATAGACCTGAACTTGTGTCAGGACCTAAATATTAAATCAAACTGAGTATCTGGACTCTGAATTCAAACCACCTTGCCTGAATGAACTGCATTCAAAGGCTTTAGTTTCCTTGTCTTTAAAATGAGGGAGTTGGACTAAGTAGCCTCCAACGTGCCTTATACCTCTAAAGCTATGATTCTAAGATCCCTCATCCGTCAAATGACAGGAGTGAACTAGATGGTCTCCAAAGTTCCTTCCAACTCCAAGTCCTGTGTCTCATCATCTATGTGTTAACACATTATTTCACCAATCAAGTGGCTAGTATGTACATGATAAGGAACCTGAGGCCCAGAGTGGTTAAGTAACTTGAACCTGATCACATGGTTCATAATCCGCAGAGTCCAGATTTGAGTTCAGATTTTCTAACTCCGAATCCAGGACTCTTTCCACTAGATTTCACTTTATCTTGCTTCAGAAACATTTCTTGAATTAAACAGAAAATTCTAGAGACGTAAGGGGGATTTTGGTTGAACATTAGGAATGATTTTAGAAAAATGAATAAGATGTCAAGCCCTGAAAGTACTCAGAACGAAACTAGAAGAAGGGTGGGTTCATTCTCAGGGAAGGGGGTTAAAATAAATGGTCCCTAAAGTTTCTTCTGGTTCTAGAATTCTATCATTCAATGAGATAAATTCTATCATTCTGTGAATAACAGGATAAGGCCTCATCACCACATGCAAGGGAAAAGTATGATCCGGTGAACCTATGACATAAAATTTGCAGGCATTGGCTGAATGAAGGCAGTATCAAGGATTCTGTAATAAAGATAGCTGACTTGGGCTGCTATAATCTGGGTTATCTCAGCTTGGCCTTCGTGGAAACAAGACATCAGTCTCTCTTGCTAACCTCTCTAACTGATGATCTAACCCACTTGCTACAGTGGCTGTTTCAAATCTTTTCTTTTTTCCTTGAATTTGCTATTTCTTCCCCCACCTTCCTTTATATACTTCTCAGAAAAAGTTGAGGCCATTTGCTGAGACCTCCCTCATTTCCCCTTTTCATTTCACATCATCTTCTACTATATTCTTCTCTCTAGTCTTTGATGAAGACGTGGTTCATCCTCTGGCCAATGCCAACCACTCTACAATCACCCATGATTCCACGTCTTGCTGTCTTCTCCAGCAGATTGCCCTCAACATAATCCCAACTCTCTAATCTTCAAATCTCGTCTTATTTCTTGGCTCCTTCCAAGCTGTCTGTAATCATAACCATGTCTCTTCCATGCTTAAAACCCCTTGAGTTGATCCTGTCATCACCATTAGTTATTGTCTTATATCTTTCCTCTTGTTCTATGCTGAACTTGTAAAATTCATCTTTATTCAGGGCTTCCACTTTCTCTCTTCACTCTTCTAAATCCTTTGTAATCTGCCATCTGGTCTTAATATTTAACTGAAACTACTCTCTTCCAAGTTACCAGTGATCTCTAAATTGCTCAATCTAGTGGCCTTTCCTTATTCTTCAACCTTTTTTTGTGTGTGTCTGTTTGGTTTTTGGAGGGGGGAAGTGACATAACTTACCCAAGGTCACACAGCTAGTAAGCGTTAAGTGTCTGAGGTTGGATATGAACTCAGGTCCTCCTGACTGCAGGGAAGATGTTCTATCCACCACACCACCTAGCTACCCCATTCCTCAACCTTCTTAACCTCTCTGCAGTATTTGAAGCTGTTGATCACCTTCGCCTGAATACCCTCTCCTCTCTGTCTTTTCTTGGATAAAGTTCTCTCTTGGTTCATCTCTTACCTTTTTTAACTTCCATTTCAGGTTCCTTTGCTGAATTTTCATTCACATCTCACCTATTGACTGTGGGTGTTCCTAAGGTTCTATTCCAGAACTTGCTCTCTCTTCTAAACATACAGTTGTACTTGGTGATCTCATCAGTTCCCATGAGTTCAAATATTTTCTCTGTTCATATTATTTTCAGATCTATACCCCTAGTCTCTTTCCTGACCTCCAACCTATGTCTCCAGTTATCTGTTGAACTAGGTGGTCCGTAGGAATCTCAAACTCGAGATGCCCCAAATGAGCCTCAGAGTCTTTCTCCCCTAACCCTCCCCTCTTCCAAACTTTCTCATTACTTTTGAAGGTACCACTATCCTCTATTCACCCAGGTTTGCAACCTCCAAGTTTTTCTTGATTCCTCACCTTCACTCATCCTATGTCTCTCACAAGAGAGTTTCTCTCTAAGGTTATCTTCCATTACCTGTATGTATCTTCAACATACTTGTATAGATCTACCTGTCTCTATTTCTGTCTCTGCCTCTACATGTACATGTACATCTAGGTCAATAAATATGTGTGCTCCCCCATCAGACTGTCAAGTCCTTGAGGGCAGCAACTGTTTTTTATTTTTATTTGTATCCCCACACTTAGCTATATGTGCTTGACATATAGCAAGTACATAATAATTATGCCCATTTTAGAGATTAGAAAACTGAAATTGAGAGTTCAGTAGATAATGACTTGTTCACAGAAACTTGGCTAATAAGTGTCAGATCTAAATGCAAAGTGGGATTTGAATTCAGGTTAATAGCCTCTGTATTCTGCTATCCTACCCTAGACTGTTTCTTTAGGTATATAAACATAAATATATTTATGTATGTGTGTGAGCACATGTGCAGGTATATGCATATGTATGCATGTATATGTGTGTGTGTATTCTACAACACTAACAACAAAAATGCCAGCATTACTTTGCATAAAGCATTTCCTTACTTTAAAAAAATTGTCTATAATTTTTACTTAAAAAAAATAAGCCTAAAGCCATCAGTTAAATTTGGCATATTATGATTTTTTTCAGCTTTTTCTTTTCTTATTCTTCAGGACATTCTTTAGAGTCAGGCTGAAGGTAGAGAGACTGTTATCAGGGCAGATATAAGTGGCATTCCAGGAAAAACATCATGTGGAGGATTGCAGACTCTTTTTCCCCCCTGCCCAGATTCAGGGAGCAGAGGAAATAAGATAGCAAAACTGAGACAGAAGTCTATGCCCTGGATAGATTAATGGGATGCCAGAGTGTGTACAAGAGAATGGAGTGGATGCTCCAAGTTGCGGTAGGTTTCATGCATGCTACATTAGCAGCTTCTGCAGCCCTGGCTCAGGAAATCCTGAATTCTGACAGCAGGAAACTACCAGGCACCCTGCAATCACAGGACACAGACAGAAAAGATTCCATAGGATTAGAGGAGGGGTAGTGGCCCCAGCTAGCAAGGGAAGATATATAAACCAAAGAGAGAAGGGCTGAGGAAGCTCGTTACATAAAATAACCATGTCAGAGGACACGTTAAAAGGGAAAAGCTTTACCCGTGAGTTTACAGGAAGCTGTTCAGACCCCTGTGGCAGAAAGAATAGGCAGAGGAAAGAATGTGAGGGTAGATAAAGAGGGTGGTTGTAACACTGGCTCTAACTGTTTCAATTATTCTGACACTGACTGGAAGAACGAGGAAAGCGCTGGTGAAGGACACATGTTTCTGGAGATAGTAAGAGGTGGAAGAGTTTATTGTGAGGTGCACTGGGGAAGAGGCATACAGTTGACAGGACCAGGCTGTGGTTTTAATACATTTCTACAGGAAATGACCACCCAGATAGGACAAGTGATAAAGAAACTGGTTAGTATTAAGGAGCCAGGACGTTTTCCTTTGTCCAGAGTAACTAATAGGGAACACGTTAACTTAAAATTAAAAACTTTTGGAAGAAACACAAAACTGTGGGAGAGGTACTTCATCATTAGAGATACTGGAACAGGGTGTGTGTGTGTGTGTGTGTGTGTGTGTGTGTGTGTGTGTGTGTGTGTGTGTGTGTGAGAGAGAGAGAGAGAGAGAGAGAGAGAGAGAGAGAGAGAGAGAGAGTGAAAGAAAGAGAGAGAGAAAGAGAGAGACAGAGAGAGACAGAGAAACAGAGAGACAGAGAGAGACAGACAAGTTCACCTCTCCTTCCTTACCACACATGGCATGTAGCTGCCTTGGGGCAATACCTTTTGGCTGGCTGACTGATTAAGTCTCTGAAGCCCTTTCTGCCTCAGGCTTACTCTATCTTACAGACAATGTGTACATGAATTGAAAGAAGACAGACCTTATCTGAAATACAAACTATGTCCTTAAAACACCTTTCATCTGAAGCACACAAGGTGGTCTATACACCTAATTGTACTAATCTTACCTTAATCCCTATGAGGTAGCTTGCTGGCAAGTATTTTGACTTTGCAGATGTGGAAATATGAGGCCCCACAAGTCTGCTGGGTCTTTGCCCACTGATTTCAAAGGCAGACAATATAACTTTTTATTTTAAGATGGCTTAACCATTCTGTGAGAGATTTAATGGTCCAGTGCATAGGACTAGGGAGACTGAACAAAAATGTGCAGCTGGCAAAATGGTGGCCTGGGAAATATGCATACTAGGTTTAGGTGATCCTTATTCATTCCCACGTCTATACTCTTGCTTTTAATAACAATATATATTCATTATTATTATTATTGGGCCCTAGGTGGCTCAATGGAGAGTGCTGGGCCTGGAGTCAGGAAGATATCTTTCTTAGTGCAAATCTCAGACACTTATTAGCTATATGACCCTGAGCAAGTCACTTCACCCTGTTTGCCTCAGTTCCCTTGTCTATAAAATGAACTGAAGAAAAAAAAATGGCATACCCCTCCAGTATCTTTGCCAAGAAAACCCTAGAGGCAGTCACAAAGAGTTAAACATGACTGAAAACAAGTAAATGATGACCCAAGTGAAGGGCAAAGGATTCTAGTTAATGTGACTGTCAAATGCTGGACAAATGACTTGACTTCTAGTGACTAGGTGCCATCATGATGGGTAGAACCCTGAACTTTGGAAGACCTGAGTTTAAATCTGGTCTCAGACACTTACTAGCTGTGTGACCCTGGGCAAGTCACTTTACTCTGCCTCAGTCTCCTCAACTGTAAAATGAGCTGGAGAAGAAAATCACAAACCACTCCAATACCTTTGCCACGAGAACCCAAACGATACCACAAAGAGTTGGACATGACTGAAAAATGACTGAACAACTACAACAACAATTATTATTATTGTCCCATTTCTATATTCTTCCCACCTTTCACTTCCATACTTTTCCTATCCTTAGAATGAGCCATTTTCCTTCTATGAAACTCTAATACTGCCATCTGTGAGAAAAGCATCTGAGTATATTCATTTGCATTAAGGTGCTAGTGACTGCATTTTACCCTTCCAGGGATATTTGTCTTTATTCAGAGGCCAGACAGGGAGTGATGGGTGTACAAAGGAACCGAGGTCTCTGGTGGTAGAATTTAGGTTATCTGGAGAAAGAGAATTTTGTTGTTGGTGTTGTTGTCTATTTGGGAGGGTGGAGGACAAAGCTGGCAGTGTAGAACCGTTTCTCAGAATCTATTAATCAGGGGTGGGGAACCTGAAGCCTCAAGGTCACATGTGGCCCTCCAGATCAGTGGTTGTCAACCTTCCTAATGCTGCAACCCTTTAATACAGTTCTTCGTGTTGAGGTGACCCCCAACCATAAAATTATTTTCATTGCTACTTCATAACTGTAATTTTGCTATTGTTATGAATTGTAATGTAAATATCTGATATGCAGGATGTATTTTCATTGTCACAAATTGAACATAACCCACAGGTTGAGAACCACTGCTCTAGCTCCTCAAATGCAGCCCTTTGAATTCAGTAAGGGCTGCACTTGAGGACCCAAAGGGTTGTATGTGGCCTTGAAGTTGCAAGTTCCTCGCCCCTTTTCTTAATTTATACTACCTCAGTATCGGCCTAATTTGCCTGTATATAAAGACAAGTCACCAGTTCCTTTCAATTCATCAGACAACTTATTCTTTAAGCTATGTATAACATTGTAGCACTCTGCTAGATTCTGATGATAGACAAATGAAACAATTCTTGCCTTCTGATGTAATATAATGTAATGTAATGTAATGCCTTACATTCTACAGAGTTATACAACATATACACAAATTACTATTGCCATTATAGACTAATCGATCATATGTTGAGTGTGACATTTCCAGCTTCATCTCAACACGACACCTACTTAGCACTCAGTATCTGGTAAATAATCACATTTAAACCTTGGTTGTGGGCTAATGGAAGGGAATCTAAAACAGACCATAACCCTATTATTTGCACTGCCTTTAGTTTTTGATACCTACATAAGATGGTGGCCCTGAAGACGATCTGGTATTTGCTTGTACTCTGAGGTAACACACCTTTTTGGAACTTTGTCAGACGGAGACAAGGAATAGCAGGAACTTGACCTAGACAGTCAACATCAAAGAAATTTACCCAGTTTAGCTTTCTATTCACTCCCTGTGTCTGCTCTTCAAGTCAATTAAATCCAGGAGTACTATCTCCAACATACTGTGCTAGGTGATAGGGATACAGAGATAAAAACGAAGTAATGTGTGCATCAAAAAGAACTTATGGTTCATTGGAGGAAGATGGGAACAGAGATATAATATGTGCACAGATATGTGAATACAAAGAGACAAAGACAGAGAGAAACTAAAACTGAAATCCTTTGATTAGAAATGATTTTGTGTAAGAGGTAGCAACTGAATTGTGCTTTGAAGGAAGCTAGGGTTTCTATGAGGAGGGGATGAGGAGATAATACCTTCTTTAGACATGGGACACCATTTGTACAAATGCATACATATGACAATGAATGTCATATATGAGGACGGCTAATGGAGCAATTACCCTGGAATGGATAATATGTTGTTATTATTTATAATAATAATAGCTCTCATTTTTATAGTAAGGGGAAAAATATGAAATAACCTTAGATAAGTAAATAGGAGCCAGAGATTACAAAGGCCATTAAATGAAGGACTAAGGATTTAATATTTTATTTTGGAGGTAACAGAGAAGTAGTGTTGGGGATAGGGAGTAGCTGTTATGTTGACATGGCTATCCTTAATTTAGGAAAAACACATTTACAGATGTATGCCAAATTGAAACAGAGATTCTCGTCACTAGTGTTTGATTTCACATTTAGAACAGTGTAGTAGAATTCTATCACAGATTTCTATATGGAATTAGGATTAACTGAAATAGCCATAAGGAGGAAATGAGTATGAGAAAAGCAAACCTTTACCATTTGCTGACCACCCCTACCTTGAGCCCCCTGGTCTTTTTTTTAATTGCTGTACTTTCTTCACATCCTTTTAACTTAAAAGGCATAACAGTATCATTTTATAAAATTTGACCATGAAAAACCCTCATATGACAGAGGCTTTGAAATTATCTTCATTTGAAATTTTTTATAGATTTTACCTATAGCTCATCTGTCGAGCATAGTTAAGATATAGTCCTATTTGGAGACAGAGCTGTGACCCAATGACCCAAATGCTCTCTTAGATTTGCAGGAAGGGACCTGGATTGTCAAAGTTAAGGGAAGATACTTCCTTCCTTTTCTAGGCTTTATCTGCTTTGCAGACAATGGAGGGATTTGTCAATCATCTAATGAACATGATGGGCAAAGACAGTACTAAATCATCAGGGTGTTCTCATTTTGATGTAAAGAAAGTAGGGGAAAAAAGGAAAAAAAAAGGTTGGAAAGGGGAAAAAAGCATGGTTTTAAAAATATTAATATCTTTTATTTTTACACTGACTTCATATAAATATATCCCTTTTCCCTCCCTGAAATAGTGAGCCATCATTCCTAATAAATAAGAAACAAAGAAGAATAAAGGACTTTGATAATGCTAATCAATGCATCAACATACATCAACCATATCCAGTAGCATAATAAATATTCCACACCCAGAATTCTCCACTTCTGCAAAGAAGGGAAGGACATGAATTGTAATCGTTTCCACTCTTCTTTAGGGCAAAGTTTGGCTATTATAATTATGCAACATTCAGTTTTGTTTTGTTTTCCTGTTGTTATTATTGTTCTTTCCATTTATATAAGCATTAGTTTTTAAAAATCCTTAATTAATTATACTAAAAACAAAAACACTACAAACTGCATGATTATATCAATAGGAGCCGAAAAAAAGTTTATAAGAAAGTATAATACTCATTTGTGCTAAAATTCCTATGACACCTCAAAGGACTTTTTTAATATAACACAAAATATATACCTAATACTTATTCTAATCCTTCTGACACATCAGATGCAAAAAGTTATTTTCTAAACATTTAGATCTGACTGTCACCTCTCCCTTTGTCCAATACACTTTAGGGACTTCTTTTGGCATTTAAGTCTTTTTAGTAACCTAACCCCTTACCGCCTTTATAGTCTTTTAACAGTTTTCTCCATTTCATTGACTGTGATTTAAGGAGTTAACAGCATACATTCTATTCATCATTGGAGATATAACCCAGAACATAGTAGGCACTTAATAAAAGCTTGTTGTTTTTTTTAAGTTGTTAATTTTCCTAGTCTCTTAGATACCATCTCCTTCTTAGAATAAAAGCTCTGGGTAGGACCTGTTTCTGCTTTTTCTTTCTATTCCAATCACTTAGCAAGGTTCTGGGCATACAGTAAACACTCAATAAGTACTTACTTGGACTTTAGGGCGGAGCCAAGATGACGGCATAGGAGCAGCAAGATCCCACAGCTCCCACACAACCACCCTAAACACCCATAAAATATGACCCCACACAAAGTCTAGGACTCTCAGACTCACAAAAATACAGAAAACACATCTCTCGCTGAAGGGAGCTCGGCAGCAGGGGCTCATCGTGGTGGGCCGGGAGCTGAGACTTGCCCAGCCTTAAGCTGAAACCGCGACCAGGCCCAGGGAGGTGGGAAGGAGCTGAGCTGAGCTTCACTAAGCCACGCAGCAGCCAGTCTGCAGGAGAGAAGATCTACAGCCTCCAGCAATTCCACATCTACCAAGGAGTGAAAAACAGGGATTGGAGAGGGGCAGCACGCAGGAGGGGCTCATCCAGCAGGCCAGCAGGCCGGGAGCTGAGACCAGCCCAGCCCAAAACTGCAGCTGCGGCCAGGCCAGGCCCCAGGGTGGTCAGGAGGAGCCAAGCCTCATGAGCCCGAGAGTGAGTCTACTTCAGAGAAGATCTACTGTACCTGAGGGGAACTTCACATCCAGCAAACCAGGATCAGAGATAGTCAGTGAAAGTGAAACTTTAAAACTTAATTTGGGGGAGGAAAAATGGTTCAGCCAATCTGCCCCCAGGACAAGGGGGCAGTGGGTGAAGGGCAGGAACTGCTGTAACCAGCGGCAGCCCCCACTGGCCTGCTGACTCCACAGTGGGGCTGAATCGATTGATCAGGGCCAAGTGCTCTTGCTTTGAGTGGCCTGGATCCAGATCGTGGTCTTGGGTGGTGGTCCTGGGGTGCACTTTCAGCAAGCCAAAGCTGGGGGGACTTGGAACACCCCCCTAATAGCTCTGGCAGCTGGGAAAGCCCCAGCGATTTGGAACAGAGCTTTCCCCCCAGTAAGCAGAGTTTCACAGAGCTAATAAAACCAACCAATTAATTGACTGGCCAACACGAGGAAAAGGAAGCAAATAAGAACA
>CM053596.1:75618367-75639962 GCA_028646575.1 Pseudocheirus occidentalis | reverse complement strand
GCCGAGGGTTGCGCGGAGGAGCCCGCGCGCACCGCGGGGCCGGCCGGCCTGGGGGCCACTCGCCGGCGCTGCCCTCCTCGGGGGAATCCGGTACGGGCAGGGGCGGCCTGGAGGAGGACGGCGACGGTGAAGACGACAAGGACAAGGAGGCCGTTGAGGCCGCATGGCCGCCCCGAACATCGTGGGCCTTGGGCCGGACGTCGTCCTGGGCTTGATCCCCAGGCTCCCGGCGGGGGGCGCTGCCCAGCTTCCTTCGGGACGTGGCGCACGCTGGCGTCGGACCGTGGCACGCACGTCGGGGCCGTCCACACGGGGTCGGGGCAGGGGTGGCGCGGACGAGAAGGACGAGGAGAACGAGGAGGACGGGGAGGAAGCCTGCGTTGGCGAGGGGCCGTCGGGCTCTTCGTGGCTCGGCCTCGTCGTCTCGGGGCCCCCGGCGGGGCACGCTGCCCAGCTTCCTCCGGGACCGATTCTTGTCTTCTTTGATTTCCCATTTTGCATATGCATCAATTAGTCTTGGGTCCCCAACTAGACTATCAGCTCTTTGAGGTGAGGAAACATATCTTAAACATTTATTTTATCTATCTTTGCAACTGTGTTGGTCAATAAGCATTTTTTGGTTAGTTGAAGAAGTTAGGAATGTACTAACTTGGGTAGATCAGGAAAAGAAAATTTAAGAAAATGTAACAAGGAAGCATTTTAAAGGTTCTGAAGAAAACAAAGAAAATGAAGGAGCAAAGACACAGAAAGAGCTCCAAACAGAGATGGTCCAGGTTTTACCCAGAACCTAATTAGAGCTTTGTCATCAAGTTCCAAAGCCAGATGAATTTCACTTGGTTTGATCTTTTACAAGCACAGCTTCTATTTGCAGTAGACTCAAATGTTTGCATTGTTTTGGAGTTACATGGATAAAAAGAAACCCACACACTTAAAAAAAATGTTTTCATTCCTTTTTGTATTCGTTTTCGGAGTTCTGATAGAAAAGTCTCCATTTTCCCCGAGCAGAGATACAGACACAAATCACTCAAGTACTTGGTGTTCCATTGTCTGTGTCAGCAATGTCATTGGTTCATGTAGGGCAGCTGTAGTATCACTGAACCCAGGACTTTGAAGGTCAGGAGAGAAGGGACTGATTTTGAAATATTGTCTCTCAAACTATGAATGCCTCAGCAAAGCTAATGTACATTGTTGTTCATAGCTTAGTCAAGTAAAAGCACAATGTTTTTGGAAACATTTTTCCATTAATTTTTAAGGCTATTTATCATCTGTATCCATGTTACATGAAATTTATACCCACAATCTTTTAAGCATATTATATTGTCTTCAACAGAATCCATACTGATTCTTAATTGATGCTGTAGCTTCTCTGTTTCTTCAGAAGGCATCCTTATGCTAGTCAAGCACAAATGAAAAAACTGAGAGGGAGATTCTGGATAATTAATAATCAGTTTATTAATTAGGCTAGCCAGCAATCAATGAATTGGTGATCAGTGGTATCTCTCAGTAACCAGAGAAGCCAAGGGAGACCTGAAATGTCTTAAATCCCTGCTGAAAGGGAACTCCCCTAGCAAGTAAAACTCACCCCCTGACTGCTGGACACTTAATAAGGAGGTGGGCTAAAAATCTTCAGCTCCTTCAAGCTGAAAATGTGGCTTCATTATGAGACTCAGCATCCTCAAGACATCTGGACAAGGGGAAGCCATTTCCATCCAGACCTCTCTAACCAGTTTTCTCCTTCATGAGCTGAGTTGCCCTAAACTCTAATGGAGGGGACCTAAGACTGGAGCTTCCTCCTCCAGACTGGATTCTATTTGTACTCTAAATACAAATTAGGCCTCTCAGTTGGGTGGGGTACCACTAAATAAGGAGTTAACAAATGAACAAACATACCTTGAGTGTTAGGAGCAAATCTTACCACTCAGTCATGCCTTCAAAAGCTGACCTTTTCAGGAGATAGTTTTTAACAGAAATAAATGGGGAAAAGGTGGATCACAAATTAATAATTAGCTATTTATATAATATTAATTTCTCTCATTTGATAGAACCTTTCTCATCTAAACTCAAAACATATTAAGGAATTAAAAATCCTTCTTTTAATCCTTGTCTTCTAAAGTTAAACATAATTCAACAACAGGAAGAGAGATAATATATAGATATATTATAACATATTATAATTATATATAACATATTTAACATATTATATGATAACATAATTGCAATGTATAATTATATGTAGACTTCTCAGGGAACTTTATAGTGACCTAAGTGATGATACAAAGATAGATTTTAGAAAGATTGCTGGACTTGGGTTCAAGCTCTTACTCTTGGTATTTGCTATCAGTGTGAAATTGGTAAAGTCAAAGGAACAAAGATTCTGAGAGCCAGAAGGAAACCCAGTGGTCACATAGCATGTAAGCTGTGCCCAAAGAGGAATTCTTTCTTTAGTATTGCTGACAAGGAGTTATCCAGCGTTACCTTGAAGATCTCCCTCCACAGAAGGTTGGACACTACTTATTCTACTTTTGAACATTTCAAATTGTTAGAGAGTTTTTTTCTCTACAATGACATGGAATCTGCCTTTATATAGCCCCCTGCTTCTGACTCTTACCATTTGGACAATGCAGAAGAAATCAAGTCCCTTTTTCACATGATGGCCCTTTAAATGTTGGCCTTGAAATCTCATAAAACCTCCAGATGTCTTGAGCATTAATTGTTATTAGACCATACCACCTCAACCTTGTCATGTGAAGTTGCATTTTTTTTTCCTTTTGAGCTTTTCTATTGAGCTTCATCTTATTAGACTTGGTCCACAATTTTATGCTACCAAGGTCTCTTTGAATATTGACCCTCTCTTCCAAAGTGTTCACAATTCCACTTAGATTCATATCATTTGGTGACATGAGTATGATAAGCATCTCATCTATGCTTTCATCAAAGACATTCCTGGCAATGGTAAGCACAGATTCTTGGGGTACTTCACTATCAATCCGTAAGTATTTATTAAACACTACTACGACGTACCCAGCAACTACCCAGGCACTGGGGATGTAAATACAAAGAATGAAATAAATTTTACTCTCAGAGAGCTTACATCTTAGTGAAGGAGACTGGCTGCCATGTTGGCATCTAGCCATTACCACCACCACCACCATTACTACTGCTACTAGTAGTACTTCTGCAATCAGCATCATCAGCATCATCAAGATTATCTTTTGGGGTAGAATCATGCAGTCATGATTTAATAAAATAAATTTAATATAATGATTTGATTTAATTTAATTTAAAATAATAAAGCAAGTTGGGTGGGGAGGAGAGTGGAACTATCAACTTCCTCCTTCTGGATTTTATTCTTGTTATACAGTCAAAAGAATATGCTGGCTTTTCTGGGTATCACATTCCGTTGCTAATCTACGTTGTTTGCAATCCACTAAAATTCCCAGGTCTCTCTCTTTCAGGGGCACTGCTATCTCACTCTGCCTCCCTTGTATTGTATTTGCAACTAGGTAATGCAGTGGGTAGAGCCCTGCTCCTGGAGTCAGGAAGATCTGAGTTGCATGGCACTTAGCCTCACTACCTGCCTCAGTTTGCTAATCTGCAAAATGGGAGTTATAAAAGCACATACCATCCAGGGTTGTTGGTAGATAAATTGAAATTTTTGTAAAGTGTTTTACAAACATTAAAGCACTATATAAATGCTAACTATTATTACTTCTTATGAAGTTTATTTTCTGAAACCAGTTCATATTCATCTCTATTAAATTATATCTTACTAAATTCAACCTTATGTTCTGGCTTGTTAAAATATTTTTGGATTCTGACTCTGTTATTAAATTGCAAGTTATCCTTCATAGTGTCAACTGCAGATTTGATAAGTATGTCCATTATGCCTTTATCGTAATATTAAAAGGTACAAGGCCAAGAAGAGATCCCTTTGGTACTCCATTAAAGACTCCCTTCCAAAGTGACATTGAACCATTCATTATTACTCTTTGTGTCTGGTTATTTGGCCAGTTCCAAATTCACTTAACTGTACTATGATCTAGTTCACATCTCTCCGTTGGGTCAATAAGGACAATCAGGAGAGCTTTGGTTAAATGCTTTGCTGAGATTTATTTAAATTAATTAAACTGATCCCTGATCTAGTACCTTGTTTTATAAAAAGAATAAAAAAATTATTTGTTCTTGATGAAGGCAAGAAGATGGAAGTCAAACTAATTGACCTATAGTTTTTTGACTTTACTGTCTTCCTAATGCTCAGTCAAAGATCGTTGATTGTATCAGTTCTCTTTATACTTTAGGATGTGGTTAATTTATGTAGATCTGATGACTTGAACTCATCAAGGGATTAATCAAAGTCTTATCATTTCCTTACTTACCTGGTTTCTACTCTCAGTCATTTTGTTTTGTCCTCTCCAGTCTGATGTTTATGATTTAACATATGTAAAGTACTTTGCAAACCTTAGAGCACCATATAAAGGCTAGGTACTACCATTACTACTGTTGTTGCTTTTACCTCTACTGCTGCTGCTGCTGCTGCTCCCTCTTATTACTACCACCACCACCACCATCATGATCACGATCATCATCCTTAGCAAAACAAGAAGCAAATAAAGAATTGAGCCGTTTTGCCCTTTTTTTGTTGTCTGTTACCATCATAATATTTACCTTGAATAATAAATAGATCCTATCCCTCCTTTGACTCTCCTTTCCCCCAAGAAAGTTTCCCTTTCCTTTCCAGTCTCAGCTCATTCTAGATATCTCCTCCATTGTTTTCCCTCCTGGGTCAAGGCATATGCCCTCCATAGTATTAAGTCTGATATTTTTATCTGGACACTTTTTTCCTCTTACCTGCCCCGCATTTTTATTTTAAAGCCCTTGGTTCCACAGGCAAATCTCTTGTCAAACACTTCTCCCCAGTATCTTCTTTTGACAGGAATCCATTGTTTTGATTTTAAAAATATTCTAGAAAATCAAATCCTGTCCTTTGACATATTCTGTATGTCCAGTTGCTGTTAATGTTCTCCCTTCCCCCTGCCAGGCTGGGAATGCAGGGACTGCACACAACCAATCATACTCCTGATCAGCATGGAATTTTTTTATCTGCTCTGCCTCTGACCTGAGACCATTCATCCCTCCTTAGACAGCCTAGTGGCCCTCCTCTCCTAGAGGCTCACCTTAGAGCTCAAACTCTTAATTGCCATATATAGCTCAGAACTCCTAAGCTTGGGGAATACATCAGCCTCAGCCTCTCAGATACCAGGGATGACAAGCAGGCACCACCTCCCCCAGCTTACTGGTCACTTTCCATACACTTTTTTTCTTCCTCTAAGTGGCTGACTCAATGCCATCCAAAATTTTGTGGATAGGCCCAATACTAGCACTTTGATGAATAGCGCTTAGCATAGTAGCTGGTATGTAGTAGGCACTTAATAAATGTTGATTGATTGCAGTGCTAGGGAGCAATGGATTGTGTATATGATAATATGCTCTCATATGCTCTCACAGTCACCAATACCTTGGATTTCTTGCAGTAGCCTCATTTTGGCACATCACAAACCACAGGATACTTTCTTCTTGTAAATGTAATAGAGACATTGGGCAATAGGTTGCTTCTACAGGGAAAAAAAATTGAGTGGCTATTAATTAATCCCCAATATTGCCTGAACCTCTTACTCCATAAACTTTATTACCTTAAGTACAGATTCAACATCAATAGCAACCTTCATGGCAGGAACTTCCAGTTTCACATTTTAATTTTTCCATTCATATGCCAGTATAACCAAAAGTTTTTCCTTCAAATTGTGCCCTGTTGATTTCCTGAGCAGAAGACTCTAAGAACATATCACCATACCTAGAACAGGGTCTCCATGAAGGTCTAAGAAATTACATAACTAGAATACACACACATATACAATATACACCCACATATGTATGTATATATAAATAAAGTGTATACATGTATGCATGTGTGTATATATACATGCATGAATTTATATATAAATAAATGTGTATATATGTATGCAGGGTTATATATACATATAAACAGATTTATATATAAATAAACATATATATACATATATACACACATATATACATATAACACACACACACACACACACCTTAAGATGTTAGCTCATCTAATCCTCACTACAATCCTTGGCGAGGGAGGCAGAAGGGAGGTGTTATTATTATTCTCCTTTAACAGATTTGTACAGATGAGGAAACTGAGGTTTAAAATTTAAATACCTAGGATAACACAGCTAGAAAGTTTCTGAGTCAGGATTCAAATATGGGTGTTCCTGGAGATCAAGTATAACTCTCTCTCCAATATGCTATGAAAGATCCATATTCAAAGTAAGTCAACCCAGTTAAATGTGACAAGCATTAAGACACAAAGCAGTGTGCATGGTATTGGCGATATGAAGACAAAGTGAAAAAACGACCCTTGCCTTCCAGGAATACACTGTTATTGAGAGGATATAACATTTAATAAATGGAATAAATAAACAAACAAATGCAATTAATTTGAAGAAGATGAGAGCACTAACATCTGGGGCAATTCGGAACAACTTCCTAAAGGTGATGGAAACTGGGCTGAGCCTTACAGGAGTCTAAGGTTTCTAAAAAGCAGGGGTGAGAACAGAGAGCATTCAAATGCAGAAAAGACTGGAGAAAAGCAAAGTAATGCCAGTTTCAGGACAAAACAAATGGGTCCATGTGTCCAGGATGGAGAATGAATAAAAGAGGCTTACATGACAAAAGCCCAGAAAGGTAGGTTGGTGCCTTTACTGAAGGGCTTTAAAGGTTTTGATGAAGGAGCTCATGTCTAACAACTCAGAACGCCTGTCCTTGAGTGATAATCTATGCATTGTAGTAGCATCACTGACCCTCGGGTATTGGTGATAAAGTTGAGAGAGGTCAAGCTATACCAAGGCCTTCCCTTTCGAGAGCAGTTTCGAGTGGATTGATGGTCCTAAATGCTTATGTGCCTTACGCAAACATTCACAGCATTCTCAGGCCTCTCTTTTCATCACTGGTTTATAAAGTATGGGCACAATGGGTGCCTATGATAGTGTTTGAGCTCTTCTTCAATTTTTCCCTCCCTCCCTCTCTTCCATTTCTTGAGACTGTACAAGGAATCCCCACCAGTCATGCAAATACTGACCTTGGTTTGATGGGGCCTCCGGGAAGTGGTTTTCCAGAGTTCTAGCAAGATGAGGGTGTAGCCACAACTAAACCAAGTCAGTGATTTGCACAGCAAATGAGTATCCTTCATTTCCTCAGTACCAAAGATGTTTAGTATCCCAGAAAAAGTGTGTGTGTTTCTGAGCAGGGGAGACTTGAAACAGTTATGATGGAAAATCAAAGATTTGAAGATGTTAGCCTAAAAAAAAAAGAAGTCTAGGGTAGGGGCTGGGGGAAAGGGAGGAGAGCTTTATTCTATAAAAGAAAATTTGTAAAATTCCTAAATTGGAGCTGTTCCTGTGCAGAATGGTGTGTGTGAGTGTCCCATCCCTGGAGATTTTCAAGCAGAAGATGAGTGAACTCTTTCAAGGTATATTTTAGAGAGGCTTCCTGTTCAGATGCAGGTTGGACCTGATGACCTTGGAGGTCCCTGATGAGTCTGAGGTTCCAACATAGTGAAAAGAGGACTGAATCTGACAATGGAACACATGGACTCAAGTCCTACCACTGATACTTCCTAGCTGTGACTGTGAAAAAGTCACTTAATATCTCTGAGTTTCAGTATCTCCATCAGAAAATGGGAATAATAAACCTTGACACATAGATGTGACTGGCAGCTGGGTGACTTAGTGGATAGAGCACTGGACCCGGCCAGACTCATACACTAACTGTGTGACCCCAGGCAAGTCGCTAAATCTGTTTACCATTGGAGAAGGAAATGGTAAACCACTCCAGTATTTTGCCAAGAAAGCCCCACAGTCAAGTATTGATGTTGTATGGTTCACAGGATCACAAAGAGTCAGGCAAGAATGAATGACTGAACAACAAAAAATGATCAGTTCTCATTGTTACTCAGGGTCTGGGAGGCCCCTTCCTCAATTCATTGTTGCCACCTTTCTCCTCCTCTCCCCCCATTCTCAATTTCCAGCGTCTGGTCTCTCTTTACCTTTACCCATCACTTTCTGCATATGACCGATGTGTTGGCACAGAATAACAAATATAGGTATAGGGGGAGTGTAAATGATAAAAGAGAAGGGGTGGGAACGCTCCCCTCTCCAACCCAACCACTAATAATTTTGATAAAGCACCCTGTCACTCTTACTGAAAAGTCCTCAGTGGCTCCTTTGCGTCTACTTTAAAAACCTTTCACCATTAGACTCCTACCTGTTTCTTCAGGAACCATGACCATTCCTGTTCCTTCCACACTCTACGCTATAACCAGACTGGTCTGCTTGCTGCTGCCTGAACTTAGCATCCTTTTCTCTCCTATGTGTATTTATATTGCCTTTTTCACGTGCCTGGAATGCATTCCAGTGGCTGAATGGTTGAAAAGAAAGCTCAGCATTAGGTAGAGAGACCTGATCTTCTTCATCTCGGATTCAAAGGCATCCAAGTCCTTAGAACACTTCTCTGGGACCCAGGTACTAGACAGAGCAGTAAGAGAGTGAAACACAAGGGTGAAACTGATGGAGCAACTTCCTAGAATTTGGATGCAAGGTATGTCGCTTGATTAGAGAGAAACAAACAGCAATCCAAGGAATAGCCAAGATCAGAAATAGAAGAGTAAGACCAGCAACAATCCTGGCTCATTTTCCCTATAGGGAATTCCTTCATATAGAGATCTCTAATGTGAACCTTATTGAGAGAAAATCGGGCATCAATGTTTTTAGGTAACCACAGGAAAACGGGAGAGGTTTTCACATCGAGAATTTGTTGTATGGTTGTCATGTTCCACTTGTATAGAAAAAGCCCCAAAATGAAAGGACGCAACTCAACAAGTCAAGTTTCAGAGATCATAAAGCAAGAGCCTCTTTAGCCATGGCCCGAAGTCTGCCAGGCCTGGATTTCTGAAGTTTGGGCAGGGAAGTGGAAAACTCAGTCCTCAGAATGCCCTCCTCTGTTCAACACTTGTCATTTCAACTAAGCAGAAATCAGGGCACCTCATACTCCTCTGCTAATTGTACCAACTCTGCCCCCTGCCTAGGAATGGAACAGTTGGAAATGCCTGGCTTTGACACATAGGAGTCAGAAGCCTTGAGACTCTGAGACAGGAAAAAAAAATCTGTGCGGATGCTATAAATAACTGGCCTCGGTGGGCATTAGGATCATCATAAATATCAGCAAGAGCATTCTAAAAATATTTCCTGCCAAATTCTTGAACCATTGGAGGGCTGATTTTACATTAAAAAAAAAACAAGCCACAGTTACTGCCATATAATCAAGGATACACTGTTGACATGACAAGGCTTTCTATTGGAAAACTTTTTTGAAAACTTTAAATTCTCCCATTTTTAGCTTCTGGCCGCCGTCCCTGTCATGTTTAGGCTCCTTTATACCAATGAACACTTATCTATTTCTTCTGTGTTCTTTTCAGAGTAATATAGGAATGAGGCTTTTGTGGGCATTCTGACCAAGAGTATTTGGCTATTTTGAATATTATCTGAATAATGCCCTGCTCCTCCAACAATTGAAATCATGTCACTATGAAGGTTGCAATCAGAATAATTGCATGCAACTATAAATTATCATGCTGAGAGGGAAAACCACAGCCTTATTTTTTTAAACATGTGAAAGAAATAGGCCACAGAAGAATCATGAAGCAGGAGGAATATGAAATTATACACATATGTTTAGGTGTCCATATATAATTCTGCTGAATACCTTGTATTCATTAATTATAAAAAGAGCTAAGATTTAAATAGTGCTTTAAGGTTTGCAAAATAATTTAGATATATTAGCTCGTTTGATCCTCGCATTACCCTGGGAAGTAGATGTTATTATTCTCACCATTCTACAGATGAGGTAAATAAGGCAGTTTAGTGACTTGCCTGTGGTCCTGCAACTAGTGTTGCAGATAGGATTTAAACCCAAGTTGTCCTGACTCCAAGTCCAGCACTCTGTACACTACACTAAATAGCAAAATGGGAAAACAATGTGGCTCAAATGCCTTTTGACTTGTATGTAAATTGGATTTAAGTGAGGCAGAGTTGGACAAAGTCATCAGGCTTGCTTTCTCTTCCAGTCATTGGAACCCAGTGGTAAAACAGAAGTCAAGAGGATTGGCCTGCCTGGGATTCAGTGGATGACCATGGTGTCTTCCATGTCTGACCAAGCAGTTCTCAACCTGTGGGTTATGACCCCTTTGGGGGTCAAACGACCCTTTCACAGGGGTCACAGGAGTTACCTAAGACCATCAGAAAACACATATTTCTGATGGTCTTGAGGAACCGAGACACCGCTCCTCTATCTGCCCACATGCAGATATGCCCACATATGAGTATTAAAGGGTTGTGGCATTAGGAAGGTTGAGAACCACTGCTCTAAGAGCTCCACAACACTTGCTTCCACCATGTTCACTTCTCCATATTCTGCCAGAAAAGTCTTCATGTTCTTGGGGTAGACACCCCCTTCACTCATCGATGGTCTGAGATCTGTCATTTACCTTTATCCTGGTTTAGCCCATCTGCCAAGGTGGTTTTACTGGAATGTGGCCCCTGCACAGGCTGCAGCTTCTTGGAGCCTCAGGGGAGAGTTGGGTGGCAGATGGACATCAAAAGTGGATGAGCAGGGGCGGCTAGGTGGCGCAGTGAATAGAGCACTGGCCCTGGAGTCAGGAGTACCTGAGTTCAAATCCGGCCTCAGACACTTAACACAAAAAAACTAGCCGTGTGACCTTGGGCAAGTCACTTAACCCCAACTGCCCTCCGAAAAGCAAAAAAAAATAAATAGAACAGAAAAGTGGATGAGCAGCCCTGAAAAGGCTTCTCAGGCCCTCACACAAGAGGTGCTAGCCCTATCTGAACACTCCTTCACCCAGAACTGCACCATTCATACATGGTAGCAATAGTTACAGCAAATGTAGCATTTCAAATGCTGTGAATAAATTCACTTACCTTGGCAGTACACTTTCCAGGGATGTCCACAGTGATAATGAGGTTGACACACACATTGCCAGAGCTAGCTCAGTGTTCGTGAAGCTGTGAAGCAAAGTATGGGAGAGAAGCAGTTTTAGAGGGACTTCCAAATTGAAGCCCTTGTGCTGACCTCATTGTTGTATGCCTGTGAAACCTGGACAATATATCAAGCACCATGCCAGAAAATTGAACCACTTCCATTTGAATTGTCTTTAGAAGATTCTGAAGATAAGATAAGGTATCAGATACTTAGGTCCTTTCTCAAACTGAACTGCCAAGCATTCAAACTCTACTGCAGAGAGTGCAACTTTGATGGGCTGGCCACATCACTTCAATACCAAAAGTACATTTGCTTAAAAGACTGTTTTATGGAGAACTCACACAAGGCAAGTGCTCACATGGAAGTCAAAAGAAGAGATACAAGGACACTCTCGAGTTCTCTCTGAAGAACTCTGTTATTGATTATGTGACATGGTAGACACTGGCATAGGACTGCACAGCATAGCATGCTTGCATCAAAGAAGGTGCTATGTTCTGTGAGCAAAGCAGAATGGCAAGAGCTTGAAAGAAATGTGAGATATGTAAATTTAGAGCCCTCTCCCTCCCAAATGGTCATATGGATTATTTGTGGTCAGCCTGTTAGAGTCTTCTGAGATCATACTGGTCTGATCAACCACAGTTGTATACATTATATTTTGTTCCCAACATGGTGAGGACATTTTGGTCCTCTTCGAGCCCAAAGTACAAACAACAACACTACACTAATAGTTATCCACAAGTAAGTAGAGGGTATATAATGCTTTTGCTTTGTAAGACAGTATGGTATGTTGAATAGAATCCCAGGATTGGTGACAGAAATATCTGGGTTCAAATATACTGGAACATTTACTAACTGTATGATCATGACCAAATCACGTAACTTTTATGTGACTCAAGAAATATACTAGGACTTGTCTCAAAAGTGCATTTCATCTATGTCAATGAAGGGAGTTTTATACACTGATGGAATGACAGGTTCATTGGTATTCTTTTTCTAACATGTTTTCATTAATAAGTCATACTCATTATTACATATCTGTACTTATTTTTATCTATTCTGTATATATTGTCCTCTCCAATAAAGCATAACTTCCCTTAAGGAAAGGAGTATTTCTTGTTTTTGTTTTGTATTTGTATGGAGCTTAATAAATGCTTGCTGATTGGTGGATTGGTAGTCATTGTCATCAGGAAAATAATAATTACCTAGATAACCAATTTCAACATGTCACACATGTTACAAGTAGCTTTTTTTTTTATAGAATTGTGTATCAATAGCCATTCTTTTTTAGGAAAAAATAATAGAATGCTTGGGGTCATTCCAGAGCTGCATAGAACAATCACATTTCCACTCAATCAACAAGAATTTTTTAAGCACTTACTATGGCTTATACTGGATTAAGTCCTGGCTATATAAAGAAAGGAAAAACTCGGTCCCTGCCTTCAAGGAGATCAACGAGGGAGGTATCATGCAAACAAGATATATCCAGTCTAAATGGGAGGAAGTCTTAGAGGGAAGGCTCTCATAGTGAGCACAGTAAAGATGGTTTCTTACTACAGCAACATTTTACTGAAAGTGTATTTTTAAAACCTGTTCCAAAAGCAGGGGTAGATGGAAGAATTTTTGAGTCAAAGGATCAGTGTCAATTCTAGTTTTAGGAATGGAGATATTAGTTAAGTTTATTGGCCTCTCTGACCCTCAGATTTTTTCACGTATAAAATGAAAAGTTTGTACTAAATGGTCTCTGAAATCACTTCCATTTCCAGATCCAAAGATATTATTCAACTAACCAATGCCAAGTCAAACCATTCAGTCTTTAGACTTGTCTTCCACTGACTTACGTCAATTAATAAAACACAAAGTCTGAGTGAAAGGTCCACAGAGTAGTGGAAAGGGCACTGTGTTAGGAAAGGTCTTGTAATACGGTGGCAATAATACTGGAGTTAGAGTTAAAGGTTCATATACTGGCTGTCGTTTATTACCTGTCTGACCTTGGACAAGAAACTTCACATTCCTGTGGCTCAGTTTCCTCATCTGTAAAATGAGAGACTTGGACCAAATGACCTCTAAGATTGCTTCCACCTCTCAGCCCGTAATCCTAGGAATCGAAAGGCAGGAGAGTTAGTTCTAGGTCTACTTATTAGTGTGAGTGATATTGGATGAGTTATGACCACCATGCTGATCTCAGCTTTCTCATCTATAACATGAAAATACTAATAATCATACAGGTTAAAATACAAATGGAATAGAGGAATATAAACTTTCTAATTATTTTCCAAATTTAACTATATAATATCATCATCATAATAAATCAATAAATAAATGATTAATAAATAAAATTAATGCAATTATGTATCTAAAGATGTTTATTTTGCATCATCTAGCTCATACCTCACAGGATATTTGTGAACAATTAACATGAATTACATGTAAATACTCTGAATAATGAAAAGGAATGGTACAATTGTCTACAGGGACAAGAATGTTTTACGGTACAGTGTCTTTTCGCCTAAAGTACAACATATGCATCAAAACCATAAAATGTTGTTCCCCTTACCTCTACACCAAAATCTACACTAGCTTAGGACATGTGTCCCTTCTGTCCCCTATCCCACTGCTCTAAATCCACCAAAAACTCAATCAATAAAAGGGAGAAATGTCAATATCACTTTCAATAAGGGATATGCTAATAAATGTTTAATAACCAGCTCTCCAAAAAACCCAAAATGTACAGCTTTAAATGTACATTTTTAAGTTTAACATGCATTAACATTTTCTCCATCACTTAAATCTAGACAAGCAACAAAGCAATAAATCAAGCCCAGAATTTTAGTGTTTGCTGATTTCCAAGGTCTAACTACTCACACTGAAAGTTTAATAATCGGCTCTCATAACCTTATTCTGGTTGGTTCCAGCACACCATTGCATAGTATATGTCAGCAGCATTATTTATTACATATTCCACTAGAGTGCAAGTCTCTTGGGAGAAGGGACTCGTTTTTTGGTCTTATCTCTTTATACCCAGGCCATGCCTATCACAGTGCCTGGCACAGACATGGCCTGCTAGATTAGACTGGAATTTTGTAATATAAAGAGCAGTTTGTCATGTACAGTGCCATTCTCATTATTATTATCATTGCCATGGATGAAGAACTTCTGCAAAGGTTTTTTGAGAAGGGAGCTAACAAAGAGATTGGACTCAAAGGCCTCCAACGTCCCTTCCAACTTGAAATTTACAATCCTATAGCCAGAATTACAGTTTAGGAATTTCACTTTAGCAGTTGTGCGGAAGATACATTAGAAAAGAGAACCTGAATCCAGGAAGAATGGTTGAGAAATTGCTATTGCAATAGTCCAGACAAGAAATGAAGATCTTCTGAATTAAGGTAAAGGGTGTGTGTGTGTGTGTGTGTGTGTGTGTGTGTGTGTGTGTGTTTCACCGTTTGACAAGTTCAGATGAAAGCACGGTTCAATTGATGTCTATTTTTTTCTACCTCTTCCTCTCTTGTACAAACTTCTACTTGTGTCCTTGATGATATAAGTTCCTCCTCTTTTCTTCTCTACTATATAGCCTTTTACACCTTTCTTTCCTTTCTTTTTTTTTTAAGATTATCAAAACATGATAAAATCACTCAAAGGGTTTTTATCATATTTGGCTCCCTTTATGACTAATGATAACATTGAGCTCTTAAGGAACATTCGTATTATCCATTAGAAACAAATTCTATTACATTTTAATGATAATAATGATATTCCTATTATAATTGTTAATACAGGTTATAATATAACTTGTATTATCACCCATTAGAAATAAACACTTAATCTTTATTAAAACCTTCTGATTGTTTACTTGTATTTACATTTTTAATTTCTCTTGACTCTCATGTTTGTATTTTAAAGTTACTACTCAGCTCTGATCTTCCCATCAGTTATTCTTGAAAGTGTTCTACTGAATCAGCTTCCCCCTTCTATGATTATATGCATTTTTGCTGAATAAGTTATTTCTGGTCATAAGCTTATATCTTTTGAATTCTGTAAAACATCTTTTTTCACCTTCTATTCTCCTTAGTAGTGCTCGTTAATAAAACTTGTATGATCCTGACTGGTTCCTTGGTACTTGAATTGTTTTCTTTCTGGCTTTTTATAGTATTTTGTTTTGTCCTGCAAGCTCTAGATTTTGTCCCTAACACTTCTGGGAGTTTTAAGTTCATGTTTTACTTTCTTTAAGGGAATAATTGCTATATTATTTCTATTTACACTTTGACCTCAGTCTAAAATGTCTGAGCAATTTTCTTTCATGAATTTTTTAAATATGAGACCTAGGATCTTTATTTTCATTTTGGATTTCAGGTAATCAAATGATTCTTAAATAATTTCTTCTTGATTACCTGTTTTCCATGTCAGTTGTTCATATATATATGTATATACGTATGTATATATGTATTTATATATTTCATATGTACATAAAACCTTACATTTTCATCCTTAAAAACATCCTCTAATGTTTTAATATTTCTTATTATCTTATGTAGTCATTAACTTCTGTTGGTCTTTTCTAATTTTCAAAGAGTCTGTTAGATAAGGTTTTGTACCTCTTGTGCTAAACTGTTCATTATCTTTCTAAGTCTTTCTTCCAAAATTTTCATCTTTTTTATTCTTTCATCTATTACCCTCATTTCGTGTATAATAAAATTGACCTTTAAAAGAAAACCACCAAAAACTCTTGCTTCATCTCTTCCAAAAATTCAAATTCTTCGTCTCTTGAATTCTTCTTGTGGGCCAGCTGTATTTTTCTTTGAGATGTTTATAGTTGTTTTGGAGTTATCCTCCCTTTCTGGGCTTTCTTCCTTGTCCTCATAATAGTTCCTTATTCCAGTCTTGCTTCTAGGGCCCTTTGACTGTATTCAAACTCTTTGGATTCCACACTTGAGGACCTAGAAGGTCACATGTGGCCCTGAGGCCACAGGTTCCCCACCCCTAGAAGGCCTGGTCTGAGCATCCAAGCGCTGTTGGCCCAGTCCTGTAAGGGTTTATCCATGATGCTGGCCCACTCAATGATTCCACAGTTCCTGCCTTGGTCAATTACCTGTGGGCCAAATTTGTGATCTTAGACTGGAAAGATGAAACACTGTGTTTTCTCCTTTAATTTCCCAAACATTACTCAGTCTAGCACCCTTCTTTTATTAGATCTTTGTTGGAGCACTTGTGGGAAAGAATTGGACTAGACTGCTTCCTCCTCCTCTACCATCCTGGTGGACTTTGAAAGTAAATGAAGAACGTGTTATGTTGAATGTTGAATTAAAAGTAGCAGCTACAGAAACCTCGCATTTAACAGTCGACTGAAAGATGAAAAAAGAAATCTTCTGGGTTTGTATGTAATAAAACAACTGTACAGTTTTATTCAAAAAATGCTTTTGTTCTATTTCAAATGCATTTAAAAGTTTCAGAAACCAGGTTTGAACAATCTGCAGATGGTTCAGAAATGTTTCAATGTGTAGTAGTTATGTAAGCAGTGAACTTCAAAGGATGGTGTAGTCACTCCGATAATCATATCCTGGTTGTAAAACAAAAAAGGAACAAAAAACAAACACAATCACAGATCTGGAAGTAAGGCTTTGAAAGTATGGAAAAAGAGAGCCAGTATGATGGCTTTTCTCCCTCTGTCCTGCTTTTGTTAAGAATAAAGAAAATTAAAGCCCCACTGGGGAGTAGGAAGCTTTTGTACATCAGCTTGATTCCTTGGGCAAGTAATTGGAACTAGCAGAATGAGGCATAGCACCTATGTCTTAGGGATATTGTAAGGCTCAAGTTATATATACATATATATGTATATATACACACATACATATGTGTATTTATACATATACACACATTCACACACATATACATATACATATATATTATATATGTACATATATACAGTGGTTTGAAATTTTTAAGAGCTATATAAATGTTGTTGTTCAGTCATTTCAATCATATACAAATCTTTGTGACCCTATTTGGGGTTTTCTTGGCAAAGATACTGGAGTGGTTTCCATTTTTTCTCCAGGCAAACAGGGTTAAGTGACTTGCCCAGGATCATACAGCTAGTAAATGTCTAGGGTAAGATTTAAACTTAGAGAGATGAGTTTTTCTGACTCTAGACCCAGTACTCAATCTACTGTGCCACCTAGGTGCCTATATATGAATGTGAACTAATGTTATCTTCCCTTTGATAACACAAGCAGAAAAGAAAAGTTTAATATTACCTGAAACCTTAAGAATTGTAACAGACTGGCCAGGAAGCATAGGGGTTTTGATGTCAAGTCAACTTACTCTCTAGGGCCACATGGCAACAGAATTCAAGTAAGTTAAGCTAGGATTAAATAAAAGGCATAGAACCACGTGTACATGATTTATTTCAGATTAAGAAAAAGGCATAGAACCATGTGTACATAACATATTTCTTTAAATCCCTACTTCAAATGGAATTTTTTCATAGTGCTTATAAGTAAACACAAGTAATTAGGGTTTAATAAATCAACTATTTTGACTTAGAAGTTTAATTTTTAAAATACCCACAGTTATATAGATCACGAGCATGAAAATCTACCATCGACACTGTGTTGCCTGGGAAGAACTAATCTGCCTCTGCTGAAGAAGGGAAATCAGTCCTATTTAATGACAATGAATATTGCAAAGCAGATTTTTTTGTAATTTGGTAAACTTCTTTTTTCTGTACACAGAAAGAATTCAAAATCAAATTTACAGAATTAGCAAAATTCCAAGGTTAGTTTCTTTTATGCTTTTTGAAATGGGATACTAATTCTAGGAAAGAAATTGTAGAAAGTAGTAGGGAAATATTGAAAAATTCTAGCAGCGTAGCTCACAGAAAATGAACACTATTAAAATAGCCCTTTCTTAGTCTCTCCATTAACATTTCTTCTTTATCCCATACAAAAATTCAAATGAAAAATTATTACTTTACTTCACCAAAAGAATTCACTGGAAAAGGTAGTGTCACATGGGACTAGATACATAGCACAGAGGAAATATGATTGCTTCACTAAACACAATAAAACACAAAGAGTCAATATTTCAGTGACACATTTGGCTTCGGCAAGTTGGGAAGGACAGACAGGAAGGAAACAATCTCTCAGGAGTCTGAAGATTCTCCTGAGGATTTAACTAAGCGAGTTTATCCAGTCTTTTCTATTTGGGCTCAGAGCCAAAATGTTATAGGGACCTGGTTCTATTGCGATTGTCTTTCCAAATTGCTAAAGTGGTTTTTCAGTCATGTCTTTCATGTTCTTGTCTCTTTAAATCTATTTTATTTCCATTCTCTCTTTTTTTCTTTACAGGCACAGATTCTATTCAAGTATCCACTACCCATCTTGTTAGTCCTTACAACATCTGCTCTTAAGTAACTCAAGCACCTGTTGTCCACCTCCCCAGTTCTCTGGTTTCCATAGCACTGACTCAGCTCACATCTTTTTTATTTCTATAGTACTGTTCATCTTCAAGTGGATCTATTTTCTTTGGGCACATCTCTAAAGTCCTTTCTGGCTCAAAAATTCTATGACCCTATTTAATTGTGACTCGTGCTGTGTTTTAGATTTTGTTAAGGGAATGACACATTGAACCAAAGAATCAAGTCCTGAATTTTTTCCCAGTTTTATCATTGACTTAACATGAGTTCTTGGCCAAAGTATTTCTCCTTTTTTATTGCTCAGTTTCTCCATATGTGAAATAGCTATAATATAGCTACTCTGCCATGACTACCTCAAAGAAGTAGATTATGAGTATAATTTAATCTTACTGTGAGAGGGAGAAAAAAAGAAAGTGGAGTGGTTTTGGTACTTCAGATTTTTCTGAACTCTGAAATGTTTGGGGTAGGTCTAGTAGCAGGGGGGTAGGAAGAAACAATGACCAAAATTACTGGAAATTTTCCAGTACAACTAACAAATAGATACATCCACTTTCTTCATTAAAGAGAAAGTTCAAATCAAAGTTAATGAAAATTATACAAACACTCCAATTGGCAGTGAATATAGTACAGCAATTGTTTAATACAGTATGCTTAAAGTCAAATTTGAGTTGGCACTTGTCATATCTTAAGCCAGGACCATTGTAACCAACAGTTAGCACTGTCTCACAACACAGATCAGTTATGCTATCATACTACTTGGCATATTTGAACATTAAATGTGGACATCAAGTCAAAATGAACTAATTTTTATATGAAAGGTAAATACCCTAACATCTCTCTTAGCTCTCAAGACTACTTATTTGGATAATTACTATATAATTAGCTGGTTTCTAAAGAATCTGAAACTTAAAAAACTGAAACAACATAAGGACAATTAGAGATAATTTGACATAATAAACATATTAAATTTGTCTTAAATTTCCAAGTTTTCTATTTTTGTTTAAAAGGTGAAATAATATCTTGTTGTGGTGGATGAATAGTTTGAAGAAAAAAATCATTGAAGCAGCTAAAAATAGTAGAAGCAAAGTTAATAAAGACAGTTTCTGTAGCAAAAATACAGAAACACAATGTGTACCTGTAGAATATGCTAGCAAGGTAATAGAGGTTTTTCTAGCAAAAATTAGATGTTTTAGTAAGTAAAAATAAGCTTTTTGAAAACCATGTTTATGACATCAAAAGGAATTATACATTGTACACAGAATTGCTAAATGCAAAAAGTCTCAATTGATAAGAAAAATGCTATATAGTTATTGATATGGTTCAAATGATGCTTGGTAAATCATAAGTAAACAATATTTTAGAAGAGGAATTACTCATGTACCTGAAGATTTTTTTCAATTAACCATTTAATAAACTAAAGTATGTCTCTTTTGCATTGCAATTGCAATGATACAAAGATGAAATGACAAGAATAGCTAAAGAAAACTCATTTTATTATCTATATGTGATATGTTGTTGAGATTTATGTTAGGGAAGATTTATTACTTTAGAACTCATTGATGAGAAAGAAAGAGAAATTGGTGATATAATGGACAGATTTTAAAAGATAAAAATAATATGATATAAATGGTCAGACTTTAAAAGATAGAAGAGAATCAGATCAGAAAGGTGATCACAAAATTTAAAATATCTCATTTCAGTTCCAGGAAATTGAAAAGTTCTTTATGAACAAAAACAGTACAATAGAAATTTTTTTAAAAACTGCCATGTTCTGAATACTCCGAGTTATAACCCAGAGAGGAACAGAGTATAGGGCTTTAGGTAAAAAAAGAACTGGAAATCCAACTGGGGCCAACCAATCCTCTCTCTATTGGGATTATTCAGGGCAAGGACTAACAGGTGGTCAATCTCCATACATTCTCGTTTGAATAGGCTGCCTTCAACCCCATCCCAGCTGCAGTGGCTTGGGCAATAGTGAAAGAGAGAGAGAGTGAAGGGTGACGATTCCCAAAGGTGGATGATGGTGCATACCAGAGAAAAATTGAAAGATAAAAGATTAAGAGAGAAGGTCTAAGTAAAAATCCATCCCATAAACAGATAAGCCAAGAGAGAGGATCATAAATATTGTTGTTCAGTTGTTTCAGTCATATCTGACTCTCCATGACCCCATTTGGGGTTTTCTTGGGAAAGATACTGGAGTGGTTTGCCATTGCCTTCTCCAGCTCATTTTACAAATGAGGAAACTGAGGCAAACAGGATTAAATGACTTGCTCAAGGTCACATGGCTGGTAAGTATCTGTCCTCAGATTTGAACTCAGGAAAATGAGTCTTACTGACTCTAGCTCAGGCACTTTTTCCATTCCATCACTTAGCTGCTTATCATAAATATAGGGAGCAGGAAAGAAATTAAGGCACTTTGAACAAATATTATTATAATATGAAGGAAAACAAACCAATATTTCCAGATGAAAAAGAGAATACTGTGGATTATAACATACTTGGAACACAAAAATTCCAAGAGAATTTTTGACAGAAGAGAAGCACAAGGCATCAACATTAAAAAAAATACACACACATAAATTCTACATACACAAAACACAAGAGAGGCAGAGATGGCTAAATGATCATTGGTCTTCTAGAAACTTGACAAGGAAAGAAAAAACAACTTGGACACCATTATATAAGAAGAAATGAAAGAAAACTGTCTAGAATTTCTGAATACTGGCAACAAAGCAATGTGTTAATCAATCAATCAAGTACTTTTTTTCCATTTTTGCCTAAAGGTTCTTTTTTTAAAATTTGTTTTCTTGTTTACATCATTCATTTTCATGAGATTTTTGAATTACAAATTTTCTCCCTGTCTTTCCCCTACCTCAATCCCAAAACAGAGATCCCACTGTAGAGCCCCTCCCCTGGTCTGCTCTCTAACTTTCTGGTAGGGCAGGGAGGATCTTGCTACCCCAGCCCCTGTATATCTTAATTCCTAGTTTCAGGTATTGCAGAGCTTTAAATTCTAGATTCTTTCAATTCCTCCCTTGTCACCCACCCCCA
>CM053596.1:75600957-75617867 GCA_028646575.1 Pseudocheirus occidentalis | reverse complement strand
AGGCCAACAGAGGTTAAGTGATTTGCCCAGGATCACATAGAAAGTAAGGTTTCAAATATGATCTAGTGACAGACTGAATCTGTTATTCATAAACAAGCCTAGTTTATTACAGAGGAACTCATCACAAATCAGCTGAGCACTTGAGGATGAATTCTTTGACCATAGCAACCCTTAAGGCAAAAAGATGCAAAATTGTCCTGTTTTGTGTGGTTCCCTTGCATGCAGAGAGGTAGTAAAGCATGAGGAAGGAGGAAAAGGGTGCTAAGAAACACAATTTGTAACATTTAAGAGCATTATCTTGCCATCATTATTCTAAATGTGAGATCTTGGTACAGTGACTAATGAGTAGACATACTAACAGGGAAAACAAATTGAATAAATCTCAGCACTCTCATAATGTATGAAACCAGGAGAAATGGAAGGAGAGTTCACATTCTCTTTGGAAAGGCAAACAAAGAATTTGACTGAATTGATGTGTGTTTGCCCAAAGGAAAAAAGAAACATCATTTCATGGGACACCTGGTCATCTTGTATTGCAGGAAGAAAAACATTTGAAAAAACCCAACATGAATAGGTTGAGAATTATTGCAAAGAGCTCGATAGAACTATTTATATTGATTCAATATATATTTTGAATAATCCATGACTTCAATGCAAGGGTGAATATGGGAAGGATGAAAAAATATGTTTGAAAACATGGTTCAGGAATAAGAAATGAATAATTTGAATAGTTTGAAAACTGCAAAGAAGTTTCTTGACTATAAATCATAGATATAGATAGATAGATGATAGATAGATAGATAGATACACACATATATAATTTAATTAAGAAATCTGAAAGCATTGTATATGGCAAAATACAAATAAAATAAAATAAAGCCAAATAAATAAAAATGAACCTGATCATAGTAGATTGGAAACCATTAACAAAATGGAAATCATCTCCAAATCAGCTATTTCTACAGTCAGATCATCAACTTCTTGGAGGAAAAATCAAAATCAATGTCAAATTAATAGAAAGAATAAAAATGAGAAGACGCAGCACACCAGTGAGGTAACCTAATATATTTAAATAAGCTGTTTATGGGAAATGGATAAAAGAATGGAAATCAAAACAGATTATCACCATTTCTTAGGAAGGTTTGACAAATATGAATTAATCAACCCCACACACATACACACACAGCCTAGAAACCACCTTAACCAGTAAACAGTCAATCTCCTCACAAAGAATAGAGATATAGCAGACAAGAGAAATATTCATTCACAATATAAACTTGTAAAATCTTATTCAATTTACTTCTATTCAAAAAAGCTATTTTAAGCACCACGTTGTGCAAGGTACTAAATCGGGTGCTGGGAATACAAAAACAAATATGAAATAGTCCCTATAATCAAGAAGCTTACATCATATTTAGGAATATAAGAATATACTGGGGACCTTTTCCATGTATCTTTAACTCAATTTGCTTGCCGTACATGTCTTCATTATTCATCCTTTGCTTTCAGTGACCAGAGACCAGGGTGTGATGCCTTGACTTGCAGATGAATTGGATTTAAGTGAAAGTTACACAATCAGCCTCACTCTTCCAGAGCCATCAAAATCCTCTGACAAGACAAAAGTCAGAATGACTAGCGATTGTCCAGGCTATGCATCTTTACTTCAACTACCTCCATAGCCACTGGAACAAATCATTCTCATGTACCCATTCCAGTAGGGGAACTCTTCACATCCTTGGCATAGACATCCCCCTAATTCACCTATGGATTTAAGGGTCAATTACTCTCAATCTTGTTTAGTTCATCTTCCAAGATGATTTTCCTAGTGTGTGGATGCTACATATCCTACAGGTTCTTGGAGCTCACTTGGAGGTGAAAGTTGGGTGAAGGTAGACACCAAAGGTGGATGAGCAGCCCTCCCACTAGAGGTGCTAGTCTTCCCTGAATACCCCATATATCCCCACCATACATATAATACCCCTAGAGTATACCTCTCCTACACTTGGGACTCCAGAAAAATTACTCCTTTTTTAAGGCACTATATTACTATTAAGTACACACCTAAATTTTACCAGACAGAAGACACATTACTTCAAAATACAAGATATTTAATTAAAAAAGTAAAACAAACAAGAAGACAAGAAAAGCCTCCCTACCCCTCATGCATACAATGGTGTGAATTCTCCCATATGTTATCACACCACCAGTAGGGGATGTATGGGGATACATCATGGAAAATATAAATGACCAGGGAACATATATGGAAGAGCTTGCACATAGGGAACACATATAGCCAGGAAACATCTGTGAATGCCACATGTCTATCTAACTGACAAGGATTTTATGGAGATGGAAAGAATAAACACCATAAATCTATCTGAAGAAAGGGGTCATGCAGTCCCTGCTTCTCTTGTCTGCTTTCCTCCAGAATTAGCCTAATTTTTTTTAACTATCAACCAGCAATTAATTAATTCACTTACATTTATAGAGTAAAGCTCTTCTGGGCTACTGGAAGGATACGGATAGAGGGTCTCTAAGGTAGTGGAAGGTATATGAAAATTCTCTGCTTTCCTGGCACATTTGCTCCTGACTGGGAAGGCAGATGAGGAAAAACAGACTTGATATACATCATTGGTCTGTATTAATATATGTAATTAGGAGGGGGAAAAGGCAGGTCTATAGCACCAGTTTTTCTACACACTGTGCTGATTAGGGTTTCACAAGTAAAGTAGGTTGGCTCCAGTTCCCCATAATTGTAAAAGGCCCTGCAGGCATGCCTCATGTCTGGCTCCTTTTTCTTAGAACTGAAAGTGTACAACTATATTCTCCCTTTTCCCATGAAGTCAAATGGTTCCTTTTCTTCCAGAGTTCCTTACACAATCAGTGCTGGTCCCCACATGTGAAAAACTGATCTACTATGAATGGGAGGATGACAGTTCAGCCCTTGGGGTCCAAGAGCCAAGGTTTGAGAGTAACATCACCCTTGGAGTCTGTTGCATAGCCAAAAATAGAACTTCAACCCCTGGCATTTAGTCTGCTGATCTAACCACCAGACCACATTCTCTCCTTTAATTTCTACTCTGCCCTCCCCATAATCATCAATACTTGGCTGTGTTTATAACACATGACATGATTTAGAAAGCTGGACATAAAATCCTCCGTTGGAGGAGGCAGTGAGTTGAACTATTGTCACAGATGCACTTATGAGGAAAGTTGTTTTGCACCTCTTTTTCAGTCCACATTGACATGGGCTGATAGTTTGGCACCAGGACTTCATGATGGTGGAGATCCCTGAGTAGAAGTGTCTAAGCAGCAAGATAGCAGGAAAAGAGGGCAGCTAGATGGTGCAGTGGATTGAGTGCCAGACCTGGGGTCAGGAAGACCCGAGTTCAAATTTGGCCTCAGACACTTACTAGCTGTGTGACCCTGGGCAAGTTTAACCTCATCCTCAGCACTAGCTATATGTGACCCTGGGCAAATCACCTAACCCTTTTGCTTCAATTTCCTCACCTATAAAATGAGCTAGGAAAGGAAATGGCAAACCGCTCTAGTATCTTTGCCAAGAAAACCCCAAATGGGGTCATGAAGAGTCAGATATAGCTGAACAACCACAATGGGCAAGAGAACACCAGACCTGCACACAAATACAGATGCTGCTGCTTACTATCAGTGTGAACTGAGGAAAATCACTTCCCTCTTCTTTCCGGCCTCAGTCTCCCCAAATGTAAAATGAAGGGATTAGATGATCTTCACAGTCTGTCCTCCCTCATTCATTAGTGAATGTTAATGCATTTTTACTGTGAGGCCAAGGGTTTCAATCCAGGATTGTAATTCAACAATGATCTTATCAATATTTTTTGGAATGGACAGAGTTGAGAACATAATTAAGTATGAAAAGTAGAAAATTATCAATTTACATCTTGTCTTATAAACATTCTATAAGCTGAGTGACCTAATAAAAACCTGGTTCTATCTGGAAACGAATGAATGAATGAATGAATGAATGAATGAATGAATGGAATAGCATTAAATATTATACTAAGTGCCAGAGACAATTCCCGCCCTTAAGGAGCTCACATTCTCATAAGAAGAAGCAACACATATAGAAGGATCCAGCTCCAAGTCAGAGGGATGGCCCAGTGGTCCTCAGGGTAAGGACCACTGCAATGGTCCTGCAGTAAGGGATTTGGCCATGCATCATCATTAGTGTCATTTACTTTGGGAAAAATTATATCCACTTCTGATGTTAAAACCACTTAGCGATGTCAAGGACTTACATGGCAAGACCCTTCTTTTCTGGGTCTTCAATAACTGTGGCTGCTAAGAAGTTGGCCTCTATATGAATAATTCTCATTGCTCTATAAAGGCCAGGTTGTAAGCAGAGATCTAGGGATGAAGTAATGCTATGTGTAGAGCTCTTGAACTCGGGGTATTGGACTGTTCTCCACCAGAATCCAAAGGGAAATGATGGTTGAGATGGCGGTGGTGGTTTGATTTGGCCAGGATTAAAACTAATTACAGAAAATATTGATTATTTACTTAGGCTTCCTGTAATTAATGACAACAAAACAGTGTTGCATAAACTTTTATTTTTATCATGCCTTTTAATTTTTTAAAAAATAAGCAGCATGCTTGAAAACATGACACATTCTACTCTGGACTCATTCCCCCAATTCACATTGGGACTGGTGGGTTAAGTCCCCAGAACATCTCTGTAACTATTTTCAGGTTTCTAGGAGTAACTCTAGGGTGGCTGTGTGGGAGGGGTAGACAGTTTCCTGTCCTCTGAACAAGAGCTCAAAAACCCCTAGCAACATTTTTACCCTTAATAATCAATCAGCAAACTCAATACTTTAAGAAAGATATTTATTCAAAAGACACAGTAAGAAAAGCGGTTATAAAGCATTTTCCCTAACACGAGGGGTATGGTCTCACACAAATACACATAAAGTCAGGGTGCTGAAGGAGAGGGAGAAAAGTAGACATATAAGCAGCATCCCTAGGTCATCTAGGTCCTGAATCAGGACCCAAGGACATACTGGACATAGATTCGTAGCTCAGTAAAAACCCCACAGCAAAGCTATATCATACCAAAGGGAAGAGTCTTTAGGACTGTAGGAAAAGGACTTCCAGAAGTTATTAGTTACCCTTTTGTCATATGTGCTTTCTAAGACTGAGCCCACTTCCCCCTGGACACTGGAGAGCATATCACAGACTTTGGAAGGCAGGTTGATCTTTGTATCAACTCTTTCTACTATTACTTCCTAAGTAAATAGTTCTTTCTAAAAGCTAAATTGTATAGTTGACTAAATGATACTTAACTGACAATCACAGTGGGAATCACAGTGGTGGGGTCTCATGAACTATAGCATTAGAAAACTATACCCATAATCCTTCAGGGTTACCATTAGAACCCTGAGGGGAAGATATAGCTAACCAGTTCTATAGGGAGCTGATTTGTGAAGTGGTTTTTTTTTTATTTCCTTTAAATTTTATTAATTTATTTTAACATTGAATCTTTTTAAAATTTTAAGTTCCCACTGTGAAGGCAAGCAATACAATACCAATTATAAATACATCTAAAGTCATGCAAAACATATTTCTTCATTAGCCATATTGCAAAAAAGAAAGAAAAGGCAAGAAAAATAAAGTGAAAAAAAGATATTTCAATCTGCACTTAGAAATCATTAGTTCTGTCTCTGGAGGTTGATAGTATTTTTTATTATGAGTCCTGAGCAGAGCATGTCTTGAGCAAGGTAGTTAAATCTTTCAGAGCTGATCATCATTACAATAGTGCTATTACTGTATACAATGTTCGCCTGGTTTGCATCAGTTCATATAAATCTTCTCAGGTTTTACTGAAACCCTCCTGTTCATCATTTCTAATAGCACAATAATACTATTCTAAAACAATCATGTACCACAATTTGGTAAGCTATTCTTCAATTCCTTGACATCACAAAAAGAGCTGTTATAAATATGTTTTTACATATAAATAACTTTCCCTTTTCTTTGTTCTCTTTAGAATATAGACCAAGTTGTGGTTCCAAATTGTTCTCCTGAATGGTTGGACCAGTTTGCAAGTCCATCATTGTAGTAGTGAACCTATTTTTCCACATCCCCTCCAGTATTTATAATTTTTTTCTGTCATGTTACCCAATTTGATAGTTGTGAGGTGGTACCTCAGAATTGTTTTAATTTTCATTTCTCTAGCCAACAGTGATTTAGTTTTTAGATCATTTTTCATGTGACTATTGAAAGATTGGATTTTTTTTTTTGGAAACTGCTTGTTTATATCCTTGGACCATTTATCAGTTGTGGAATGGATCCTATTTTTTACAAATTTGTCTTGGTTCCTATATATTTGAGAAATGAGGCATTTATCAGAGAAATTTGCTGTAAAACTTGCCCCCACATTCCAGTTTTCTGCTTTTCTTCTAATTTTGGCTGCATTGGTTTTGTTTGTGCAAAAATTTTTAAATTTTACATAATCAAAATTGTTCATTTTACTTCCTGGGATTCTCTCTATTGTTTGGTCAAAATTCTTTCCTGATTCATAGAACTGACAGATAAGATTCTCCATGCTTACCTAATTTGCTTATAATATCACCCTTTATATCTAAATCATTTGTCCATTTTGACATTATTTTGGCATACCATGTGAGAATATTGCCCCTCAAGGACCTCATCTCCTGTGACCCAAAGTGCTCACTTCGACCCTGGAACTGTGACCCAGAGGAGGGTGTAGGCAATGGAGTCACCAAAAAGCACCCAGTCCTGCATCCAGCACTAGAACAGGGGTCCTCTGTAGTTTCTATCTGGTCACTTGCCTGATCCCCTTACTGTCTCCAGCCTGAGATCTACTGAAGCTGCTGTTATCACTGCCTCCAAGACCCACAGCTGTTATTACCACCAGATATACTTCAGGCCAGCCCTGAGCTCAGTGTCACAGACCTCTCATCCCAACCTCCTAAGTAATCTTGGGTTGGAAAACAAAAATGTCTCACTCCAGCCTTATGTTGGTTCTACCACTCCAGAATCTGACTGGAGGCATATTTAAAGCTGTAGTGATTCCTGTGCTGTGCCATTTTGGATCTGTGGCTGAGAGTCTAGGAACTGGATTCGTAAGATAGAATGGGAGTAGGAGTCAGCACGAGGACCCCCGGAAATATATATTTGCACTAGATTTCAAGGCAGAGAACATGGATGCCAGGCCTGCCACTTATTAGTTGCTTAGCATTGGATGAGTCACTTCTCTTTTGAGTCTCCCCTTTTGTAAAATGATGGGGTTAGACTAGATGGTCTCTAAATACTCTTTTAGTGCTCAGTCTATGATCCTATGTTATTTCCCTCACATATAACATAAGATCCTTGAGGGTGAGGACTGCCTTCCTTTGGTCTTCATATCCCGGGGCAGAGTGCCTGGAACCAAGGATACTGAATAAATGTGTGCAATTGAGTTTTCTACCTAAATCTGGAGCTTTTATAGGAAAGAGGAACTTACGCACAGGGAAGAAAAGAATTCAACATGTAAGAAAAATTCCTTATTGGCAAATGATACTGCCAATGATTGGTAGGAACACGTAAAAATTCAACTATTTAACACCTTTTTGTTCCTTCAATTCCCTTAAAAAGCAAAAAAGCCCCATGGCCTCTCCTACTTCTGACACTGTGGCTGAAGCTGCCTGGGCATTTTCTGGCTGATTGGCTGCTCCGTGTTTGTCCTCCTCCATGGGCTACAGCCTCTATTGACTTTTCCTTTCCTTAATGACTGAAATAGGTCACAGCAAATTTCCACCTGGGAAAAAGCAAAAGCCATTTCATCATGGTGCCATCACTGAAAGCCCTGGTTGTTATTTGTTTATTAGGGTACTTTTGGCAATACCCCCCCTTTTGTTCAGTCATTACCAACTCAGGCATTCCAGATTGGTGTTGCATTATCTGATTAATTGGGGATTGGTTAACAAGTACAGGACCCCTACTAGAAAGGGAAGAAAATCAAGGCAAATCATCAGAAATGACCCATGGCATTTTCCTACAGAGATCAACAACAATTACCAAACCATTTGTTTCCAAGGGCAGGTTTTCTTCTTTCTCTTTCTCTCACCCACTCCGCCCTCTCTCTCTTCCCTCCTTTTTTATTAATTTAAAATCTAAAGCAAGGTACATTGATTTACAGGAAATTGCTCCCTTACGCACTAATTCATCATTTACAAATACTACTCCAGGAAGCCTGAGTGCCGAGCAGCTTCTGTTGTCTGAGCCAAGTAAGTCATCAACCATGTCAGTATCTGTTTATAAACATTTTTCCCCAATTCTGGGATTCAAAGTTCACAAAAATATTTGTTTTAAGTCTTTTCAAATGAGTGGTGTAAAATTCAGTCAGTAGGGCTCTTTTCCAGGAGAACCTGTATTCATTTATTATATTTCTTAGAAAAACATCAGAGCAGCATAAAGAACCAATTAGGAGGCTAGGACCATTTTCCTAGGAAATGACCCCAGTTTTTTCCTTGGCAAATTGGAAAAGAACAAGTATTTTCCCATCTTTCCTTTCATGTGAGAGGTTTGAAAAGTCCCCAGAATTTTCCCAGTGCCACTCAGAACTTACAGACAGCACCTTTTTATTCTGTGTGTGTATTTATTTGCAGGTTTTAAAATGTCCATGTGTCATGGAAGAAATGAGCCTTTGGTGACAGGTAGTAAAGTGTGTCCAAAAACCACTTTGCTAAGGCAAAGCCAGCGCATTCTTGATTTGAGGGTGATGTACTCACTGAGGGAGACTCGGAGCTTAAGCATTGCCAGTCTTTGCTGTCAAACCTCACCATCACCATTTCCAAACAGAGACCATTCTGCAGTGAAGCCAAAACATTTTTCCATTTCTGTATCCCCTGATCCAAAGCCTCAGTGCTTTGGAAAATTTCATCTCTCTATTTTGTTCAGGGGGGCAAAGAAAGAAAACACAGATGTGGTTGTCTTTTCTAATTAGTACAGGATGTGTCTACCTGCAGTATTGCAATCAGATATTTGGTGTTTTGGGTTGGTTGTTGGTTTGCTTGGTTTTTTTTTTAAGAGCATTAAAAAAGAAAAGGAAGGGAACAGTAGGGAAGCAAGGGAACAGTCTTTCCAATCTTCCTCAGTGACTTTCCACTTCATCAAGAAAAGCAAATCCAAACTTCAGAGTTTGAGTAATCCACAGTGGCTCAGTGCCTACTTGGGAGACACAAATTATATAACTGGTAGTAAGACTTGACAGGGCTTTGGAATTCTGGAAGAAAGGAAGACTTTAGAGGGGAGAGGAGACATTTTTGGTTAAGGATCAAGCTTGGCAATTTGGGGAATACATTTATCTTTGCTTCTGTAATCTGACCAGTCACTGAGATGGGAAGAAAAAGTTTTCCAGTTGGTGTTACCAATACTAGAAACTTCCTTTTCGTTAATAATACTTTGAGAATAAGATATGACCTTGCTTCACTCCCAAGTCAATAATTCACTCTTTTGTGCTCCCCCCCACAAGTAACTTATGACATTGAAGAATTAATCAAGAAGCATGGTGGGCAGTAGAGAGATAATATCCTTGCCACTTATTTATTTAAGAAAATATATTAAAAATGAAATAGCAAGTCAAGACAAATCAACAATCATTTAATATGCATCTGCTATGTGCCTGTGACTAGTTGAATTGACCTCTCCTGCCACGGATCCTCAAATATATGGTGTTAGAACTGGGTAGCATTATAGATAGATTGTCAGGCTTGGAATTAGGAAGATTCAAATTCCTGAGTTCAAATCCAGCCCCAAATGCTTACTAACTGTGTGAACCTGGACAAGTCACTTAACCCTGTTTGCCTCAGTTTCCTTATCTGTAAAATGATTTGGAAAAGGAAATGGCAAACCACTCTAGTATTTTTGCTGAGAAAATCCTAAATGGGATCACAAAGAGTCAAGTACAACTGAAACAACTCAGCAACAACAACAGAACTATGCTTTAGATTACCAATGGACTAGGACACCTTCATTGTGTGATATTATTGGAGGGAAGAAGAGGAAATGTACTTTTTTTCTGAAATCCATTGTGATAATTTCTAAGGTTGATGGGCTCAGATGTATTCTATTGTGACTTCTCCAATGTAATCTGAGTAGATCAGAGGATCATAGATTTATAGCTGGAGGTTGTCTAATCCAAACCGCATCATTTTGTAGATGAGCAATCTGTTGATTATTCATCCAGAATCATACAGGTGGTGGAGCTGAGATTTAAAACTAGATTCCCTGACTTCTAATTCATTGCTCTTTTCATTGTTCCTCAATACTTCATCCCAAGATCAAATTCAAGTCAACTAGCTAAGATATATATCCATAGAACTACCAAACACCAAATTTACTTTTTAAAAAATGACTCATTAAACTTTTGGGTTCCTATTTTCCATTCAGTTGACTAGTCAATCGACTGAATTGACTGAGCAGCAGTTACTCAAAGCTTGAGAGAAATGAGGAGGCAGCATGGTCCAGTGAAAGCAATGGTCTAGCAGAAGTAATGTTGAACTTAGAATGACAGGACCTTAATTCTTGGCTCTCCCACTTACTGCATGGATCCTGAGCTGGTCATTTGATTGGTTTGGGTCTCGGTTCCCTCATCTCTAAGATGGGGGAGGGGCTTAGACTATATGACTTTCAATGTCTTTTATAGCTCTAAATCTAGGATTTAATGAATATGAATTTTGTCCTTATTAACACATTTCTTTGTCCTTTTTTATCTATACCCTTAAGGCTCCATTCCCATTTCATCAGCAGAAAACCCTGATTTTCTATATTTTTCTATTTACCCCATCTTTCTACAACTAAACTGATTCTGTCATTGTTTCCTCTCAAAACCTAGTTTTCAGGATATAAGGTTGGCTCTGGAATGGATTCCAGGCACCTTATTTTCTAATTCCCAAATATAACAGCCTCCTTCATACAGATCCTTTAACTATTTCACACGTCCCATATCATGTCCATTTTAAAATTCTTTTTAAATTCACTTTCTGTTCTCTCAGCACTCGCTTTCCAGCTCCTTTTGTTTCAGCATTATTTGATTTCATATTTCTCAATTATGCTAATTCGGTACCTCATCTACCTTCACTTTAGCCTGAAATACCACCTGTTTGCTCTGTTTTTCCTTTCCAATCTTTTTCCCCCTGCATCATTACTCTAACATGAAAGCAGGTTATTTACTATTTCCGTATTTCACATAGGGAAAGTAAAAACAGCAAAGGACGGGAACAAGCGCTTTAAGTGCCTCCTCTGTAGCAGGCACTGTGCTAAGTGATTTTTAAAATACATCATTTGATCTTCACATCAACCCTGGGAAGGAGGTGCTCCAATTAACCTCATCTTAGTGGCTTAGTGTCTTTCCCAGGGTTGTACAGTTTATTAACTGTCTGAGGCTGGATTTGAATTCAGTTCTTCCTGACATCAAGTCTACCGCTTCATCAGCTATCCAGTTTGAAGAGGCAGTATGGTACTGTGGAACAGGTGCTGGATTTGAAGTTAGAAAACCAAGGTTCAAATGCTGAGTTTGTCATTTACTATGTGTATATGATCTTGGGTGAGTTATTTCCCCTCTGTAGAAGTTGGTTTCCTCATGTGTTAAATGAAAAAGTTGGACTTAATGGGCTCTAGGGTTGCTGCCAGCTCAGCATTATGATAAATGAGTAAGAAGCAAATGATTAAAATTCTCCAGCTTTCATTCTCTTTGTTTAGAGCCACCAAAACACTGTCAATACTCCAGGCATAACAGTTCAGAGTGGTGGTAACAATGGCTACTCCTTGGATGCTTATGAGGATCGTTTTCTTTGACAATTTTAGCTCCTCTACCATCCTTACCTAAAAGCCCTATAATCTCGATTCCTTTTCCTCTGTTGTCTCTCTTGAAAGCCAAAAATGGGTTCCAGTTGGAGTTGTTCCTTAATTGATCTAGAATAGTTGCTTCTGAATGACATCCTGACCTCTTTCCCCGACCCTCTCTCTATCTTCCTTCCATCCCCAAGAGCCAAGCAATCCAAGGAATCATTTTTTACATGTACGTTGCTTCTTCATTTAACCTTTCTGTCAATCAAGCACTAACAATCCATTTCAGGTAATAACAGAAGATTTTGACTGTGGAGATCAACCACTATTCATCAGTAGCTACAAGAGCCTGCTGGGATTTTGCTCAGAAATCAATTCATTCAGATGTGACGTGCTGATTGAGATAATGAGTTGCAAGATGAAAATTAAGGAAGAGTTATACCAATTCTACTTCTTTTTCCCTTGGAAAAAAGGAAAAAGAAACAGAAAAAAAGAATAGAACAGAAACTCTTCACACATTCCTTGTTTAATTTTTTCCCCACCTAAATTTGAGCTAAGCTGATGGTTGGCCACAGGCTAATGGCACATTTCCCCCAATTGTGGCTCTTATGCTGAAAAAAATGTCCCTAGAAGAATGTAACTCGATTATGTCTTACAGTATTTGCATCTTAAAAGCCTCAGTGCCAACAGCTTTTCTCCAAATCTCATTTTATTTCATTCCTCATCACTCTCCTCCCCTTTTTTTTTCCAAACCATCAACCTTAATGTCTGCTTTTGTTTGGAGCAGGCAACTTGTATTGGGTTTCTGAGTCCCGGCCTTTGGCACACAGACGTGTGCCCCATTCTCAATTGTTTCTTGTAGAACCCAGGAGGCATCCTCACCACCTCATCCCATCGCCTCAACTGTAAAAGTAGCAGCATTTTCCACCCACACCATCCCAAACATATTCCCACGGCTCCCTCCTCACAGTACAGAATAGTGAATGGGAGAGGGGAGGCAAGGAGCGTATGGAAGGCTTTTTTCCTCTGAAGCAATCACCATCTCTAGGCAAAGAAACATAAGTGGAAATCCTAATCTGTTTTGCTTTATCAGTCATACAGTGGAGATGATTATAAGAATACAGGAGTGAAATGTAGACTTATGAAGTGTATGTATGTATTGGTATGTGGGTGTTAATAGAGAGAAAACCATTTCAGTAAACAGTTTCACGAAGCTATTTTGTGATTTCAGATTGTGTTCAAGAGATTTTTTTTTAACAGCGATACCAAACGCTTTCTTAATCTTTGATTGACTGTGTAGCTTGCTTACTGAATTAGGTTTCATCTTAGAAGACAACTTTACAGAAAGGTATACATCAATCAGATATTATTATGCTTAATTCATAAACAGAATGAATATATTTTGTGGCTTCTCCAAATACTATAGACATAGAGCAGGAAGCTAGGGAGTATGAAAATATTTTTTGCTTTGTGCCAATGGCCTGAAAGAAAATCATTCAAAATGAGAGGACTAATTCAAAATGGCAGAGTGAAGGAAACAAAGGGAGACAGGTTCCTAATAAACTGAACGACAACAGCAATAAAAAGAAACAACAAAGGAGAAAAAGGATATAAAACACACACACACACAAGAATATAAGAACTAACCAAATTTAAAAATAAGCAAAGAATGTTAGTTTAATTTGTAAAACTACTATGATATAATCAAATCAGCCAAAACGTCAGAAGGAATAGATATGGGAAAAGAAGTCACACAAGGCATCTTAAAAGAAGTCCTGAAATGGATAGTTGATATCCATCCAAAGATATTTGTTTATTTATCTATTTAAGGCTATACATGCACAATCATGTTAAGCATATTTCCACAATAATCATGTTGCAAAGGAAGAATCAGAATGAAAGGAAAAACCATGAGAAAGAAAAAAACAAAAAAACAACAAAAAAAGTGAAAATCAATCTGCATTCAGACTCCATAATTCTTTCTCTGGATGTCATCCAAAGATATTTAGCAAGAATTAGTAATGGTAAGAAAAATTGTAGCATAAAAACTTAATTGGGAGGGAATAACAACATAAATTGCTAATACAGATTGTGAAATGAAAATGTTCAAAACATTCTTGGAGCAGCCACCTAAAAATTTAACTATGGCAGAAAATGGACAAGGTGGAACAGCTAGAAACATAAGCTAAAAAGCATTACTCAATTATCCAAATTATTGGAAATCAGACTTCTTAATGACAGCACCAGAAGATCATATATAACCCAGAATTCTTAGGATTATCACATCCCTGAACATTTAGGAAGTTGGAAGAATCAAAATGCTACATTCTAGGAAGTCTTCTAAGGAAATCCCTAGAACTGCTAAAGATAACTGGCAAAATGGAAGTAGAATCCATAGGCCCTGATGGAAAACATCCCAAGTTTTAATAGGCTTAGATACCTTAGTTATATTCAAATAATATAATGATAAAGAAAAATACAAGCTGGAAGAAGAAATGCAAATATCACTTACCAAGGATCAAAAGTTAGGAACATAGCTAACTTTTCAAAGAAGATAAAGGACAATCAGAAACACTGGAAAATAATACATATTAAATTAAGACATGGGAGCCATGAACACCAAACCATATACCCAACAAGACAGTATATTCTGGGAAGGCAGGGGATGAATATTTGAGAAACAAAATGAGAAGATGGAATGATGCTTTAAAAGTTTCAAACAAAAATTTTGATTTCGCCAATTGTGAAAACGTAGTACATGTGCTAAAGTAAATAACTTTATAAGATGGAGATTTTGAAAAAACACAAACAACTTAAAGTGTATGTGTGTGTGTGTGTGTGTGTGTGTGTGTGTGTGTGAGAGAGAGAGAGAGAGAGAGAGAGAGAAAGAAAGAGAGGGAGAAAGAGAGAGAGAGAGAAAGGAGAGGAGAGGAGAGGAGAGGAGAGGAGAGGAGAGAGAGAGAAAAGATAGATACATCAATATTTCAAGTTTCTATGCTTCTTTCCAGGGCTTACCTCACCTGCAATACATTCACCTCTTAACCTCTTCCTGCATACAACCTATTTATTCTTGAAAGCCAATATAAGTCTTATGTATTTTCCATGAAGTCTTTCTTGATTATTAGCCTTTGTTGACCTCCTCATTCTCTGAACTCTTATTTCATGGAACCATAGCAACTTAAAATTGGCAGGGAAATTACAGTAGAGCCCATTTAGTTCAATGTTCTCATTTTTTGCTGATAAAAAATAAATCTAAGTAAAATTAAGTGACTTGTTCAAGGTCATGCAGCTACTGAATTGGGATTGGAATTCAGGTTAGTATTTTTAAAACCTATTATACCAGATCTATATCATATACTAGACCATACTTCCTCAACCAATGAAAAGAGTGATACTCAATGCCTTTTGCTAGAAATTCACCACAGATGGCCTGAGAAGACAGAAAAGTCTCTGCCAAGAAATAACCACATAGATTAATTTTTCTTCTTATAAAGGTAATGAAACTATCTTGAAGAAATAATTGATCCCCAGGATTAAGGTTTCAATCTTTAGTAGCTTCCTAGTCATCAAAGGCATAAAAACCCAGTGCACAGGTACTCAAGTTTGATGGTTTGATGGGACTTCCTATAATTGTATACATCAATATACCCTTCAAATAAGGTGCACCATTGTTCTGGAACTGGCCTGAAACTAGCCGGTCCTGACCCAAATCAACTACTCTTAATTACTTAGGAACTTGAATTAAGTGATTCCCTTCATCCCTTTCTTCTTCATTTCTTCTTCATTCCCTTCATCTCCGCAGGAGGAGCTATCCTATCCTAAAGTATTTAAAGAGTTATTATGTGTAAGTGGGCAAATCAGATTTGGTACATCTAACTCCAGAGTGCATACCTAGGAACAATAGGTGTTCCTATTGGTTCCAATAGGAGCCTAGATGGCATAGTGAATAGAACACCAGTCCTGGAGTCAGGAGGCTCTGAGTTCAAATCCAGCCTCAGACATTTAACACAAAACAACTAGCTGCATGACCTTGGGCAAGTCACTTAACCCCAATTGCCCTTCAAAAAGTAAAAAAAAAAAACTTTTTTTTTTTAAAAGAGAAAGTTACTTTAGGATATAGTTGCTTCCCCCTACATTGAGGTCTTCAAATGGACACTGGATGACCTTTATTTTTCTATGGAGAGAACAGGAGAGGATAATCATGTTCAACTATGGGTAAGACTGGGTGGCCATTCAGTTCTGAGGTCTTGTGACTTCTAACCTGGCTCAGCTATGAACTGTCTGGACTAAATTTTCGCTTCTGATTGGGGAGTCCCTCCGTAGAACCTCCATTTGATGAAATGCCCCATCAGCATATTCCTTTTAACCTGGCTGAGCTTTTGGCATCCTGACTTACTTTTCTACCTCTACTTCAGTAGCCTTGTCACACTGGAGATGCTTCTCCTCCTGTGGCTTCTTCCTCCAATTGATGAGTCCCATCCTAGGAACCCCATCTGGTGAAGTACCCACCAGTCATGCTCATTTCTAACCCAGCTCAGCTCCTGACCCTGTAGACTACTTTTCCAACCCCTTTCACCTCCCTCTTATATGTTTTCTACTTCATAGAGAGGGCAGCTAGATGGCTCAGTGGATAAAGTGCTGGAGTCAAAGGACCTGAATTCAAATTCAAGTCTCAGACAATTACTATCTGTGTGGCCCTGGGCAAGTCACTTAATCTTTGTTGGTCTTAATTTGCTGGAGAGGAAAATGACAAATTAGTCCAGTATCTTTGCCAAGAATACCCTGTGGACAGTATTGGCATGCTATGGTTCACAGGGCCATGAAGAGTCAGGGACACTGTAATGTTAATGAAATCAGATCTTCCATGTCCCTTTCTATTGGCACCTACTAAAGGCACTTAGCACCTCAAAGGCTTAGCTCCTTATTTCCAGTTAACTCCTTGGGAGTAATTCACATCTTAACAGGAAGGGGTTGAACAGGGAGGAGCTACTTGGGAGTAGGTCACACCTTAACAGAAGGGGCTGAACAGGGAGGAGCTACACTGTATGTAAGGAGAGAACCAGGAAGACCTTGAGCCCTTT
>CM053596.1:75583976-75600457 GCA_028646575.1 Pseudocheirus occidentalis | reverse complement strand
AAATATCTGATCTACTTAGCCCTAAGTATCCTATCCACTTAGCCTTAAGTATCCTATCCACTTAGCCCTAAATATCAAACAAACTGATAACCATTACAGTATAATAACATCACTTACCTCCCAATGTTGTGTTGATGATCAAATGAGATAATGTGGAAAAAGTGCTTAGCACAGTACCTTGCATGTAGTAAGTGTTATGTAAATGCTTATTCCTTCCCCTACTTTCTAGTGTAGCAGAACCTACCAGGGCTTATATTCCTGTAATGTAGACACATCACAACAAAGCATCAGAGTACTACTATGGAGAGGTCATTGCACAGAGGAAGCGCTAAAAAAGCATTTGTTGTTAACCATTTGTGCCTTCTGTGCTAAAGCCAATAAAATGATGATAGGTGGTACTCAACCTGAGATTATCTTTCCAGCTAGTCAACCTGAAACACTTGCTTGATTAAGGAATTTGACTTCAGAGATTCCTCAGCTCAAAGAATGGAAATTGACTATAAGGAAGTTGGGCACAAAACATGGAAGTGTTTTCATGGCAGGAGGGCATAAAAGGTATCCCAGTAAATTAATAACATAAAAATATAATGACTCTACTTCATGCCCGAACTTCTGGGCTGTGATTGAGGCCTGCCAGAGACTAAATATAACCACCTGTATGTCATGCTTTACTCAGTTGTCATTGGCTTTATCCCTGACCTGGTTCTAGAGGATACACAGGACTCCATAATTTCATGTCTTTAAATCTAAGTTTATTTTTGATGTTCGAGATTTTTAGATCCAAGTTATTTTATGTACTTTTTAGATCAGTCTGTTCTATTGAATCCATGCTGTACTAAGATAGATTGTATTACCACTTAAATTCCCATGTACTGTATAGACTTCCTTATGTACCACCTTCTCCTCTACCACCATGCTCACATGAACTCATATATGTAACTTATATATGTATAAGTGAATGATGGACTGAATCGTATATTCTATTAATGAATTAGCTATAATTTGTGAAGGGCTCTGATATTTCTGGATAGTTCTGCTGACTGGTTTCTTCTTTTGGGAAAATGATTTGCACAATACTGCATTCTAAATTCCAGCACCACTTTCCTCAAGAGTCTAATGTACATTTGAGTCATTAAGGCAACAAAACTTCCCCATATTGTAAGGACAGAAGTCTATACAAGTTTATTGTTAGCTTGTCTTTTTCTAAATCAAAGTCTTTCCTTTTGGGGATTAAGTAACCCAACCAAGTATCATCACCCCATTTTCCCTCTACTGGCCAACATCCAGCAGCCAGTCACCTAGGCACTGAGATAAATCTTGCTAAAGACAGTAAAAACTTGGCTATGATCTAATTCATTGTTGACTTGTGCCCAATCCACCTGGTCTTTTTTTCCTCCTCTTTCTTTCTGGATTATCATGCTGAACTGAAGTTAGGGATCCTGTGACAAATATCAGATATGCCATGAAGACTGTAATTCATTTCCTTTTTGGCAACTTTGAACAGAGAAGTATTCTGTGATTATGTTGTTTTAATTCCAAATCAGTAATGAGAAACTAAGAGAATTAAACAGGAACCTCAGGGAACCTCAAGGACATTTTCAAGTCCTCAGACAATTTTTGCCTGTGATCGCATACTTCTACTAAATTACTGGCTTATTCACCAACACTATTGCTAGTATTAGGAAACTAGGTGGTACAGTGTATAAAGTGTCAGGCCTGCAGTCAGGAAGATTCTTCTTTGCGAATTCAAATTAACTGCAGACACTTACTAGCTGTGTGACCATGGGCAAGTCACTTAACCCTGTTTGCCTCAGTTTCTTCATCTGTAAAATGAACTGGAAAAAGAAATGGCAAATCACTCCAGTACCTCTGTCAAGAGAAGCTCAAATGGGATCATGAAGAGTCAGACATGAGTGAAACAACTGATTAACAACAAAATTGCTAATATTACCATTTCCAATTTATTGTCTAATTACAATTCTTTGCATTCTGAAAAAGATTTTTAATAGTGTTTATTCAGGGAACTCCAAAGTATGTAATAAATATTTTATTTCTCCCCCAAACAAAGCTCTGAGACATACAAGTATTTTGGATAGAAGACATGGATATTTTTAAAGAGTTCATTCATTCATTCATTCATCTATCCATTCATCCATTTGTTTATTTATTTATAGTTTTCAACATTCATTTCCATAAGATTTTGAGTTCCAAATTTTCTTCCCATCTCTCTGCTACCCCCACCCCAAGATGGCAAGCGTACTGATTACTCCTTCCCCCAGTCTCCCCTCTCTTCTATCCCCCTATTCTCTCTTCCCCCCTTCTTCCTTTCATTCTTGTGGGGCAAGATGGATTTCCATACCCCATTCCATATCCCATATCTTTTTTCCTGGTGGCATGTAAAAACAATTTTTTAACATTTGTTTTTAAAACTTTGAGTTCTAGATTCTCTCCCTTCTTCCTTCCTAACCCACCCGCACTGAGAAGATAAGCGATTCAATATAGGTTATACATGTGTAGTTATGCAAAACATTTCCATAGTAGTCATATGTTAAAGACTAAATATATTTCCCTGCATCCTATCCCGCCTCCCATTTATTCTATTTTCTCCTTTGACCCTGTCCCTTTTCAAAAGTATTTCCTTCTGACTACCCCTCTCCAAGTCTGCCCTCCTTTCTATCATTCCCCTGCTCTTATCTCCTTCCCTCCTACTTTCCTATAGGGTAATACACCCAATTGAGTGTGAATATTATTCCCTCCTTAAGCCAAATCCAACGAGAGTAAGGTTGACTTATTCCCTTTCACCTTCCTGCTCTTCCCCTCCATTGTAACAGCTTTCTCTTGCCTCTTTTATTTGAGATAATTTATCCTATTCTATCTCTCCCTTTCTCCTTTGCCTAATATAGTCCTTTCTCACCTCTTAATTTTATTTTTTAGCTCTCATCCCTTAATATTCAAAAGGCATGGGTATTTTATTTCATCCCTCAAGCATGAGAGAATAACTTTTCTAAGAAGCAGCACTTGGGGGTGCATATTTTTTAAGCTGAATTTAACCTATGTGTAATTATTGCCTTTCTGGAATGTATCCATACTCTTTGATTGCATCCAAGTTGATGTCATTTGCATTGAGTATAAGTTTCTACTTTGTCTAATGCTTAGGGCTATGTTAACATCATCATCCTCCCTGGTCTATCTCCAACTTACTTTCCCAGACATCTCTCATGTGTTTCCTCATTTACTCTGTTACACTTACATAGTCAATTCATTCTGCATCTATCTTCCCTCTCAAAGCTCCCAAACCAAAATCAATAACTCATCTTATACTTTTCTACTTTGTTCCCCCACCTCATTCTGCCAAACCAGGATGCTAATTTTCTTCTTTTCCATTTGACTAGATCCCATTCATTTTTCTGTGCTCAGTTCAAGTTCCTTGTGAAATTTTCTCAGTCTACAGTGATTTCTCTCTGTTCTGATATTCTTGATGTCACAAAAATAATTGATATTAACCTAGCACTTTAAGCACTCTAAATCTGACTCTCATTAGGAGATTAATTATAGTCTTCACAGCCACAGAGCCTCTCATACTGTTATTTTAAGAAGAAAAATACTGAAACATATAAATAAGCACACTTTCGTTTGTCCTTCATTTCAAAGAAGACCAATGGCATCATAAGATGATGTCCTGACTCATTCATGACTTGGATTGAAGTGAGGGAGAGTTGCACAAAGACATCAACCTCACTGTCTCTTTCAGAGTCATTGAAGTCCAGTTACAAGACAAAAGTCAGGACAACTAGTGATGGCCCAGGATGTGGAGGATGACCTTGGCATCTCCTATGTCTGATCAAACTCTAAGTCCTGCACAGCACCTGCTTCAGCTACCTCCATGGCCATTGAAACAAACTGTTCTCATCCACCCTTTCTGGCAGGGCAAGTTTTCACGTGGTTGGGGTCGACATCCCCCTAACTCACTGACAGGTTAGCCTTTCTGCTGAGAAGGTCTTACTGGGGTTTGGCTGCTGCATGTGCTGCAGCTTCTTGGAGCCACATGTGAGAGTTAAGTGAAAGTGGACACCAAAGGTGGATGAGCAGACTTGAAAAGGGCTCAGCAAGCCATCACACCAGAGGTGCTGGTCCTCCCTGACCACATCATGCATACACACAGATGAGTACAAAGTGTTAGAATGCATGTGTTTGTGGATGGGACTGGAGGAAGTCCCCTAACTGAAATGACTAGGTCCACTACCATTTTGTTATCTAATCTCAACTGTACCCTCATTTCAACAAAGCAATCCTCCCTTTGATTCTTTCCTAATTGATTCTCTATCACACTCTGGACAGAGACTATTCCAAAACTTCTCTTCTCCCCTTAAACCTCCCACACTATTCTCCTTCCAGTTTCAAAGATGAAGAACTTGCCTTACATGTGACCTGAGGAGACTATTCACTGTGAGATTCTTCTTCAACACTACTCTTCATCTCAAAAGCTGTTGACATCATCTCCTGTTCTCTTCTATCTTGTTCCAGTGTCTGATGGCCAATCACTCTGTTGGCCAAGGTCAATGTATTCTCTCATTCCATTCTCTTCCCCACCTCACTTTCTGCCCCCACCCCCTGCTCCTGCCTCTCTCACTCTTCATTCTTTCTCTTTTGCTCAGGAATCTTTTTAGCTCCCATGTATTCAAGTATGAGCTCTATGCAAATAATCCTCACGTCTGCATATACAGTCCCCACTTATCTCCTGTACTTCAATTCTGTATCACCTACTGCCTTCTGGGCATCTCTGCCTAGAGATCACACGTATATACCATGCTCAGCATGTCTAGAACAGAACTCAGCCCCTCCTCCTTAATTTCCCTATTCCTTTCTTTTTTAAACTTCTCTATTTTTGTTAATACCACAAGATCACAATCTGGAAATTATCTGAGATTCACTCTCCCTCACCTCTCATATTCAATCATCATCATGATATATTGATTTCTATTTGCCGATCCCTTACACCCTTCCTTTCCTCTCCATTAGCATAACTATTAGTCTAGTTCAGATCCTCATATCCTTCAACTTTAGTATTTTAAAGATCTTATAACTAGTCTCCCCGTGTTTAACACTGAACATTTTGTGGTCTCGTCAAACTTGTCCATTTGCTTCTCTCCTCGTTTCTTTGAACTGGTTGCCCCCCATACCTGGAATGCTCTTCCTACTTCACTCTGCCTCCAGGAATCCTTAGCTCCCTTCAAGGCTGAGTTCAATTGTAGTTTTTATCAAATAGTGTGCTCTTATTCTAGAAGCAGGGGTCTTTGGGTTTATCAAACACTAAATAATTATAATCATTTACTACTGTCTTGTCTATCTAAACTATTCTGTTGATCTAACACTGTTTCTTAGCCAGTACAAGATAGTTTTGATGACTACTACTTTACAATAGAGTTTGAGATCTGGTACAGCTAAGCAACCTTCTTTTACATTTATTTTCATTCATTCTCTTGATATTCTTCACCCTTTGTTCTTCAGGATGAAATTTCTTAAGATTTTTTCCTAATTCTAAAAAATAATTTTTGATAGTTTGATATAACACTGAATAAGTAAATAACATAGGTAGAATTCTCATTTTTATTATATTGACTCAACCTACCATGAACAATTAATATTTTTCCCAACTGTTCAGATCTGACCTTATCTGTGTGAAAAGTCTTGTATAATTGTGTTCATATTGTTCCTGGGTTTGTCTTGTGTAATGATACTGAGATTTGAAGATCTTCCATGCCCCTTGAACTTGATGATGTAGCAGGAAGGGGTAGAGCAAGGGAAAGCCAGAACCAAGCTAGCGTGTGTGCTGGTGACTGGAAGCAGTGGTAGCAGCAGTGGCAGCAGCAGCAGCGCAAACTCCTTTTTCCTTTGAGCCAGCCAGAATCTCTGCTAAGGATTCCCGCTGAGGACTGCCAGGGACGGGAACTGCGGAGGAGCCGGAGCTGCTAGGAGCAAGCTGCCTGGATGCTGAGCAGTTGCTGTGAGTGAGGAGAGGAGGATCTTTGCCTGAGGTCACCTGTCCTGTTTTGAAGGCTTGAGAATGTGGGTATTACTACTTTAACTACACATGTCAACTTCATAACTACTGTGTTGGCTTTGACTTTCTGGTTTTGGGACTCAGTTTTTTGGTATCTGAATAAATGCTGTGACTAAATTTCTCATGTAGAGAGCCTGTTGCATTTTGTGATTAATAACCATATCAGCATACTTATAGTTACTGTAGGCATTATGAATACTGCACTGCTGATACATCCTGTCAGGTAGGCTCCTAGGTATTTTATATTGTCTACAGGTCTCTTAAAAGGAATTTTTTGTTTCTGTGTCTTGCTGCTGAATTTTGTTGGTAACATGTAAAAATGTTGATTTCCGTGGGTTTATTTTATATCCTGCAACTTTGCTAAAGTTGTTGAATATTTCAGCTAACTTTTTTTAGTTAATTCTCTTAAGATTCTCTAAGTATACCATTGTATCATTTGCAAAAGGTGGTCGTTTTGTTTCCCCATTGCCTATTTTAATTCCTTCGATTTCTTTTCCTTCTTTTATTGCTAAGACTAACATTTCTAGTACAATATTGAATAATAGTGATGATAATGGGCAGTCATGCCTTTCTCCTGATCTTATCATGAAAGTTTCTATCTTATCCTCCTTATAGAAACTGATGGTTTTAGATAGAAACTATTATCATTTCAAGGAAAGTTACATTTATTTCTATGCTCTCTAGTGTTTTTTTTTTAATAGGAATGGGTGTTGTATTTTGTTAAGAGCTTTTTCTGTGTCTATTGAGATAATCATATTTGTTTCTATTGGCTTTGTTACTGATATGGTCAATTATGCTGATGGTTTTCTTAATATTGAACCAGCGCTGAATAAATCCCACCTGGTCATAGTGTATGATTTTGGTAATATTTTGCTGTAATCTCTTTGCTAGTATTTTATTGAAAATTTTTGCATCAATATTCTTTGGTGAAATTGGGCTATAATTGTCTTTCTGTGTTTTGGTTTTCCCTGGTTTAGGAATCAACAACATATTTGTGTCATAAAAAGGAATTTGGTGGGACTTTGAGTATGACTGATTTTTATAAAAGTTCTATGTGTATCCTCCAAATTAATATATTCTCTAAGAATCCCATTCAGTTCTTTCCATAATTATATCAAGTCTAATTTTACAAATATTTGTTCAAATCAATAATAACCTTCTTATCTATTAGATTTTTCAAGTCCTCAAAGTGGATCATTAACGTATCCTACTACTACTACTACTTTCTGCATTTCAATGAACTTCCTTTAAGTGCGTATAAATCATGCCACTTCTTTTTCTATATTGCCTTTAGAGAGAATTTATTTTTTCTGTCTTGAAGCTAATTTTTTTTTACTTCTGCCTTATCTAAAATCATTTCTATAAATTTTGTCTTTTGGGAATCAGTATATGGTAAATTTTGTTTGTATTCAATCCAATTTTGCCCCCTGTATGTGAGCAAAGCACACACTCCCACCCACACACACATCCCAACCCTCCTCTTCCCACACTAAATATAGATTCTGGGATTCCACTTTTATTATTATAATCTTTTCAAAATTTCCCTATTTCCTTATTCTCTATAGGAATGTAGCTTAGTAATCATCTTCTTATTCCCACTTTTGTGTTTGTTTATTCTTTCAACTGTGGTGCTCAAATTCAATATATTCTTTCCTATTCCTTCTATCCCTTTTTTCTTCAGGGTGGCCTACCTCTCTACGTTTTTAACTCTGTGGATTTTCTCCCTGAGTCATTTTCCTTAATGTCCATATTACAAGGTTGGGACTCAAAGATATAATAGCCATATGGCACATACTAGGAGTTATTTATTGATCATTCTTGATTTCAAAGTCTTATTTATGTTGCTATGGTTCTACTTCATAGTTGATTTGAATGTCACAAACCTTGCCCAGAATTGAACTTTTGTTTCATTTTTTTCTTTGCTTTAAGAAATTCTTTGGCTGTGTTAAAAACTTTTTTCCATGAAGGAATATGCTCTTTTTTGCTGGATCAGAAATATTGGGTCAATAAATCACTTCCCATGCTTTTTGATATAACCCATTCCAAAGTTTCCCTTTTCATCTTCAATTAGAAGTCTTATATGATTCAAATGAATGTCTTTACATCTGTAAATATTATCTTCTTCTCTGATTGTCTGGAATTTCACAACCAGAATAACAGGTCTAGAGTTGGAAGAAAACTTAGAGTTCATCTAGACTAACCCTTTCAATTTATGGATGTGAAAATGGAAGTCCAGATGTTGTCATTTGCCTGGCATCACATGAATAATTAGTAGCAGCACCAAAATTTAAATCCTGATCTTCTGATTCCAAATTAAATGCATTTTTAATTTCACCAAGTTGAGAGATAGTCAAAAGGTATCCCGTGGCTTCTATCAATTTTTAATTTTCCTTCTGTTTTCAATATTTCTAGATATTCTTATGTGATTTCCTGAAATTTGACATTTAGACTGTTTCTGAAAGACCAATAATTATCAAGCTGTATCACAGAACTTTGTTCCCTAGCTTAGTTATCTTCATCTATAGGGATCTCTAAATCCTTTGATGTTGTTGTGTTATATTTCAAAATTTTAATTTATAATTAATTCTGCCATTTTGGTGAATTATCTTCTATTTGTGCCATTTTATTTCTCAGAAGATTCATTGATTTTAAAAGATTTTCCATTAGCTGTCTCAAGTTTACTATTCTCATCATTGTCTTTTCTCAAGCTTGCTTTCATCGATCCATGTTTTAGATGCCATGTCTACCTTAATTTTTCTTATTGAGCTTATTAACTAGTCTGAAGGTTATCACTTCAGACAACCTTGAAGCAATGTTGCTTCTTGGTATCTTTTAGCTGTCATACTATTCTTGCTGTTTAAAGGCTTGCTTCCATTTATCCCACAGCGCTTATTCTTCCTCCTGAGTTCTTTTCCCTACTGAAGTTTTCATTCACTCTTTTCATTGTTCTATGAGGCAGTGCTCCCTGTGAGGATGTTTCCATTCCCTTTTTAAAAACTGCTTTTTATTTGCTTTATTTGGTGCATTTGTTTTGAGGCAATGAAGGAAGGTTTGGCTTAATCATAACCACTCACTTAGTCATATTACCAAAACCAATCCTTTAGTAATTTTGGACCTAAGATTGTGAAAGATTACAGCCCAATCCAGAACACAAAACTTCCCCAGGAATTCACACAACTCAGAGAAAGGAAGAGGAGGGAAAACTACCAAGGAAAATAAAGTAGCTTCCCCCCCCACACAATTCTTGTTCTGCTACCACAAGATCTCACCAAGTTCCCTATCTAACTCTTTCTTCCAAGACAAAATATTTTGCAACAATAACATAATGGGCTGGCCTAACAAACTTTGGTCTATAAGTCTTGCTTCACCCTATTTTTATTTGCTGGTTAAAGGAAGCATCATAGTAAGAGAAAAGTTGGTCCAGTGTTCAATGGTTATTAATCATTGTCACCCCCATAGCTCAGCTGCCTTGATTTTCCTTAGTGTGGTCACAATAGTAAAACAGAAAAAACAGATTATTCAGTTTGTCTACTGCGGGCAAACCAAAGACGCAGTTGATTGAATTAATATTTTCCACCTGAGATTCTTAACTACTTCCATGCTGGTATGTATACTGGCTACATCCCAATGTAGAAAGGACAATAGTATGTTTCTGTTGTACAAACAATTGATAAATGTTATTGTGTGAGGAGGTCACGTTGAAATATTTGCAATTAATTTAACCAGAATGAAAAAGCTTGGTTAGTTCACCAAAGTATGACTCCACGATATGGCAGAGACTGAGAAGCCTGACAAGATCTGTTACTTACAGTGACAAGTTCTTGGAATATAAGGACAGGATTTTATCCTATATTGTACAGATATAATCACTGGTGTAGCCAAGCAAAAAACAATCTAATATACTAGGTAGTAGTTGAGTAAATCAACTAATAAAGATTTATGAAGTAACTACTATGAGTAAGGCACTGTTTTGAGGCTTCAAAGATGAAAAATCCCAACTCATTCTCTGATGTGAAGGACTTTGCAATAGATTGCCAACTAAGAATTGAGGTAAGGGAGGATTTCTCTCTCTCTAGGAGGTGGCATAGCAAGACAAAATTTATATAGAGCTTTATGGTTTGCAGCAACTTTGCAGGTAAAGACCCTCAGATCTATAGCCCTCTCAAGTCACTTGCTTGTAGACTGAAACCATGATCATAGTCTGGGGTCAGAAAGAGAGAATTGCTGGCCTATACCTAGTCTGCACTATTGAGCTAAAGCTGCCATCCTGCATACTCACCCTTGGTCCACATCCTTGAACTGAATCCAAGATCCTGCCCTGGTCAGAGTAGTAGAGCTACAACCCCCTTCCATGTCCTATCTTTCCCATGTGTCATTGCAGAGAATGTCTAGGAGAATCTCGGGAGTACAGCCTGGAGAGGAATGAAGACAAGGCTGACATGGGCCTTACCCTTAAAAATGAAAGTTCTAGGAATAACCGGCCAATCAGAAGGAAAGGCTGCAGTCAGGGAGGATGCTTTCAGTTTGTGAAGGCTAAGAGTACAGTAAGTGTCAGGACAAAAGAGGTTTCGGAAGCATTCTAGGACCATATTATTTTCAAATGGCAAAAATGGTACGTGAATTTTAGCTTTGACTATTGTTGTTACAATTGTGGTTGTCCACAGTTGTTGGAACACAACGCTGATGCATAAAATTTAAGAATAATGTTTTTGATAGATTCTGATAAAGCAAATGATCTCCAAGCTACATGAAATGAAAAGCTTTTAAAATACAGAAATCTAGCAGAGGAGATTGAAATCATGTAGGAACAGGATGAGGCATGTCATCCCTGTTGTACTGTCTGCTCCTGAAATCATCCCCAAAATACTTTCAGTGAGTCAACAGAAGATGAACAATACTCTTTTTTAACTTCCAAAAACAGTCATTTTATTCGCCTATGCAATAGGTCACATCAAATTTGCAAGAGTAATAGCTCTACAGTGACTTGCTCTCAGACTATTTCAATTCTGAACTTCATCAAAAAAGACAAGAATGTGTAGTGCCAATGCAATATTCATAATGCCCACGGTCACTATAAATATACCTGCATGGTGCTGGATTACAAAATATAACATACTTTCCATATAGAAGACAGGCAAAACATTTATTCAGATACCAGAAAATTAAATCCCAAAACCAGTAAGCCAATTCTACCATAGTAGCAAAGAGCACACAAAAGCACAGAGAGCCACAGCATCCTTTAGCCTTCCCACAAACCGATATTTACTCACAAGTCTGATTGACTCCCTGGGATGCGTCCTCTCCTCCCAATCATCTAGCTTGCTCTAACCCCCAGCTTCCTGTGGGCTCTGCTCCACCCTTCAGCAAACTCCTCCTACCACAGGCTCCATGTGATTACATTCAGTCTATTAGGGGTCAGAGTTTATTTTTGAAGCAGGGAAGGTCTTTAAATTCCCTTAGGCTTATTGAAGAGTGGGGAAGATCTTCAAATTCCCATTGCCATTACAGAATGTAATAAGAATAATATAATTACTAATAATAATGAGAATGAGACTACAACAAACAAACTATTGGCACTAAAACATTTCTTACAGATAAAATCAATCTCAAAAAACCACCAGGTTATATTACTGATCTATACAACAATGCAAGAATAATATTTTTGATAGATATCACCATACCCACTAATTCTAAGAGTCAGCATGATATAGTAGGCAGAACCTTGGACCTGGAATCAGGAAGAATAGCATGAAATTCCAGCTTCATATACTTACTCGCTATTTGACCCTTGACAAATCACTTAATCTCCTTTTGTCTAAAAAAAGTCACCTCTAAACTAACGAGATTGTCCTGGGTGGCCTCAAAGGCCCTATTCTAACTTTCAATCTATTCTCTGAAAAAAATTTTTGCCAAGTATAGAAACCTAGCAGGAGAACTCGAATGTATATGAGAACAGAAGGAAATAACATATCATCCTGTCTGCTACTGGAGCTGGCTCAACAATGTTTAATGGTACATCTGCAAGAGGTGATCTTAGATCCCAACACTCTTATTCAATAACAAAAAGCAGTTATTTTATCTATCTGTGCTATAGTCAATAGAAATACATATTTATATATAATATATACATGCACATGCATATACACACATATATGATACACACATTTTACTTATGTATATACCCACACATATATGTATGTATGTTTGTGTGTGCATGCATACACACACACATATACACATAAACATATACATATACACATACACATTGGACCTAAGATTGTGAAAGATTATAGCCCAACCCAGAACACAAAACTTCCCCAGGAATGGGAAATATATGTGTGTGTGTGTGTGTGTGTGTGTGTGTGTGTGTGTACACACATATACAACACACATTTATGTATCTATAACAGCAGGATAATGGCTTGTTCCGGGACTATTTCTATCTGAACTCCATCAAACAAGATGAAAACTATTTTTATAATACATCCATTATTTTATAATAACAATAATAATTAGTATAGTCTTCATTGATTAGTTGAATTTGACCTCCACTAGGCCCTACTGACCTGCACAGGCAGTTTCATATAAGAAACATTCCACATTCATGTATTGCTAAGATTATAGAAATAAACCTACTCATTTCAAACTTAATGACAACCATAGCAAACTTTCACATGCACAATTCCCCATCAATAGACATGATTATCTTGATTTGAAATAGAACTAAAAATGAAAAGAATGTTCTATCAAAATGAAAATATACTGCTGTAAAATTCACCTCTTTATGCTTCATAAACCCACATTAAATTACATGGTCCAGCATTTAAATACACATTGCAGCCTTCAAAAGAAGATAACTTTTGTTTTCAGCTGTATCCTCTGCTTAGAACTGTGTTGCAATATACCCTCAGATCTCTTACTGATATGTAACATAATGTTAGCCCCATTTGTTTCTATTAAAAATTGTGTTAATTTATTCCCCCCCCAAATGTTTCACAATTCTCATAATTCTCGAATCAGTATTTCTTCTGCTGTTACTGTTCAGTCATTTTAGTCATGTCTGATTCTTTGCGACCCCACTTGGATTTTTTGGCAAAGATACTGGAGTGGTTTGCCATTTCATTCTTCAGTTCACTTTACAGATGAGAAAACTGAGGCAAACTGGCCTTGCCTGGGGTCACATAACTAGTCACTGTCTGAGGCCAAAGTGGTCGGGTCAGCAGGGGAAGGTGTATCAACTTGAGTGATAAGTCTTCTTGACTTCAGGCCTCGCACAGTCCCCACTCTACCACCTAGCTTCTTTTAGTCACTGAAGACTTCAAACACCTATTTTGGACAGTCGTTCCTGACAGGCATGAGAGGATTGGAATGGCAGAAACCTCCTTTGAGGCAATGCGCTTGTCAATGTTACAAAACAAGGAGATGAAACTTCATGATCCCAGATGCAAGAGATCTTTAATCTTTTGTCTCTTTTCTTTTTTGCCTGGAATTTCATGATAGGTGAGGTTGAGAGGGGATGGCCATCCTATGATGGAAACATGGCAGCCCCATTGAAGTAGAAAAAAATTTCAAAAATCTTGTGTGTTTGAAAATGAATATATTTGTTTACAAGATTATACATTAATGGAACCTACTTCTTGTGAAGTGTCATAACACCTTGAGAGCATCTAAAAGATGTGTTCCTATTTGTTGTCAGTATTAGTCTAGCCTGGTGTCATGAGACAGCCACCTTTGATTTTATGTTACAGATGGCATGAGTGGCACTGGTCCCAAATTCCTCGCTGAGGCAGGCAAGTGAACTTTATACAATTTCAACCCTCCGCTCACCCCACTGACTCAGACCAGTACCAAGTTAATTCAGATTTAGCACTGGAATAAAATGAGGCATTCATAGGTCATTCAATGATTAAGTCAACAGATAATAAAATTCAACGGTTAATACGAGTGTGTTTATTGAACTATGGAATAGAAAGGATATTTGACGAGGACACACCAGCACTTACTTTAGGCAGACATAGCCTACCCATCTCCATATAGAAACTTGTCAGGTCAGCAGGCGGAGGTGTGTCAACTTCAGTGATATCAGGACAACTGTCAAGTCTAAAGGGTCCCAATTCCACATGGGTGTGCTTTTTAAAAAATAGTCTTTGGTGATCAGGAAGCCAGGTCAATTTTGCCAGAGATTATTAAGAAGCTATATCAAGGAAGGAGCAGCTTAAACTTTAGCACCCTAGAAAAATAGTCTGAGGGAAATCTTTGTTGTCTTTCAAGGAAAAATTAACTTGATCTGTAAAGGTTTAGGATATTGCTTTCATATCACCTACAACTACACACAAACCCTTCTTTTTTCCATTTTAAGGGTTGAAAGCCCTAATGTTTTTTATTAGTCATGTTCATTGCCCTTCCATTTAACCATTTCTATCTAAAAATTATTTCCTGTGCCTCATTTTCTTGGTATTGCCATTGAGGCAGAGGGTGATGGTAAGAGAGAAGGTCATTGAATTATTCAATAAATTATCCCACCCTGAATAAGGTTAGCTATAATATGATGTACCTTTATGCTTTAACCAAGGGAGAACACATCTCAATCAATCAAAGACTTTAGATTAATTGTGAGAAGTTCTTGAAAGTCATTGGATGAACTGGAGTTGACAGGAAGGCTATTCCACTTGGCTGCAGGACTTAGTCATGTGCTGGGGGCTTGCATAAAATCAGGAGCTAGTTCTGAACATAAGACATTCAAGCGAGTGGTGAGCCAGGAAAGAGTAGCTCTAGCCAAGATCAGACGAGGAAGCTATGAGCTTCATTGAGTCAGAGGAGTTTTCATAAGTTTCTGCATCTTAGCAATGTGCTCAGAACAGTTGATGTGGAGTGTGTATCAGGAACCAAAGTCAGACATAAAGAGAGTCAAGACTACAAGAGATTCAAGACTCTACCCAGAAGAAAATCTATACCATACCCAAGGGGAACATTTTGAAAACTTTATCAAAAAGACTTCCAGAATTTATACTATGTGTGTTCTCTAAGCTTGAACACATTTTCCCTGGACCCTCCATGTACTGATAGAAAAAGGTATCACAAATTTTGGAGGAAATGCTTAGACCAACTATACCATCATTATAAATTCTCATTTCTCAAAGTTAATTTACTCTGACTGATATTTATTTTCATAATAGTTATTGGGGAAATTTTTTAAAAAAATGAAAAAATGGTTAAATTAAAAAATATAGAGTTATTAAGGAAAAACATATCAGTGGGCCTTATGAGCTATATAGCATTACAACTTCAGTCTCCAGCCTTTACCCCACACTACCAGAAAACCCTCATTCTAGGGACCTGATTCATCAGTTTGAGTGAGAACTGAGATTGTAACTCTAGAAATTGTGATATAGAAGGTAAAGAAATACTTTTCTTGATGAGCCTTACCATTTTCCACAGTCAAATGCTATTGCAAACACAAGTAAAGACATGAGTAGGTTCCCTGCTATTTGCCAAACCCAAAACCAAAGCCACAGTTAGTGAAGAAGTGCAAAACATGAACAACAGGGAGTGTGGGTTATAAGGATTCCTGTGTTCAAACAGATGGCTTAGAGCTCCCAGGCTGAGTGTATTGGACAAGGGAGTTCATGCATGAAGCTTCAAGGCCAGAGATAGAGTAGAGGCATTAGCAATGTCTACTCAAGGCTGCCCAACAAGTGAAGAATAAAAACACAATCTTCAACTAAAAACCACAAAATGTAACTAGGAAAAGGTAAGTGACTTTAGTCATTTAATAGATATAAAGACTTATTTTTTCCTTGAAGCAAGGTGTTTATTAAAATGAAACCATGCCAAAAATATGAGGCAATATGACTTAGTAGGTTAGTAATCATTTTACCCTTGGTTCTACTCCAGTTCAATTAAAGCTTAATAAATATTTGTTGAATTTAATTCTTCAACTTGACAAACATTTACTGGGCATCTTTTCAGTTCATAAGGGATTCTTCTAGATGGTAAAGGGAATACAAAGGTGGAAAGGGAATGTTCATTAACAATTACATGATCTTGTTCTGAATCTCTTGGTTTTTCAGTGTATCTATAAAAGTAGGGAAATAATGCCTATTTGACTCTCATTAAGGAATAACTACTAAAAACTTTCTGGCTAACACATTTTAAGTACAAACAGTATTAAGGTAACAGCCAGTTCTTTGTAAGCATTTAAGAATAGCAGGTGTAAGATACATACCTTTTGCATTGTTCTATTCAGTGAGAGCATTTCATCTGCCTAACACACCCAGAATGGGGAAGGTATCCAGAACATCAGCCATTTTGGTATTATGATACCATTTACATAATACAATAGTATTCGGTATTTCAGCTCTGTGGATTACAGCCTGTCCTTGCCTAGGATTTTGTAGTGCAATGCTTCAGAATCTGAACA
>CM053596.1:75568476-75583476 GCA_028646575.1 Pseudocheirus occidentalis | reverse complement strand
TGGGGGAGAGAGACTTTCATAGACAATCTCTCAAATAGGATATGATTGGGTTGGAATATTATTGTTGTATAGGAAATGATGAACTAGTTGATTTGGAAAAACATGGAAAGACTTGGACTTTTGTAGGAAGATGCCATTCACCTTCAGAGAAACAGATGGTAAGAGGAAATAAGCACAGTACAGTCTTACATATATGTGTGAGTGTCTGTATATAAATGTGTGTTTTTATATCTATCTATCTATCCATCCATCCATTCATCTCTCTATCTCTCTATTGTAGTTAATTGTAATTCTTAATTGTAGTTAACTGTAATTCTTAATTGTACTTCTTTAGGGGGAAGGAGGAGGAAGGGGGAAAAATAAAGTAGAAAGTTCACTGTAGTGAACTAAAGAAAACCAACAAAGAAACAAAGAAAAGCCAGGCAACTTTGAAAACAATATGTGGTATTCATTATTCTGATTTTCTTGAAATGGAATTATATATATATATATATATATATTTACTGTTTTATTTTTCCCTAGTTACATGTAAAAACAATTTTAACATTTATTTTTTAAAATTTGTGTTTCAAATTCTCTACCTCGCTTCTTTCCCACACTTGAGAAGGCAAATAATTCAATATAACTTATACATGTGTAGTCATGAAAAACACTTTAATAATTATCATGTTGTGAAAGACTAAGTCTATTTACCTCCATCGTATCCTGCTCTATCCCCACTTATTCTATTCTCTCTCTCCATTTACCCTGTCCCTCCTCAAAAGTGTTTTGTTTCTGACTACCCCCTTCCTCAATCTGGCCTCCCTTCTATCACCACCTCCCCTCTCTTATCACATTCCCCTCTACTTTCCTGTAGGGCAAGATGAATTTCTATACCCAGTTGAGTGTGTATATTATTCCCTCTTTGAGCCAATTATTTGGGAAAAAGGTTCACTCTCTCCCTCTCAACTCCCCCCCTTCCCCTCCACTCTAAAAGCTTTTTCTTGCTTATTTTATGTGAGATAATTTACCCCATTCTACCTCTCCTTTTCTTTTTCTCCCAGTACATTCCTCTCTCTCCCCTCTTAATTTTATTTTTTAGATAACATCCCTTCATATTCAACTCACAACTATGCCCTCTGTCTACATATACTCCTTCTAGCTACCCTAATAATGAGAAAGCCCTTATGAGTTACAAATATCATCCTTCCATGAAGGAATGTAAACTGTTTAACTTTAATAATTCCCTTATGATTTTTCTCTCTTGTTTGCCTGTTCAGGCCTCTCTTGAGTCTTGTATTTGAAAGTCAAATTTTCTATTTAGCTCTGGTCTTTTGCAAGAATGCAAAAAATTCCTCTCTCTAACTAAATATCCATTTTCCCCTTGTGGATTATACTCAGTTTTGCTGGGTTGGTGATTCTTGGTTGAAATCCTAGTTCCTTTGCCCTATAGTATTTCAAACTCTCGAATCATTTAATGTAGAAACTGCTAAATCTTGTGTTATATTTTCTCTTTGTCCTAGAAATTCTGGAATTTGACTATAATATTCCTGGAAGTTTTTATTTTGTAATCTCTTTCAGGAGGTGAACAGTGGATTCTTTCCATTTCTATTTTACCCTCAAGTCCTAGAATATCAGGGCAGTTTTCCTTGATAAATTTCATGAAAGACACTGTCTAGGCTCTTTTTTTTTTAATCTTGGTTTTCAGTCCAATAATTTTTAAATGATCGCTCCTGGGGGAGGCTAAGGTGGTACAGTGAATAGAGTACCATCCCTGGAGTCAGGAGGACCTGAGTTCAAATCTGGCCTCAGACACTTAACACTTCAGTAACTGTGTGACCTTCCCTACCTTCCCTACTCCAAAAAAAAAAAAAAGAAAAGAAAAATGATCTCTCCTGGATCTATTTTCCAGGTCAGTTGTTTTTCCAATGAGATATTTCACAGTCTTCTGTTTTTTTATTCTTTTTGTTTTATTATTCTTGATTTATCATAAAGTCATTAACTTCCATTAACGCCATTCTAATTTTTAGGGAATTATTTTCTTCAGTAAGTCTTTGGACTTTCTTTTCCAGTTGGCCAATTCTACTTTTTAAGGCATTCTTCTCCTGATTGTTTTTTTGGCTCTCTTTTGCCATTTGATCTTTTGATCTAGTCTATTTTTAAGGTGCTATTTTCTTCAATGTGTGTGTGTGTGTGTGTGTGTGTGTGTGTGTGTGTATGCGACCTTTACCAAGCTATTGACTCAATTTTCATGATTTTCTTACATCACTTTCATTTCTCTTCCCAATTGTTCCTCTACTTTTCTTATTTGATTTTGAAAATTATTTGTGAGCTCTTCCATGGCCTGAGACTAATTCATATTTTTCTTGAAGGCTTTGGATGTAGGAGCTTTGACTTTGTTGTCTTCTTCTGAGTGTGTTTTGATTTTCCTTGTCACCAAATTAAGTTTCTACAGTCAGAATTTTTTCCCATTGTTTGCTCATTTTCCCAGTCAGTTACTTGTCTTTTTAACTCTCTGTTAAGTGGGGCTCTGATTCCAATGTGGAGGGTGAATTGTTAAAGTTTCAGGGGTTTTGTGCAGCTGTTTTCAGAGATACTTCCAGGGACCTGTGAGTTTTCAGTTCTTCCAAGATGGTACAATCTAAGGAAAGGTGTTTACTCCTCTCCTGGTCAGTGCTTGGTCTGTGAGTGATCACAAGCACTCTTCTGCACCAGAACTATGAGAATGATCTGCTGCAATAAGCTCCACTGTGCCAGTGGTCCTCCTCTTCTGCCTCCCAGGACTTCGACCCAGATCCGAGGATGGGCAAAGCAAAAGATCCCTGCCTCAGTGATAGCAGTACTAGAACTCTTCTGATCAGCTGCTTGATTCCCTCACCATCTGTGGACTGAGAGCTCCAGAAGATGCCACTGCTAATTCAGCCACTCCTGGTGTCTACTCCTAGTTTGCTGGGGCCAAGATTGTGCCAGCAAGGCCTGAGGTGGACGGTACTTCTCTCTCAATCAGGTCCTACAGACCTTTGCTACTGATCTTCTAAATTGTCTTTGGCATCTGTGAGCTGAGAAGTCTGGAAACTGCCACTGCTGCCAGTGAGTCAGTTACGCCAAGGCCTGCTCCAGGTTTGCTGGGCCCTGGTCTGCTCTGACACGGCCTGTGCTAGATTATACTTCTCTCTGTCTGGTGCCGCAGACCTTTCTTGTTGACCTCCCCGATTGTCTTGGGCAGGAAAGTCGTTTCACTTTGTCTTTCTGCGTATTTTGCTGCTCTACAATTTGTTTAGGGTCATTTTTAAAGGTATTTGGAGGGGTTTGGAGGAGACCTCAGGCAAGTCCCTGCCTTTCTTCACCATCTTAGTTCTGTCCCCCCTTGAAATAGAAATTTATCATTTTATATTGAATCCTCAATTGTGATCTGCTGTGTACATGGCAATGTCTGGGGTTTTTTTCTTTTCTTGTTTTGTATTTAAATTTAAAATAAAAAAAATTACACACAGACAAAAAGCTATTGATGTTAAAAATGGTAAATGGATAGAGGAAAGGACATTTCTTATGGCACAATAACATTCCATTACATGCAAATACAAGAATTCATTAGGCCATTCTACAATCAGTGGTTACCTCCTTATTTTCCAGTTCTTTGCCACCACTAAAAGAACTACTAAAAATATTTTTTTTATATGAAGGCCCTTTTTCCCTTCTTCTGATCTCTGAGGTGTAGGCATAGTCCTGGCACAGCTGGGTCAAAGAGCGTGCATAGTTGAATAACTTTTTGGCATGGTTTCAAATTGTTTTCCAGAACTGCTATTCCAATTAACAGCTTTATCAAGACAGTACTTACATCTTTTTTTCCTGCAGTCTCTCAACATTTGTCAATTTCCTCTTTTGTCATTTTTGTCAACTTGATAGTATGAAGTAGAACTTCAAAGTTGCTTTAATTTGCATTTCTTTAGTTACTAGGCATTTGGGGAACTTTTTTTAATGGTTAGTGATATCTTGTATTTCTTCCTTTGAAATTGTCTCCATAACATTTTACCATTTATCTGTTGGGAAATAGTATTTTGCCTTACAAATTTGTTTCAGTTCCCTATGTATTTTGGGTATGAGAAGTGAAAAGGAAGCCTATAAGAAAGAAGTTACAAAAGTAAAACTTGACAGGATTTGACAACACATTGGATATGGGGAATGGAAGAGAGAAGCTGAGGATGACAACTACAATGGGAGCTGGAAGGACTGGGAAAATGGTAGCATCTTCAGTGGTAATAGGGAAATTAGGAAGGGAGGGGGATTTGAGGATAAGGATAATGAGTTCACTTTTGAATATGGTGTAATGTTAATAAAATAGGAAGATCTTCCCTGCCCATTAATAGGCCTAACACAAGGAGCCTGTGATCACATAGAGCCTGTGATCATGCGGGGCCTGAGTCACATAAAGTCCAAGTCACACAGAGCTGAGGAGCTTGCCCAAGAAGGAGAGCAAGAGAAAGCAGGAGCAGGGAGTGAGAGCAAGGTAGAGCAGAGAGAGAGAAGCAAGCTGTGCATTACCAGAAGGAGAAATTTGTCTAGGGGAACTTGTTTGTGGGGAGGTGAAACAGAAAGAAGGTTTAAGATGTTGGCACTCCCTGGATTAGTGATATGTACCCTGTTAAATCTTACCTCCTGGTGTCTTAATGATGTCCCAAATAAATATTTTGGTTTTGTCTTTGAGGAAGAGAGTTTATTATGTTTTGTGAATCTACCCTGGAAATACGCATGCGTATTCATAGCAATTGCTATGGATTTTGCATTGACATTACACAAGGTGAGTTCAAGAAATATATTTATGTATATTGGAGTGATTCAACAGGCAGTTGGAGCTGTAAGACTGGAGATCAGAAGAAAAGTTTGGGGGGATAAGTCGATTTGAGGATCATTAGCACAGAGATGATTACTGAATCCACGGGAGCTAATGAGATTACCAAGTGAAATAGTGTAGAGAGAGAAGAGAAGAGGGCCCAGGACACAAGTTTTGTGGACTGTCATGGATGAAGATGCAGCAAAGGGGACTGAAAAGTATGAGTGAGATAGGTAGGAGAAGAAGCAGGAGAGACCTAGAGAGAAGACAAGGGGAAGGAGGAGAGTGATCAACAGCGTCAAAGGCTGCAGAGAAGTGAAAGAGAATGCACAAAAGGTCTTTAGATTTGGCAACTAGGAGATCATTGATAACTTTGGAGAGAGCCATTTCATATGAATGATGAAGGTGAAAGATTACTGAGAATTTAAAAAAAAAGAGTTATAGGAAAAGAAGCAGAGGCATCCATCATAGACAACCTTCTCAAGGAGATTACCAACAACAAATGAGAGATCTATCGTGAGGGTTCTTTAAGGATAGGGGAGATATGGGCATGTTTGTAGTTCATCAGAAAGCAGATAAATGAGAGAATAGGGATGGAACAGGAAATAGCAATCAACTGGGAACAGACAGGATGGAATGGGATCACTTGTGTATGAAGAAGGTTTTGCCTTGACAAGGAAATAGGTCATCTTTTTGTGAGTCACTGTGGGGAATGGGAAAGGGAAGCAATGAGGGAAGAGTAAAAAGGCTTTATTTGATGTAGTGAGGGCATAGTTTCGGCTGGATCACATTAATTTTTTGTGGATCCAATCAGCACAGATGTGTTACTTCCTCTGACACTCTGAGCTGGAATAGAGTAGGCAGATGGTAAGAATCCAGGGCTAAGGTCTGGCAAAGCATGAAGAACAATAGAACAAGACAGCAATGTATTGAAGTTCCAGAATAGTGAACTACTCTATTAAAGGGTAGGAAGGAGGGATTGTGAAAACTGAAGTCCTAGTCAGACTAGATGGTCTGGGAAAGTACTAAGTAGTAGAAGGATTAGAGGTCATGATGAAGATGTTTATTCTATTTTCTCTAACTGTCACTCTACCTCATTACTTTGTCTTGGACAATTTCTATAGCAAATTTCTTAGAACCTCTAATTCCAGTTTTCCCTTCTCTAATCCTTTCTTTCTGAAAGACATATCTGGCTAAGTCACTTCACTTCACCCCCACTCTTGGGAAAAAAAATGAGAATGATTCAGGAAAAACATGAAAAAAGGGCCAAGATCTTGGTAAAGGAAATGAACAACAACAACAAAAACAAAAACACTGAAGACAATAATACCTTAAAAAACAGAATAGGCCAAATAGTAAAAGAGGTACAAACATCCAGTGAAGAGAAAGATACCATTAAAAAGCAGAATTGACCAAATGGGAAATGATATATAAAAACTCACTGAAGAGAAGAACTTAAAAAGAACTGGACAAATGGAAAACAGATATACAAAAATTAACTGAAGAAAAGATCTTTAAAAAGTAAAACAGGAAAAGGAGACACAAAAGCTCACTGAAGAAAACAATTCCTTAAAAATTAAAATTGGGTATATGGAAGCTAATGACTCCATGAGACATCAAGAAACAACAACATCAAAATAATGAATTAAAAAATAGAAGAAAATGTGAAATATCTTTTGGGAAAAACAACTGACCTGGGAATAGATTGAGGAGCAATAATTTAAGAATTATTGGACTATCTGAAAGCCATGATCAAAAACAAGCTCAAACATTATATTTAAGAAATCATCAAGGGTAACTACCCTGGTATTCTAGAACCTGATGGTAAAATAGGAATGGAAACAATCTGCTAATCACCTCCTGAGAGAGATTCCAAAATGAAAACTTCCAAGAATATTATAACCAAATTTCAGCACTCCCAGATTTTCTCCCAGGAGAAAATATTGCAAGAAGCCAGAAAGAAACAATTCAAGTATTGTAGAGCCACAGTCAGGATAACACAAGATTTATCAGCTTTTACATTAAAGGACTGGAGAATTTGCAATATGAATCACATACCCAGCAAAACAGAACATAATCCTTCAGTGTGAAAAATAGATATTTAACAAAATAGAAAACTTTCAAGCTTTCCTAATGAAAAGACCAGAGCTGATTAGAAAATTTTACTTTCAAATACTAAACTTAAGAGAAGCATAAAAAAATAAACAGGAAAGAGAAATCAAATGGGATTCAATAAGGTTAAACTGTTTACATCTCTACATGGGAAAATTATACTTGTAACTCCTAAGAACTTTTTGACTGTTAGGGTAGTCTTTAGAAGGAGTATACATAGATAGAGGACATGGGTTGAATATGATGGGATCACTATCTAAAAAGATAAAAATTAAGGGGTGAGAAAAGAATGCATTGAAAGAAGGGGAAAAGAAAAGGTTAAATGGAATAAATTATCTCACATAAAGATGCATGAAAGAAATTTTACAGTGGTGAGGAAGATGGGGGAAGTGGAGGGGTGCACTTGAAATTTACTCTCACCAGAATTAGCTCAGAGGTAATAACATAAGCATTCATTTAAGTATAGAAATCTATCTTACCCTAGAGGAAAGTAGGAGGGAAAGGGGATAAGAGAAGGGAATGGCTAATAGAAGGGAGGGTGAATTGGGGGAAGGCAATAGTCAGAAGCAAAATACTTTTTAGGATGGGCAGGATAAAAGGAGAGAAAGTAGGAAAAATGGGAGAAATAGAATGGAGTGAAATACAGAGCAATCATAACTGTGAAAAAAAATTACAACAGGTTTCTCTGATAAAGGTCTCATTTCTCAAATGCACAGAGAACTCAGTTAAATGTATATGACTTCAAGTCATTCTCCAATTGACAAATGGTCAAAGGATATGACCAAGCAGTTTTCAGGAGAAGAAATCAAAACTATCTATAGTCATATAAAAATGGTCTAAAGCACTATTGATTAGAGAAATGCAAATTAAAACAACTTTGAGGTACCACCTCACACTTATCAGATTGACTACTATGATAGAAAAAGAAAAATAATAAATGCTGAAGGGGATGTGGAAAAACTGGGACACTGATGCACTAATGGTGGAATTGTGAACTGATTTGACTGTTTTGGAGAGCAATTTGTAACTATGCCAAAGAAATATAAATCAGTATACCCTTTGATACACTACTAAGTGTGTATCCCAAAAAGATTTTCTGTACCTATTTGTACAGAAATTTTATAGGAGCACTTTTTGTAGTGGCAAAGAATTGGAAATTGAGGGGATGCCCATCAAGTGGTGAATGGCTGAAGAAGTTGTGATAAATTATTGCAATGGAATATTAATGTGCTCTAAGAAATGATGAGCAGGCATATTTCAGAAAAAATGTGAAAAGACTTACATGAACTGATGCAAAGTGAAGGGAGCATAACCAGGAGAATATTGTACACAGTAACAGCGATACTGTATGATAATCAGCTGTGTATGACTTAGCTATTTTCAGCAACACAGTGATCCAAGACAACTGCAAAGAACTCATGATGAGAAACACTATTGACCTTCAGAGAAAAAACTGGTAGAGTCTGAATACAGATCAAAGCATGCTAATTTTTACTTTCTGTATTATTTTTCCCTTTGGGTCTGTACCTACTTTAACAACATGACTAAGTTGTAAATATTTTTGCATGATTGTACATGTACAACTTATATCTAACTGCTTACCTTCTCAATGAGGAGAGAGATGAAGGGAAGGAGAGAATTTGGAACTCAAAATTTTTAAAAAATGTTTAAAATTGTACTTGCAGTAATTAAGAAAAAAATAAAATGCTAAATTAAAAAAAATAAAGAATAGGTATCACTCAGCCGCAGAAAAATAGTGCACATAGCAAGTATTTAATAGATGCTTTTGAACTGAATTAAATTAGCCAAAAGATGAGCAACTAGAAAGAAAATGGAAAAGCAACAAGTATCCTAAATAATTAGTTCTTAAACATTTCTGCTAGTTGAGTCTTGGGAGAAGAAAAGAATTATTTTCTTATGTTGGAATTATGGACTTAGAATATTATAAATGAGGTTGCTCTATTCATAGCAGGTGAAGGACACCAGATTAAATCTGCAGTATTGAATAAAATGTTTAATTACTAGAAAATGCCCATTAGCAAAACTGTGCCTTTTTATTTCAGTTGATTAATAAGTAGCTGGTACAATGTACCTGACACTATGACAATCTCTAAGGCTACACAGGTAGAAATGAAACAAAAATGTCATCACTAGAACTCTTCTAACCTACTTATTTTCTCCCTTTTCAACTCAAGACTTCTCATTTGATGCTTCACTATAGCATGGAGGTGATGCTGTGTTCATAAAGGCCGTCCCTGAAGGGTAAAGGTCTAGTATGTAATGCCAACCTTTTAGATGCTGTCCCAGTGATGGGTTGAGGTCTGTCTTCTGAGAACAGCTGAATGGCTTCAAGGTAGGGACAGCTTTCATAGGTAACCTTAAGACAAACCTGATGGGTCCGTCTCAGTGGAAGAGTTTAGGCCCTAGCATGTCAGTTCTTCCTACCCCAGAGTAACAAGAATGTGACGATTTGCAGGTAGTACATGACAAAAGGCAGGTAATGCAAAAGCTGTAGACTTGGTGTCTCCTCAACCAGAGCCTCCCCCAACATTAGTTAGTAAGCAGGACTGGGAATAATAGGATACTGAGTCACCATAACTTCTGACAAACTTACCCATGTTCAAAACCGTTTTCATCATGAAAATCATCGATCTTTCCAAGGAGGATCTTTTCACTTTCAAAGACCAAAAAAAAATTAGAAACAGAACTAAACATGTACTACACAACAATGATCTAAATGTCTTGTTTAAACCACTTATAATCACCAAAATTACAAGGCCTCTCAAAAAAGGCCCAATGTCAATATCTAAATATCATCAGTACAGCTGGCCTTTTTGGGGTCATTATACAGTAAACTGTATTTTTATATGGACAATCCCCTTCTGTATATTTTGCTTCCTTTAAGAGACTCCTCCCTTGTGTATATAAAAATCAACTTACCTCCCTTGTGTATATAAAAATCAACTTACTTCTTACTTCCTTCATCTTCTGAGGGGTGTATTTGGTTTTTTAATCTGTTAATGAAGTCAAATGGCAGAATTAGGCAACATTTAACTCACAACAATTCACATTTCTAAAACACTTTTCAAGTTTATAAAATTCTTGCCTCTCAACAACTCTGTGAGGTAGGAAGTGAGCCCAAAGTATCATGTTTAAACTGTATTCTCTGGATTCCTTGGAAATAGGCTTTTAAATGTATTTGTGAACTCCCTGAACCCAGTTCTTTCCGTGATTGGAAATATTAACTCCTGTTTATAGGGATGTCCTGTCTTTCTGTGCAGGAGTTAGCATAGTTTCCAAATTTAATTCTTATGTCACTTATAAAGGCCATATAGAGGAAAGTTGGAGTTAGAGCATCCCTCTAATGGAAGTAGGGAAAGGTGTGGGAAAGCAGGACTTCCTTCCTTTTTTAGAGGTTTTAGAAGCAGCCCTACATAATTTGAATAGTTTGGCTCAACTGCCTTGGGGGAAGATTGGGGGTGAGAGTAGGAAATAATTAGGAAGACAATGGTTTGCCCAAGGACCGGGATTTAGCAAGAAGGGCTAGAAGAAGTAGAAAATGAGGAAGAGAGAAGACAAATAGTGTAGAGCACCAGTTCTCAACCTGTGGGTCACAACGCCTTTGGGGGTAGAATCACCCTTTCACAGGGGTCGCCTAAGACCATCGGAAAACACATATTTCCGATGGTCTTAGGAACAAAGACACTGCTCCTCTATCTCCAGGTGGGTCCACCCAGATGCAGATACACCCACATATGAGTATTAAAGGGTCATGGCAAAAAAAAAAGGGGGTCATGGCATTAGGAAGGTTGAGAATCACTGGTGTAGAGTTTGCTTATGTTTGGTTATAGACATTGCTGAGATGTAAGGATTAAGTATTCCTATAGCTCTCCAGAGAGCTTCCCCCAGAGTCCTGGAATAACAGAGGTACATTTTTGAGTTCTAAATATACTCGGAAAATCTTCCCATTTGGACCACAGCTGGTCTTCAGGGAGAAGTCTTTAGCACTCTGCATTGGGAGCTAAATGACATTATTTCTAAAGAGAACAGTGTTACCAATAACAAAATGAAGAATAAGGCCAGAGTGAGAGCTGAGGCTGAGGCAGAATAGCTAACATGTAAATTGAGGAGAATAAAAGACTACTAAAAAAGCAAGAATATATGGATTTAGATCTCTTCCAACACTATTGATGTGACCATGTTCCCTCAAAGTTCCATTTGGTAGATTGAAACATTAATTGTACATGTTCTGTCTAACCCACCGGGAAGGGAAAATCTAAGCATGTTCTTTCTTAAACTTTGGATTTCAAGTTCTTGTTAACCATCTTCTAAATAGAAGCAAGATAAAGAGTAGAATATTTTTTTTCCTTTTTTCCATTATCTACAATTACCAGAGAAGTTTACTTATATTTATATGAATTTTATATTATACTTTAAATTTAATAATAATACTGTTATAGTTGCCTCAATGGGTCACAACCACCACACACAATATTAAAGGTCTCACTGAATTTTTTTTTAATCAGGCATAAGTAGTCTTTCATCAGCCCAAGGGGAGTTTATATTGTTCCACAGAGTTGTTTCTTGAGTTGTTGCAGCTACTTTGAGCTAAAAATTTCAAAAAGATAAAGAATGTAAAGGAATCATCCTGTGAAATAACAACAGAAGGTAATCTATTGCTATTTAGATGGCAATAAGCAAAACATAAAATACAGGTTGCCTAGTAAATTTTGGGGGTATAGCTTCTATATGACAAAGATTGATTAAATAAGCTACTGGAGTGGGGGGAAAATAGTATAATTATCCCTTCTACATTGCAGGGGTTAAGAGGCACGGTGCCCTGGCTATTTGGAAAAATCCATATAAAAAACTTTTGACCATCCCTTAATACCAGAGAAGTCTGAATTATTACAGTATTTAAAGGTAAAATATGTTGATGTTATACAACACTATACATATATTTTATGGACTTCTGAGATTCTAAACTTTTTTTGCATGTCATCTGCTGATGTCATCTGCTTGTCATCTGCAGCTTCTGCAAAACTCCCTAAATTCCCATTTAATTTCACATGATACATCAAAACTATGATGGGGTAAGTTGCTATGTGAAAGGAATAACTGTACTATTTACCTTGAAAAATCTGGCTTCAAAAGGGGCAAATAAGTTAGGTTTATGATCTTAAAGACCCTGTCAAGACCAAGAGACTATGATATGACCATTGTGTAACTCTTTTCTAGTACTCTTAGAAAAGTATATTGGTAAACTAGCTGTGTGACCTTGGGCAAGTCACAACCCCAATTGCCCTCCAAAAAGCAAAAAATTAAAATAAAAAAAAAAGAAAAGTATATTGGGCCCTAAGAAGCATCTAGCTGCCACTAATGTCTCTATCAGTTCAGAAGGTATTGGGAAGAATGCAGCAATATCATAGAACATTGCAGAAGGTAATGACATAGAGTTATTACCACCAAACCCCAGTTCTCTGGTCCCAAGAATTTGAGCAGTCTATAATATGCCTCCAATAAACCAAATATCCCCCCAAATCCATACAATACAAGAAAACTCAAATATATAGAGAGTCACTTAGAAACAACAGACCACTAAAGTCACAATGTACTACCACAAGATTTCTCATCTGACACCCCTAATTTCTCTTCCCTTCAAGTGACTCAGCAAAATTTGAAGCATTATAGATAATCAGTTCATCAACCAGTCCCAAGAATTTAATTCAAATATCTGGTATTTATTCCAATGATATGCTTTCTTAGGTACTTTGATAACAAAGGCTATCATCAATGCCACCAGAGAAAGGTAGTTATTTTTTTTTTTGCTTTTTTTTTTTTGGAGGGCCGTTGGGGTTAAGTGACTTGCCCAAGGTCACACGGCTAGTTTTGTGTGTGTGTGTGTGTGTGTGTGTGTGTGTGTGTGTGTGTGTGTGTGTTAAGTGTCTGAGGCCGGATTTGAACTCAGATACTCCTGACTCCAGGGCCGGTGCTCTATTCACTGCACCACCTAGCCGCCCCAGAAAGGTAGTTATTTGATCAATAATATACCAAATATCTTGCATCACAAAACAATGGTCTTCATTCTCTGCAAAGTAGAGGTTGTGGGCAATTTACATGATTTCCCCTAGACACTCCTTTGGATCTTACATGATCTTTCCAGAAACCTGGATTTATAACCATGAGAGTCATCCTTGATTTTCCCTTCTCCTCCATTCTCTATATCAAGCAGTCCTCATGTCATCTCCAAACCTCCCTCTCCAACATATCTGTCCCCTTCTTTCCTATGACTGGAGCAACTCCCACACTCTTGAGTCTGGATGATTGGGAAGAGTATGGTGTTTGCAACAGAAATCAGGATGTTTGGGAAAGAGCAGGTTTAGGGGATTAGATAATGAATTTCTATGGGAATATGTTGAATATGAAATGTTGCTAAGGCAGATACCCGGGTGATGTCTAGCAGGCAGCTGATGACCTTCTGTGCATCCACAGAAATGTAATGACATTTTAAATCGTGCTGGTTATATGATATTAGCTGGGTTGGCAAGGACATTTTATCTATGTTTCAGATGATGTTCAATGTTAGCAGTTTTATTCTTTGTAAGTTTCCATTAGAGCTTTCTTTTTTTTAAGTTCCTGCATTTGTCTGTAACAGCAATCCTTAGACTTCAGTGAGACAAGAGCAGGTTGTGTGTGTGTGTGTGTGTGTGTATGTAGCAATAAAGCATTGTCATGTTAAAAATCTGATTGTCTTTTGTCCTACCATACCTAAAACTTCTTGCATCCTGAGAATATAAAAATTAATCCTGTATCACTTTATTTTTTTCCATTTTGAATTAATTTACTTATTTTCTTGTTTACATCACTCATTTCCACGAGATTTTGAGTTACAAATTTTCTCCCTGTCTTTCCCCTACCCACAACCCCGAAGTAGCAATCCCACTGTAAAGCCCCTCTCCCAATCTGCTATCTCCTATGTCCTCCCTCATCGCCCCTCTAACTTTCTGGTAGGGCAGGATGGGTCTCCCTATCCCAATGCCTGTATATCTTAATTCCCAGTTGCATGTAGTTAATAATATAATATACATATATTTTTAACATTTGATTATAGAACTTTAAATTCTAGATTCTTTCCCTTCCTCCCTCATCATCCACCCCCCACTTGAAGGACAAGCAATTCAATATAGGCTGTACATGTGTAATTACGAAGAACATCTCCACAGTGGACATATTGTGAGTGACTGATTATATGTCCCTCCATCCTATTCCAGCCCCTCCCCCTTGTTCTGTTCTCTACCCTGTCACTGTCCCTGTCCCTTTATAGAAGTGTGTGCTTCCAACAACTCTCCTCCCTACCCTACCCTCCCCTCCGTCATCTGTATCATTTTCTTATTGATCCTATTTATTATGAGTAATTGATTTTGTCCTGCAATTACTTTTGTCCTGTAATTGCTTTTGTCTTATAATTGCTTAAGTCATGGTTCTTTGTCACTAAACTTAGTTCAGAGTTCAGCTGGCCTGTAATGGGCTAAGTTTCAAAATCCAGCTCTCCCGCTCAAATGAATTTTGCTAACCTTTGGGAATGTGTGAGAAAGCAAGAGAGTTTGGGCCTGGTATCTTTATACCACCAAGCTATCCTTCAGGGATGTCTGGTTTGCTGTCCAAAAGTCTGGATCCCTATCTCACACCTGCACTCAGACAATGAACGCTTTTTCGTCTCAAGAGAGAAGAAACGGTGGGGCGGCTAGGTGGCGCAGTGAATAGAGCACCGGCCCTGGAGTCAGGAGTACCTGAGTTCAAATCCGGCCTCAGACACTTAACACACACAAAAAATAGCTGTGTGACCTTGGGCAAGTCACTTAACCCCAACTGCCCTCCAAAAAAATAAAATAAAATAAAATAACTTTTCTAGGGAATGATCGTAAATGTGTGTAATAGAACGCTATCATGTAGTAAGAAATGGCAAATATGAAAAATTCAAGATATATATGAACTAATACACAGCTAAGAAACAAAACCAAAATAATATCTATGACTACAACAATAAAAATCAAAAGATCATGAAAGGGAAATTGAAC
>CM053596.1:75529444-75567976 GCA_028646575.1 Pseudocheirus occidentalis | reverse complement strand
AGCGTGTTTGTGTGGGAGCTGTGGTGCTTTGCTGCTTCTACGCCGCCATCTTGGCTCCGCCCCCCCTCTTTCAGATATTTTAAAGAAGCATTATATAGTACTTTCAAAATTATGGCACTTCCAGCATGGACTTCTTCTTGGCATATCCTGATTGGTTCAACTGCTCTTCCTGTCTTCATCTTTTTTAGGGCCATTTCTATATTTCTTATATAGAACTTTAAGGACTAGGATTTTAGAAACCAAATGTAGTTCCATTGTCATTGATGATGAAATAAGTTGCTTTGGAAATTCCAGCATATCTGTTCCATTCTTGGCCTGTATTTTCCTGTCCTCCTTCCTGTTTCATCTGTAAATATTCTCGGAATTATTCGACTTATCTAAGTCTTTCACCAACCTTCTACAGACTTGATTTCTCTTCCATAGTCTTTTATTTTCTTGTGAGGTGATGGATGGTATTAGTCATTTTCCAGTTCATTTTCCTCCATAATGTTTTATAAATGAGTTTATGCTCTACCTCAATATTGTACTCAACTGCCATGACCTTTCCAAATAGAGAGACAAGAGTCTCCTAACTGAAGATGTTTGTGGTCTCACTTAACTACCACATTACAGCAAATGTTCTATATTGGCTAAACTTCTCCAAGAGATCATAATAGTCAATGTCATTTTCACCTTTATCCATTTTTTTTGTCTTATTAGATTGTCTTAAATTCACAAAGTCCTATTTTAATACCTCATCATGGTGTGAAGGTGACCCTGTGTTATCAAGGCTATGACAGCTTATAAATGGTGGAAAGGCTCCTAATATGATTCTGGCAATGGACCAAGTCTTCTTTCTAAGAACAAATGACCATGGCAAAGTGACAGACAAAGGGGCAAAGGACAATTAAGAATCACAGTTTTTATACTACTCATAAATGACCACTGGCATTCTAAATGTAAGATCCTTGTTCATTGACCAATGGGCAGCCATACTACAAGAGTTAAATCTTATCATTCTTGACATTCTCAGTATAAACAAAACCAAAAGAAATACAGAGGTCTAGCTAAATAGAATGATGATTTAAGTGTAGCAGCCACTTAACTCAGTATAACTCAGTAGCCTAAGAGCCAGCCTTAGGTGGTATTCCCAGGAGGGACTGAAGAGACCAGACTTGAGAGAGAGGTGTACAGCAGCTGACCTTTATTGTAGTGTAGCCGTAGAGCTCTAAGGGTAGCATGATTCTCACAGGCACCAGAGGGGAACTGACCAAATGGAGGAGGAGCCAAGCCAGCTGTTTCAACTGCCACTCTTCAGGCAACCTCCCTGTGAGCTTAGCAACTGAGCTGTGACCCTCAGCACCACAGGGTCTTTTTGACTCAAACTGATCCCTACATTCAAGGATATACTTTAAAGAGGCAAAGAAAGGAGTTAGTTGGCTTTATTGAAAAAAAAATCATTATTCCTTGAGATATTTGATCATCTATTGCAGCATTCATGATGAATATTTGGGGGAAAAACCATAAAAATAATTGTAGTTTATGCATCAACTTCAATTGTAGCAGGTAAAGACATTCCATCAACAATTCAAGATTAGATCAACATATACTTGATTAGATCAACAATTCAAGATTAGGTCAACATACACTTGGACACTCCATGGCTGATATGAACTGAAAACATGTAAGAATAGAAAGAAATTGGAAGGTATGAATCAGAAAAAAAAGAATGAAAGAAACCAAAGACCATTAGACTATATCCAAGCCTCACACCTTTATATAAAATTTGTTTTCTTTGAGAAAATAATGGATAGACACTAGACACTAGCAATGAATACCATCATGCAAAAATGAAGTTGATTCGCAGACATGACTCATTATTGATGTGAGATGATTCCTGAATTAACTGTCTGGGTAAAGTTAGACCAGGAATTCATGAGAACAAAGGTGATATTTAGTAAAAACTTGAAGTAAGAATGGGTACAAGGATGAGGACTGTCACTGATAGAATTCCCCACAAAGATTCTCTCATTGCTGATACAGATCATAACCTATTCAGCAACTTAGAATCTTGAAGAGTTTCCTGGGGCACTGCAAGGTTAAAGTGACATAGCCAGAGATATACAGTCAGTAGGTGACAGTAGTGGGATTTGAACCCAGATTTTCCCTTATGTATTATGACTAAATATCAAGGCTGGGGAGCAAGGAAATGGTGGTAGATTGCTTCGGTATCAATATTTGCATGTTTAAATTTTGAGTCTCCTAACTCCTAATTTTGACTTTTCTTTAGGAATATTTGAGAAATATAAACACTCTAAATACTTATTATAGAACCAAGAGTAGCTATAGAGTGCAAGGTGTCCCAAAAGACTTAGTGCAGTTTTAAGATATTAAAGTTTGTATTGTATTCATTTAAAATCATTATTCCAGGAATACATCTATACCCTTCACTAGACTGCCAAAAGAGTCTATGACACCCACAAAAAAAAAACCTTATGGACTAGAGAAATACAGAGTATCCCTAAAGTTTTCATTCATATCCCAAAAGTTTTAGTGTGGATTTCTAAGAGTTTAAACATGCAGTAAGACCTTTGGTACACCCTGTCTTTCTGTAGCTCAGAGGCTCTTAACACTTTTTATGGGTGTCATAAACCATTTTGACAGTCTGGTGAAGGCTATGGATCCCTTTCCAGAACAGTATTTTTAAATATATGCAATGACACACATGGGATTACAAAAAAAAAATTATGTTGAAATACAATTATTGAAATTATTTTTTTAATTGCTTAAAATCTCCAGGTTGAGAGCTCCTGTTCTAGCTCTACTTCCTTTTAATAGCTTCTTTTTCTTCTAATAGTTTCTTTTTTTTTTTTTAAGGCAACGATTGAGATGAAGTTTAGATTCCTGTTTCTCTTGCAGTATATTTTTGTTCCTTAAAATTCAAGCACAGCTTTCTAACTGTTAGTAAAGGAAGTCCCTGCTTAGAAAACATTTTTTTCTAGGCTGTTCTTTATAAAGGCAAGTTATATTCTTGTACAGGAAGTCTGTTCTACTTTCACTTTGAGCTGTCTTTTGGGTACCTTGCTTCCTTGTGACACTCTATGTAAATCTTGATCCTAAATTTAAACGTGAAACAATGAATGGTATGAGACATAGAGGCAGGGAAAAAAGAATGAAGAGTAAAATAATTAAGATGTCAAAAATGATTAAACATTGTCCTACAAGTTTACAATATCCATGATGGAAAATTTGATCATGCACACACCTTCACTCCACACTCTAATATAGCCAAACATTATATGCACTTAAGTAAAAGCCTTATCCTGTCCTGACTCCCATTTTCATCACCTTATTGCTATTACTCCTAATAAGCATTCTGATATTATTTTATTACCAATCACTAAAAACAAATTAGCAAATTCACTCCCTGGGTGCAATCTCCCTGTTATAAGGGTTTGGAATATTTAGAAAATGCAAACATTTGCTTTCAGATGGTTCCTTATACCTTTTGTTTTCAATCCCCTTCCAAATGTTTCTGCTTAAAACTAGTGTCTGTAAACATGAAATAGTTCCATACAAGAGGTACATTTGTAAAAGAAATAATCTGCATATAAAAAGCTACAAAAAGTGCAGAATTCAAGAATGTGAGTTAATAAAGGAATTTCCAACTATCTCAAAAAACAGGTCAGATTCCATCTCATTTTGTTAAAGTGTCTTAGAGCTTTTGAGCATGAAAGTGAATTGTAAAAGATACTAAATATGATTCTCAGATCTTGAAATCCACACTAAATGAGTATCTTTTATTTCTTTCTTAACACCAGAAATGCAGCTAATTGGTCTAACAATTATAACAAATGACTTTCTATTGGCAAAAAAGAAGGCTTTGAAAAATATGTTACATTCATAAAGGATTAAATTGCACTTCGTTTGTGAGCAAATGGATAGTAAGAATTGCTTTGATAAATCATGACCGAGGTTATCTTTGGCAGATAAGAATTTGGTGCCTATTTGTGAAGATTCTATAAATAGCATACTCTGAATTTTTCCTCCCCTAAATATAGTTAGTGATGCAGTCTGGCAGGCATTCTCCTGCAATTAAACAATTCCACATCTGTGAACTGGACTGAGAATGAAGGCTTCATTGTCTCTGCACAGCATACACCCTGGCTTCTAATGGGCTTCTCCACTCAGCTACTTTGTACTAATTCTATCCCAAACTTTTCCTAACTGTCTCTTGTTTGATCATTGCAGGGTCCAATTTAGCTAATATTTAGACAACACAAGGGACTCAGTGAAAGTAATTAAGACAGTTCCATAATTTAATTTTCTACCTGGATACACCAAAATAAGAGTTGCTCTCAAATTTTAAATGATCTATCTTATTTCTGAAATACATTTGTTTTTATATAGTAAATATCCAGACGCTAACTGAACTTCTCAAAAACAGGACCGAGGAAAAGACCGCATAGATGTGCCTTTCTTAAAACAATTCTGCTTATATCAGCCTGACATTAAGTTTCTATATTCCAATGAGTGCCTCTACTGCTAATGAAATGTCATTTTGAAGGGACCTTTACAGCCCATGTAGACCATTCCTCTCCTTCTAGCTAAGCCCCTCTCATGATAACATTCTAGGAAATTAGACAACTATCCCATTTCTGTTCTTGAAGATTTCTAGCAAAGGAGATTCTACTCTTTTTCAGTTATCTATTTGAGTGTTTAAACCACTTTTGTTGACAGAAGAAAACCCTTCCTGTGTTTAATCTCAATCCTTCATACTGCATTGAAGACCAATTTCCTTTTGTTTTGGGACTCAGCCTCTCCATAGAGTAAGATTCATTATTTATGAAATGGGTCAAATATTTATCTACTTTGTGAGGACAACATACATATATGTGTATACACATGTGTAACAGCATGCGTGTAAACACACATATTACACACATGACTGTGCCTAAATATGCATATGTATACTTGTGAAAAATATCCTCATACACATACATGAATTTTTACTGTTTAGTCATATCAGTTACATCTAACTCTTTGGGACCCCATTTAGGGTTTTCTTGGCAAAGATACTGGAGTGATTTACCATTTCCCTCCCCAACATATATGCATATATACACAGAAAGTCTTCTTTCTCTTCATTAGCCAAAATTCTAAATTCTAAAAGGCTCTGTTTCTTTTTCAGCTAAAAAAGTGCATTGGTATAAATCTCTGAAGACCCCTCCAGATTGGAAGGGTCATTCCTCTTCCTAGAGTTGGTTTAAAGATATCTTTGATGGTTCATCTTTCCATATCAGTAGATATGTTATTTCTATGAATACAACATTTGCAATATATACATATGTGCGTACAATACACGCAATGTACACACAGACACGCTGTGCATATGTATACCCATACGTACATTGTATAGGTACCCACAAATGAATGTATATGTGCATTTTACATACATATGTACAAACTGTGCACACACATATGTGTACATGTACACACATACATATATAAAATGGCTTGTAATGGTGAACAACCAATGGCTCTAATTAGTGTCCATGACTAGCTATGTAATTCTGTGTAATTACTCCCTGTTCCTAGGATATACAGATGCTTCATAAAATAAAGACAACCTCATTGTGTTATAGATAGAATATGGGACATGAAAATAAGTACAATTTGGAACCTAATGCCACATCACTGCTCTGTAACCCTGGACAGGTCAGCCTCTTTGAGGCTAAGTTTTAACTTCTGTAAATGGGAATTATAATTAACATATACCTCCCAGGGTTATCAAAGGAAGATCAAAGAAAGTAATGATGTTAACTGCTTTGCAAACCTTAAAGAGTTATATAAATACTAGCTTGTTGTTGTTATTTTAAATGGGGGAGGTCTATCTCTTTCCTGGGATAATCAACGATGAAGTTTCCAGGGGTGGGGAGCCTGTGACCTCAAGGCCACATGTGGCCCTCTAGGTCCTCAAATGCAGCCCTTTGACCGAATCCAAACTTCACAGAACAAATCCCCTTAATAAAAGGATTTGTTCCGAAAAACTTGGACTCAGTCAAAAGGCTGCATTTGAGGACCTAGAAGGCCACATGTGGCCTAGAGGACAGAGGTTCCTAACCCCTGGAAACGATGAAGGTTGCAACCATTCTCATCAGACTGTGTAGGCACCCATCCAGGCTAGAGAAAGGAAGAGGACCTAAGAAAGGCCCCAGAGATAGGAAATGAGTTGCTTGATATATCATCATATAATAAAGGGTTAAGAAACAGCTTTGAGAAAATTCCAGGTCCGTTGACTATGTAGCTGTGGATTTTGATCATGGGAATTTGAAGATGGTTTCAGTAATTACCCATCTTTCCTTGCTCGGGCTTCCTTAAAGTTCCTTTAGAAATCAGAGAAAGGAGGAGGGGCAAGAACAGGGAGAATAACAATCACTTTGTGCTTTTGATATTAGTTTGAAAGTTTATTTGTTTGACTTGTTTTTACATCTTTCTCTGCCTTTGAATCTTGTAGATGTTAAAAGCAGTGTGGTGAGTGTGAATGGAAGATCTAAGTTCATATCTTGCTTCAGAGAGAGACAGACAGATGGGAGTGGGGGTGGGGGACAGGGACAGAGACACAGAGAGATGGAGAAAGACAGAGAGATAGAGAGAGAGGGAGGGAAGGAGAATACCCTGTCACTCTGTGAATGTGAAGCAGTTAAAATTGGCATTTGAAATTCTCTTATACAGAAAAGGAATGAAGCCCAAGAACCCATTATGGTGACTTCTTACGTGTCCCAGTCTATACCAAGTTACCCCCCTGCTCAAGCCATGAGTAATGTGAATGTGCTATGAATATACTGGAGCACTGGGAGTTGACTTTTTAGTGGCAGAAGCTACAACAGGTCAAGCAGCTTGGATGGGAGAGACCTGAGCATGGGTGGGGATCCAGCAGGAGCCTTACCTTGATTTTTAGCCCAGGCTTTGAAGGGCACCAAGCTGGCACTGGGGTTGCTATGAACCCTGGGCTAAGCGGGCACATCATCCCTGGTTAGAATCACTGTACCCCCCTTTCAAAGCACTTTCTTCTTGCTCTGGGTGTGTGGGTGGCAGTCACTCACAGCTGCACCACACCCATGTCTGCACCACTTTGAACTGGCACTTCTTAATGACACAAGTAATTGCTAAAATTGGAAGCCTGTGGTACTTATAAATTTTTAGTTTCAAATTGAAAGTTAAAGGGTAGCTGAATATTATTTTCATGAAGCAAAACCTTGCAGAAACAATGAAAGAGGGCAAAGAGATATTGAAAGACTTCCTTTAAAAATTATAATCCAAGTCAACACAGTAGATAGACATTATTGTGGATGGCTTCATTAGCACAAAGTTCAGTGCGTCTGAGAGGAATGAAAAGGCTCCCACCCCCACCCCATTTTAGAACCTGTTGTCTTGACCTACAAGGCTGACTGATTATCTCCTGACCTGTTCCTCATAATATCAAGTTTTTTACAGTGAACTTTGCTAGAGTATTTTGTCTAGTCAATGTTGCCTCTCCTGGAGACACAAAAAGAAGACAATTTTTGTTGTGGTGATTTCGTTTTTTAAAATCACTCTAAATTCTAAAAGTTATATAAACGAAGAAAAGAGAAGTGAATAAACAGAAGAAAATGTGTTCTTGGGCAGGAAGAATGTTATCTGAGAAGCACTGGAACTCTCCAAAGCAAATAACCTTGGTGTGAAGTCCCACCATGTTTAACTCTGTAGAGGCAGATCCCCAACTCACACTCTCCCAGCCAATGTAATTTTGCAATTATATTGTTAATGCATTGTAACCAAACCTTGAGGCAAAGTTGTTCTGGAGAAGTCAGGAGAGGGGGGAAAAGAAAGGGAGCAGAAGAGAGGAGAGAGAAAATAGGATATGAAGAGAAGGGAAAAGTGAGAGAGGAGGAGAAAAAAGGCATGGAGAGAGAAGAGGGAAGGAAACAAGGAGGAGATTAATTCTGTCTAGAAACTCTCTTCTCTCTTCAACCCCTTCATTACTTTTGTCTTTCCTCTCACCCTAACTCTAGTTTAATATACTTTTTTGAGGGGGAAGGCAGGGCAATTGGGTTTAAGTGACTTGCCCAAGGTCACACGGCTTGTAAATGTTAAGTGTCTGAGGATAGATTTGAACTCAGGTCCTCCTGACTCCAGGGCCAGTGCTCTGTTCACTGCGCCTTCTAGCCACCTCTAGATTAACATACTTTATTTCTCAGATTGTTGTGTGTTCACAGAACCAAAGAGATAGGGTATTCCTGTGAAGGACCCAGCCCTGGATGTGAGTATACATCCATATGCAAATAAATGTGTGTACATGTATTTGTACACATCTACCTAGGAAAGGTAGAATGCAAGACCCTTGAGGGCAAGTTTTTTCTCTTGATCTCTAAACTTAGCATTCAGTACAGTACCTGATACCCAGTAGGCACTTAATAGAGAGTTGCCAATTGAGCCATAAATTGATTTGTATCATCAGTATCTAAAACATTGCTGGGTATGTAAGTGCCAGTTGGATCAAAATTAGTGGAAAGGAATTGCATTGTAAATTCTGTGCCGAGGTTAGCCTCCTTTGGCATGTTTTGAGCAAGTGTTGCTAACTGTTCCACAGGGTTTCCAGTGGTTCTATATCTATAGACTAACTAGCAGTGTCTTGGGCGACAACGGGGTGAGGAATTTTAGCAAAACAGTGTCTTTCTAAGGCTCAACGGTATTCTATAAGGGTCAAAACACGAGTCACAATTCACACCCTCAGGCATTTATATCCCAATAAGGCAGAGGTCCAAACCCCATCAGCCTCCATTTGCTAGAAGTAGCCTGCTTAGTCCTGTCCACAGGTTTAGGAGAGGGAGCAAAGAAAAGGAAATCAAGAGAGCTATAAAGAAAGGTGCATATGGTGCCACTGAGTGGCACCAGGCACAGGCTGCCAGCCTGATATCTAACCTGTAAATGGTGTTTGCAGTGATTACCACTGGGGCATTTTATGGAAGCTAGAGAGCCCAGCCTAGAGTCAGGAAGACCTGAGTTCAAATGCAACCTCAGATCCTTACTAGCTGTGTGACCCTGAACAAGTCACTAAACCCTGTATGCCTCAGTTTCCTCATCTGTAAAATGAACTGGAGAAGGAGATAGCAAACCACTTCAGTTATTTTGCCAAGAAAACCCTAAATGCGGTCATGAAGAGTCAGACGTGTCTGAATGACAACACTTTATGGCAGGGAGAAAAAAAAAGCAGCTGAAAAGAAATAGCCTTATACATCAACCTGGACCAGTCAGTGTGATTCATGAGGGTCTAAAAGTCAGTTAACTCAAATACAGGTTTTCCTTCATCTGGACAGATTTTTTTTCCTCCTTTTTGGTGCATGATTAAATACTCTGTTGATTCCTTAGATAAGTTCACAGTGCAAAAGAAGGAGGACGATAAGCTTTTTAATTACTGGCAATTCACTCTGGCAAATGGATCTTTCCACTTGTCCGAGTTCTGGATGTCTAAACTCAGCCAAGCTCCCCATCTGCTTCTTCCATAGGAGTTGCAGGGGAGCTTGATTCAAGTTCTCACAGAAAGAATAAGAGAAGTTTGGGCAAAATGCTTAGCTCCCACAAAGAAAGGGGCACAGCTCTGAATCAGAATCAAATTTCCACAATCCCCTACTATTCTGGTTTAGAAGCAAGAAAAGTATAAACTGGACAGGTAATATAACTTTAAGAAATGGAGGCGTGACAAAAGCCTTGTTTCCTACAGGTGGTGCAACATCTTAGCGATGGGATTTCTGGGTGCAGTCCAGGAGTGCTCAAAATGTCCATAATCCCTTGGAGTGGCATTCACACCAGGCTCTACAGTGTTCTTCCCTCCCTTTCAGTCCCCACCTATCCAAAGCCTGAGGAATTTCCAAAATGCATATGAGCCAAGACACTCCCAGAGCTCCCAAATGAGCTTGAGGGGATAGGTGGTGGGGAATCAGGGCTGAAATTTTATAAAACTAGACTTGGCAACCTTCTCCCCTCAGTGTGCCTGGCAGGAGGAGGGGGAGGCCCAGGAAAGGTGGAAAGGTTACATCAGGCAGCTGCCATGACTCTATGTGAGAACACCCCCTTGACATGCAGGCAAATGGAGGGCAGGAGGGGGAAGAACAGTGGGAGGCCTAAGACAGACGCAGCCATGGCGAGAGGGTGGCAGGAAACTTGTAGTTGCCTGGGTGGCAGGCAGCAGTTGAGAAGAAACCAGGGACTGGCATGTCAGATGGGAAGACTGGAGTGCCACCCTCTGGTATGGGTGCCAGGGGCTGCTTGCTAAGCTCTATTATAGAACCTTCCCTACAGGCACTTGGCATTTGAACCACAAGGGTTTGGGCAGCAGGCCCAAGCAATCAGACTGTGTGCCCTGTAAGACGGTAATGCCCTCATCATATTGAGCTGAGCAAATGCACCCAGCACATTAGCTGGAATACTATGTATTTAGATTCTTTTCTCTTTCCGGATTTTAAGTAAAACCTCCCTTTAACCATTAGATGGAAACTAAATTTGTGAAGATCTACCTTTTGTTTGTTCATTCTATAATTTATGAGGATTTAATTTTTTTTTAAATTTTGAATATAAAAGATAATTTAAATACCTTCTAAGGAAGCAAATTTTGACTCTTGCTCAAGAACCTTCTCTTTGCTATGATGTGATGGACTAGTCATGAAGTAATTTACATTTAGTTATTCAACTCAAAAAATTGGGAACTAGACAAAGAAACCATTTTTCACTCCTGTAATACTCAGAGACTTGCTAGCTCAAATATCTCGTTTTCAGATAAATCTAATATATTAAATGAAATAAGTCTTCTCTCGTGCTTCCAATGTCTATATCCCTTTAGACTTAAGACATCCTGTCAGGTTACCATGGCAATCTGATCTTCAGAATTCAACCTAGACAGAATCATATGGAAAGAAAGTGGGAATCGACATCATTCTCCAGGCTAACCTGGAACGTCCGCTGTCTTTAACTTAATTTTCATTAAATTTGTTTTGGGATCAAAGACTTGCTTATTTTATTCTGCTCATTTGCCTTTTAAAGTGGTATAGCGGATAGAGGACTAAAGTGGTATAGCGGATTGAGGACTAGGCCTAGTGCCAGAAAGACGAGTTCAAATTCAGCCTTGGACACTTATTAGCTCTATGTCCTTGGGCAAGTCACTTGACATCATCTACCTCAATTTCCTCAACTGGAAAAATGGTAAAACGAGCACCCACTTCACAGGGTTGTGAAGATCAAGTGAGATGTTTGTAAAGGGCTTAGCACAGGGCCTGGCACACGGCTTTGCTGTTGTTGTTCAGTTGTTTCTGTCCTGCCTAACTCTTCCTGACCCCATTTGGGGTTTTCTTGGCAAAGATACTGGAGCGATTTGCCATTTCCTTCTCCAACTCACTTTACAGATGAGGAAACTGAGACAAACAGGGTTAAATGACTTGCCCAAGGTCACATAGCTAACAAGTGTCTGAGACCAGATTTGAACTCAGGTCTTCAATGATTCCAAGTCAGGTGCTCTATCCACAGTCCTCCCTAGCTGAACCTTAGCACATAGTAGGCACTCTATAAGTGCTAGCCACGAAACTGCTGCTGCTTCTGCTGCTGTTAATGGTTAAGGGGAATCTCTTCTCACTTCACCATAAACCTGATAGTCCTAAAATCTTTATTCAAATTTATTTACTTCATCAAGAGCAAAAGTCTCCAAAAGTAATTTTAAGAATAAAAAAATGATTTACATTTATATAGGATGTAAGGTTTGCAAAGCAATTTAAATACATTATTTCATGTGACCTTCAAAACACTATGAGTTAGGTGCTATCCCCATATTACAGATAAGGAAACTGAAGCTGGTAGATTAAGCGATTCTCAGGGTCACACACACAGCATGTGTCTGTAAGTCAGTCAAGATGTATTACGCACCTGCTATGAGCCAGACAGCACACACAGTGCTGAGAATGAACACAAAGCACTGGACAAGACAGTCCCTGTTCTCAAGGAGCTCACTGTCTAATAAGAGAAATGACACGTGAACAATTGCATAAGGATAAGATATAGGCAGGGTGAGTTGGAGATAATATGCAAAGGGAAGGCACTAGCATTCAAGGGGACTGGAAAAGATTTCCTGTAGGAGGTAGACTTTTAGGTGGGACTTGTAAGAAGCTGGGGAAGCCAGGCGGCAGCAATGAAAATGGAAAGGATTCGGGCCATGGGGACAGTCCGGGAGTCACAAGAGTTTGTAGGACAGAGGATTTAACATGGTCAGACCTTCACTTTAGGACAATTACACTGATAACTATGTGAAGCATGGACTACAGGGGAGAAAAGCAAGTAGACCCACCCACTCACCTACCAGTAAGCTACTACAATAGAACAAGAGGGAGGTGACTAGGGTTTGTACCAGGGTGGTGGGAAAGAGAACGAGGTATGTATGGGAGATGTTATGAAGCCAAAATAGAACTTAGTAACAGATTAGATGTGTGTGTGTGTGTGTGTGTGTGTGTGTGTGTGTGTGTGTGTGTGTGTGTGTGTGTGTGAGGGAGAGAGAGAGACAGAGACAGAGACAGAGACAGAAACAGAGAGAGACAGAGAGAGACAGAGACAGAGACAGACAGACAGACACAAAGGGGGAGAGAGAAACAGGGAGAGAGACAGAGAGAGAGAAACAGAGACAGAGACACAGAGACAGAGACAGACAGATAGACATAGAGGGAGAGGGAGAGAAACAGGGAGAGACAGAGAGAGGCAGACACAGAAAGAGACAGACACAGAGAGAGAGAGAGACAGAGAGAAGCAGACACAGAGAGAGACAGACGCAGAGGGAGAGAGAAACAGGGAGAGAGAGAGAGAAACAGGGAGAGGCAGACACAGAGACAGACACAGAGGGAGAAAGAAAAAGGGAGAGAAAGACAGAGGAGACAGGGAGAGACAGAGACATAGAGAAAGTGAGAAAGAGAGTGTATAATGACATAGTGGGTTTGGGGTCATTTGCCTTTTACACGTCTATGTTTATGAAAACAAACCAAGTAGATTTTAGGCAAGAAAATGCCCAGCTTACTACGAAGTAGCTACTGTAAGCATGTAGACTGCTAATCAGTTCTTTTTCCTAAAAGAACTGGGTTCCAAGACAAGTGCATTTCTTTACCCCATTTCAACCCTCGTTATCATTTAACTCTCTAGTTTCCTGATGGTCCGGCCTAAAAGCCGAGCTACTTGAACCTGTTTTTTTTTTTCTAACTGATTTCACAAAGACAGGCTCCAAGAAAACAGGAAGATCCAAATTATTATGGTATCTTGGCAAGAAAAACTGATTGTCCCAAATGTTCTGTTTCAAGTCACTTCATTTTAATGGTCAAAAATGAGCAAATTTTTGTCAGTTGTTATATGATATTGCCAGCAGCAGGAGCATCAACCATGTAAATTATCCTATGGTGGAAAGAAATGATAAATTATGAAAGTCCCAAGCTGGGCTAGACTTTTGATGCTTTGGATGTTCTTAGGAGATGGAGAAGGAATCCTTGTTCAGTTGCCTAACATAATGGGAGGTGCTATTCTAAAAAGTAAGCTACACCCATAGATATATTTGGATATGGTGTTATAAATTCAGTTCATCTTTATTTTGTATAGTGGTATCCAACTCTTTGTTCATTTCTGTAAGCTTAATATTATTTCTTTCTCCCTCCTCTTTAAAAATATTTTATTTTAAATGGTAGCACAATTTGTTATTTTTAGCATCTCCTATTTTTAAAGTTTGGTTGATTTTTGATGTTTTACAACATTATTAGAATGATTGCTGTATTCATTCTTGTCTAATTTATAGCAATTTCACATTTCAACCTGTAAAAATATCAAGTTATATTTAAAATCTCTATCTCTAAAAGTATACTTCAACTGAATAAAAAAAGTCATACAATATGCCATGTAATTTCAGGATGACACATAGTTATGGTTAGATACAATCACAGCCCACAAATGGCAATATGTAAACCTTCCTATTTTTAATAACAATATCTAAAATGAAAATTTAGCAAAAAAAAAAAATGTTGCTGCAACGATTCAATTTGCCTTATTTGATACTTGATGGATCTAGGCAGTTCGAAGAACTCCAGGATTGGGAACTTTCTCTACCCATTCAAATTCCTAGTACCCATTGAGAACTTCTGGAATTAAAAAGGTCAAGTCCTAGGAAAGTGCTTGAGGTACACAGTGTGGAGTAAGATTCACAACATGAATCTGACACTGGATAAACCTGGATTCGAAGGCCACTTCTAATGCTAATGATCCATGGGGCCATGTTCAAATCATTTAACCTCTATGTGCTTATCTGCAAAATGGGGTTGTTGGATTCATTAGCCTATAAGGTCCCCAGCCCTGCTCTGAATCTATAATAGACCTTACTTAAGGTCAAACTGCTACTCACTGTCAGGGGCTAGATTTTGAACCATGGTATTCCTGATTCTAAGACTGGTACTTTATATTAGAACCACAGAGTCACCTAACTGGAAAGTTAGAAGGGTTCTCAATGTCCATCTAGTCTAAACTATAAATGACAGGAATATTCACTATAACATACCTGACAAATGGTTATCCAGTCTCAGCTCGAGGACTTCCAAAGAAGGGAAATTGCTACCTCTTGTGGCCAGCCATTCTGTTGTTCATTTGTGTAGTATGTGTGTTGTTCTTTTTAAACTTGTAATTTCATTGGTGTAGGGAACTTCCAGGTGAGTAAAGTCCCTCTACTAATGCAGATAGATACCTTCTCTGAAACTTAGTTTCTTAGAAAGTTTCCTCGAGCACTGAGAGGTTAGGAGACTTGTGCTCATTCTACTTTTAGACGATTCTAATTGTTAGGAAGTTTCTCCTTACCTCAAATCTAAAGGCCAAAATGACCTTTTGCATCTTCTACCCTTTGTTCCTGGTTCTGACTTCTAGGGCCCCAAAGAATAAGTCTAATTCCACATCCAGATGCGAGCCCTGTATATCCTTGAAGGCAGTTATCATGTCTCCCCTTCTCTTTCCTAGACAAAACATGTCTAGCTCCTTTCAACTAATCCTCATATGACACGCCCTTCTGTTTGCCCTAGTTTGGAAGTCCTCCAGTTTACCGATGTCCTTTAGCCAGATCTGATCACAGTGTTCCATATAAGATGCAATGAGGGCAGAGTATAGTCCCCTCTTTATTCCTAGAAGTCATTCCCATCTTCGTGCAACCCCAAAACACATCAGCTTTCTTGGCTGCTGAATCCTATTGAGTTGGCATTTCATTAAATCCCTGTATCTTTTACAGATCGATTATCATCTTACCATGACTTCCCCATCTTATATTTGGTAAAAATTGATTTTTAATACCCAGGTTCAAGACTTGACATTGACCTACATTTAATTTCATCTTATTGGATTCATCCTGGGACCCTGGCTGGTCAAGGTCCTTTTGGATCCTGACCATCATTTTTGACGTTGGCTGTTCTTCCAGTTTTGTTTTCTTTACAGATTTGATGAATGTATCCAAGACATTGATAGAAGCATTAAATAAAACAAGGCTAAATATGGATCTCTAAGGGAGACTTCTCTGATACCACATTTTCTCTTCAATATGATTATGAAACTTATTTTGACTTTTTATGTTTATTATTCAAATACAATCCACCCTAATAAGCACTTATTAAATACTTACTATGTTCTGCATAGGGGTATCTAGGTGGTACAGTGGAGAAGAGTGGCCAGTCTCAAGTCAGGAAGACTTGTTTTCCTGAGTTCAAATCTGACCTCAGCCACTTACTAGCTGTGTGACCCTGAGCAAGTCACTTAACCCTCTTTACCTTAGTTTCTCATCTGTAAAATGAGCAGGAGAAGGAAATGCCAAATCACTCCTTTACCTTTGCCAAAAAAAATCCCAAATGGGGTCAGAAGAGTAAGACATGGCAAAAATGACTGGAGAACAAAAATGTTTTGGGCACGATGCTAGGCACACTTAGCAGAGTGCCTGGCATACAGGAAGCATTTAAGAAATGCTTGTCGACTTGAAAAATAGCATCTGTCCTCAAGAAACCTTCATTCAACAGAGGGGAAACAATATGTGTACCACTAAGTGTGTTCAAAATTATAAGAAAGGTGAAAACTGATACATGTGGGAAAACTGGGTGTTTATATAAAAGCACGTATGCCCGGCCAAATGAAATTCGGCTTTGGTTCCCAGTTTAAAGAAAAGGTTGTCAGTAGTGAAATCTCTTTAATCCGTAACAACCACCAAAAGATTTTAAAATCTTTCCAGAAAGCTCAAGAAATACGGAGTTCTATAAACATTGAAATTCCCCACCTAGGAAGAGATGTTGAATGTAAAGCAGACATCTTAAAGTATGTAAGCAGCTTTTGTCTGCCCCCTTTCTCTCCCCCCTCCTTTATTCTGGGTGCTGAGATTTTGAACGTTCTGTGCCAACAACTTTATACCTGGGAGGTGAGTGGCAAAAAAAAAAAAAAAAAAAAAGAATGAGAATGAGAATAAAGAAAGCAGCCCTTTGTGGGACCTTTTTCCTTTTTGGCTAATTTACCAAATTTGTCACATTTCTAGTGTGTGTAGATCTCTACCTGAGAAAACATCAAAATCAGAAATAGTCATAAAGTATTTATGTATCATAAAATATGCTTTGAAAAAGCCTGATACTGGGACGGCTAAGTGGTGCAGTGAACAGAGCACCGGCCCTGGAGTCAGGAGAACCTGAGTTCAAATCCGGCCTCAGACACTTGACACACTTACTAGCTGTGTGACTTTGGACAAGTCACTTAGCCCCAATTGCCCTCCAAAAAGCAAAAAAAAAAAAAAGTCTGATACTGTGTGACCCTGGGCAAGTCACTTATCCCTTATTGCCTCCAAAAAAAAGAAAAAGAAAACAGAAAAAATCTGTTAACTGACTTTGGAGCCAGGAACTCCAGGGCTCAAGTCCCATCTCGGGCACATGTGAACCTGGGTAAGTCATTAGATTTTCAGTGTTTTAGTCATAACTTTACGATTCTTAGTTGCAGAGAAGGTACCAACTTGTGCTGGTAGGCTTTTCCTCATTAGGGAGTTCCTTATACTAAGGAAGGTATAGGAATAGTTCCTGTCCCCCATTGTAGTCCAACCTTCAAGACCATTCCCCACCCCTAGCTGTTTTAGCCTTTCTTTTAATCCCCAACAATCAGCATGATACCTGGCAGGTAGGAGGAGCTTAACAAACGCTTGTTGGCTTAGTGGTGTGCACACAGGTATGGGGGGTTTCGGTATTAAATCAACATACATACATACAACCCCACTCCCACCTCCTGCTAGTTGTATGAGTAAGGGACCACTGACTATAATCCTTTTTGAAAAATGGAGGACCATCAGTTTTTACCATTTGCCCTGTCACTGAATCCTAAGATCTACTGGCTAGTACCTTCTGACCTCCCACAGCACCTTTTAGTCTACTGATCCTTATTCAATGATCTTATCACTGCTCCCCCCAGATGTCCAGTTGTTACTGTCTGATCTTTTCATGCACTCTGAGAGTTCCTGGGCCCTGCCAATCATCATAGGACCACCAAACCCTTGAATTTGCCCTGCAGATGAGCCCTTCTGTATATGTGGTCTACTTCCAGTTAAAATGTGAGCTCATTGAGATCTCTGTCTTGGTCTTTTATTTGTATTACCAGCATTTCGCACATGTGAGGCACATAGCAAGTATTCATTCATTCATTCATTCATTCATTCATTCATTCATTCATTCTTCAAAAGAACTCAAAGTATTCTTTGGTTCTTTCAGCCATCTCCTTTTAGTCAGAGAACTGCATCCAGTTAAATTCTGTTTTTAGTTCCATCTTCTTATCCGATTACCTTTCTGGTCTTCCTTAATAACAATAGCTGATATGTATATAGCCCTTCCTAGGTTTGCAAAGTGTTTTTTTTTTCCTTAAGAACTAATGGGAGGCAGGGACAACAAAGAGTTAAGAGTACTAAGTTTCAACCAGGGTTCAAATCCAGGCTCTGAAAATCAGAATCAGGGGCTCATAGATACAGAATTAGAAGGGAACTTGGAAGTCATCTAGTCCACACTTTATGAATGATGAGATTGAGGTCCATGTCCAAGGTCACACGAGAAGTTAGCCCCAGAGGTAGGATGCTACCTGCGTGACCTTCAGATGGGCCTTGAGCTTCCCCGGACCTCAGCTTTTCATCCATCAAATGATGCCTTTGTACTGACTGATCTCTTAGAACCCAAATGGCTCTAAAAAGTTTATAATCCTTCAATCTTGTTCAAGCTTCCTCAAGAACAGGAGAAGTGATTGCTATTATCAGTCCTATTTTACAGATGTGAAAACAAGGAGTTTAAGTGACTTGTTGAGACTTGAACCTAGGTTTTCCTGATTCCAAGTTCAATGCTCTGATCATACTGCCTCATGGACATCATAAAGTCATGGAATTCGAATCCTCATGTTTGATCAGTCTTATACCATTAATCCAAACCATATTTTTCAAGTAAAATTATGAAATGCTTCATGAAGGTTAATAAGAAAATTTTAAAAAGAACATGGGCCATCTTGAATGTGGAGTTGGGCAGACAACTTCTTCTAACTTCCCCCCCATCCAAATACTGTACTGATTAGTATTCCTGCTGTCCAGAAAAGTTATCTCAATGGACTTTATATGTAATATTACATAGTCTCTAAGTTCCATAGTTTGTAAGTAATGTTATATAGAATAGCAGTCTAGTCAATTAGTCAGTTAACATTCATTTATTAAGCAGCTGCAATGTACTGTACACTCTGCTAAATTCTGAAGATAGAAGGGAAGGCAAAAGACAGCCTGCCCTCCAGGGCCTAATGGGGAGACAGCATAATATCCTAAAGTAGGCATTCGATAGAAGTTTATAGACTTGAAAAGCACATTTACCAAAAGTTAAGGAGTCAAAGGATAGAAACATATTTCTAAAGAAGCTGTAAACAATATAAAATTGCTCCAAATGCACAATAAAAAACCCTCCAAATTACCAATAAGAGAAACGCAAATTAAGACAACTCTGAGTTTCACCTCACACCCAGAGAGTTGGCAAAGATAACAAAAGACAGAAATAGTCGATGTTGAAGGGGCCGTGGGAAGAGACACATTATTACACCATTGTTTAAACCCTTTGATTAGTGATCCCATCATTGGGTGGATGCCTCAAGACAGGTCCCATATAGGACAAATTATCTCCAGCAGCACTTTTGTATAACTAAAAATGGGAAACAGAAAAGGATGTGTCTGTCATTTACACAACACCTGAATAAAGTGTAGCTCATGGAATAATGTTTATTATTATGCTGTAAGACAGAGATGGAGATAGTGACTAGATGGAAACTAGACTTATTTCATTAGTAGAAGGAATTTCTGGGTGAGGAATTTAGGTTAGCACCCGCTTTGCGACTTATGGTCTTAAAGAATTACTTAGAGTCCTGAGAGGTTAAAGGATTTTTCCAGCATCTCACAACCAGTGTCCATCATTGACAGAACTTGAATCCAGGTTTTACTGGCTTTGAGGTTGGCTCTATCTAGTGGGCCACATTCAAAATCACCCAAAAACCTATATTCTAGGGGATCTGGAGAAGTATGGGAATACCTGAATATTGGCATCTGGTACAGGTTCAACCAATGTAACCGCTCTATGTGGAAGATGCTGGGGAGCTCACTTCTGGGAGAATGATGATGACATCTAAGGAGGTGCCTGGAGATACTATAGACTTCTACCTTACTCTCTTTTTTAAATATTTAAAAAAATTATTTCTGCTATTCTTAAGAAATAAAACAAGCATTTCCATAACAGTAGAATAGAAAAAAAAGATGAGTGCACATGAAAATTCAAATCTATTAGTACGATTTTTTTATTCCTTGTAAATATATGATAAAGTTATCATGTTTTTTTTCCTTTTTTCTCCCCCCCATTCCCACCCTATGTTGCATTTTCATGATGTGTTGTAGTGGAACCATCTCAAAGAATTCAGCATCAGACCACCTCAAATCCAAGTAAAGGCATTTATTGAGATTGATGCCTCTCATGAAGTGGGCTAAGTTCCAAGGTGAACCAGCAACTTACAAATTATATAAAAGAAATTATGAATATTAAAAAAGCAGGACGCGTTTGTAAAGGACTTAGGTAATAGGGGAGGGGTCCCAGTCACAGTGAAACTATGCATGCAATTACCCACAATGCATACAGAAAACCCCATTTGGTGGGATATGTTACGTAAGGTAACGATACTATAATAAGCCTTTCTACATCATAAGTTCACGTAAAGGACAGCTTTTGCTATTACTGAGTGGATCCCTACTTAGGGAAAGTCCCTTCTATTGTTTTGAGGTCCACATCCTGCTCGGGCATCCTGGTAGAGCTGCTTTCTGATTGGCTGGCTATTGTGGTCCTGTCTGAGACTAGATGGATGTGGTTGTGGTTGAATGCATGGACACACATGCTGTTTCTGTGGGAAATATGAGGAATGGGTCTAGAGGCAGTGGATAACTAGAGGCAGTGTCAGGGATCCCATCATATGGACACGCCTGCTGTTTCTATGAGAAATATGAGTTCATGGACACACCTGTTGTTCTAGTGAGCAGTGAGGCATATATGAGGAAGTTAGGGTATTGAGTCAGGGGTGGGGTAAGTGTGTAGGTAGGGGCAGCGGGCCTGCTGTTCAGTGGGGCCTATAAGGCAGTTAGAATATTGGGCCTGGAGGCAGTTTTATTAGGATTCCATTTTATATACATATACACACATTACATACATTCACATATGTATATATGTATATGTAAATTTATATGGATGTATATACATTTATACATATGTATGTAAAACCATTCTATACATCTATTTATCAGTTTTCTCTCTGGATACAGATAGCATCTTCTTTCATATGCCTTTTGTAATTACTTGGAGTAATCCAACCATTTTCAGTGATAGTATGGGCTGTCCCCTGTACCTGGAATTCTCTCCTCCTCATCTCTGTCTCCTGGCTTTCTTCAAGGCTCAGCCAAAATCCTACTTTGTGCAAGAAGCCTCTCCCAATCCCTTTTAATGCAGGCACCTTCCCTCTGAGATTATCTCCATTTTTTTTTGTATGTTATCACCAATAGCCTGCATATATTTTATTTTTACATTGAATTCCTGATTAGAGAGTGAAGTCCTTGAGGGCAGGAAAATTTGTGCCTTCCTTCGTTTTCCTCAACAAAACATAGTGTTTGACCTTGTAGGTGCTTAATAAATGCTTGACATGTATAGATATTCTGTAACTGCTTCTGATTATCTAAGCAAGTGGTAGAGAGGAGATTTTTTAACTGGTCTCAGAAGCATTCGAAAAGGTTTCTCAGCTCTGACTATATCCTCTTCAATTCTCATTCAGTGAATCATTAGCTCACATTATCTGGTGAGAAAGTTTGCTGTAAGGGGAAAGACTTCATGGCCTTCTCCCTCCTTCGAGGTGATATGTCCACTAAGAAATAGGCTCTGTAGTGTAGGCTTTTTGTTGGCTCTTTTCCATTTTAGATGAAGGTAGTGTAGACCTTAATCAGCAGAGTGAGCCACAGAAATCTGGGAGTTGGGATCCAGGCTGGTTTTTGTAGCCAATGCAATACCAGTTAGGATGATCTTTGAGACCCAGTCTAGGGTAGCTAAAATAAATACAAACTCATCTTGTAATGATGCTGCATTTGGAAATGAGCTTGTTGGGAACAATGTTAGAAAGGGAACTAAATTTTGAGCTTACCCCACATAGATTCTTACATGGCAAAAGGGAGATTATACCTCTATAATGTTCTGGAAAATGTTTATACATCATTCTTACTCTCATTTTGAAATAAATAGTTCTTTGTAAAAGTTGATTAGTTGGTTAATCATTGCCAAGTGTTTAAAGGAAGCTGGGGCTCTGGTTATTGGCTTCTAACAATAGAAGAAATGCAGCTGGTGGGAGACATGCCAATCCCTCAGGTTTCCCTAGGACGGTGATGGAGGATGTCATTGGCCTGGCTTTGAGAAAGAGGGCCAGAGAGTACAAGTTACATTTGTATGAACTGATGTAAAGTGAATAAAGCAGAATCAGAACAATTTGCATAATGAATATAATAATGGAAAGAAAACAATAAAAGGTAATGGAACTCAGGTTAATTGCAATAACTGATACTGGTCATTGAAAACAGACAATGACATACACTTCCATCATTCCTGCTCACTAGAGATACGGGGAACGCTAAAGGTGAAGAATGTTGCATTCAATCTCAGGTGAAATGATTTGTCTTAGCTATTTTCTTTCGTTATGAAAGAGGATTTAGTAGGAAGGATGTATACTATGAAATGACTGCAATATAAAAAGCAAATGGCACCCATTAAATTTATTTTTTAAAAGTAAATCATATTTTTGGAGACATTAAAAGTAGTTTTTAAGTGTTTAAAACATTTTAAGTATTTAAACTTAAAGCATTTAATGAGATTTATTTTTTTTATAAATTATTTTCATTTAATATTGACAATTCGTTGTTTCATTTTTTAGTCATATCTGACTCTTCATAACCCCATTTGGGGTTTTCTTGGCCAAGACACTGGAGTGGTTTGCCACTTCCTTCTTCAGCTCATTTCATGCATAAGGAAATTCAGGTAAACAAGTGACTTGTCCAGGGTCAGACAACCAGCATCTGAGTCTAGATTTGAACTCAGGAGGATAAGTCTTTCCAACTTTAGGCCTGGCAGTCTGTCGACTGTGCCACTTTACTGCCCTAGGCATTCAGTACTGCATATTTAGTTTTAAAATCAGAGAAATATACATTTTAATGGAAATCTATTTTGTACAGTATCTTCACAGACACTGACTTTGATAGAACACTAAAGTGGCCAAAAATACAAGTAAAGGCCTTGCAGTTCCTTCAACTATATGAAAATATCCATCAGATACATCCACCATGGGCTAACTTTTGGAATTTGCAACTAGATTTCAAGGTTCTTAGAGGGAGGAAGTTATATCTCAAATATATCTGTATGATACAAAGCAGCTGGGATATTACCCTGTATATCAGACATGCAATCAATGTTTGTGACCAACAATTCAAAAAAGGCAAAAAGATTTGGATTATAGTCTCTCTGTTAACATTTATTAGTTTTGTGAACTAGGTCAGATGATTTAGCTTCTCTAGTCAGTCAGTGGACTCACTTTTATTGAGTGATCATCATGTGCCAGGACTTCTGCTCTCAGCTCTTAATAAACAGAAAGGGTAGCTAGGTAGTGCAGTGGACAGAGCACTGGGCCTGGAGTCAGGAAGACTCATCTTCCTGAGTTCAAATCCGAACTCAGACACTTACTAGCAGTGTGACCCTGGGTAACTTAACATTGTCTGCCTCAGTGTCTCATTTTTGGAAAACCACTCCAGTATCTTTGCCAAGAAAACCCCAAATAGAGCCATGAAGAATTAGACAAGACTGAAACAACTGACCAATAACACATAAAGCCAGTACAAATATATCCAATGTAATCAAATACAATATAGTTTGGGAGGGAGAAAACTAGCAGTTGGGGTGGGGCAGAAAGAGGGATAACCAAAAGGTTGATACAGAAGAGGCAGTCTAAGCTACTTCTTAAAAGAAGAGAGATTTGATGAGGAACTGTTTTCTAGGCATTGGATATAGTCAGCAGAAAGACACAAAGATAGGAGAGGTGGTACCATAGATGAGGAACAGAGAAAAGGCTGGCAGAGCTGGATTGCAGAGTATGGGAAGAGGAATAATATCCGGAGAAGCTGGAAATATAGACTGGGGCCAAGATGTCTAGGACTTTAAAAGCTAAGCATTTTATCATAGAAGCAAGTAGAAGCCACTGGACTGAGTTGCATGGGTAGATCTAAGGTTAAGAAAAATCACTTTGACAGAAGCATAGAGTATGTACTGCAGTGGTGAGAGCAGGAAAGTCAATTTGGAATGATACAGGAGAGAGGATACCAGGGTCTGAATTAAGTTGGTAGCGGAGTAGGTAGAAACAAAGGGTCAGATGCAAGACATACTGTGGAGGAAGAAAGGATTAGATTTGGCCATTTGGATCATATATGTGGGGTGAGAGAGAAAATGAGGAGTTTAGGATAATGCCAAGGTTTCTAACCTGGGAGACTGGCAGGATGGTGATGTCTTCAGGAGAAATAGGGAAATTTGGAAGAGAGGAGGATTTTGGGAAGAGGGAAGAAAATTTCAATTTTGGATACATGTAGTTTGAAATGTTTCTAGAATATCCAGGATAAAATAGCCAAAAGGAAATTGGTTATATAGGGCAGAAGCACACGGGGAAAGCTAGGCCAATGTATATACACGTGTACATACATACATACACATGTACTTACCTACATACATAATTTGTTGTTGTTGAGTTGTTTCTAACTCTTCTTGAACCCTACTGCAATGATTTGCCATTTATTTCTCCAGTTCATTTTACAGATGAAGAAACTGAGTTTTAGGGTAAACAAGTCACAGGTGTGACACAGGTGTCACAGGTAAACAAGTCACAGTAAAGTGACTTGCCCAGAGTCCCACATCTAGTAAGTGTCTGAGGACAGATTTGAACTCAGGAAGATGAGTCTTCCTGACTTCAAGCCTGGTACTCTATCCACTATGTCATCTAGCTTCCCCCCACACACATATGTACATATATACAAAAACATATAACAGCTATTTTTATAGACATCACAGTTAAACCCATGGAAACTGATAAGGTTATTGAGAGTATATATATATATATATATATAAAAAGAGCCTAGAATGTAGACTTGGGGAAAATCCACAGTTTGGGAGTAAATGAGATAGACAGAGGGGTCATACAGGCAGGAAGAGTACAAGGAGCATATTCTTACAAAAACCCAGGGACAAGAGAGGATCCCATAGGTGATCATGGTCAACACTGTCAAATGTCCCATAGGGAGAGAACCCAAGGTAGCAGACACTCTCTGGGAGCCAGGTCAATGGGGGTGTGATTCAAGGTAGTAGCCTAGAGTGGGCAGCCTCTAGAGCTACATGAGAAATTGAAGGATTTAGAAAGTTGGTGGGTCCCACGAATGTTCCATACCAATGTTAACCTTCTATTTTAAAGTAAAACTTTTGTTTTAAAGTATATTTTCTTTTCTTTTCTTTTTGTTTATAACACATACTCAAACTGATGAAATGATGTCACTCCCTCCCAGATGAGTTATTTTTAAAGTACTGTCAGCAACAAGTGCTGCACTTAAAATTTTGAAAACCCAAAACGGATGGATAAACTCTAGATCAAGATATCATTAAGACCTATCACAGAATTAATCTTAGAGGTAGAAGTGATCAGAGGTTGTATAGTTCAACCTCTTTGCTTCATAAATGAGGAAGCTTAGACCCCGAGAGGTAAAGGAACTTCATTAGGGATCACAGAGCACCTCAGTGACACAGTGGAACCTCAAATAAGGTCTCTTGCTTCCTAGTCTAGTGCGCTTTCCACTATACTCTTGCTTGCCTTTTCATATCCATCATTCCAGAGTGGGTGATACTGCCCTCTGGTGAGGGTGCTGAAACCATCGGAGGGGGCGGTAGTAACCTCAGATGCAATTGGGGGTTGTTGAATAAAAATAAGGGGGCAGCATAAGGAAAGAAGAGAATTTTGAAAAACTGTTCTTACATGTTTCATCTGTTGTGTAATAGAGTTAAAGTCATAGTGACTACATTATTTTTCTAATAAACACACAAAATACAAATTATAACCAATCAGTGGTCAAGTCCACCATCAGGTCTTAAGAAGCAAGTGTTGGCAGACTAGCATGTTGTGCAGTGTTGGGAAGTCCAGTGTGCATTAGGAAGAATATGTGCATGTAATGACTTGTTTACAATATGATACTATAGGGTTACATGATGCAATATTGCAACCTTAAAATTTCAATGCAGGAAAAAATCACAAATTTATAATAAATTATTAAATTTAAGATGCATCATTTAAAAATATTTTATATTGCTTTGAAATGATACAAATTTCAAAAGCAAATATTAAAGAGTTCAAGAAAGTAGATTTTGGAGGGGTAGGTGCTGAGTAATTTTTTTTTGAAAAGGGGGTAGTAGGCCAAATAAGTTTGGAAACCTCTGTATCAGATAATGGTTAATATAATATCAGAGAGGCGTCTGGTGTCTTTGGCAGTACAGTAGTCTATAAATGTGAATAGTTATGTTAGTTTAGCAAGTGGAAGACCAGCAACTGGAAGGGGGGTTTGGAGCAAAGGATTGGAGTGAAGTGGGGAGGTGACTCTGAGTACTCTCCTGCAGGTGCTGGGAGTGGAGAGATGGATAGGTAGAGGAGTGTGGAATGGTGGGGGAAGCAATATCCAAAGAGGTAGGGTAAGTAGGTAGGGAAGATTGGCAGAAAGGTTTGGGAGAAGGATTTCCTGAAACACCTGCTCCTGTTCGGTCTTTTGGATGAGATTTGAGCTGGTGAGTGGGGAAGGAGGAGGGCACCCCATGGAGCTAACTCCTTCTGGGCCCTCAGGATGAGATCAGATCTAAGAAGGAACTTAGAAAGCATTTCTAGGGATTATTAAGTCTTGGATGAAAAACTGAAGACAGGTGTTGTTTTTATCACAACTGCCAAATGAAATACAGGCTTTAGGAGAGAAATATGGATTTGGCAAGTAAATAACTGGATAAGAAAATGAATTTGAAGAATGTGAATTATATTTCTGGACCTGGGCTTTATATATAGGAATATACATTTAACACTGGTGGTTGTGAGTGCTACTGTAAAAGGTATAGTCAGTCAATGGATACTCATTACTGTTCTCTCTTCTCTATCCTCCTACCTCTACCTCTACCTCTCCTGCTGGAGATTTGATCAAGCACACTTTGTTATAATAACGGCCTCATTTTTTTCAATATAAGGGCAATATAGTAGCCTCTCAGTTCTACTTGGTCTCCTCTCCTGCTTTGTGGAGTAATAGTAATAGTAGCAGTAGTAATGGTAATAGCAATAGTAATAGTAATTGTCACAATAACTCAGAGCCCCTAGTTAGGAAAGTTACTAACACTTAGAAGTTTGACTCTTTGCCCCAACTTGAATTTGTTTATTTTTAGTCAATCTCTGGCCTCTTTAGAATGATATGAAATTTAGATTACTGGAAATTTGGGGGTAAAAAAAAGAGCAGAGTGTGTTAGAGTATCTATTAATGCACAGGCAAAGGGAGAGAAAGTTGGAAAAAGAACAGACTTATTCTTCATCTTTCCTTCAGTTCTTGAAGATGTGGATATAATCGAGGGCCTCAGTCTTCTGCTCTAATATGACTGTGGGGGAGGGGGGCAGGTCCTCCTGCATCTCTCTACTGTGTTGCAGATTGGCCCCACTTTTTATTTCACCTTTTGTTTCTTGCCCCTGTGCCCAACTCTTTAAGGTTCAAGTCAGTAAGTTTTGGGTGAGGCTAAGGGAATGTACTCCCTCACTTGATCTGACCACCCTCCTGGTTCTTATGTTCCAGGCCCTCCCTTTCAGAAGTAAACTTGAGAAAGGTTCCTGCAATCAGTGCCTCCACTTCCTTTCCTCACACTCTTTTCTAAATCCTTTCTGGTTGGGCTTCTGACTTCAATTAGCTAAACTGCTCTCTCCAAGGTTACCTTCTAATTTTCTTTCTTGCGATTGTCTAATTCTTCTAATTCTATCTTCCAACTGTCAGGCCTAATGGCCTTTTTTTGATCCTTATCTTCTTGTCCTTTTTGTAATCTCTGACCTGGTCAGCTGCCTACTCTTGGATCCCATCTCCCCTGGTTTTTTATGACCTTGCTCTCTCTTGGTTCTAATCCTGACTCTGTGACCCTTCTTTCTTCCTATCTTTTTCTGGATTGCTTCCCGGGTCATGTCCACTCACATTCCTCCAGGCTTTGTCCTGGGCCCTCTCAATTAAATTCTCTCCCTATACAATTTCACTTGGTGATCTCATCAACTGTCATGGATTCAATGATCATCTCTGGGCACATTATTCTCAGATCTATTTATTCAGCCCTAGCTTCTCTGACATCAACTGCCAATCAAATATCTCAAACTCTATGTTCCGTAAACACCTCAAACTCAACATGTCTAAAATAGAATACAATATTTTCTCCTTAAATTTTCCTCTCTTCCCAATTCTGCTGAGGATACCATCCTCCCAATCACTTAAGCTAACACCCTGAATGTCATCTTAGGCCCTTCTCTCACCCTCACTCCATATAGCCAACCTGTTGTCAAGTGTTATTACTTCAATCCTTCAAAGCATCCTATATACCTTCCCTTTTCCTTATTCACACAGCCACCACCCAGGTACAGTTCTCAATACCTCATTCCTGGACCATTCTGATTACCTTCTGGTTGGTCTATTTGTCTCAGGTCTCTACACCAGTCCACATGATCTTCTTAAAGTGGAGCTCCCACCATGTCACTTCTCTATTCAATTAACTCTAGAGGCTCTCTATCACCAGGATCCAATGCTGAGCCCTTGTTTGGCTTTTAATGTCTTTCACAACCTACAGAGGGCATCTTAAACCTTTTTCCATTCTATATCCCTTTTTTTGCATTTTGGCAGCTCTTGTTGGCTTTGTGTGGCATGACAGCACACACCGTGCAAAGTGCACCTGCTTTGTGTTCAGAACCAAGGCTGCAGAGAAGCTGCCCAATGCAACAGGGGCAAGCGCTGCCAGAAACACCTCAGATTCATTACACATTTAATTTTGAATTAATTTTTGGTTGTTGCATGTTCAGAAACCTTTTACTATTGCTAAATTTTTCATGACCCCTATATGGGGTCATGACCCACAATTTAAGAAGCACTGGAGATTCTTCCTACCTTTTCAATCTTATTACATTATACTTTCTTCCATATGCTCTATCATCCAGTAATGCACACTTTGCTCTTTCTCTCACAAAACATTCCCTCCTCTGACTTAGTGCTTTTTCACTATCTATGCCCAACATCTTGAATGCTTTCCTTTCTCACCTCCCCTTTCTGGTGTCCCTGGCTTCCTTCAGTACTCAGCTCAGACCTCACCTTCTGCAAGAGGTTTTTCCCACTTTGCCCACAACTCCCAACTTCTATCTAGACTAGAGCCTTCCTTCTGAGATTACTTCCTATTTACACTGTATCTCTCTTGCACATACCTTTCTATCTGAATGTAGCGTCTCTTACTCCAGGGTTAGAACCCCTTAGTACAATGTGAGTTCCTAAAAACAGAGACTTTTCTAATCTTTCTTTTTATCCCCAGTGCTTAACACAAGGCCTAGAACATCATTAGTAGTTAATAAATGCTTATTGACTGAAAGACATCCTTTGAATTCTGAGTTTGGATTTCTTGTAACTAAAGCATACTTTCTAATTTTTCTGTTCTTTTTCATTATGAAATCTTTTTGCTCATTTTTGAAAAATGTAGTTAACTTGATATTTCTTTTATAATTGAATTTATTGATTCTGTTCATCTTTTATAATGTCTTAAGTTTGCTGTTCATTTCTATACTTTCCTCCCAATTTTATCCATTTCTCCTCTTTTGTAATAATTCTGCATTTATTTCAGGATGGTTGACAATGATTTTCTATCTTTTAAAAAATTCTATTGAGTTAATTGAGTCTCTGCTCTATTTTATTATTTTTAGTTGTGCTGATGTATTTTTCTTCACATTGATATTATTTCTCAATAACCAATCCTGATTCCATTGCAAAAAAGAAACATAATGAAGCAAATTAAACAAAATTCATTTGCCATATTTGACAAGGTGGACCTTATTCTCCCTTACTGTTTTTTTACCTCTTTTCAAGGAGAGAGGAAGCATATTTCCCTATCACACCTTTAAGTCAAGATTGATCACTGCATTGATTAGAATTCTTATTTCAATGTTACTTTCCTTTACAATACTGGGATTTGTTATTGGTGTTGTTTTTGAGTCATTTCAGTCATGTTCGACTCTCTGTGACTCCATTTGGGGATTTTCTTGGCAAAGATACAGGAGAAGTTTGCCATTTCCTTCTCCACTTCATTTTATAGATGAGGAATTGAGGCAAATGGGTAAATGACTTACATTGTCTACAGTCACATTTGAACTCAGGACCTCCTGACTCCAGGACTGGTACTCTATCCACCACACCACCTATAGTGCATAGATTGTTCTATTGTTCCTGCCTACCTTGCTTTCTTTCAGTTCACATGAGTGTTTTTTTTTTAAGTTAATTTATTCATTTTTAGTTTTCAACATTCATTTACATAAGTTTAAAATTTTCTCCCCCTCCCTTACCTCCTCACTCCCCAAGACTAAAGACCATCTGACATAGGCTCCACATATACATTCCTATTAGACATATTTTAACATTAGGCTTGTGTATAGAATTATAAGAAATGGGAGAGACCATGAGAAAGAAAACAAAACAAAAACAAAAACAACAAAAGAAAATAAGTCTGCTTCACTCTGCATTCAGACTCCACAGTTCTTTCTCTGGATGTGGATGGCATTTTTCCATGAGTCCTTTGGAACTGTTTTAGGTCCTTGCATGACTGAGAAGGGCTAAGTCTATCAAAATCAGTCCTCGCTCACTGTGGCTATTACTGTGTACAATGTTCTGGTTCTTCTCACTTCACTCAGCATCAGTTCATATAAATCTTTTCAGGTTTTTCTGAAAGTCCATTTCTTCATTTCTTATAGCACAATAGTATTCCATTACATTCATATACCACAACTTGTTCAGCCATTCCCCCATTGATGGGCATCCCCGCAGTTTCCAACTCCTTGTCACCACAAAAAGAGCTGCTATAAATATTTTTGTACATGTGGGTCCTTTTCCCATTTGTATGATCTCTTTGAAATACAGCCCTAGAAGTGGTATTGCTGGATAAAAGGGTACGCACATTTTTATATCTCTTTGAACATAGTTCCAAATTGCTCTCCAGAATGGTTGGATAAGCACATAGCTCCACCAATAATGAATCAGTGTTCCAACTTTCCCATATCCTTTCCAACATGTATCATTTTCCTGCTTTGTCACATTAGCCAATCTGAGAGGAGTGATGTGGTACCTGAGTTGTTTTGATTTGCACCTCTCTAATCAATAGTGATTTAGAGCACTTTTTTCATATTACTATAGATAGCTTTAATTTTTTCATCTAAAAACTGCCTGTTCATATCCTTTGAACATTTATCAATTGGGGAATGACTTGTATTCTTGTAAATTTGACTCAGTTCTCTATATGTTTTAGAAATCAGGCCTTTATCAGAGACAATAGTTATAAAAAATCCTTTCCCAGTTTTCTGCTTCCCTCCTAATCTTGGTTGCTTTGGCTTTGTTTGTGCAAAAACTTTTCAATTTAATCAAAATTATCCATTTTGCATTTCATATTGTTCTCTATCTCTTATTTGGTCATAGAGTCCCCCATTCTTCATAAATCTGACAGATAAACTATTACTTGTTCCCCTAATTTATTTATAGTATCAGCCTTTATACCTAGATCATGTACCCATTTAGATTTTATTTTGGTATATGGTTTCAGAAGTTGATCCATGCCCAGTTTCTGCCATACCATTTTCCATTTTCCCAGCCAATTTTGCCAGTGACTTTTTACTCCAGATGCTGGTGTCTTTGCATTTATCAAACAATAGATTATTATAATCATTGACTACTGTGTCTTATGTACCTAACCTATTCCACTGATCTACCCCTCTATTTCTTAGCCAGTACCAAGTTTTGATGATTGTTGCTTTATAATACAGTTTAAAATCTGGTATGGCTAGGCCACCTTCCCTAGAATTTCCTTTCATTAATTCTCTAGACATTCTGGACCTTTAGTTCTTCCAGATGAATTGTTATTATTTTTTTCTAGCTCTATAAAATGATTTTTTGCAAGTTTGATTGGTTTGGCAATGAATAAGTAAACTAATTTAGGTAAAATTGTCATTTTTATATTACCTTGGCCTACCCATGAATGACTGATTTTTCCAATTATTTAGATCTGACTTTATTTGTATGAAAAATGTTTTGTAATTGTGTTCATATAGTTCCTGTGTTTGCCATATGAGTCTTTTTAAACTTTCTCTATATTCTTCAGATTTCTCATTTCTTATAATTTGATAATACTCCATTGCATTCATATATCAGAGTGAGTTCAGTTATTTCCAAAAAATATGGACACTTAACACAGATTCCAATGTTTTCCTACCTCAAGGTGCTGCTATAAGTATTTTTACAGGTATGGGGCTTTTATCCATCCTTCATTACCCTGAAGTATATTCCCAGTATTGTCACTAGGTCAAAGGGTATATGAATCAACTCTATTAAAGTTCCAACTGTTTTTTATCCAGACCATTCAGATCAATTCGTGTCTCCAAAGGTGTTCTGTTCTCACAGTGTCTCCAACTTCTACCATTTTATCTTCATGTGTAAAGTGCTTTGCCAACCTTCAAATGTTATATACACTTTAGCTATTACTTTTTTTTTTGCCAATCTCATGAGTATAAAGCTATAGATTGCTATAGTATTTCTTTATTTCTCTTATTCATGATTTGGAGCACTCTTTCATACATTTGTTGATAGTCTACACTTCTTTTTTGGGAAACTGCCTGTTCATATTTAACCAGTTTCTTACTGTGGAGTAGCTACACTTGGATTCTTATGCCACTGTCCCAAAGATCTTGGATATCAGACTTTTTTCAGAGATATTTGATGTGAATTTTTTTTCTAAACTGATGGCATTCTCTTTTCCTAGCTACAATGATTTTGTCCATGCCAAAGTCCTCCAATGTTATACAATCAAAAATTTATATTTTATTTTTTGTGATCACTATTACTTAAGCATATTCTCCCTATAGTTGTGAAAGTATATACTTCTTTCTATCCTTTCTATCTTATTTTACAATGTGACTTTCTATACTGAAACCTTCTATCAGCAGTTCTCAACCTGTGGGTTATGTTCAATTTGTAACAATAAAAATATATCCTGCATATCAGATATTTACATTATGATGCACAACAGTAGCAAAATTACAGTTATGAAGTAGTAATGAAAATAATTTTGTGGTTGGGGTCACCACAACATGAAGAACGGTATTAAAGGGTCACAGCGTTAGGAAGGTTGAGAACCACTGCCTTATATAGATTTGGAACTTATTGCAGTATACGTTATACACTACTTGTTTAAACGTAATTTTTGCCAACCTTCGATGTTTTTTTCCCCTAGAAATGTATGTTAAGTAGAAAGTTTTTGCTTCAGGAGTTTGAATTCCTAAATTTATCAAATATCACACTTATAGGTCTGATTGCTTCTGACTTTGCTTGATCCACTGATCAATGTTTCTAATTTTAATTCAACACCAGTGTTTTGATAATTACCACTTGAAAATAATAGTGGGAAATCTGGTAATGCTTCTCTCATTTATTCCTTCTTTTTTCATTATTTCCCTTGAGATTTTTGACCTTGTTACTCTCTAGAAGAATTTTATGCTTCCAGAAATACAAATGGGGAGGGGAAACTGCTTTAGCTATAGTGTATAAATTTTGGAATGTTGTCTCATTGCTATAATTTTACTTAACACATTTATTTTATGTTTCTGTGATCTATTCCCTGGTCCATTTATTTCACGGGCCTTTTATCTATTTTCCATTCAGATCCATTATTTCTGCTCATCTATCCTTCATTGATTATGTTGGTAAAGGTGTTTATTTCTGTGTTTATTTCTGCTTTTGACATTTATTTCTTTAAGCCCCCACCCATTATCAATTCATCAGGGTATTGTGTGTTTCTGAGAAATGTTTATTTTTTTTAATATTCCCATTCAGAAATTGCAATAGGTCTTTTAAATGTAATTTAAACAATCTATTCAGCTATTTTCTTGTTTTGCTTTTCTGTTAGATTTATTTGACTTTAAGGTCATAGATTTAGAACTAAACAAACCTTATCACTTTAGAAGCCAACTTGTTCCACCTAATTTTACAGAAGAGGAAACTGAGGCACAGAGAGTTAGACATACACATGATCACAGAGATAATGTCAGAAGTAGGATTTGAACCCAGTCCTTCCTGCCTCCAAATCTGGCACTTTACCCACTATGAGACACAAGTATCAAGATTATTATTATTGACAGTGTCTTTTTAAGGTTTAGCTAATTTCTCCTTTCAGAATTTAGATGTTATGCCATTAGGGAGACAGATCGATAGACAGACAGATAGAGATAGTTTTAGTGACCTAAAATATAAATAAATTTTGATCCAGCTTCTCTTTTTCACTGCATTCTTTATGCATTATTAAGTATGTTGTACAAAAAAATGCATTTTATTCTCTTGTTCACTCCTCAATTCTTTCTTTTCATTGGGGGATTTACTCTGTTCAGATTTACATTTACATTTACTTCCTCCATTAAATACTGATTCTCCTTTTTTAAATTAGCATTTAGTTTCTGGTTTGTTTATAATAATGTGATTTTAGTCTTCTCCCAATTCCATCCTGCTCCCTTTACCAAGTTGAATAGAAAATTCTTTCTTTTAATTTTCTTCCTATTCTCATGCTTTTAAAAAAAAATCTTTCCCTTTCCCACCTCAGATAAAACTGAAGAATACAATCAAACCATTCCCTCTTGCCCAATCCATTTTCCTAATATTAATAATACTATTTTTCAGTGCTTTATTTATTTCCAACAAATTTTGTTTTTAGTTCTATTCACTCATTTCCTTTCTAGGAAATGGAATCTGAGACCTTGTTTAAAAAAACAAAAAACAAAAAAACAAAAAAAACAAAACCAGGGTGTCCCAAAAGTCTTGGTGTAGCTTTAAACTCAAATGGCAGTATTCTGATAACCGCATTACAATATAATTAGTTTCCTTTGTAATTTCTATTTTATTGTAATCTATTTAAGAATATTGTTCTGAGCAGGGGTGCATTGACTTCACCAGATTGCCAAAGGGGTCTCCTGACAAGAAAAAAGTTAAAACCCTTATTCCTGAATCTATTCCATTGAAGGATTTCCTTTATTCTATGTACTACATACCAGGTAGGGTTTCTGGGGGCTGGAAGCTTTGCTTTCATGTTATCTGTCTGTTCCATCAAAGATTTTTCCTCTCCCTTCTTTCTCTTCTAGCCACCCCTTTAGAGAGGCAAGTTACTACTTACGAGACCTTGGGCAGGTAATGTAATCTCAGTGGGTCTCAGTTTCCTAACCTATAAAATTTAAAGCACTGTGTCAATGTAAGTTATAATTCTTATGAAAACTCTCATTGTCAGGAATATTAATTCATGAGAGGCAGAAGGATGCAGCAGGGAGCACTCTAATATGATTTATGTGGACTGTCATTCTTTTCCTCATCAGCTTCATGTCAACAGAATATCCTTCCTCTGTTCCCATGGCTCATTTTTCTGCCTGTGAGAAACATGCTTTTGGGAATCACAGGACTTCCCAGGCAGGATCTAGGAGGTAGCCTGGACAAGCTTCCACGTCCACTGCTCCCTTGGAGGCCCTTAGAAAGATCCATGTGAGATGCCCCTCAACACAGCTGTGGGGAATCACAGGACTTCCAGGTAGGGTCAGGGAGTTAGCCTGGGATGAGCTTCTGCTGCCCACTGCTTCCCTTTAAGAAGACCCTTAGGAAGATCCACATGATATACTCCTTAAAACAGCAAACCCCTTCTCATTGAAGGAACTCAGAAACAGTGTGCAGAGAAAGGTGTTTATTACACTTGTGGCTAGGAAGCTTGTGGCACTCACTAGAGATACACCCACAGGGATTCAGAAGCATGAATGAGTGTCTTCAAGTTCTGTCCTTCCTGGTAGACTTAGGGTTAAATTCCTCAAATTCCTTACTTTATTTCTCTCTCAATATATATTCTACATTTTCTCTCTCTCTCTCTTTCCATATAAATTCCTCAAAACTTCTCCCTTTCTTTTCCCTCTATATATTCTACATCCCCTTAATATATGCATATTATATGCAGATTACAGAGGCAAGGTAGTGAAGATACCAGAGACCTGACTGGGCCTGACCTCTTCTAAGGTCAGAGCTGTGGGCCACACCCCCACCTTTCTAGTTCCCTCTGGCCCTTGTTCTAGTTCCAGGAAGGTCAGGGTTTTAGTAAAGATAAGCAGGAACTTCCCCATAGGCACTGATTATCTTCCAATAACTTTTATGGGAGCAAAACAACATTCCATTATATCCCCTTTTACATGCCCTTCTCTGCAGTATGTTCTCCTGGGGTCTCAACTATTCTTTCTCACAGTGGAAAGTGGGCCTTCAAAGCACAGCTCCTCATGTGTTCTCTTGAAGTGTCCAACCCTAATGCAAATACGGGACCTCCTTTGTTGCCTCTCATCACGGTGGATTGCTCCATAATACTCTTAGTGTTCCCTCCTCTCAACTTTGTTTTTGTTCAGTTGTTCCAGTTGTGTCCAACTCTTCATGACTCAATTTGGGTTTTTTTTTTTTGGCAAAGATACTGGAGTGGTTTGCCATTTCCTTCTCCAGCTCATTTTACAAATGAGGAAACTGAGGCAAACAGGGGTAAGTGACTTGCCCACAGTCACAAGTGTCCGAGGCCAGATTTAAACTCAGGAAGATGAGTCTTCCTCACTTTGAGCCTACTGTATGGTCACCTAGCTCTCAGCCACTGGTACTCAAATGCTTTTTCTCTTTCTTTTCAAAAGAGGGAAGGGACTACACATTTATGTCATGCCTGTTATGTGCTAGGCACTGTGCTAAGCACTTTACAAATATCTCATCTGACCCTTACAATCCTGTGAGGTGGGTGCTATTATGATCACCACATTACATTTGAGAAAACTGAGGAAAACAGAGGTTGTTATTTATTTACCCAAGGTCACACACATCTAGTAACTGTCTGAGGTCAGATTTAAATTGAGGACTTTGTGACTGCAGGCCCACTGCTCTGTCCTACTAGTTCACCCAAAGAGCCATCACCACTTCCTTGAAACCTAAAGCAGGGTAAAAAATTTAAAACTTCACATTTACCTTTCATCTTGAAGCCTGGATAGGCTATAGTGCTTTTTCAAGTTAGCCCCCCTCTCTCTTCTCTTGCCCTCTTCAGATACTTCTTCTCTGTATTATTCCACCACCAAAAATATTATTTTACTAATGAGGGGATTTTAAAAACTCTCTTTAGATCCTCGGATCTTTTTGCTCACAGATAGTTTTTCCTCATTGCTCTCTCAATATTTTCTTAGAAAATTAAATTTTTTAATTAGGGAAAAAAACTTAACTATAGCCTCATCTATCCTCTTTCTTAGTCAAGAACTGATTTGTTTTTATTTGATGAGTTCAAATATCATATCCCCTGCTCACCTCATGTTTCCTTTGAAGGAATGGCTTGATTTCTTCCCTTTGGGTAAAAATACACATTTCTTCATTAGTGATTAGGTTGTTTTACAGGGTGTTATTTTAGGAGTATGAATTAATTTTTTAAAAAATAGCATATTGTGAATTTTCCATTGATTTCTCACAAACTAGTATTTTTCCTCTATTGTATGTCCTCAGGCAGCTAGGCAGTACCATGGATAAGAGCACATTCCCTAGAGTCAGAAAGTCACATTCAAATCTGGCCTCAGACACTTTACTAGCTCTATGACTTAGAAGAAGTCACTTATATTTTTTTCCCTTAATTTCCTCATCTTTAAAATGGGAGTACAATAGCACCTACATCACACTGTCACTGAGAGGCTCAAATGAGGTAAAGTACTTTACATAGTGCTGGCACATAGTGGGTACCATATAAATGCTAGTTCTTACTACTGATTAATTTTCCTGGTATGTAAATGGCTTTCTTTGCTTATTAGAATAGTTAACTATCCAGCTCTTAAGTTTGACTATGACATTTCCTATTGAATTTAACTTGGGGCTTAATGTGAATTGGTGTTCTGAGGATTATTATTAATATTATTGTAATGTTGCTTGAACAATATATTGGTATATTCTTTGAAAGCAATCTAGAAATTTGAAAATATGCTAATTAAAACCCTAATCATACCTTTGGACCCAAAGATTCCTATGATGTTCTTCCTAGGACTATGATAAGGTAGAAAAAACTCATCTTTTAAAAATATCCATAAGGTATTTTATTTTAAAATAATGAAAAACTGGAAGCACTGCATAATAAAGGAGGAATGGCTGAAAAAACTGGTTTATCAATGTATTTTAATATGATTATATTCTTAAAGTGACAAATATTAAGATTACAAGGCATGGAAAGATTTTTATACAGCAATATAAAGTGAAGAAAACAGAATTAGAAGAATGACATACACATTCTGTAACTATATTAAAAAAGTAACATTAGCAACAAAAGTTTATTTGTACATAGATCAAGAAGAAGCTCAGAAGGGACAGAGAAGAAATGTTGGTAGTGTTACTACTTTCCTCAGTTTATATATATATTTTTTTGTCAAGACATAAACTATCTTCATTTCATAATTAGGGAGAAATTTTCTTCCTCATTTTCTTTGTTAAATTCAGTTCCATAAGGACTTATAAATACTTATTACATGAAAGACACTGTATTAGACACGGAC
>CM053596.1:75509457-75529344 GCA_028646575.1 Pseudocheirus occidentalis | reverse complement strand
AATTGAATTGCAGGGGTACAAGGAGTGTTGTAAAACAAGGCCCCAAAACTCAACCCATCTCAGCCAAGAATTCAGAACAATAGAGAGGTGGGTACATGGAACATCTTCCACAAAATATGTAAGGATGGATCCAGTATTAACAACCAAAGTGAAGCTAGCATATTTACTTTGAATGTTGTAATGGCATTAATTGAAGTGTCATGGAGAACCACTGTCCTAGCTTTTAAGGAATAATCACATCAATAAAGTTCAAAGGACACTGAAGAATGACATTAGACTGAAAACAACGATACCTTTAATATCATGCTAATGAAAAATGTGGCCAGATTGTTTAAACAATCCAGTCAGGAGAGAAGAGTCTGTACTTGCTGAGGAGATCGGTGCAGAATAGTCTCCGGATCTTTGTATTCATTGGCTGGATTCATCACAGCTGTATACAGTTCACTATAGGCTCTGCAAACTAATTCTGTGGATTGTTTTATGATCTGCTCTCTATAAATAAACAAACACATGAACAAACATTAAAATTTCTAGATAAGTACCATAAACATGAATCAAATGCATAATATTTAAAGTAACACAGGTAACAGTGAATTTACAAAACTACCCCTATAAACACATATGCTATCATGAAACACAGTTTGTATTTTATTTATATGACACACACAAAAGCAATTATAAATTAATGTATTCTTACATATATACAACTATAAAAATAATGTATAATTATAAGAACATGTATTATACAAAATAGTACAGCGATTAGTAGATAGGGTTTGGAATGAAAGGATCTGGATTTGAATCCCAGTTCTGCTACTTACTACCCATGCAATCAAGCCATCTCTCTAAGCCTCAGTTTTCTCATCTGTAAAATAAGGAAGGTTGGACTACAACTGCCATGCCTCTAATCTGGTGGTCTTCACAACAGTAACATAAGGAATCAACCTTATGATCTAAAATTTTCCTAAATGCCAACGTTTTCATGAGCTAGACATATATGCATGAGTATGTCCACATTCAACAATGAACTGAATAGTCACAACCACTACTCCTTGTTTCTTCAGCTTCTCTCTGTAATAACTGGCCAAAATAAACTTAGCACCTGTCTGTACGAAATAACTCACTTGTAAATATACATTTCTAAAAGAACTGACAAAACAAGAATAGGAAGGTCAGCCAGAATTTGCTACCTTCCTTTTAGGTTGCTACAATCCTGCCAGTAGTTTAAAAATACACATTGAATTGGAAAAACTTGGATTTGTTAAAAATGTGTATCAACTCCCCCATCTTCATTAAAGACATTCCTTTCCTTCTCTCCCCCCCACCCTATCATTCCCATCTCCTCCCACTCAGCTAATCAATGATGCAAGAAAACCATAAGTTTCTATCTTCCCTAAAAATCAAATTACAAGGGGTAAAGGCTGAGTACATCAACATTTTTTAGTAGTCTATGATTCCTTTTAGAAAATGGGCATATAATCTACCATTCACTATTACAAGTAGATTTTTCTTTTCTTTTTAAGTGTGGCTTTTCCCTTATAGACAAAGGCAAATGCAAATGTGTTTGGCCTGGATAACCAGAAATCTTGTCCATGACTTGTCAACCTTCCCGTGTAACAACCCTGCGGAAATCTTCACATACCAAGGAGATCTGATCTATTATCAGTGGAATACATACTTGGAGTTAATTTTCTGGAGGCAGTAACAGATCTGAACTCTTACCTGAAACCCAATCATGTTAAACCCAGTAATTTGAAGGCAAAAGAGTTAAATTAATGACACTGGGATAGAAACTGTGACCATTCAGTAAACAGAAACCATTTAACAGCTGGACTGAATTATTACTTTATTCTAATAATAGGAGTCACAAGTAATTTTTTTTTTAAGGGAAGAATGACTTTTCATTTCCATTAGCATTGAGATTAGAACTTTCAAAAAATTAAACTTTTTAATAATAGGAAATTCCCAATTAAGAATGTTCTAAAATTTTATATTATTTGGAACACACAGGATCACAGAATTTAGAGTTGGGTGGTTTTTCAGTTATTACTTAGTTCAAACTCTTCATATTTCCAATGAAGAAACTGTGGCCCACAATAGCCAAATGCCTTGATTGTGATAATTTTTCTGTAATAGCACCCACTATATGTCAGGCACTGTGAAAAGTGCTTTACAAATATTATCTCATTTAATCCTAACAACAACCCTGAGAAGGAAGGAGCAATTATCCCCATTTTACAGATGAGGAAACTGAGGCAAACAGAATTTAAATGACTTGTTTAGAGTCACACAGCTAGTAAGTACTTGAGGCCAAATTTGAATTCAGCTCTTCTAGATTCTAGAACCAGTGCCCTCTCTAACATGCCACCTTATCTGGTGGTTTACCATACTAGCCCACAAAAGGCTATTGAATGCATAATGCAGCTAAAATGTTACATTAGGAAACAGTCCTATTTTAGTGTATTAGCAGTTAAAAACATAATAAAGTTGAGTTAAGACATGCCTACAGTTAACCCTGGGTTCTTGAAGCCGATGTCAGCAGAGTACATGCTCTGGAAAGTACTCTACCAAGTGGGGAAAACTTCCAATATGGCTAAGCGGCTCACCAACAGAATTTTTTTTTTTTTTGTCTACAGCAATCCATTAAACTGTCTAATGAGGCAAGGAAAAAGTTCTAAAATCAATTTTCAGTGCTATTACCTTAGGATATATGGACTTCCCATTTATTTGTATCACAGTAAGGCAGAAAGTATGTTTTCTAACCAGCCTGTCATTCTTCTTCCCCCTAACTTTTCTGACTTCTTCCTTTCTATGAGATGCAATATGGAGTCCATACAAAGACCTAGATTCATGTCCTAAGTTTTCTCATTCATTAGCTTGTACAACACTGGACAAGTAACTAACACCTGTGAGCCTCAGTTTCCTCATCTGTAAAACTGTTGTGAGGATCAAATGAGTTAACAGGTATGTATAAAAATACAAAGCCTACATAAATGTAATTTCTTGTTTTTGATGCTTAATTCTTATTTTTGGCTTCCTCTCTTTTTTCCCAAAAAAGGAAGCAGAAGAAAGCCATGAAGGTCTTATGGGGAATCCCTAGGCCAGACCCTCTACTAGGTCAGCAAACACATTAAAATTAAATAGAAAACCTCTTTTTCCTTGCTAGTCCTTAAGGGAGAATTGTCTCACTTCACTATGAAATTTTGTTTCTGGTCAGGGAAAGGGAGTTGGAGTAGTAAGAGACAAAAACAAAATCTCAGCTTAAGATTAAAATTTGTGGTACCAGGTAGTGTGAAGGAAAAGCTACTATAATAAGCAATCTGGGTAAGGTAACCTAAAGTACATTTGTGTGCATGTGTAATGTTAATGGAATCTGAAGATGTCCCATGCCCCTTTCTACCACACTTAGTAAACAGGCACTTAGCAGCTTACTTCAAGTTAACACCGTGGGAGTAGCTAACACCTTAACAGGAATGGGCAGAACAGGGAAGAGCTATACTGTATGTAAGGAAGAGAATCAGCAGGACAGTCATATTTTTTCTCAGTGACCACCTGGAGACTGAACCTTTTTGCTGAGATCCTCTTGCAACTTTTACCTAGAACTTCCAAGAACCAGGATCAGGAGCTATGGTGAGTGAGAGGGATCTCTGCTTGAGGGAGCCTGTTCTATTGTGAAGGCTTGGAAATGTGGGTGTTCACTGCATTAACCATGTGTATCAACTTTGTTACTCCTGTAATGACTTTGGCTTTCTGGTTTTGGGATTCATCCTTCTGGTTCTGGGACTTGGTTTTCTAGTATTTGAATAAAGGTTTTGGTTCTGCCCTCCATGTGGAGTTTGCTACATTTTGTGATTCACCAGCATATTCATAACCACCGTGGGTGTTGTGAATATTGCATTATTGATACAGCATGTCCAGGGATGATGAAAGGAGGAAGAAAAGAAATGGAATTCCAGAGAAGGGGGAGAGTCACACCATTTGAAGGAAGGAAAGCAGTCCCACCTAACTACTAACAGGTAGGCTGGTACTCTGCTCCTGCATGCTCAAGAATCACCCAAGTCTAGATCCTGGGAATTTCTCAATGTATCCTGTCCTGGGAAGTCCTCAGGGCTATGTATACCAGATGTTCAGACAGTATACTCTGAGTAACTAGGGGATGCACATTCTCCCACATTTTCAAACCAGCGCATGGAATCAACCATGCTATAGATGTAATGAGATATTCATTACTGTTGTCTTCAAATTAGTTATGTAGTAAAAGGCTTAAAAACATTTAATGACACTTGTTTGTATGTCAAGGGCTATATATAGATATGTATACAAATATAGGTTAAAGTAGAACTAAATTAAAGAAATACTATAAAGAAAAGTCTTTATGGAAGACTGGATTTGTTTAATAGATGAGAATAATTTATAATTGTTACATTTTTTTTAAAATGGCTGTTTATATAAGAAGGAGCTAAATGGACTAATGTATACTGTTAAGATTTGAAGTCAGGAAGACTTGAGTTCAAATTCTGTCTCATAATCTTTGTCAAAACATTTTGGAGATACCCAGTTTTGTAAAGCTAAGGCCCAGCAAGCAGGCTATGTCCTGAGCTTGGCATAACACAAATACTTTTTACTGTGGAACGAGCTCACTCTCTGGCAAAGTGTACTGCTTGGAAGAGCACTAGTCGTTCACTGAGGGATTTAGTTTCCCCTATTTCCCAAGCTCCTCGTCACTGACAGGTACTGTACTCCTGTTCCCATCACAGAATTCTGATTCTCTACCTTGTAAGCAATCATGACCCCCAAGACTTAAGACAATACTATTCCCACAGGGCTCATGGGAACAGTAACTCAAGACCTAAAAATGATTATGTCATGGTCCAGCCCACTTGTGCTTTTTATGTATATAGTCTGCCTTTGGTCCAGCATGTTAAAAACCCTCCTTCTTAGAAAGGATGTGTGTGTGAAGCCCTTAGAAGGGCTTCCATTTGCAAACATCATTTTCCTCACTCTGAAATTAAACTTCTGTTTGTGTTCTGACTTTCCTGTCTCTAACCTGCTCTGTTTCGGTTCCAGGCACCCCCAGGTTAGAGGCTGGTTCTGGTCTGGCTGACATTAATTGGTGTCAGAAGTGAGATTGGGCATTGAAAAGGGTGAAATGGGCCTTCTGGTACCAGTGGGAGTGGACTAGGTGCCATTAGAGATTTATTTTTCCAGACCTGATATCTTCTTCCCCTCGTGTCTGGTGAGTTCTCTGTCCTTTGTTCCTGGCTCCAATCCTAGCTAAACTTTTGATTCAGCTCATCTTTCTTTGTGGAAAACAAAACAAGACAACTCCAGGACCCCTTTCTTGACCTGGTTCATTCTGGATCACTCTGGTGAGGTGCACCTCTGAACTACTATGTCAGGTTATGGACTACAGGATCTTTTTTTCTGATTTCTGTGCCTCAGTAAAATGCCTGTCCACATGAACTACATGCTCTTCTTTTTTTCTCATTTAAACTGGTAAATGAGTGTCCAGCTACGGATTGCGCACTCTTCTTCCTTTTAAAAATATTTGTCTTGTCTGTCTTTGTAAAATGCAAAATATTTGTGTTGTGTTTGAGCGGTAAGCTAGATTCTGTTACCTTGAAAGATTTAATAATGAAGCCAGCCATTATCTAAGGGCTGTAGCTAGAGAACACTGGGAAAGATTAATGAACTTTCAGTTGTCCTAGGAAGAAGAACTAACTCCCACCTTAAGTTTCCTACAGGAGATTAGGTTACAAGAAAAGAAGAAAAGCCTGTAGGACATTTTTTCTTCCTTCTTATTATAAAACTGGCCAAGTTGGGACTACAGAAATAAAGTTAGTCAATGCTGTAGAACCACTAAAAACATCTTAGCAAACTCTGGAAGTTTTGAGATCAATCATTAAGGAGTTTAGCAATTAGCCATTTTAAGATTACAGGAGAGAACTCCTGAGACTTTTGCACCCCCTTATGAAAAATCTTATTAAGTTTTAGGGTACTACTCTGTAGAATTTATTTTAAGAAAAAATAAGGATTAAATCTTATAATAGTTTTTAAAAGTTGAAAAGATTAATGCCTTCATTGTTCTAGGGTGGTGAAGGAAAGCTAGTTGGCAGAAATCCAAGAAATGAAAAGTAGAAAACAAAAATAAGTAAACAATATAGCAACCTCCTGTTAACCGCCCTTTGACTTCTCAGTTCTTTCTCTATTTTGTTACAGCCCATGTCTCTCTGTTAACCCCTCTCATCTTAAATCAGATTAAGAAAAGAGAATGCTAGAAAATCGTAGGGAAATGAATTATGTTCTGCCCCATCTGGTGGAGCAGAGGACAGCAACCACAACAGGGCCCCACATTGGCAGTGGCCCCAGCCCCAGCCCCAGCAGCATCTGCTGCTGTCAGGAGTAGGGACTCGGAGGTCAAGCACCATGGCCAGCATTCCCGGAGCCCTTCCACCTGGAATGGGGAGATCATGGCACCAGCGACTCAAGTAATACAAAGTAGGAGAGCCATGTAGCTTCTGCCCTTGTAAGCCCACCCTTCTCTGTTCCTGATGTAGAAACTTACTAGCAGTGTAATTTATGGTAAGTTATTTTGTCTCTGTTTGCCTCAATTTCCTGATTTGTAAAGAGAAAAATAATAATGGTTAATGTGATATCAACATGATATAATGAATGAAAAGTGCTTAACACAGTGACTGGCATATTCTGAGCACTACATTATTATTATTTCTCTAAAGGAATGTAATTATTTTATATCTGATAATTTTAAAATGGCTTTAAAATGCCAAAGGTAATAAAATCAATGGTTTCTATATGTAATAATTTAGAAATGCAATCAATGTCATGTGAAGTTTATTGTTTTGTTATTATCATTCTGTATTTCTAAATTTATATTGTGAAATTTAAGAGATCACTGTATAACAGAAATGCTATTAAATGTTGTTACATATGATGTAACACATTAATGCAATACATTACAAATGATGTTGTGAAATATGAACTGGACTTTTAAAAGGATGTCATAAAAATTGGATATTTGAAAGCTGCTGAATATTTAATGAGGTACATTTAGTTATAAAACAGATACTACTACTACTATTTACTATAATAGCAAATTTTCACTTGATAATCTTGGCTATTATGAAGTATATAATGTGGTTTAAAAATGTAGCTTCAACATATTAATAATGAGTCAACTATTAGGCATTTTCCTTATGTCTGTGTAATGGTAAGGGAATATGAAGATCTTCCCTACCCCTTTATAGACCTAGGGAATTTGAAGATCTTCCCTGCCCCTTAATGGGACTCACATGGAACCCAACAGGAGGGGCTTGATTTGAGGGAGGCTTGTTTTTCAGGAAGGCCCACACCTTTTGTTTCCTTGTAATTAGGCAGTAGGTCACAAAGGTTGTGATGTCCTCTAAACCTGATGAAGGGTATATATACTCTGTCATGAGGTTTTGCTTTCGGGCTCACTTACGGGAAGAGTTGTGTGATTTGGCCAGGTGAGACTCTGGGTAGCCATTGAGCTCCCTGGCTTTGAAAACCCAGATGTTGGTGCTCCTCTTTCTGGTAAATAACTATGTATGAATGTAATGATCAGACAGCTAGAAGCCCTGTCTGTTGGTCTGTTGAATGGTGTCATTTTCTCTGTATTTTTTGTCTGCTTGTAATTTCTGTTTGTATTTTCTGAAGTGCTGACTTTATCCCCTGAACTAAGTGAATGATATCTCTCTCTCTCTCTCTCTCTCTCTAATTAGAGACTGTTCATCTCTTTAAAGCTGTTTTTGTTTAGTAAAGGAGATAAAAGAAACTGTACTAGCAGCCATCCTTGGTATGTTAGGGTGCTTGCTGTTATAGTATGAAGTCCCAAAATATGGATAGTTTTATTTTATAAGTAATGGCTTAATGAAATGTTAACTGTTAGGGGAACATCATGAAAGCTATTTAAGCTCTAAATTGAGGTTAGTGAAGTTTTGCTATTTAAGGTAAAAATTCCTGGGACTGTAAATTTACTGTTGTTTTGAGCTTTGATTACCAGGATAATTGTCTGAATTGTCATAAAGTCAATAGTAGAAAATGGCTTAAAGGTACATCTTTGTGCCAGGGAAAGGTTGCAGGGACTACCTAGGACACAGCCTAGGTAAGGATCCTGATGACTTGCTTTCTCCATTGTGCTATTTCCTTGCTGAAAAGGAAAATTCCCCACCTAATAAATCCTAACTCTTATCTTTAACACTCTGTGACTATATGATTGGCTGTCAAATATGACTCATGCTGGAATCAAACAGAACTAAGGGAATTTCTATTCCAACAGAACTAAGGGAGTTTTCCTCTTTGTTATGATATAATTATATCCATCTTTTTCCTTTTATAGCAAATGTCTATAATCAAGAAGTTTTGTAAACACAACACTAAATCTATTAAATTTGTACTGGAACATCTCTGAGTTATTATAATAGGATTCAAGTATGAATATCTTATAATTTTAACCTAGGGATTATATCTTCCAAAGGAGAAGATGATCAAACAAGGTAATAAGACAAAGATATAATGTTAAAATTGTTTTTTTAAAAAATTAATTGGAGTAGTAAATTTTGAGAAAAGCAACAGGATCAGTATGTTTTCTCTAAGAACTATATATGAATGTATATGCTTGGTTTCCAAATTTACTATGGAAATTCAGACTTTGAGTATGTTTGGGGAATAAGTTTTGAAGATTTATTAAGGATTAGTTAGATTTTATACATAAATTATATTGATAATGGTATAGAAAGTGAAAATATTTTTCCATTTTTAAAAGTTATCTGTCTGATAATTTTAAAAGGCAGAAGAACCAGCCATAAATGAGCTAAGAAAAAAGTACTAGAACTAGGCAGGTTTACAAGTGAATTCTCTCAAACATTATATCAGGTACAGGATTTAGGTAAAGAATGAGATAGCAAGTGATATATAAAAAGAAATGCTCTGAAGTTTCAAAATTGGAGAACCAAATTTAGGTGAATGTATTAGATTAAGTCAGAACCTCTAGATTTGGAACTAGAGAAACAAGGTCCCTTTTAGAGTTGCCCCAAGAATAAGGCATACTGTCCAAGAAAATGTACCAAGAGACTAGATAACTACATGAAACATTTGGGATTCTTTTCTATCCTTTCTGTTCCCCTAACTAAGTGTTCCTGCCTGCCCAGCTCCAGCCTCTTCAAGCCAGGAGAATCTCTTATTTGCTCTGTTCTGGTTTTGGCCTCTTTCACACGCTAAGAGAGTATTCAGTTAACCTCTGTTAGATAGGACTTGATATTAATGTTTAAATTCTCTTGGTTACCTTGGTGACACGTAAATCTCTCTTCTCAGAATTAGTCCACTGTGAGCCCTCTAATTTAATCTGTACCTGGTTAATGTAATTATGGAACTGTGAGAAAAACTTCATTGTATTGTTTAAAACTGGATCACCTGAAGTAATCCCCTGTGCCTGAATGGATGGATGCACAAGCAGCCAACATCCAGATGAGACAGTTGTTCCAACATTCCAGATGAGGACTGAGTGTCTTGTCTTAGCTTTTCTCTCTCCTTTTGTTAGGTGCCCAACCACCACACCCCTGATTCAAGCATGGGCTGGCATTTTCTCATACTGATAGCTTTGTCCCCCCTGCCCTTTAGCAATGAATTACCTGGGACACATTTCTCCAAAAGGTCCCCTCAAAGAACTAAACTCCCTGCGCAATATCCCATGGCATATACCTGCCTCTCTTCACTGACCATAAGGGTAGCAGTTCTTTCAGACACCCTACTCTTCTCTCCCTTTGACCAAAAGGGGGAAAGGTCAAAATATTTTGGAGATACCCAGTTTTGAAGAGCTAAGGCCCAGCAAGCAGGATGTGCCCTGAGCTTGGCATAACAATAATCCTTTACACTGTGGAATGATCTCACCATCTGGCAAAGTATATCGTTTGGACCAGCACCAGGTGTTCACTGAGGGATTTGGCTCCCCCTACTTTCCAGGTTCCTTGTCACTAACAGGTTCCCATCGTGGAATTCTGATTTTGCACCCTGTAAGCAAACACGACCCCCAAGACTTGAGAGAATACTGTTCCCATAGGGCCCATGGGAATAGTAACTCAGTAACGGTAACTAAAAATGACTATGTCATGGTCCAGCCCACTTGTGGTTTTTACGTATATAAAGCCCGCCTGATTCCATATGTTATCCTTCTTAGAAGGTGGGGGAGGAGGTCCATTTGCAAATGTGATTTTCCTTACTCTGAAATTAATTAAACTTCTATTTGTGTTCTGACTTCCCTGCTCTATTTTGGCTCCAGGCAACCCCATTTAGAGGCTAGATCTGGTTCAGTTGACGCCCCTGATTAGCCGTTGGACCCTCATCAAGTTATTAAACCTGTTTCAGCCTCAGTCCCCTCTGGAAAAGGAGAATAATAGTAACATTTACCTTACAGAGTTGTTGTGAAAATCAAGGTGTGATAATATAGGCAAAGCACTTTGCAAACCTTAAAGAGTTTCAGAAATGTTATCTATATTCCTAAAAGACTTCAAGATATTATTATTTTACATATACTCTTGCTGTTTACAATATCAATTTATTTCTTGAAGCTTTATTTTATAGATGTTACAAAGATGAATTTTAGCTATACCCCAAATTATAAATTGTTAGTCATTCCTAATCAGCAGAGTTCCTAAAGATTCAATAGTTTACATTGCCAGGGTATTCTCATAATTAAAATTTGATCTGACAGCTAGCAGCAAACAGATGCCTTAGCTTAGTCATGTGTTTCTAAAAAGAGGGAGTACATCTGTCCTCTTGTCACCTAATGGATGGGCAGAGGAGAACACGTGTTAAAGTTAAGTAGTTTTCCCTGAAAACTGGTAATGATACCAACCTGCTTGTACATCTCCTACTAGGTCACAGGCCAGAAGGCAAATGAAGCTCAACAGCGTACTTTCATGCCTTGAGCACTCTGGGCCTATGCCTAGAATTCTAAATGCAGCAGCCAGTTGCTATCTTTCAGATGATGATATTTTATTCAAAAAGTTCCAGTAGAGAAAGGAAAATGTTTTAGAGGTATTCTGACAGTCCTGTACCCCTATGCTACTATTAGAATACTCATTTTAAAATTTCCTGTTTTGTTACATGGTCCCCTTACTGTTCCAGAAGTAGTGGCTAAAATGTCCTCATGTGATTTGGTGTAGTAACTACTATAGTTGATTCACTATTTGAGAAAAGAAAAAAAAATCTTTGAAAAGGCAGATCAGGAGTCACAGCACATTAAAAAAGAGAAAAATTATTCAATCCATTATGAGCAGATTCCAGAACAGTGTTGGTAGATAAATTTATATATATTCATCTAGTTAAAAAGACTTAGATAAGTTATAAAAATGTACCAGCAAAAAATATTAAGCTACATTGGCATGAAAACTGTTAAACATTTCATGCAATCATTAGTATGGAACTGAAAAGCAGATAATATTATTTGTACTTAAAATATACTTCACGGGATTTTATTTTAAATTAATTTTTAAAGCACTGAGCTGTGATGAGAAATGAACTCACTTCTAGAACTAGTGTGCTTGTCATTAATCAGTACTTTAGCATTCAGTTGCCATAACAACACGATACAATCTTTATCATTACCATAAAGCTAACATTTCTAAAAATAGTTTATTTCAACATTTGGTTTCTGTGATTTGAAAAATTGAGCTTTATTACAGAATCACAGCTAAAAGGGCAACTTAATGCTAATGAGAAGGAAATAAAGAAGTCAAAAGACTGGTTCAAATCTAGGCTCTGCCATTTACTTTTTGTAAGTCTCTGGGCAAGTCACTTATTGCTTCTGGGCCTCAGTTTCTTTATCTGTAAAATGAGGTTAGACAAAATTTATCATAAAGTCTTTTCCAGTGCTCAATTCTATGCTAAATGACCAACAACTACAACATTTAAAAAGGTTATAATACTTGTTTGAGTCACAGCATCAAGGGAACAAATCTGGGAAGGATGTGAAAGTAATGCTAATGTCCTATCCATGCAAGAATATTCTCTAAAACATTCCTGACATAATGTTAGCACAAAGCCTCAAATATGATAAGCCATAGGGCACTTATAACTTTATGAAGCAGTCCAAGAATATTAAAGGAGCTGTTTACTAAATCCTTGGTTACAGAGAACACATTTATTCCTTTTTATTGTCATAATATAAAAAGTATCACATTGACTTAAGCCAGTCGTTCATTCAGCTCAATTTTCCATCTTTTTAGTGAACAAAGGAATATTTTTGGGGAGACTTTGCCAACTGCCTTCTTTAATATTAACTTCAAAAGTTAAGGTCATAATCAGAATATCTCTAACTTCCCCTTACTAAAATACTGTCTATTAAACACTGTATACTGCGACGTGAGAAGAAAAGGAAGCGAAATAGAGCCCTCAATGGGATCAGGGACAAACCTGGGATTCTGGTGCAAACACAGACCTCAGAGGCCTTGTCCACTCACACAAAAACAAGGGCATAAGACTCATGAAGAATACAAACATTCTGCCTTAGAATTTAGAGTCCCAATCTTGTTCACTAGTATTACTTTCGATAAGTTAATTTGCTCTTTCTTGTCTCTGTTGTTATTCATTGACTCTGGTCTTTGCTTACCCACGTGGGTCCATAGACTTTCTGGACTTCTGACTCGGCTCTTCTACATGAACGCATAGTACCTGCCTGCTCTTTACTGGATCACATACACTTTAAAATCTAAAGTTTAGATACTGCTTCCCTGCCTGAATTTATAGTATCCATTTGTTCTTCTATATACGAACAAATACCCTGACCTAAACCCACTGTCAAGTTAAATCAACAATCACTAAGCACTTACTATGCACCATGTACTGAGCAAAGAATGTTCTCTCTCTGTCTCTGTCTCTCTGTCTCCATTTCTCTGTGTGTGTCTCTCTCTCTAACTAGCAGTGATAGGGAGTTTCCTGCAAGAAGGTAAGATTTGAGCTTAGTCTTGAAGGAAGCCGTGGAATTCAAGAGACAAAGACAAGAAGAGAAAATATTATACGCATGGGTAAATAAGGCATTGTAAGGTAAGGTGTAAGAACATGCAATGTCACATGGGAATAACAAGAAGGCCTGTGTTAATAGACTATAGAATATGTAAAAAAGAACAAATTGCAAGAGGACCGGAAAATTAAAGAGGCCAGGTTGTGAGGTATTTTAAAAGTCAAAGAGGATTTAACATTTGATTCTCAAGATAACTGTGAGCCATTGGAGTTTACTAAGGAGGGGAAGGACAAAGTCAGACCTACACTCACTTTGCCAGCCCAGTGAAGGAAAGCCTGGAATATAGAAACTGAAGGCAGGGAGCCCAACCAGAAGACTTGCAATATTGCAGGTGTGAGGTAATGAGGACCTGATCCAACATGGCTGTCAGAGGAGACAAGGGGATACAAATTAAAGACGCTGTGAAGAATGAAACAACAGGACTTGCCAATAGGCTGCATATGAGAGGTGAGAATGAGGAGTAGAAGATAACACCAAGATTGTGAGTATGATTAACAAGGAAATGGCAGAATCCTTGAGAGTAAAAAAGAATTTGGGAAGAGAGTAGGGCTTGGTCTGTCTAGAACTCATATCCACCTCCTGCTTAACTAGAGTCTCAGGACTGATACTTCTTGGCCCACTTGTTGTAGGGGTATTTACACACCCAGGAGGATGACTGGCCTCAAGGAATATGATGAGGGAGACAGACTTACAAATAAAAGGATTATAAGTTCATAAATCTAAAGCTAAAAGAAACTTGAGAGGATATCTAATCCAATTCTCTAATTTTACAGGGGAATATAGGTTTGTAAGGCCATACAATCTTTTTTTCTTTAATATGGCATAGTAGACTTTTTAAAGGGACAGAATATGACTTATATACCATTAGAAAACTTTGATCAGTTTAGGGAATATATGTAATTTGATGTCTACATCTTCTGCTTTCATTCACAGATTCTCTGGATGACCCATGGAAACAGGGAAATGTTGTTAAAGGTAGTTAAAGAAATGAAAGGGTAAAAAGGGAAAGTTGTAAGTTATAAGTTAAAAAGGAAGAAAGGAGGTGGAATTTATGGTGGAAATGATAATGCAAAAATACTAGAGGAAAGGGAAAGGCTTCTTATCAGTGCAAACTTGCTGAGAAAGTTTCTATTTCCTTTATATACTTAGAACACATTAAATAATCTAGGTTTTTATTCTACCAAACCCGAATAAAGAAATAAAGTGGTCTAGTGAATGAAGAACTGGTCACAACGCCAAGACCTAGATTCAAGCCCTGCCTCTGACATCCTGGCTGTGTGACTGCATAGTCATTTAATCAGTCTCTCAGTGCTTAAGGTAACTTTCTAAGACTGTCAACTTTGCTCCCTATGCCATGGCAATCACAAGTTTAGTCCCTATGACTATCCCTAGTCTACCAAATTATGGTTTTTTAAAAGTCAATTTGCCTTCTTTCTACTCCAATTTCTGCAACTTTGCATTATGTCTATCCATTTACTTAATTCTAATTGTCAGACAATGTCAGTGATAGTTACTATAAAGTAACAACAACAACAAAATGATACAGGAATGATAACCCACAGGAATCGAAACTACAGAAATAAGTATCATTCTGGAGACCAGAACTGAAAAAAAAAAGCACTCTACATTTTCAAGAGTACAACATTTTTGCTGGATTTGGAGTAAAGAAGACCAAGGTCTGAATCCAACCTCAGATACTCATTAACTGTATGACTCTGGGTAAGTCACATTTCTCTAAAGACTTATCTCTCTCATTTGTAAAATTTGTAAAAAGTACCTATCTTACAAGGACTATTCTGAAGACCAAATGAGATCATAAACACAAAGCACTTAGCAAATCTTAAAGCACTATATAAATATCAGATAATACTATATCTAGCATTTGTAATATGCTGTAAGTCCAAATATATAGTATATACTTATGTGTTTATACATATGTGTGTGTTCAATTTCTAAGTAAAATATTGTTAGAAGGGATGGGATATACTATATTATATGAAAATGTATAAAAACTAATTTTTATTTACCAGTAAATAATTTTAAAATATTTTTTCAGTTAAAAAAACTTTCTTGTTGTTTAATATACTGTGTCAAGTAAAAAAATTCTGAACATATGAAAATATGGACAATAATTATTTGTTTTAAAGTACAAAGGATTGCTGATAATAAAAATATATTACTAGAAAACAAAGTTGTAAAAAATCCTGAGTAAAATATTTGTTTCTACAGTGTTTCACATATCAAAATAAATCCTGAATTTCTCAATATATTTCTAAAGTAACTACCACAGTTTCTGTTCACTTAGGCAAAAAAATTGGAGGAAAATCAGAAATATCAACTAAATTTCATTTTAGAATACTTTTCAAAATGGCATTTTATTTTTCTGAATATAGAAAAAAAGGTTAGCTCATCTGAAATTTCAGAGGAATCCATATATTTAAAATTTTTAATGCATTTTAATTTATATTATACATTATGACTGCAATATTTAAATATTACATTAGCTAAGTACAAGTCCACAAAACCAAGAAATTCAGAATTATAGGGGTAATATCTTATTTTTGTAGAATACATTCATTCTAAACTCCACTTAGTAAACTAGATCCCCATATGACATGCTTTTGAGATTTGTCATTAACCTCATTGCCCCTCTTCTGTGACTGTATTAGCTGTTTGATTTCCCTCACAAAATGTAATACTCAGAACTAAACAGTCCAGGTCTGACCAATGTAAAGCATTTTTCTCAGATGACAGAAACTTATAGAATTCTGGCAAAGATGTAAGTTTTAGATCTGCCAAAAGCCTGTCAGCATGGAATTGTTTGGGCTTTAAGCCAACCTTAATGAGACCCCAGAGGTTAAAGAAAGAAATAAAACCACTTAAAATGTCCTATACTATTATCAGTCTCTTTAATTTATACTTTAGTATTAATCATTCTAACCACGGAAGAATTCATTCTAAATGACCTAGCTAGCAAGACAAAAAATTATTCTGTTGTGTGGTTATAATACTTTAATAATTATAATCACTTTAAAATAAATGTATATAAACCAAAACTCCAAATAATTATATATGTGTGTGTATATATACACACACACACACACATACACACACACACACACATCTTGATAAATATCACTAATCAAAATCTTCTGTTAATTGGTTAAATTAAAATTAGTCATTTTAAAAAACATTCATATAACAAATGATTAAAAGTGGAGAATTCTAAAATATATTTGATTTTCGCCATTCCAGATTACATCATGTTATGAAATTTTCTTACATTAATACAGTCAATATAAAATTACAAGATAATATATTTAGCCCATCAGTGTTCAAGTGTGATTCAAAATCAAACAAGTAATATAGGTATTTTGTAAATATTGTACGACTAATTTCAAACTCTGGCATTAGTATATAAAATATGGCTCTATACAGAAAGTACAATGTTTTATCTGGTATAACTGCAAATGTAGTGTAATTAATCTGTGTTTTGGAACCACATAATCTTAAGAGTTAGAAGAGGCATAATAGGTCACCTAGCACATTACCCAAGCTAATGAAAGAATACCCTCAATAGTTGAATATTCAGCCTCTGAATACTTCCAATTTTTAGCAACTTGACTTATCAAGTTAGCATATTCTATTGTTGACAAGCTCTTGTTATAAGAAAATTGTTCATATTAGTTTTCTGTCCATTCACTATCCTGACTGTGTTTTGTGGGAATATTTTGGTTTATCAATGCCCTTTTGAAATGTGATATTCAGAAATGAATACAATAATACAGATGTCTGATCAGTGCAAAGTACAGAGGGAAAAACACCTCCTTCTCAGGTAGATATTTTAAATTTATAATGTATCTAACTTGTGTAATACTAAAATATTTTATAATGAGTTTCTACAGTGGATACTGAAATTCATACAGCCAAAATAACCTATAAAATACCATACTTAAAGAGTATTCCAGCATGAATATATGATTTAATTTCTGTCAAAATTAATTACATTCCATTACAATCTGTCCGTCTGCCCATCCGTCCACCCATCCATCTATCCATCCATCTCTCTCTCTATCACCTACCTACCTACCTACCTACCTACCTACCTATTTATCTACTTATCTGCCTTTCTAATAGAGAGAGTACTTGGAGTACAACCCAAGTCAACAGAAGGCAGAATGGTACAGTGGAATGAGCATCTATTTGTAGCATGGTTCAATTCATTGCTACTTACTACATATATGACTGTGGACAAATGGCTTACCTTTCTGAATCTGAGTTTCTTCATGTATAAACTAAAGGATGACTGAATTAGATAACTCTTTAAGTTATATCTAGCTTCAAATCTATCTATGATGAGATTAAATATCATTCTGTAGTATCTACAATGTTAAATTTCTGACAGTTTTAGTAGAAATTATGATGATACATTAATTTGGGCCTAATTAATACTTTAATATTTATTACTTTTTTAAAGTATAAAATACTTACTTCACAGTGGCACTTAGAAGGAAATTCAGCTGTGGCATTAACAAGTTATCTGGGGCAGACAAATAGCGATCAAACTGAACCTGAAATGAGAAGAAAAAAGATAAAGTATAAGGTGTACCTCCTATAAAATCTCTTTTAAGGAATTAAACTTAGAAACCAAAGTCATTCTTTTCCTTTATAATAAGTATCTCTCCATAATTTTTTTTACATTTGTTTGAAATCCCATTTTATAAACAGCATCGATATCAGAGAATTAACAAAAAAAAAAACTTTGATTCATTTTTAAAAATATTTTATTTTTCCCCAATTACATATGTAATTTAAAAAATATTCACTGTTTTTTTTTTTAAGTTTTGAGTTCCAAATTCTATTCTTCCCTTATTCCCTCTCCTCTGCCTGAGAAAGTATGCAATCTGATACAGGTAACAAATGTTCAATCATTTCCATATCAGTCATTTTGTGCAAGAAAGCTCAATAAACAATAAAAGGAAGAAAAGAGAGAGAGAAAGAAGAGAAAGAGAATGAAGGGAGGAAGGAAGGGAAAAGGAAGAAAGAAAAAGAAAGGGAAGGAGGAAGGAAGGAGGAAGGAAGGAAGGAAGGAAGGAAGGAAGGAAGGAAGGAAGGAAGGAAGGAAGGAAGGAAGAAGGAAAGTGAAAAGTGGCATGCTTCAGTCTGTATTCAGACTCAATCAGTTCTTTCTCTAGAGGTGGACAGCATTTTTCATCATGAGTCCTTCAGGATTGTCTTGGATCACTATATTGCTGAGAATAGCTAAATTAATCACAGATGCTCATTGTACAATATTGCTGTGACTATATCCAATGCTCCTCTAGTTCTGCTCACTTCACTTTGTAGAGGCAGAAGCAGCTGAGCCTGGGGAGGCTGAAGAGGAAAGGCCCAGGCTAGAGAGAATGATTTTGATTCTGGGAACCAGCTGGAGCTTCTGCTGGGGAGCTACCAGATTCTCCTGGGAGCTGCCAAAGACTGAGGAAGCATGACTGTGATACTGATATTTTGTTTGCACCTGTTTGTGGCTTTGTTAAGCCTTGATTTCCTGAAAACAGAGACTGTGAAGGATTTAAGGTGGACTGGACACTGTGAGTTTCAGCGTGCAACAGGAACAGCATGGAGAGCTGGACAAGGAACTGGGAGCTGTCTGCCTTTGAACCCAGGTGACAGTTTGGTGAATCCAGGTAGGAGCTGGGACCATGGAAGGGGATCCAGGGAATCTGAGAACCAGCCCCAAGACAAGATGAAGGAAGCCTTTACTTGGATACTGTGTACTGACTGAGAAGACTGTAACTTATTTGTGACTAAGGGGTAGATGGCCTGTGTATTTTATACTACCCCTTAAAGGAGTGCTGAGTAGTGACTCATATTGTAACTTAGCGTGCCCCATGAGTGGAAAACTTTGACTATTGTATTTTGTGACCCTTAAGGACCTTATGACTAAATGATTGAGTTACTAAGTGATTGATTAAATGATTATACTTTGTTCAAAATTCTGTGACAACTATGGTGAAAACTATGCGGCCATTTCCTGTGATACGTTGTGAATGCTGTATTTTGATTATGTGTGATAAGCTGTAACATTATGAAGGCTGTATCTTGATTTACTGTGAATGTTTTACTCTGATTTGTTACTGAATAAATAGTGTTCACTATACTGTGTAATCAGAACCTTAAAAGCTATTCACAGTAGCATTCTTCTGGAAAGCTGCTCATGTTTGGCTTTACAAGTATGATCCTGCCATGTAGGAACATAAGTAGTTTAATCTTACTGAATCTCTTCTGTTCTCTTTTCTTTTTTACCTCTTTATGTTTCTCTTGAGCATTTGCATTTGAAGATATATTTTCTTTTAATCCAGCTCTGGTCTTTTAATTAGGAATGCTTACAAATCCTCTATTTCATTACATTTTTTTAAATTTTTTAAATTTTATTTGTTTTCTTGTTTACAAATGAGATTTTTGAATTACAAATTTTCTCCCCGTCTTTCCCCTACCCCAACCCCAAAACAGCAATCCCACCGTAAAGCCCCTCCCCTGATCTGCTTTCTCTCTTTCTGGTAGGGCAGGGAGGGTCTCCCTACCCCAACCCCTGTATATCTTAATTCCTAGATGCAGGTATTGCAGAGCTTTAAATTCTAGATTCTTTCGGTTCCTCTCTTGTCACCCATCCCCACCAGAAGGACAAGCAAGATCTTGGGTTATCCTGATAGTGCTTCCGCAGTATTTAAATGGTTTTCTCTTGGAAGCCTGCAATATTTTCTCCTTTAACTGGGTATTCTGGAACCTGGCAATAACATTTCTAGGAGTTTTCTTTTGGGGATCTTTTTGAA
>CM053596.1:75465757-75508957 GCA_028646575.1 Pseudocheirus occidentalis | reverse complement strand
TTTTTCCATCTGGCAAATTCGACTTTTTAAGGCATTCTTCTCCTCATTGGCTTTTTGGGCCTCTTTTGTCATTTGAGTTAATCTGTTTTTTAAGGCATTATTTTCTTCAGTCAGGTTGCTGACTCTATTTACATGATTTTCTTGCATCATTCTCATTTCTCTTCCCAATTTGGTTTTCAAAATCCTTCTTAAGCTGATCTATGGCTTTTAGAAAGTCTTTATGTTTCTTAGAAGCTTTTGGTGCAGGAGTTCTGACTGTGTTGTCTTTCTCCCGTTCCATGCTTTGATCCTTTCTGTCCCCAAAGAATGAATCTAAAGTTCGGCTGCTGTTATCACTTTGCTTTCTTTGCCTGCTCATGTTGGCCAGTCAATTACTTGATTTTTTTAGCTCTGTGGACCTCTGCTTCCAGAGCGGAGAATTCTGTCCCAAATCGCTGGGGTTTTCACAGCTGCTGGAGCTATTGGGAGGCCGCTGCAGCTCCCACCAGCTTTGGCTCACCGAAAACGGACCCCAAGACCACCACCCAAGACCAAATCCAGATCCAGGCCGCTCAATGCAACAGCTCTAAGCCTCTGAATGATCACTTGGCCCCCCTGCAATCTACAGGCTGAGAGCTCTGAAGCAGCTATGTGGAAGCCGCTGTAGGGCTGCCGCTTCTACTACTTCCTTGCCCTGGAGGCAGTTCGGCTGGACTGCTTTTCTCCCCCAAATTTAGCTGAGTTCCATGGACCTTTCACGTTGTCCTTATTTCTTATGGCTTGATAATCCTGGAAAGTGCCACAGCTGCCGCTGATCCATTCTCCTGAAGGCTCCAGCTGAGGCTTGTCCTGGCCACAAGAGTGCCAGGCCGCAGTTTCAGGCTGGGCTGGTTTCTGCTCCCAGCGTGCTGTGATGAGCCCTTCCTGCTGAGCTGCCTTCGGTGGGAGATGTGTTTTTCTGTAATTTTCGTGAGTTTTGGAGCCCTAAAATTTGTATAGAGTAATATTTTATGGGTATTTGAGGTGGCTACGTGGGAGCTGCAGAACCTTGTTGCTTCTACATCACTATCTTGGCTCTGCCTCCTATTTTCTGGCTTTAAAAAAAAATTTTCTTTTCTTTTCATGTTTTATTTATTTTCTTTTTAATTTATGGTATAAAAGAAGCATTTCCATAACACAGTATAATAAAAAAAGATGATTGCACAAGAAATTGCAAATCTATTATGTACAACTTGCCATTCCTTTTAAATATATAATAAAAAATTTTGTGTAAATTTCTTTATTTTCCTTTTTTTCCCCTTTTCCCTCCCCCACCCTCTATCCTTGAGATGAATTTCTCCATAAATTTTCAAGATTTCTTCTCACATGCTGATTTTTGGTTTGTTTCCTTTTTTTCTAGATTTTAAGACCACAAACTTAATTTGTTAATTTTTTTCTATTTTATTAATGCATATTTTCAGAGACATAATTTTCTTTTGAGGATTGTTTCAGTTGTATTCCAGAAATTCTGGAATATATTTCATCATTATGATGCTTTATTTTAAAGTTATTAATTTTTTCTATACTTTGTTCTTTGAGCTACACATTATTCAGGATGTTTTAATTAAGTCACCATTTAAGTTTGTATCTAGTGCTTGTCTGCCCTGAATTAATTCCTTTTTTATTGTGTATGGTCTATTAAGGATGTGTTTATTATATTGTAAATGGTACATTTATGCAGCTAGGTGGCATGATGATTAAAGTACTGAACCTGAAGCTGGGAAGATCTGAGTTGAAATCTAACTTTAGACACTTCAATTTCCTCATTTGTAAAATGGGGATAATAACAGTACCTACCTCCCAGGGTTGTTGTGAGGATAAAATATGATATTTGTAGGGTGTGTTCTATACCTAAAAGTGCTATATAAATGTAGCTATTATACAGATGTTAGCTATTAATGTTTCTGGTTTTTGTTTTTTACATTTATATAGGCATTTTTCCCATGCCGTCACAGGCTCAAACATTTAGAGCTGGACCTCGAGGTCTACAATATGTTCTTTTCTGTAAAGGTACCATGTATGTAGTACTAAGAAATAAGCATATTCTCTACTGTTGCCATTAAAAAGATGCCACGTCACATAGTAAATGCTTAATAATACTCTATCAGTCTTTCATGTCTGAACTGTCCAATAATTTGTTCAGCTCTATATTTTCTTTTTGTGTGTGTGTAGCTTTCTTAGATCTATTGCTCTCTGAGAAAGGAACATTAAAGTTGGCTACAATTATTGTGTGATTATCTCTTTTTTTTCAATATGGGTAGCTTTTCTGTGTGAATTTAGATGCTGCCATTTGTCATATATATATATATATATATATATATATATATGTATGTATATGTTAAATATTGTTTTTGTTCCTTTTCTATGGTATCTGTAAGCACAATATGGTTTCCCCATTTATTTTTTCTTAACATTGTGAATTTTTCTTTTTATCTCTGATAGTATGATTATAGCTATTGGAATGTTTTTTTTTGGAATTAGTAAATCCTGTTCTAGCCTCTCATCATTCTGTATGCATCTTTATAAAATTATTCTGATGCTGTCATATTTTACAAATCATGAAACTCTATAGGCTCTAAACACTGAAACAGAAAAGCACTCAAAGAGTAATGGAGTCATAAGAATAAATAGCTTCAACACATTACAAGTAAGAAATTATGAATAAGAAGCAGGGTAATACCAAAGGCATATATGAGTTTAAGCGTTAGGTTAGCCATATGGTAAAAGCAAAGATAGGACACATATACCTTTGTCACAATGATAATAAGAGCTAGCATTTATATCATATTTTGCATATATTATATCATTTGATGCTCATGATGTGATAAAACAAAGATGAAACTCTTTGCACACTTGAAGGATGCCCCAAGGAAATGTATGGAAGGATATCTATGAGAACTACACAGAAGGGGGCAGTCATAGATGGGTTGCAATCTGCAGAACTAGAAGGAATACCTATATAAATGACAAAACAGATATGTATTTTAGTTTTTTCAATAGTATCGAATTACAAATACCAACTTCAATTTTCCTAAACTACATATAGATGAGAATCTTTATCTGTAATTATTTTAAAAATTAAAAGGTATGTAAAAACCTTCATTTAATTCTGTAAGGACTACTTAAGAAACAAAAGTCTAAAGTTCTGTCCTCCTATATTACACTACTATCTTATTATATTTTTCCAAGGAAACAAAAATGTTATGGATCACAGGATTACAGACTTAGAGTTGGAAAAATGCTTAAAGGTCAAATAGTCTATGACCCTCATTTTAAAGATAAATAAACTGAGGCCAAATGAGGTTGTGACTTGCCCAAGGATTCATAGACAATGTCAGAGGTAAGATCAGACCCCAGGTCCTCTGATTCCAAAGCCAATACTCCTCCTATACTACCAAATTGCCTCTTGACCTTCAGTATATTCAGTCCCTAGAGTCAGTTTACCAATGTTACAAAGCCTATAAATAACCTTTAAATTCTTATGAATTATGATATGCAGAAGCAATATAATTGATGATAACCTTTAAAATATATTTAGTTTAAATTTAAATTCTATTTTAAAATTCTGAATGTGGTAGGTCATGTAAATATGGCTATATAGCCTACATGTGGATGTATATTTATTTGTGAATAATTATGTGCCCACATATACCAATATGTAATTATTTAAGTATGTCATTATAACTGTCAGTGCATGTGTCTGTACTCTATATATTTCTAAGTACTTATACATTAGTGCTCATTTTTGTTTTAGGGCTATGTTTGGGGTATTTAGAAGTATAACACCATATTAAAAAATACGGTGTTATATCAGAATAGCAACATATATATGTACATTTATATATATCCTGCAGTGTTATGATATAACCTATATTCTGATATTCTTATATAACACCATATTTTTATATGGTGTTTTACATAGATATATTTCAGTGTGTGTAGTATAAAAAGGTATAAAAAGCCTGAGTCAATGAAATATCAGCTATCTGTTCCTAGACCAATATAAATACTATGTATTACCAATACATATAGACAGACATATAGGCAGACAAAAAATCATAGGAGATAAAGCATATCTAGAAGGAAGGTATCATTAAAGAGAAAAGCCTTGAAGAAACACAAATAATAATGCTTTGATATGAAATTCTGGTTTTCTTACCATTGCTGCCTTCAGTGAAACTGAATCCAGGCTTGGCAAGTTAGCTAAGGGACCCTAAAAAACAAAACAAAACAAAACAAAACAAGGAAAGACAATATATAGTGATATAGACCAGAGGCAGTATAGTATAGTGGAAAGTGGCCTGAAATCCAGGAGGACCTGGGTTCAAGTCCAATCTGTGATACATAGTAGATGTATTCTGGGCAAATCATTTAACTTCCTGGTGACCAAGGCAACTCTCTAAGACTGAATTGAAGTTGCCAATATGCAGTGCTATGGGAATTTTCTCACCAGGAGTTCCTTATACTGATGAAATCACAGATATAATTAAAAAAATATATTATGTGGAACTCTGTGCTATTTGCAGAATGGTCTCCACTTTCAAATGTATAGAAAGATTACTTTGCCCAGGCTTAAATGATTAGAAGCATTACAAATAAGAGATTTTTCCATATCACTTCCCCTTACTGAAAGATCTTCAATGGCTCCCAACTGCCCCTTAAATAAACCACAACTTACTCAGCCTAATCTTAAAAGACCACCACAAGCTGGTTCCTACCTGCCTGGTCAGTTTGATTTCATATTACCTCCCTTCCTGCAATTTCGTTTCATCAAACTGACCTGGTAGCTGGTCCTATACTCAATAATCCTTCTTCCAATGTATATGTACAAGTAGCTCCCCAAATCTGGAATGTATTACTTCCTCAGCTCCTTGACACATGTATCTCATACTTTCAGACCATGGCTGAGGTCTGTTGGGCTTTATTCAGGAATCAGGCCACCTACAATGCCACACGTTCAAAAAATGTCATTTTGAACTTGGGTAATTTAGACACCTTTTATAAGAAGCAGGGATTGTTAACCTGGGGTCCAAAGGCAGATTTCAGAAGGACTATAAATGCAGATGAGAAAAAAAAATTACATTCCTGATTTCACTAACATCTAACTGAAATTCAGTATTTCTGTCACTCACAAAAGTAGGCAACAAGCCACATTACTGGTGACTTTGTCACCAATAGGAATCACAGGTGTTTTCACTGACAATTGTAGATGATGCAAAATATCATTTATATTCATCACTACTTCAAAATTATTATAGTTATTAGACCTGTCAAAGGATCACATGATTGTAGTCTCCATATCTACAGACTGTATTTCAAAATAATTGTCCTTTAAAAAACCCCTTTGTATTTTATTTTGTGCATTTAAAAATTCTCAAAAGAGATCCATAGACATCAGGAGGCTGCCAAAGGGGTCTATGACACAAAAAAGGTTAAGAATTCCTGAAGCAGAATACAAGTTAGAACCCCTAGAATAAAGTATAGGTTTGAATTTATTTGAATTCAATATTAAATATAATAAAAACGTAGAATGAGAAAGAAATAGTAGTATGGTTTAAGCAAAGACTTGTTAGGTGTCATAAATAAATGCACAATCCCATTTGTACGTGCATAATTTGATCTGTCAAATTCCCGCATTCATTTTGTATTTTTGGTAATTATTAAGGCAAGTCATATGTTAGGAAGTAGAATTCATATTACAGAACTGCTTTATCTATTTAATTAATATCTCAGAGTACATTTAATCATCTAAACTATCTGTTATAGGACAAATACTCTACTTCCCACGGGTTATGTTTAATTATATGAATGTTATCTGTCATAAATGCCACTTGTTTAAAATAATGAAAAATGGATTTAAATGAATAATTCAAGGAAACAAAGAATATGAAGAAACTACTCAGAAACAAAGCATTTAGGTATATTTACTTAAACTGTAACTCAAGACTGTTACAAATGTACCTCATTTAATTAAACAGATACGTTTCTAAAAAGTTGCAATTAAAATACACTTTGTGAATCATTATTTCCCTATTTACATTACTTTGGAGTTGTTTTATTTTTATTTCTGATTTTCAATTACTGTACTTTTTAAAATTAGGTTTATTAAATTTTTATGTCCCCATACTCTTTATCAAGAAGTTAATGATTTGAAAATGAACACTAAAATACACTTAGGTGGGGCCCCTATTTAAAGAAATTCTTTAAAGAAAACCTTTAGCAAAATAACAATCATTTTTAATTAGTTAATCATCAGTATATATGTATATATACACACACACACACACACACACACACACACACACACACACTCTCAATACTATGTTTTCAGCACCAAGAGAGATAGGGAAAGTTAATAAGACATGGCCCCTATCTACAAAGACCTTATATTCTTGCTGGAAAGAAAATAAAAAACCTAAAGCAAAATGAACAATGTACAGCAACATGTAATTAAGTGCTAAATTGTATCCTACAGATTATAAGTGCTATAAGAGTTCAGAAAATGGGAATCATAGAATCACGGAATTAAAGCTGAAAAGGACTTTAGAGTTCATCGATTTCAACTTCCTAATTTTACAGATGAGACCTTCCCAGTGATAGACAAGGAGGATGTAGTAGAACTGGGAATCTAAATCCAAGGCCTCTCTCTAAACATAGTGATCTTTCACTGAACCACCTTATATGAGACTAGCAAAGAGTCTATGTCAAAGAAAAGCTTTCTACATTTGAAATAAAAAGCTAGATCCTCACAGAATTATTCTGTTTGTACACCCAAATTTTAGAAAAGATTAGAAATTTTTACATTCTCTATGAAAAACTGAACAAAAGCTCATATTTATCACCAGAAAGAGAGCATACAAACAAAACAGCTGTAAGGATCACTAAAACTAAGAAAAAAAAGTTTTTTATAAGGCCCATAAAATTCAATATTTACACGACCTTCAAATAGCCCAGCCCGGGTGATGTTAATCATGCATTTCAATGGTTCAAATAATACAAATTCCAATAAATTTTACTTGATTTGTGAACTTCATGTATTCTTAAAAACTTTTTACAGAAACAGAATTTCATATATTAAATTCCATTTTTAAAAATTAGTTTGCATTATAGAATTGCTTCTACAGGAAAAAAAAAATCCAACGGAAAGGATGCCAGTCTTTGGTGAGGAGGAGGCTAGGCTAGGAGTCGAATTTAACATCATGCAACAGGTCTAACACATATTATTCCATATGATTATGATTTGGCTGACTCATTTATTTTCTTATAGTTTATGTCACTAGTTAATTGAGTCAGATGAGGTCCTATCCTGAAGAGGAATCAAATCCATCAAAGATTCTGAGTCTCAGGGGCACGGAGGCTGTATGCTGTTTCTGTCTGCAGGTACTCAGAAGCTGGGAGCTGAGAGTGCAGCACCTGCAGGGTTGTCCTGACAACAGCAACAACTACTACTGGTGCTGCCGCCACTGACATATGCACGGCGATTTATGTTCTGAAAAACACTTTATATGTATGATTTTAAAATCACCCCACAAGAACCCTGTGAATTAGGTCATAGAGATATTATAGATAAGGACATTGAAGTTCATATAGATTAAAAGGCCCATGATCATAGAGCTGGTAATTGGCAGAGGCAGAATTTAAACTCAGGTCTCTTCAAATTCTATTCATTCTGATGTACTGCTTGGGTCCTCTTTCCTTATCCCATTATACTATATGCTTTGTTGTTCTCATCAGTTCCAAAGGATTCAGTTATCATCTCTATGTAGATAATTCTAAGATTTAGATACTTATACAGCTCTCTCCTGGCCTCTAATTTTACTGGCCCTTGTTTATTTCAAATTGGTTGTTTTGTAGGTGAACTCAAACTCAACATGTAATAATACAGACTTCATAGTCTTTCCTAAATTATTCCTTTTCCCCAACTTCCTTTTTACTGCTGGGGGCAGGACAATCCTTCCAGTCAACTATTTCACAACCTTGCTGTCATACTCTTGCACTCTCTTACATATTCCACTTATCCAATGTGTTTTTGTATTGTCTTTTCCTCCTTCCCAACATCTCTCTTATACGCCCCTTTTCTCCATCACACAATTAAACCCTGCTGGAAGGCCTCATCATGTCATGGCTAGACTATCGCAATAACCTTCTGTCCAGTTGATCCTATACTCAGGTGAAAAAATGATCATCCTCCTAACGTGCAAATCTGACCATGCTTCCCTCCCACAATGCCCTCCCCTCCCCTTTCCCATACCACTCAATAAACTCAAGCAGTTTGCTATAGATCCTCATACAAATATAAATCCTTTGTTTGGCATTTTAAAGCCCTTTATACTGGAGTCCCTTCTTATCTTCCTAGTCTTCTTGTACTTATTCCCATCCATGTATGCCACGTGCCAGCTATAATGGCCTAATTCATGTTCCTCAGACATGACAGCCCATCTGCTGATTCCATTCATAGATATGTTGGCTGGCCCCCATTCCTGGAATGCTCTCTCCTCACCTCCACCTCCCAGGTTTTCTTGAAGTCTCAGTTCAAATCCTACTTTCTGTAAGAGTCCTTTCTTGCTTCTTCACAATGCTAATGTCTTTCCTCTGGGATTACTTCCCATTTACACTGCAAATCTCCTATGTTTAAATAGTTAGTTGTCTAGCATTTCCCAAGAATGTGGGCATTTTGAAGGCAGGAATTGTGTTTTAGCTTTCCTGTGTAGTGTTTAGCACAATGCCAGGCACATAGCAAGCTCTCAATATTTGATGATTATTACCTGATTGATAGGGCCTCAAAAACAGGACACAAAATCATTAAGTCTGGCATTTAAAGTCCTCACCAATAAGGCCACAGTCTATCTTTTCAAGCTCATTATATATTACTCTCCCATCACAAACTCTATGCCTGGTCAAACCCTTTACTTACTGCTTCTCACATGAGAACTGCAAAGGTAATACAATTAGCTAAAAGTTGGAGATCCAAGTCTAGAATCCAGATCTTCTAACCCCTATAGAAGTTCTTTTTCTACTCTACCATACTACTTTCAATTCTTTTTCTTTGCTTCCAAATTTAAAAAAAAAAAACAAGTTTCTAGAGTATGATAGAGAAATTCCACCTGACTATCCTATTACCAGAACCATTTCATGGAGACAATATAGAGTTTAGAGCAAATTGTATTTAATGTATCTGAGTCTTTTTACATCTCTAAAATGAAAGAAGAATAAAGCCTCTATAATTATGCAGTTCAGTGACCCACTACTTTCAAGAAAATATATGGTTGTTTAACAAACACGTTCTTACCTGTTCCGGTTTATATTGCTGTACAGCATTGTAGATAAAACTCAGACCTGCTCTGGTTAATACATAAGATGCTTGCTCATTTATAAGTGTATCCAAATGTGCTTCAATCTGAAATAGAACAAAGAGGACACTATTTTAAAGGAGGAAAGGGTTTGATGGTAATTCTCTTGCTGTGATTCAATCCCAGTTATTTGTCACTGCTATGTCTACAGGGTAAAAATAAACAATAGAAAAGTCAGTCTTTTTGTAGCACAGATAGAAACAGTCTTATCCTGAAGGGTGGGAGAAATTTGTGTGCCAGAAGAAGGTCTTGGTTGGGTACTCTGCAGAGATGACCACCTCGTTAGATTTCTCTAACTGGATATTCTCTGACTTCTCAAACCCAACAAAGGATTGTTGATGCTACTTGTGGACAGCTCTCATGTTTCCCATATGAAGAGATATTTTTCCATAAAATTCTGTCCCTCCTCACAACTTGTCTACTGCTATTGGTGGAACTACCATCCTAATCACCCAGGCTATTATCTTTAGCATTATCTGACTTCTTTTCCTCCCTCAAGTGTTATAGACAAACAGCTATCAATTGCTTCCAACTCTAGATCTCCCCATAAATCTCTTCCCTTCTATTTCCAGCACAACTTACCTTGGTTTAAGTTCTTATCACTGGTGGCCCAAAATACCATAACAATCTCCTAACTGATTTTCCTAGTCTCTTCCATCTTCAATTGATCCTTTACTCTAAAAAAGCTTCTTAAGGTATGCTTCTAACAACATCATTCCCCTGCTAAAAATACTTGTGACTTCTGACTACATTCTGGATAATAAATTCTTTAACATTCAAGGTCTTTCAATATCTAGTTCTAACATACCTTTCCAGACTTATCTCACACTACTTCCTGTCACATATTCTACATTTCAGCTAAAAAAGATGACTCACTATCATCATTCTTTCCATTTAATGTCTTTTATAATGCCATATTCCAGGACTGGAATGGACTTTCTAGTGCAGTGGTTTTCAACCTTCCTAATGCCTTGACCCTTTAATACTCGTATGTGGGCATATCTGCATGTGGACGGATAGAGGAGCTGTGTCTTGGTTCCTAAGACCATTGGAAATACATGTTTTCTGATGGTCTTAGGTGACCCCTGTGAAAGGATCATTCAGCCCCCAAAGGTGTCACAACCCACAGGTTGAGAACCATTGTTCTAGTGTATCTGATTACTGAAATTCCTCCTTTCCCTTAAGGTACAACCTAGACACCACTATTTATAAAAACTTTTTGTCAGCCTTCCTAGTTAAATTCCGATTGAAGCTATGAGCTGAAAGTAAGAGTGTTCCTCTGTGAAATCTCTCCTATCATTGTGATGATATTCTCCTTTGTACTTATCCCATTTTGTATTGTATATAAGTTATTTGTATATGAGTTTTATTCCCCCATTAAACTAAAAAAACTTTTTGAGGGCAGTTCTAAGTCTTATTCCATCTTTGTTCTCATAGAGCCTTCCTTGAACACAATTGGACTTAAATTTTGATTGAGATCCTGTTGAAGGAAGGAAAATAAATTAATAAAATGATAAAGAACCAACGACCATATTGGGCAATGGCTATGTCTAGACATAAGGAATGGGCTATTTACCCTTCCCCTTTAAAAGTAGGCAACAGCCTATGGAAGTTAGCTAGGTTCTTTCGTACTAGTAATGATAAATCAAATAAAGAAAAAGTAAATATGAAGATCAGTTGAAGGAACTAGTGGTATTTCACTCTTGATAAAAGAAACCTTAGGATAGAGCATAATAGCAGTACGTAAATATCTGAAGGGATATCGTGGAGAAGAGTCCAGGGTCTTCAGAATTAGTATCGCTGGGTGGAAGTGGGAGAACAAGTTCTGGCTTAATACTTTGTAATACAAAATTTCAGCAAAGGAAAGGGATGTCTCAAAAGTATGCCTGGGTGGGAGCCAGATGGCCACCTTTCACATGATTCTGTGCATCTGACAGGAAAGTAGGCTGGGTGATCTCTATGGTCCATTTCAATTCTAAGCTGCTATGAGTTTATGATCAAACCACAAACAACACAATGTCTGATGCTGGAGTACATCAGAGGAAGATGTTCAAGAAAGAATAAAAGTGAAGGCACCCCTTATTAAATCTGTATTTTAAAATCTAGCATTCATGTTTGGATATACCTGTCTTATTTGAAGATTTCTACTCATATTAGTACATATACACATAGAAGTACCTGAATAGTTTAAAAAATTGAATAAAAACGAAATTTTAAAAAATGAACATGAGAAAAATGTAAAGGACTATTACATCTAAAAGGATAAGATACTTTAATCAGGAAAAAAAATAAACTCTAATTCATACCCCTTAGTCATTTAAATATGTATGACAGTTTATGGCACTGTTGGCGCCTTAAAAAATATATTAAAAATCACTACTTCTAATTAGTGTTAACAGTACATTTTATACTTTCATTTACTTTAAGCATCATAGAGAAGCTTAAGTGATAACCATTTGGTTTGTAGAACTAGTGCGAATGGTATAATGATTTCTAATGTTTTGCCTAACACTAGTTTACACTTAGACAAAAATATATCTGCTCTCTCTAACACCTCCTGTACTAGCTCCAGATTTTAAGTATATCACATTATTTACAGTTCGAGACTGAAATCTACATACTGATTACCTCTGTGCAATCAGAGAAGTTCTGTTCCATCTTCCATAGTAAGATCCTTATCAATTGTGGAAAATATTAATCCACTCATCTCTGTGTTCGTGTTAGAGAAAAGGTTTATTAGCTTGAAAGTATTTTAAAACCTTTAATTGAGAGGACAAAAAAAACTCCCTTACAGTAAAAAGCAATGTTAACATTAACTTTACCTGAAATTGTAGCATTTCTAGGCGTTTATCAGTAAATTCAAAGAGTGCTAGTGTTGTCTTCATCATATACAAAGAGTTCACCATGAAAGTAGCCATGTCAGCTGTGCCTAAATTACTTGCAGATACAGTACACATTTGGAGTAAAGGATCCAAAACACATGACAGAACCTAACAATTGAAAAGAAAATATAATTTGTATATTATTTAGTTCACAAGTAAGTTTCCAGCTCCTAGGTTGTGGGAATACAGAGATGGTACTTAAGTATCAATAAGCAGAGAAGGAAGACAGATTGTATAACTATATAAGGAAAACTTCCAAAGACACGATTTATGAAGCTTAATATTTTTAAAAGTTAAATAGCAGTACAGTCATTGAACAAACTTACCTTTTTAATGACAATACATTGACTTATTTAAAAAAAAAACAACTGAGAGAAAGGGGCTGTTAAAAAATTTTTTGTTATCTATATGCCATTAGGTCTTAAATAGAATATGTGACAGAAGTACAAAATTAATCATTAAAAAAGAATTGGCTACACACCTGCACAAAATCTGCTTGACGAGCATCTAATGGCACAACTGAAGAGTCATGAGATGCCAAAACTTCACGTAATAATGCAAGTGTCTGGCTTAGTGCAGAGCTTGGTCCAAGATCAGGTGGTGGAAGTTCAACCTGAAATATAAATCACTCATCATTATTTATATTTACTCAGTAAACTTCAATAAGCAAAAAAGATGTTAGTTCATGATAAAATGCACAAAGATCTGACAACTTACCATATCAATTCTATTGTTTACCCAGAATTTTGTCAAAGCCATATATTTTGTTCTGAAATTCCCAACAATTAAAATGCCAACATTTAAATATCTTTCTTTTATAAGTTACCATGGCCAAAAAATGTTTCATTATTGGCCAGCCTACTGATGATACACCTCTCCATGGTTGGTTAGACCTGTGCTATTGTTATTTGAGAAATAGGCTCAGTCTATTTGCAAGGTCATATAATCAGCATGGAGCTCTGAAGGTGAACAGAGTAAAGGACATTAAATAATGTCCTATTCCTGAAAGAGAAGATGGACCAATGACATGGCAAGAGTGAGGGATGACCCATGGAGGACATTAGTGTTCTGCTGGTAGCTCTGTGATATAAGGGGAAACTGAGGAAGGCCTCCACCATTTTTAGGTGGACACTTTTGGTGAATTCTTGGGAAGAAGACAGACATGAAAGTCATACAGAATGGGCAAAAATGGATGAGCTGCAATGTGCGTCACTGGAAGGAACTCTCAGATTGATGGGATCACAGATCCATTTGAGTCTTTGAGTACTATTAGAATGAAACAATAAAAATATTTTGAAACAAAAGCAATGATAATTTTTATTGTTCAGTCTATTTATTAAAGAACAAAATAAAATATACTGAATTCCAGGAAACAAAGATATGATGAGGAAAAACAATTTATATGAAGTGCAGGCTAACATTTTATTTCTTTTTCAGTGGGAAATGAAATGTGCTCTTTTTTTCTTTCAGCACAAAGCACAAGGAAACACACAGTGGGTCATCTGGTAAATAGGAGACCCAAGTGCAAAAGTCAATCAGTGTTCATCAAGCTGAGATGTACTCCTACCTCCACTTTATCCCAACACATGCATTCACAGATCTATTCATTCATGGACCTATGAGGCTGATCCTAGAGTATAAGATTTGCGCCAGGAATGCACAATCAGATGTAAATGCAAACCACATCCACTGAATTAGATAGGCATTTGCTAGATAGCAGGATGTTAGGATGCCCTAATGCCCTTTGGGAAGAAAATAAGAATATATTAAAACCATGAACATTAATTGTGGAATATCTTTAATATAATAAAATCCAGACCTTGGAAGCTGCTAATACTGAGATCTTATATGAGTCCATAGAATAGCTGACTACCTTGTTCCTGATAGTGTAGGAGTACATATTTTTTAAAAATTAGGTATACTGGGGCGGCTAGGTGGCGCAGTGAATAGAGCACTGGCCCTGGAGTCAGGAGTACCTGAGTTCAAATCCGGCCTCAGACACTTAACACAAAAAACTAGCCATGTGACCTTGGGCAAGTCACTTAACCCCAACTGCCCTCCAAAAAGCAAAAAAAAAAAAAATTAGGTATACTAAGAACCCCCAAAAGAATCCAAGTTATTGCTATAATTTGGGTATTAAAATGATACGCAGATGATCTCTACATAATTTACTCACAATTAATGTTGGTCTCTGACATAAGACAGCAAGATTTATAATATAGGTTTTATATGTCAAAGTATATACTAAAATACACACACAAACAGAGCTAGTCCTGGTTCTCTACTACTTTTAATAAATTAAAGCTAAAGCTTAGCATCTAGATTAGTGCTGAGAAGGCTGGATGGGTAGGTCGTTATAATTTGTTGTAACTACATAATTTCAGCAATTAAGACTAAAATTTCAGTCTGTAATTTTTATATCTTCTAAGTTACAAGATGTAAAGTATTGGTACTTAGAAACAAAAAGCTCAGGGAATATCTGCATTTGTGCCCAAATTTTCTGTTATTAACCAAAAGAGAATAATCACAGAAATTTTGTAGAGCAGCAGAAGAAAAGCATAATGGAATTTCATTTTATTCCTTGACTTAAAATGAAAATACGTTAAAAAAAAATCTTACTGAAGTAAAAGCATTGTGTGAATACCATAGAAGATAATTACTACTTGAATGCAGCTCATCCAATAAACTGTCATCCTAAAGATTGCTTCTATAGTTATATGCACTTATCATTTCTCATTTTATATTACAGGTATCAGTATCTGTGTCTTCTGACTCTGTTATACAGTTTAATATTAGGACAGTCTAGGTGGTTCAGTGGATAGAGCTCTGGATCCACAGTCAAGAAGACCTAAATTCAAACCCAACCTCAGATACCTACTAACTCAGATACCTACTATATATATGTGTGTATACACACACACACACACACACACACACACACACACACACACACACATATATACATATATACATGTATATACACATGCATATATATGTATATAAAAGGGAAGATACAGAGTGACTTTAAGAATAATAACTATAATAAATAAACCTCCCTGTTTCCCCATTATTACTTCCATATGCCAGGCTTTAGAAGAGTCCTACTCAGATGCATTATCATGGGGAGTAGGGTTATCTAATGAGTTTTTTTAAAAGTTCTATTGATGCCTTTTCATTTTACATTAGACACTTCTGGACATACCTCTCTTCTCAAACTTCCTCTCAGTGATTCTACCATTGTAACAAAGGGAAAAAACAGTTAAGCAAAACTGACATATCAACCAGCTTAACATCACATGCAGCACTCCACACCCATAGCCCACTGCTCCGACCAAAGAAGGGAATTACATTTCCCCATCCCTTCTCTAGGGCAAAAGCTGGCCATTATAATCATACCAAGTTCAGTTTTGTTCTATTGTCCCTGTTTACACAGTTGTATACGTAGAACATACTATTTCTGTCATTCTGCATACTTCTCTCTATATCACTTCATATAAATTGTCCCACATTTGAACATTTCATTGCATTCAAATAGCATAATTTGTTTATCTTTGTTCCAACCAATTGGCCCTGTTTTATTTCTAATACTCTGCTGCCATAAAAATCAGTGATGCCTTAGGAGAGTTAGAGATAGTAAATAACAGAGCTTTCAAACTTACCTCTTAAAGAAGACCTATATGAAAAGCTCTATTTCCAACAAGTATGGATGAGTTTTCACCACTTGTCCTTTTTTTTCATTAGGTGGGGAAGAAATATATTGTTCTGTACCTAGAATTATATTTTAGCATCTCTGAATACTACTAATGATTGGAGAGAAAAAGAAAGGAGAAAAGGAGCAGAAGAGTCTGTTTCACCCCATGGCTCATTTTGTCAATGTATTGGACCAGTTCTCATAGAGATAGGGTTCTGCTCTTGGGGCCCTGACTAGACTCTAAGACACTTTCCTAGAGTCCAGACACAGTAAGCCATTAGCACATAAAAGCAATGCTTGCTTATGATCTGAATTTCTGATTCAAATCAACTTTCCTGAGCCAGTCTCCAAATTCTAGGAATGAATAAAGTAAAAAGATGAACATTTACTTAGTTTTTTGCTTAGAACTTTGTTTTTGGGTATCTTGAATCTATGAGATGGGTGATCAGGCAATTACTAGGCCTTAACATAGAGCACTGGTATCAGGGAATTCTGCATTTGTGTGAAAATTTTAATAAACAAATAAGAAGATATATCTTACAAAAAGTAATATTTTAATTTTTGTCACAACTTTCATTTTTTTAAGGCTATTCTTTTTGGCACTTTCCCAACCCAATTAAAAAGTCTATTAACAAAAGTATCTCTTCTGTTTTTTGCTAGTGAGACCTAAAAATAGAGAAAAAGAGAAAGATGCAGATAATTTGGAAAACAAGAATATCAAAATCTGAAGAAACCAAAAAAAGCCAGTGAAGAATTTGAAACTAGCGTGGACATGAGCTAAGTATATGTGTAATGGTAATGAAATTTGAAGATGTCTTTGTATTACTAAGCTAAGAGTAAACTTAGCACCTAGTTTCAAATTAAGCTTATGTTAAAGAAACAGAAGGTATGAACCCCTATTGTTGACATAACAGGAAGGGGCTGAAGAGGGAGGAGCTATACCATATTTAAGGAAGAGCACAAACTGGACAGTCAGAATTTCCTGGGGTAAGCATCATGGAGGCAGGGCAGCTCCTGCTGGACTGAAGACTGAACTGAGAACTGAGAAGAATAAAGAGGAGAATGCAAAACTCGAACTTATGGTGGCGTGACTTTTGCTGAGATCTTTCTTCTGGGAACTTCTGCTGAAGAACTTCTGAGAACCAGCTGAAACTTCTGCTGAAGACTTCCAAGAGACAGCCTGGAGTTGCCAGAGGAAGCATGACTGTGGTGTCAGTACTTTGTTTGTGGCTTTGTTAAGCCTTGACTTCCTAGGAATAGAGACTGTGAAGGATTTAAAGTGGACTAGACACTGTGAGCTTCAGTATGGAACAGGAACTGCATAGTGAGCTGGACAAGGAGCTGGGAACTGTCTGCCTTTGAACTCAGGTGACAGTTTGGTGAATTCAGGTAGGAGCTGGGACTGTGGAAGGGGAACCAGGGAATCTGAGAACCTACCTTGGGTAAAGACTAAAAAACAACAACAACAACAACAAAAACCTCTCAGTGGATACTGAGTAATGACTGATAAAATTGTAACTTACTTGTGACCTAGGGGTGGATGGCCTGTGTATTTTCCACTACCCCTTAAGAGAGTACTGAATAGTGATTGATACTGTAACTTAACTGTACTCCATGGGTGGAGAACTTTGACTCTTTGTACTTTGTGTCCCTTATAAGGATGAGTGAGTTAAGGATTAAAGAGGCTCCTCTCCTTAAGACGGATTGAATTAAGGACTTAACTAAATGACTGACTGCCTAAATGAATGCACCTTGTTTAAAAGAGAACCACTGAATGATTGAGTTACTAAATGATTGAGTTACAAAATGACTGTAGTTTGTTGAAAACTATGCAACCACTTTGGTGAAATTATGTGGCCACTTTAATGAAAAGTTGTTGAGCTGTGACATATTGAATACTGTATTTTGATTTTCTGTGATAAGTTGTAACATTGTGAATGCTATGCCTTGATTTTCTGTGAATGTTTTGCTTTGATTTGTTATTGTTATCTCTCTACTATGTAATTAGAACCTTGAAAGCTATTCACAGCAGCAGTCCTCTGGAAAGCTGCTTGAGTGTGGTGTTCCATTATATTAGAAAAGAAAACATTATTGTAATCTACTTTTTTTTTCAAATTAAAGTCAAAATATCCTGCAAATGGGTTTAATTCAACAGAGGGCAGCCTATTCACAGTATTTCCCATTCATTTATATATACTGCCCCAAATTGTGATATTAATTAATTCTGAATAAGTATTTACCTCAAATTGCTCTCCCTCTTCTCTGTATCATTCTGCTTCATTCAATTAAATGAATCATGTTTGTTATGCTTTGGTCATTTCATTTCTATGTAAAAAATATTTATGTAACACATTATGTTCAAAACACTGTATCAGTAGCTATGGGGAAGACAAAGGTAAAAAAGACACTGATCCTGCCTTCTATGGACCCTACAAGCCAACAAGGCAAAGGAGAATGAGATGGCAAATATGAGAAAGATACAGAGTGCTGTGACAGTGTGAGAGAGTGTCATTCTGGAGGACAAAAATCAGGGAAAGTAGCATTTGGTATGAGTCTTTTCAGATGGACAGGATTTTAAAAATCAGAGTTTCTTAGGGAAAAAGAGAAGCATAGAAAAACAGAGTATATCTCAAAAGTTTACTCTGGCTAAGGGCAAAGAGTACATGAAAGGTACTCTAAATAATATGAGAGGAAATGGAAACCTAAGTTTGTGTCAGGTTCAATGCAAGGCAACAAACAACAAACATCTACTGTGTGGCTTTTGTGAGAATAGTTTCATTGCTCTAATGGAGTAAAAGTGAGTTCAGGGAGACTGTGAACTGGACCTAGAGTATCAGATTAAAGATAAATGTAAAAAGATTTTAGTTGGGATATGGTTAAGTTCCCATCATATTTACCTAATACATTTTTCTATTATCCTCATTACTTCCAATATGCTTTTGTTTTGCTTTGAGGAGGGAGGATAAAATGATGTTTTATCAAGAAGTCAATGGACAAAAATATTCACTTTACAGATCATTAGCAGATAGCTATTCAGCTAAATGTCCCAAGAGATTTGTATTTGACAGGACTTATGTTTGGATAATTAAAAGCTTTTGGGTGGATTGACAATTAATAAACATTGTGTTTAGCCTCAATCTGGTAATTTTTAATCCACTAAGAATTAATCTAAAACATAGATGCTTCAAAAAAATCTCATTTGGATATATAAGTTTTACATGTAGGCTTTTTTTCCCCTTTTCTAGTATGGATTGTTTTTACCATATTACTCATTTAGAGAAGCATTTGCTTCTCAATGGGTGAAGTAAAATGGATAGGAGAAGCTGAGCTACTCTATTCATTTTAAGAAAAATAATATGGGCCTAGTAAATTCATGCTTTAAATTTTGTATTTGAGTACAAAGTTAGGAAACATACATTAGGAAAAAAAAAAAGATTCAGGCATTCAATTAGCTAAAGACGTTCCTTTCAGTTAAGAATGGGATATATAAGGTGTTTGAATATTCAGCAGGAAGTACTAGCTAGATATGATATCTTTTACTTACTGTTTCATGTACAGTTAAAACAATCATAACTTCAATTTAGCAAAGCATAGATTTTGTAGGGAAACTACAACAGACACAATATTATCTCATTTTAAGCTAGGAAATCTTTTACTAAATTTTTTCTCACAAAACAGTGAGAGTACATTTGTAATTTAACATTACTCTTTACAGTAAAAGAGATCCATCTAAAATTAACAGTGAATAGCCACAAATGATTCTCCTAATCCTCTGGAATTTGGTCACTATGAGTAGCAACTAAACAAACTGAGAAGCACGTTAAATAAATTGTAGTTTAGACTCCCGGATCTATTTTCTATTTAAAATCTTAAAATGAATAGTTTTTAAACATTTCATACTATCTCTAACAGATGATTCTGTCCAGGGAAATGATTAATTAAAATTATGTTCTATTGCCAAAATATTTATTTTCTGATTTTTGTAATAAAAATGTCCTAAATACAAAAAGATGAGTGTTTAAAAGACATTAAATACACAAAAACAAAACTGAAATTTCACATTCAATTTTATCTTTAGTCATTTAATTATAATACATTAAAATAATATAAATAATAATCTAAATGGGTATTAATCTTAATTAACAGATTAATACCACCTTACAACTGATGCATAGAAAATTGCCACAGATGGTGCTACGAAGCTGGAGAAGCCTCTATAAAGGTAAACAAGAAGAAAATGGAGCACTCATATAAAGAGATGTAAGAAAGAGTCCCTAAAATCAGCAGTAGGAGGTGAATAAAGAAGTAGCTATCTTTGGGTTTGTGTGCTTCTGGTACCTTTACAATTCTTTCCCTCCAGAAATCCCAAACACTTTTCTTCAGATATCTCAATATAACAAGCCTATGGAGAAATACTTCTGAAAGTTTTCAGGGATATAGTACCACAGAGCTATCTTAAAAACAGAGATTCTAGTATATAGCATGTATAGGTTAGAGTAGAATGAATGCTATTTTAAACAAAAACAAACACTTTGTGGCAGTTTTCTCAATCGTAAAATGGTCAATGAATTCTAAGCATATACTTCATAAAGTTAATATATGGATTAATGAATACATGATCATTTTGTTTATGAGTAGCAGAGATGGTAATAGTATACTAGATCTGTTAAAATGCCAGCAACATTAGATATTACTCATCTTAGTAGTAAAGTTTATATACCCATAAACAAATCAATAAATGGGCCTTTATAAAAGAACATGTTAAGTTGGATATTTCTGAATAGGATAAAATCTTCAAATATCATATAGGTCTCCTATTTAACTATTACATTTACTATTTACTGTCATATTATTATCTGTCAACTATTAAAAATAGTTGAAGAATAGTTAGTCCTTCCTTTACTATGTTTGGAAATTATCCAAATGCCTGAGTTTGGGTTAGGGGTCATTAAAAAATTATATTTCAATTGATTTAGGAGCAAAATGATAATTCTGAATTTATAGCATCACGTTTTTGTAGCAACTGCCTGATAAAATGCAAAAGACAACTTCATTGCAAGATTATATGAAAAGTTAAAACTAAAAGAAAGTCTTGATTCACTTATATTATTAACATACGTGAAAGGAAAAGCCCTAAATGCCTGTTTTTCTTCCCTCCAAATTTGGTAGTGTTAAAATTAGCACAAAGATATGGTAAGTTTATGAGAAATCTTTAATAAAAGTAGGAAATGCTTTATCCCTGCTTTTTTTTCCACATTAAAACAAACACACCCTTTATTCCTTTTTTTATTTTGGAGGGGCAACTGGGGTTAAGCGACTTGCCCAAGGTCACACGGCTAGTCTTGTGTTAAGTGTCTGAGGCCAGATTTGAACTTAGGTCCTCCTGACTCCAGGGCTGGTGCTCTATTCACTGTGCCACCTAGCCGCCCCCTTTAGTCCTTTTTTTTTTTTAATTTAACTTGTAGATTAGTCAGATGTCCCCTTATTTATGAGTTAAATCTACATAACAGACAAAGGTAAAATTAGGTTCAACAAATAGCAAAACGTAGTAAGAATCATAGCTTTCAACCACCTAGCACATTAATTTGGTTACTGATAATCTAGATGTGAAATTTTTATCTACTGTGCACACAACAAATGGACAGAGCATTGAAGGAACTGCACTATATTAATCTCGCCATTTGTATTATAAATGAAACTAGAAGAAGGAAGTTGTGAGTAAATGGAAAGATCACTTAGGTTCTCCTTGCAGAGGCTAAAGGTGTTGGCTAAATGGTTTTTATCATCTGTTCAGAAAGCAACAAGAAACATTGTTTTATCATTTCCTGAGATATTTGGTCATCTGGTATTGGAGTGCTCATGATAAGTATTTGCAAAAAGACCATTAAAATAATTATAGCTTATGCATTAACATCTGTTCCAAAGGCACGGGGCAGGGCGGGGGGAAGGATGGAAATATAGATAAAAATAGATATAGATAAAATATAGAAATAAAATATAGAAAAAATATAGATAAAAATTAAAAATATAGATAAAATGAGGTTAAAAACTGCAAAAACACTTTACATCTATATATCATGAACATTTCCATTAAGAAAAGAATTAAATATGGTGAGCAATGAATAAGATCACAAAAATTAAATAATATTCCAACAGAGAGCAAATTATGATGTAGGAGTCATTCCCGAATCAGTCAGTAATCTACGCAGACCACCACTGACTTGATAGAGGAGCAAAATTAATACAAAGCTAGAAGAATGAAAACGGAAAAAATTTTAAAACAATTCTCACCTGACCTAACTAATAAAAAAAGCTATTAATGCCAAAAATGAGATGTGCCAATTTATTACAATTTCATGGAGAATTTAACTGCAGTAAATCAATCCAAGACCTAAAGGACAAACAAAAATGCTTTTGTTTGCAAATACCTGACTTACCAGCTTAGTGGAGAGCTATGCCAGTCATCTCTGGGCAAATCTAGTTTATGATATATGCTTATTTGTAAAATCTTACAGAAAAGGAAGGTGGAAAGTTATGAACAATATTGTCTCATAAAATGGAGAATGGTGATGGGTAAATGCAACAAAAACTTAGTAAGAACCCCAAATAAGTAGTTATCTCAAGAGCATTTAAAGATGAAAGTGGAAGGATGACAACAAATGGAAGATAGAAAAGATCTGAAAAGACTTTCATAACAAACTCTAAAAAGCCATTAAGAATAGCAAGATCATCACATTTGGACTCGAATATTAGTCGAAGATTTAGTGTTGAAGTGGACAAAGATGGGAAAAGTATGCATAGAGGAAATCTGTGTTAGAGGTGCCATAATTGTGAGAGCATAGAAAGGTCCATTTTTGAGGTATCTAAAAGTACTGAAAGGCATAGAAAATGCATTTCAGACCTATTACTTTAAACAAAGGCAGGCAAAAGAATATAAATAATTACTAAATCATATGCAAAGTTCACATCTATATATAATTTTTATGGGAATAAGCAATATGCACAAAGGATATATCTGATTAAGGGAACAGGTAAAATTTTTACGAGCAATATTTCATAAGAAACCACATCTTATTTAGCACAAAATTGGTTTAAAGATGTAATACCTCTGTGCCTCTTGTTGACATTTGGTAGGCATTTGACTCAGTAAAGCAAAATATCACTTTAAAAGCTCTCCTTCAAAAAGATGTCTCCTATGAATACATCAAAATTACCTGAGATGCAACTGAGATAACTATGTTTGATACTCATATTAAGTAACTTCTAAGACATGGAGATGTATGTATACTCACCAAGAGTATCTGTCACTGTTATGAAGAAGATTCAATATATAGTTCAAATCAAGAATGGATTCCATAGTATGTAAGAACAATAGCTACTAAAGTCCTGTGCTAGTTTCTCCAAAGGTCTTGCCATGATTTTGAGCTAACTTTCCTTAAAAGGCTAGAAGGCTATCCTCAACACCTGAACGATCCAGGGGCTAAAGCTTTGATTACTGATTTGACTTTCCAGTAGCCCCAATCAGTTCATGATAATGCAATGACCCTCAGATTTGGCAGATGTCCCACTCAGAAGTGACTTGACTTGGTGATGTGATAGCCCAGTTGACCTACCTGACCCAACATATCCGCTGACTAGACAAATTCACATACAGAGATGGGGGCAGAGAGGGTATATCTACCTAAACCAATACTATATCCTTGATGAATATCCTGTCCATGAAACTTAAGTAAATTTCTTTTAAAGTTTTGGATAAGACTATTAAGTGTCTCATTTTATTCTGATTCTCAGCATGAATCAGTGGACCAGTCTGAGTTAGGCTTAAACTAGAGTATTTACTGATGTTGAGATGCTCCAGATGTTCTAGTTCATAGATGACATTGTGGTGTTTTCATTGTGCTCATAAAATTAAAAATGTTCAAATGGCAGACACTAGGAAGGGAATCTGTTCATTTGCCTACCCTGATCCCTCTTTTCTCCATCAGGAACAGCAACGATACAGGACTTATATCTCAACCTATAATACATTACCATTCTGTATTAGCTGGCTCAGTTTCAGGACTCTACCCTGGGTTTGAGTTGTCCTGATGTGCTGGTAAGTAAAAATTTGATCCCTCTCTCTTCTTTGATACTCACTTGTGCCCAGGTTTTCATCACACTGTTCCCTTCTGGTTCTCCTCTCACTTTTCTGACTTCTACTTAGTCTATTTTGCTACATCTACATCCTACTAACCCTGGCTGTTCCTCAAGACTCTGTCTTGGGCCCTCTTTTCTTCCTCCTCTATACTATTTCACTTAGTGATTTCATCACCTACCATGAATTAAATTGGTAACTCTATGCTAAAGATTCTAAGATCTACTTATCCAGCCCTAACATCTCTACTCTCATATTTCAAACTGCTTATTGTACATCTCAAATTAGATGTCATATGATTCCATTCAAGAGGATATGGATAGATTATAAAAAATTCTTTTCTACTCACTCCTAAAAACAATTGAAATGACAATTGAAGTATTACATAAATAGCACATTCATACATTTAAATCAACATTTCAAAGGCATACCTTATCCATTAGTTTACTTGCATGAAGACTCAAGCTATTGAAGAATATTTTCTTGCTTAACAAATGCATTTCTTCAATGGTGGTCAATAATGTGGTTGCACTATTTCCCACAATACCACTGAAAAGAAGATTTATTTTCAAAACTCAGAGATGGACAACATTCAGATATCAAAGTATCCGATGCAATGCTTTAAAAAAAATTCATACAATATATTAAAAATGTAGAAACTGGGACTTCAGAGTGAAAAACCAAGGAAAATTTTTTTATTATTATTTAAAGACGACTAAAAGGATGGTGATCACTTTCCTTTATCATCTTATCAAAAAGGGCCTTAAATATTTTGTACTATCCTTTATGTGAAAAAACATCGTGTATATCCTTTAACTGCTCCAAGTCCTTAGCTTATTAAAAAGACAATATACACACTAGAATTGGAGCTTTATCAAAGACAGGGGGAAAAACACTGTTAGGGATCCAAATTTTTTATATTTTTTGATAAAATACAACCTGCAAAGCCCAGAGAATATTAATTGCTCTAGGTTTATTTAAAAAGCAAAGTTGTTAAAACAGAAGGATTTTTGCTTTTTAGTTATAAGATGAATAAATGCACTCAATAAAGGTTGATGAGATGCTGTGATTTCAATATTTTAGAGTACTATAGAGTTGACTATGCACCAATAACAAAACCCCAAATCTTTGCCACTTTACCACACAGCCTTAAAACTGGAGACAATTCATGGTTACTTGGCTTAAGGTAAAAACTGCTATTTAATTATAGGAAAGGCTATGTTCTGCACACCACACTACAACAGGCATATTCAGGAATTACCTTTCTTCTATATGTAATTACTTTTAAAACAAACAAACTTTTTATCTTTAAGAATACATACTTTGTAGTTAACATTTGAGGGGTAAAAAAACTTCTTTGGTAATCAATATCTGATTATTTAACATATTACAATTATTTGTTCTACCATAGTAGCATCATATCTATGTATAACATTTCTCAATTCTTTACCACAAGTTATACAGACTGAAGTTTGGATTAAGTCAAAAACATACCCTGATGTTTTTGCTTTATAAAAAAACATCTACATAAACCAAGACACCAAAGTACACTAGAACCTCAAATTTAATATTATGAAAGTATGTTTTGAGAATTCAAGGGGATTACTAGTGGTACTATTTAGAATAATTTGTTACAACCTACTGTCAAAGACTATCTATTCTGAATCTATTCAGAATTCAATGGCTCACTCTTGTTTTTGGAATAAGAATAAACATCCTTTGCCTTAAATTCTAGGAAATCAACAATCTGTCATTACCCACTTTCTCTAAACTTCATTCTCTAGCCATTGGATTACTTTCTACCTCCCAAACATGCATTGTACTTTTCACACTCTGTGCCTCTACTCATGCTGTTTATTATGTCCTCTTGGCCTGTTGGATTACTATTCATCAAATATAGAAAAAAATCTCTTTGGTGCTATATATTGACTTAGAAAGGGAAAGGTAGGTAGTGTAGTGGATAGAATGCTAGGCCTGGAGTCAGGAAGACTCACCTTTCTGAGTTCAAATCTGGCTTCAGACACTTACTAGCTGTGTGACCCTGGGCAAGTCACTTAACCCTGTTTGTCTCAGTTTCTTCATGTGTAAAATGAACTAGAGAAAGAAATGGCAAACCACTCCAGTATAAATATGCCAAGAAAAACCCAAAGAGAATCAGAAAGAGTTGGACGATGAAAAAATGACTGAACAACAACAAAACTGACTTAGAAAATGACAAATTAATATTATCTGTTTGATATTGTATTTTTATTTATTTTGTTAAATGTTTTCCAATTACATTTTAATCTGATTCTAGCAGACCTCTTTCATAAAGCATAACTCAAATGTCTCCTCCACCATGATGGTTATCCTGATTCTGGCATCAATATTCCATGTAAGCATAAAGCACTCTCTTTTGCAATGACCATCATATGTATCATATAATTTATATATGTGTAACATATTCTGATTAGATTGTAATTTCTGTGAGGCTAAATACAATGTTCATTTACATTTTGTTTCCCTCTTGGAACCCATGAGCACAAGTTCTACACAAAGAAAATAATAAATGCTGAATGAACAAATATTGAATGATAAGGTAAATAGGGAAATTCTACTGTAAACTACTAAGAGATCTGTGATGCAATAATAAATTTAAGCATGGGAATTAAGCATTATAGTAGAATTGTACAGATTCATTTTTAAAGCATTTAACATTAAACTTTTCTTTTTAAAAAATCATAATACTATTCCATATGAAAATGAGGAATTCTATATTTCCAAATGGAAAAACAAAATGTTGAGTAAATATGCATGTTATTTTCACCTCCCACAAGAAGGCAGATATTTTAGCTCCTTTTCTTAATGAAAAATATAATTCCAAATAAGCCATTTCACTTTATATTACATATTATTTTAGCAAATTTTTGTAAAAAGCTTTTTAAACTGTTAATGTAAAGGGTCAGGATTGTCTTATTTATTCACAGTGTAATATGATACTGAAAATGGATTAAGCTAAATATTTTGTAAAAGGTGCTATCCAAGGAAAATTCATATGAATTGCATTATGAAGGTGGCCCATTATACAACACATATACATAAAGTTTTGCAAAATATTATATAAATCTCATTTACTATTATTACTTGATTTAATCGATTTTGAAAATATAAATTTACACTGCATTAGAACTTAAATTTGATGTTAAGGTTGGATTTAATCCAAACTGTGAGTGATCCAATTACATTCAAGAAGTGGCACAAGAAATATTGTTAAGGAAATGTGTGACCGACAAAAGAAGTGTTTGGTCATGATCAGGTGGTACAAGTAAAAAATTATAAATGCATAACCATCAAGTTCCATTGGTATCCTCAAAGTGTAAAAGAAGTAATGGAGACTCCTCCATACTGTTGGGTGGATTCTTTATAAAGGATCTACAGGAGGACTTGCTGGTCAAGAATTACATGGGGTGACAAAGTCATGGATGCACGGAATCTATCTTAATGGAAAAAACACCCATGTTGATAATAATCGCAGGTCTATTTCAAGAGTTAAGAAGTATAGTGATTTTACTTACCTAATTGTATGATGATAGAATTTGAGAAGGTTAGAAATTTTGTATAATAAAACTGCTCCCGGTTCAGCAACTATTACTTGTTCGATTCGGACCTGTTGAAACATTAAAAGGACAGAAAGCTCAACGTTTTATAAAGGTACAAATTTATGTCCTCAGTAATTTATATTACAAAATGACACTGATAAAAATGAATATAATATTTTGAAGTTGTAAAAAGAATGGAAACTTGAAATAGCTTGGAGGATACTATGGTAGAGTAGGAAAAAAAAAGCAGGTGTACTCCACAATAATGACTCTATTCTCTACAGAGTTTGGTGTGAGACTGTAGTTGCTGGAAATGACAATACAATGAGATCATTTTATGGATTTGCACCAGAACATACTGGATTTCAATTCAACAGTGAATAGCAAAAGCAGCTGCTAAATCCCTAAACTACAACAGATGATCACTGGCAATACATTACAGTGACTCCAAATACCTGGAAATTATGAAAATATTTTTGCCCTGCAATTATTACACCTTATTTTTTCCCTTTTTCCTATTAATAATGACTAACCAGAGATTAGGGAAATGATGTCCCTGAAATTGGCATCAAGATATTTCCCCAATAATTTTAGGATTACTGATATAAATTAAGACAGCTCAAAATTTATCAAGAAACTGTCTCTGACATTCCCTAGAATTCTATTTCACAGTGTTTTTTCCCTTATTTTCCATTTCTTTAAACTTAATGAGTAAAATCTATACCAAATAAATTTATACTTGTTTTATGTGCTGTTTTTTGTCATTATTGCTTAGTTGTTTCCTATGTTGCGCCTTGTCTTCCTAATGATTATAAATTGGAGGCCACTTAAATACACATACAAACATGCATACACACACATATACATAAAATATATATCAATCACATCACATATTATTAGAGTTCTAAGAATTAAAAAATGCTAATAGATATTGAAATTTCTATAATCTTAGGTAACTATCACAGTATATGTCATAATTTAAACAAAGAGATTGATCAAAGTTAAATTTCATATATGTATTTCATCTTTTAAAAAGAGACAGCTCAAAAATCTTTATTACATAATTGCTAGTCGCTCATATTAATAAGATCACAGGGTTGATACATTTGCTCCTGGCAGTATGCAATAGTAGCATAAATAAACATCCTAGAAAGGCTGAGGTAACAGGATACATTTTATCTTGTGCATTTTAATTTTACATGTACATTTTAATTTTAAAGTCATACTTTCCACAACTAGATACCTTCTAAACCCAGACTAATTTCTCTTAGATGCTGGGACTATGTCTGAACTAATGTTCACTGATACATTTTAGAACAGTGACACTTTGAAGTTTGGTAAAACTGTTATACTCAAATTCACAATCAGAATTATGTGAATGTTCACAAGTACAATTTGGCCTAGCAAGTTTATACTAAGAATTTGGCTATGTGATATCCAGAATTCTCAAGATTTTAAAACAGTTCTAAACTGGGAAGTAGTGCCCCACAACTCCCCCCAAACCCTGCTCACTCTTCCTGCCAAGTTTTTGATGGCAAAGAAAAGCACCCAACAACAGCAACAAATACGCTATGATAATTAAAGATTAAACCCAATGTGCTATGGTTGCCTCAAAGGAATTTATAGGATTTAGAGATGGAAGTGAGCTTGATGATTATACCCCTGCTCTTTTTTCCCCCCTTATAGGTGAGGAATCTCAAGTTCAAAATGATAAAGTGACTTGTTCAAGGTCACAAAAACAATAATTGCTAGAGCTCGGATTCAAGCCAGGACTTCTAGATTCAGATCAACTGCAAAAATGAAAGCTTACCACTCTCTAAGGCTAGTTAGCCTGGCACTGGGAAGTAGGGGGATAGCTGGTGATATCTGTTAAAATCCAGCCTTTCATGAAAAAAAGAGAACAAAAAGAAAAAGCAGGAAAAAAAATTGCAGAAACAACATTGGAGATTAGAAACAATGAGGGTCACTAGGGATGATAAGCAAAGGAGATAAGACAGCTTTCAGTAGAGAAAAGAAAGGGCTATCAGCAGATAAAAGAAACAGTGACAGTGATGGGATTAGCCACAGATCATTTAACAAAGAAACAATAGCAAAAAAAAAAAAAAAAGGCTTGCCTTCAAGCTAATATTGTAGAATTCTTGGTGACAGAATTGTTTATAAAGTTGGAAGGGGGCTTAGAAATGTTTTCTGTTTGTTTAGTACTTGCTCCTCCTATTACGCACTAGAAAAAATGCCTTCCTCTGTTAAGAAATATAAAAATGATTTGGTTTTTCTTGATCCTATTCTAACATAGTTTCTCAAGATAGTACTCTCACACACATGAAGGCACGGTGGGGTCTTTTATACAGACAGGTTGTGGGAGGAATGTAGGGGTGGTCTAGAGGAGGAGTTTAGGGAGGATCTTCAGGGGGAGTCAGATGAGGTCAGAATCCAGTAATGAGTTTGGAGAGGCTCTTCAGGAAGAGTTTATGAGGTCAGACTCCAGTATATGAGTGAAGTTGAGGCTACCTGGAGACAGTGGTGGGCTAGGCCAGTTCAGGGGTATAACAGTTGATCTGGGTATAGATATTTTGATAGGCTCAAGAGGGGGAAGTAGATGGACAGTGGACGGCTAGGCTAGTAAGAGTAAGAGATTTGGTTCTAGCTATAATGAAAGGCCTCAGGAAAATGCCTCATCAAGTAGGAAGATTCAGAGTTCAAGGGGGTTCCCAGAGCCTGTACCTCATTAAGAGGAGGTTAAATTCTGAACAGTTAAAATACATCAATGGTTTTTGTCTGGGGCTGAATATATTGACAATATTTTGTCAGATGTAATAACTGTATTAGATGTTTTTGCTTATCTTCCTTTTCTTTGTTACAAAGAAGGGTATAGAGCAGAGAGGAGAATGGGAAATCCTGGAATGACTTTGATGTAAAAACAATACCGCAAACTTTTTTTTAAATAATAAGTTAAAAATTATATAGAATATATGAGTTGATCATCTCCATAGAGATTCCTCCCACAACCTGTCTGTATATAAGACCCCACCTTGCCTCAATGTGTGTGAGAGTACCATAGAATTTTCTAGCACAGACTTGCTCTGTGTCCAATACAGGCAAACTTTTAATAAACTTTGCCTTCCTTTGGCTGACAGAAGATTTAAGTGGAATTCATTCGGCAGGACCCAGTGTGTTGGTATTTTGGGGTCTCAAGTACCCCTAAAGCCTAACCCTCTATATTTTATATGTAACCTCTTCACTGTGAGTGACTTTTTCATTTTTACATCATTATAGTTTCTGAGTTATCCTGTCTTTTGTTTCTATTTATTCCATACTGCTTCATTTCATGTAAATCTTCCTGTTTCTCTATATATACTCTTCACTTTCATAATTTCTTCTCAAATAGATTTATGCTTCCAGTGCAACTTATCCAATGCAACAGACTGCAACTCACCAGTGCCTGTCCTTCTCATTTCTTTCTACATAGCAATATCACAATAACATATGGATTTTCAAAAAGGATTTTCAAACATTCCCCAATCATTACACATATATTTTATTTCTAATTCTTTGCCCTCCTCAAAAGTGCTGCCGTGAAAATTTTGGTATTTAGTGAACAATTCCAAATTTAGAATAATTCCAATTTAGTGAATAATTGCAGAATAAAGTTAGAGTAGCACATAATTCCCAATTCGGGAAGAATGAGGTGAAACCTCAAATTTGTTTTAATCTGCATTTCTTTAGGCATTAGTGAGTGGATTATATTTCTAAACGATCATTTGTAATATGTAATTCTTCTGAAAACTGTTCAAGTTCTTTGACTATAGATCAAATGCCTTACTGTTTTCCCTTAATATATGCCTCACCCTTATTCATTCTAGATATAAGAGAATATGTACAGATGGGAAATTAATCCCTTTGAATTGCTATAGATTAAGATATTTGGGGAAGATGCTTTGTAAATTTATGGAAGGATGTGCTCAAGAATATGCATGGGATAAGAAAGTATAGGCAGGTTACAATCTGCACTGATGGAGAGCATTCTCACATTAATAAAGTAAGAGATGCTTATCTAAATTATCTAAAAGTCAATTAGTTACATGTCAGTGAGGTATAAGTTTAATAAATAAATGGAATTTTAAAGTACAAATAATATTATGATAAAGCAGAAAAATTACTATCAATATAAACTGGCATAAATGTTTAAAGATTTAGTACATTAAAAGATAAAATGAAAGTAAGATTTTTATTTCAACTGGTTGACACATTAAACTGACAGTATTAGCTATTCATATATAGTAATGCAGGATAAAGAGATTCTTAAAATAATGAAGGCAACACACTCCATGAGCATCATCTAGGAATGAAGGATACAATAATTTTTCAGGTCACTAAATACATAATAAACAATTTATTTTCAAGTGAACTTTTGCAAACATCTGCTGGGTACTCTCTAGAGTATGTAAGAAATGCCATAATGTCACATGGAAAGATTTAAAGGTCCTTCTCCTCTGGAAAGCCTACTCAAAAAGTGGAACAGGAGAGGAAGTTCCTTTCTCATTTTATAACAGAACGTACTTCTTACTGTCTTTTTAACCTTTAAGCACCATATCTTAAAATTTTCTGAGGAGACATAATGATGTCCAACATCTGCATAAATAAGTATCCAGACTTAGAAGCTCAAAAGGGATAAAGTGAAATGCAAGTATTTAAATATATATTTAAACTGAAGACTCTGGGGTTCAATTTTTTATTTAAGTAGTATCTGTTGTTTTATAAGTGCTTATCATTAATAGAACTTTTCATTGTTTCTACAACATTACTTTATTCAAAGTGGTTAGAAGGATTCACAGTAAACCTTTAAAATGGAAATTCAAATGAATTAGGGAAGATACTACTTAAAACTCCAATAACTACAAGTGTTATTTGACAATAAATGCAAAGTGATATTTATTCAATCAAATTCATTAAAGTCAATGTAAATGAAGAAACTAGTACTTAGCAGGGGTTAGAGAAAGAAGATGTTAAAGTTATGAACAACAGAAGGAACTTTTTTAAATTACATTTTTCCTATAATGTTTTCACTGCTCAGATGACCAGTGGAGGGAGTACCAGCAAACAATATTTATTCGTGTCACCAGATACATGAACATCAAATTATAATGTAATAATTGCATGGTAGGCAATGATCATACATTTGATCATTCTTTTATTTCTGTTGCATATAAAACTGAATACCAAGGTGAATAAATTACAGGCATGTTGAAGGTATAAACATTAAGCTACTGAAAAGTATATTAAGAGGCTGCACTATCAAAATAGAAAATTTTGCTATCTCAACATTGTGAGAATAGGCAGAGAAATATAGAAACTAATTTTTTAAGTAACTTTAAATAACTTTAAAATAACTTTTTAAATAATTCTTGCCAAGATTATAAAAAACAGCCTCTGGATTTCTAGCTTTCAAAAGGAGAAAAAATAGGCAAGAAAAAAAAAGCATTATTAAAATATTAAGAGCCAAATGAAATTATTTTACATTTGGACTAATTTTTTTAAACTCGATGAATATATATAAAAATGAACATAACTGATCACTGTTAATGACAACAGAGTAAAAAAGGTAAATGGCATAGATTCATAGGATCACAGATCTAGAGATGGATTTCATCTTAGAATAGTATTAGTCTAGCCTACTCCCTTTATACACAAGGAAAACAGAGACCCAGTAAAGTAACATAACTTGTCTAAGGTCATACAAGTATGAAGGAATGGAGTCAAGGTTCCTGGAAAATCTCTTAAGAATTTATAGACAATTATCAGTGATCTCAAAAATAGTTGTATGTCCCCCACCCTCCATATTACTATGAATATAGAAAATGTAGTAATTTATTAAGTTTAACATTGTAAATATTCAAGTTGGGAAAATTTCTCCTTTCCCTGCTAAGAAAATATTCAATCATCACAAAACTTCATATATATTGGCTATATATGTATTCTTATTTAACATGAAGAAGTTGATTTTTGTAAAATTTCAATTACATAATTAAAATTATAGCAACAGCTTGGTTTTTTTTAATAACAAATTTATCAATTAAGTGAATACTAATCTGCTGTTCTGGTACAAAAATACATGAAAATTTTTTTTACCTTTAGGGGTCTGCAGACTCCTTCAGTGATGTGTCCAACTATTTCTTGAATGTTTTCTTCTACACCTACAGTTGAATAAGAGAACATGAGAAGCCATCATTCATATTTTCTTCTTTACATGAAGGTACTTTATATGTGATTGCAAAATTCCTCTAAAATTTTTAAATGTGTTTCTACACTTACCAAAAACACAGACCATCTGATTGACGCCAAAGCATCTAATTATTACGATCTTTTTACCAAATTCTCATTTGCTTTAGATATATGAATTAGTTTCAAATCTTGCATCTCTGTATTCTTCCTAATTTGTATGGCCATATGATGTTACTGATGGGTCCACATATATGAACATTATTTCTTTGTGGGGAAAAAAAGAGTAAGTATAAGGGTAATTCTGTGAAATGATCTGTGAAGCTTATTAGTTAAAAAGAAGGGTGTAAAGATGAACTTCTGTAGAATTCCAATGTTATTTGGATAGGAAACAATTATCAGAGAAGTATTTACAACTGAAAAAAGAAATTGGACTGATAACATTAGAGTTAAGGGCTAACCTACTGATAGCCTATGTGCTCCACTGGTACACACACTATGTCAAGAGACTTAGAGGGAGATTTCCAGTAGGCAGTGGATATTTGAAAGGACAAAGACAAGATAAAGTCTAGTGATTTTGCACATGGATAATATCACAGAGTCACTAAAGTAAAATAAGATAAAAGTAGTTTAACAGTTAAAGGCCAAAAATGCTTCCTGATGAATAATCAGCATATTCACAGAAATTCTACTATAAAAGGAAAAAAAGACTGCTATGCCAAATATATTGCTGAGTTAAATCTCAGTCTTAAAGTGTTCAAATCTAGGAAGTTAACTGCTCTTTTCATATCTGCATCAATTTCTCTTGAGAACCTTGTGATATGTTCTATTTACAGCAGTTGGTTCAGGCAAAATAACCCAGTGATGCGTCAAAATATTTGCCATTCCCAAAAACATGTTATCTCTGAACCACCCAAGAAATCTCAAAATTCTACAACAGTTATCCTAGGGTTAAACTTAACTAAAAGATCTGAAATTTGACAACTTAACAAAAAAGATTTCTTTTCCCAAAGACTGATTCCTAATCCTGAATCCAAACAAAATTTTTAAAATTCAAATAGTAAATTTGTGGGGAATTTTAAAACAGTTATTTAGACATGAAGTAAATTACAATTGTTGAAAATATTTTAACAGTAAGGAACATATTCTAAATAATAAAAAGATATGTTAGGTAGAGAATGTAAATATCACTAAGTGTAAGATCAAGGGGGTAAATGCTTATTTCTGTCCTAGTATAGATGTATTATTTAGGTTATAAAAATATCAGTTTGAAATAAAATATTAAGTTAATATAAGTATTGCATGACTATTTAAACAGTTTTCATTTCATAAAGCTAAAAATTATAATAAAGAAAGCAAGGAAGACACTCTATGTTCTTAGAACACAATACTTTTAAGTATTTCTGTTAGGAAATAAAATTTGCTTCAAACTTCAACTACATATATGTTATTAAAATCAAGGGGTTTATATTTCTAGTGCTAGGAGCATCAATAATTCACTGAAGGCCTCTGGACAGGTTACTTGACTTCAGTTCCCTTATAGATTACTATTTTCTATTTGCAAACATACAGTGGCACCATAATAAATGATATTTAATAATAATCCCATATTAAGCACCATGTTCATCCATTATCAGAAACTTTCAAAAGATAGTTCAAAGAGATTGGGGGTATTGAAAAAGTGAAAAGGAAAGGATCTGAAGAGAAAGAAAAGAGTAAAGAAAGCTTAGCAATTTGGAGAAACAATGTTAGAAAAATTTGAGATGTGGGAAAAACATACTAATGAGACACTGAAGAAACAGAAAAACTAGAATGGATGATACATTTTAAAGACTTATAAAAGACAATGTCATTCTTGTAAAATAGGGTCAGATTATGAAAGGAGTCAAAAGGCATAGAGAACAAACTGAAACTGATGTGAAAGGCAGGAAACACTGTAGGCTTTTAACCAGAGAACTAACTGACATAAAACAGAAATTCTAAGATTTGCATCCAGGTGGCCATATGCAGAATAATGTCAAGAATAAAAAATAATGGAGGCAGAGAGATTACTTAAGAAGTTATTTTCGTAAGTGATGAAAGTCCAGTCTATGAGGGTGGTTGTAGTAGTAAAGGAAAAGAACTTAATAATATCCACATTTATAGGTAATCAATGTATGACTTTGTGACAGTACCTTGTATGGTTACCATTTTTAATAATGCCTCAAGGTGTTCCTTTTCAGAAGCAGTAGCTTGATGGAGCCAAGCCAACATGTCTCCCACATACCTAATAAAAACATGTATAATTAAAGATTCTTCCTACAAAAATGCAGGGGAAAAAAAGCCTTTGTTCTGTCTTACTGTCATTGTACCTCAAAGGATCATGAGAGTGCATTTCAATAGGTCTAGGAGTCCCTCCTGGGCCACCTCTTGTGAGGGCATCAATAAACCCACGAACAACTGTACTTCTTCGAGCTGTCCCAAATTCATCTAAGGTATACCTAGAAAAAGAGAAACATAAAGACTAACATGTAATAAAGTTTCATTTTATTCATTATATATGACTATGTCATTGTGGACTTATGCATATAAAACCTCAAAAGTTTCAATGTGGTACTCTATAAAAGTATTTTAAAACAATAAAATTTACTTATAAGGTCATTATCACCCTGGAATTTCAAAGTACATAGACATAACTTTCTCTGTTATGAGAAAAAAGGAATAAGATTTGAAAATGGAAATGTCATGAAAAAAAGTGAAAAGTGATAAATCAAGTCAGAAATTAAGAATATAGCTTTTTATACATTAATACTCTCTAAACAGGAACAATCTAGACATGTGACATTTTTATTTTACAGGATAAATAATATTATCATTCTTAAGTGAACAAAATACCACGGATTATTTTTTTCAGAATCAGAAATTAATTACCTTAAATATATTGTAAGTAGTAGACATTAGAGTTCATATGAAAAACAGTCATCCTGTAAGAAAATAGTCACTTGGTGCACAAAATATTTGATGTTTCTTCATGTAACATAACAACCCAAAATTATTCTTTTTTCGTCAATTTTAGTATAAATCATTTAAAATATATCATAAAAATTTCCAATTTAAACAAGTAACATGAACACAAATTTTCAAGTTTTTTGATGAAGGGGTGATTCCATAAGCATTTTGTTTCTACTACCAGCACACTATGTACTAAAGAGATTCAAATTCAATTTAATATACATTTTTGAAAGCTTTTTTTTTTAAGAACACTGGGCTAGATTAGGACCAAAATTGGTAAAGTCTGGGGAAAATACAATCCTTCCCCTCACAGATTTTACACTCCAGCAGGACGATAAAGTAAATATGACAGCTAATGTACAATGAACAATCAGAGGCCTAAAATAAAGTCCTCATGGACTGAATGTGGAAGGGGAGAGAAGACAATCCATAACCCTGGCTTCTGGCCTGAGCCACGGCAGTGAGGTCACTGAATTTGTCCAAATTGTTTATGAAAAAGAATGTAAATATCTGCTAGTACATAGTAGGTAATTTATGTTAGGAAACATTAAATTAGAATTGTTTTCTTTCTAACTCTAAGATATCCTGTCTAAAGGGAGAACAATCAATACTAACATTTATTAACACTCTTCTCTCTTCTGCTTCAATATAGAGAGGGATATTTACTGCATATTGTTAGACCATAACGATATAAATAAAAATTAAGATAATACCCCTAAATTATTTTTAAAGATGTAGGGCTATATCAGACTACAAAAGAGAAATTTTATAGAGCTAAACAAAATAATAACAAAATTAATTTAGAGTAAAAAAGGGTGTACAATCTTGAGAACACACAAGGAACCAGCAGGTCCACAAAATAGATAGCCTATTGTAATAACTAGCATTTATGTAGCACTTTGAGATTTGCAACACATTTTATAAACAACCCTGAGATGTAGACGCTGTTAATACTCCCATTTTATAGATGAGGAAACTTAGGAAGAGGTCAACTGATTTGCCCAGAGTCACAAAGTTACTATCTGAGGCAGCATTCAAACTTGGCTCTTCCTAACACCAAGGCTGACACTCTGTCCACTGCCCAACATAGCTAAGAAAAAGGAAAAACAGACTTACAAGCAACATTATCAAGGTAGAACTAGGCATTTTTTCCAACCAATTTACAAGCATTTATTAAATGCCTGTAACATACTAGATAATGGGGACACAAAGCCAAAAAAAAAAAAAAGAATAAGGCCTTGCTCTCACAAATCTCACATTCTCTCAAAAACATTTCACATATACAAAAAATATATATTTTGTTAAGAAAAATGAGCATTCCATTTTTTAGTTTAGTAAGAAATTAAAGAAAAAAATATAATAACGTTGCCAGGAAAAGAGCTGGAGGCAGGCAAAAGAAGATGCGGTCAGTACACATGAAAGAACAGGGCACAGGTAATTTCATTCCAGAGGGCCTTCTGAAATGGGTAAAAAGGGCTCAGGAAAAATGATAAAATATAAGTATTTTATGTAGAACTGATGTTCCCCTTGACAAGATCTGTATTGCTATAATCAATATCTCTCAATTGCACAAATTAGAATTGTAAATAAGCAAAACCTGACAGCTAACGCTACAAGCCTGCTTAAATGATCTTTATTTTTATTTTCTTTTTTTTTTCCTATGGAAGGTAGCACTCTGTCTTAGTCATGAAGGAATGCAAGGATGTCTGTCAAGATAGAGAGACAAGGAGTGAGAATATTTTCGGCATGAGGGAGAACCAGCAGAAAGTATGGAGATTTGACAGTTTTATAGAACCACAAGAATACTAATATGGCTTAGCCTCAGAATACATAGACCAAAGTAAGATGTGAAAAGACTAAAGAGGTAGCAAAGGCCTAAGCCGTGAAGATTTTAATACCTGATCCTAGAGGTAATAGGGAGTTAATGAAGTTTGCAGCAGGTGAAGTGATATCATCAGATCTATACTTTCAGAAAATCACTTTGGCCACCATGTGAAGGATGGATTAGAACGGGGAAAAAGTTGAGGATGGGAGACCAATTAGGAGGCTATTGCAAAAGATCAACAGAGAGTCGGTGATCATGTGAATACAGAGAAGGGGCATAAATGAGTAATGTTGTGGAGGTAAAAACAAAATTTGGCAACACACCGGATATATAGAGTAAGAGAGAATAATAGTGAGTCAAAGATGACATGGAGGATGCTCTCAATAGTAATAGAAAGTTTGGAGGAGAGATGTGTTATGGGGTAAGATACAATTACTGAATAGTAAAGACTAATATAACAAAGTTGGTACATGTGGGTAGTAGGCGGTATTATTCTCTATAGCAGTTTTCTTTTTAAATTTAAATTTATTTTGTTAAATTATGGAATAAAACCAGTGTTTCCATATAGTACAATAAAAAAAATATTTGCACAGGAAACTGCAAATCAGCTATGTACAATTTGCTATTCCTTTTAAATACACAACAAAGGTATCATGTACATTTCCTTTTTTTCCCCTCCTTCCCACTCCTCAGTTTCAAGGGGAATCTACTGAAAATATGTTCCAATTTCCTTTGGATTTCTGCTCCCTCAAGTATTTAAATTTAAGTCTTAATTTAAATAAAAGCTTCTTAGAGCATAACATATTTAACCAAGTAATGATTTGTCTGAACTTAGTCTGTATTATCAATTCTCTAATCTGATAACAGGTTCACTAATATCTATTAAAGATTCAATGAATAAGAATTTAGGAATCTAACTAGGTATAAGGTTGAGAATAGCATTTCATTCCATAATACTCTTTAAAAAATGTTCATTTTTTAAATTATTTTTTTCCAGTTAACAACTATTTATGTTATCTACCTTCCATCTACACACTCACTGTACAACCATCCCCACTCCCTGCCTGGAAAAAAAACAAAACACCTTAAACAAACAGCAAAATCAAGCAAAACAAATTCCCACATCCCATATCAACATATTCAAAATGATACATTTTTTCTGCATTTTTAGTATGTTACCTCTCCATTAGGAGATGGCAGCACTTTTCATAATTATTCCTCAGAAATAATGGTTGATCACTGCATTGATCAGTTTTTAAGTCCCTCAAAGCTGTCTGTCTGTACACTGTTGTAGTTATAATATAAATGGTTTTCTTGATTCTTTTCACTTTACTGTGTGCGAGTTCATACAAGTCTTTCCAGGTTTCTCTGAAATTTTCTCCTTTGCCATTTCTTTTGGCAGAAAAGTATCCCATTACATTTCTCAATTGATGGGTACCTCCTCAGCATTCAATTCTTTATCCCCACAAAAAAAAACTCCCTTGAATATTTTTGTACATATGGGATGTTTCTCTTTCTTTGATCATTTTAAAAGTACAGGTGTAGTAGTTGTAGTGTTAAGTAAAAAAAGTTTATATGGTTTGGAAAATTTTTGGGCATAGTTCCAAAGTACTTTTCAGAATGGCTGGACCAATTCACAGAACCATAGTGAGTGCATCAGTATACCTGTTTTTCTTCCCCCCAAAGCTCCTTTAATAGTGATCATTTTCCTTTTTTGTCAACTTTGACATTCAGATGGCAATGAAGTAGAACTTCAGAAATGAATTAATTTGCATTTTCCTATTTATTAATGACTTGAAGCAATTTTAATACAGCTATTGATAATTCGGGTTTCTTTCCTTAAGAACTGCCTGTTTATATCCTTAGATCATTTGTCATTTGGGGAATGGATCTTAAATTTGAATCAATTCCTACTTAGAACTGAGACTTTTGGGGGGGGTGAGGGAAGAAGGGAGAAGGCAAAGCAATTGGGGTTAAGTGACTTGCTCTTGGTCACACAGTTAGTAAGAGTGAAGCATTTGAGGTCAAATTTGAACTCAGGTCCTCCTGACTCCAGGTAAAATGCTATATTCACAGAGCCACCTAGCTGCCCTAGACCTGAGACTTTTATGAGAAAAACAAAAACAAAATTTTCTCCCTACTCAGTTGTTTCTCTTTTACCAACAGATCCTTCAATTTTGTTTGTGATAAACTTTTAAATTTTTACATAATCAAAACTGTCCATTTTATCTTGTTGTGATTCACTACTTTTGTCACCTTTTCTCATATCTATATATCTGAAAGACAATTTCTTCCCTGCTCCTCTAATATGCTTATGATTTAGGTCATGTATCCATTTGGAGATGATGCTATATAAATATACATTTATGTATTTATATATATATATGTATTATATATATATAATACATATATATGCTATTAATTTATGTGAATTTATTTCATATCTTCCAAACTTGCTGAAGTTGTTTCAATTAATATTCAATTGACTCTAGGGTTTTCTAAGTATATCATCATATCAACTGCAAAAAGGGATCATTTAAGTTCCCTCTTTGCTTATGTTTATTATTTCAATTTCTTTTTCTTGTCTCCTTGCTATAGCTAACATTTTAAACATCATATCAAATTGTGGTGGTGATGAACATCCTTGATTTACCCCTCATCTTAACATTCCCATTGCAAAAATGCTGGCTCTTGGTTTTAGTTCTCCTATTAAGTAAAAATCCATTTATTTCCATGTTTTTTAATGCTTTTTTTAAAAACAGGATTATGTATTGCATTTTCTCAAAAACTTTTTCTGTGCTTTGACATAATCATATGATTTTGTTTTTCTTGTTATCAATACAGCCAATTATATTTCTAGTTCTCAGTACTGAACCAGCTCTACCTTCCTGGTATAAATCTTGCCTCATCACAGTGTATAGTCTTCGGCTTAGTGGAGAAATAATTCCAGAGAGACAGGAACGGAGCCCAAAGAGAAACAAAAAGGTTGATATAGCTCACTTAGATCTTTTCCTTAAAATGGAGATTGTAGGGGGTTTTAAATCTTTTTTTTTTTTCATCACTGATTCCTTTGGTGGCCTGGTCAACCCTATGGACCCTTTTTCAGAATATCTTTAAAGGCACACAAAAATACCCACATAGGATTACAAAGGAAATCAATGATATTAAAATAGTTATTAAAAACAAGCTCACCTTTGACTAGTTGAGGAAACTGATTTGAAGGGTCTTGCCTAAAGTATCCAACAGAGATTAAAGTTAGGTCCAGATCTCTAACCAGAGATCCAGTGTACTTTACACTGTATCTGAGTAATTGGAAGGATGGTGATACCTCTGACAGAATTAAGGAAGTTTGAAGGAGAAGTGATCTGAAGGGAGAAGAAAGGAACTCCATTTTGGATATACAGAATTTGAAATGGTTATGGTAAATTCAGAAATAAATATCCAACAAGCAGCTGTTCATATGAGACTGGAGTTCAGGAAACAGATTTTACCACTTGATATTTCAATCTGGGAGTCATCTGAATATTCATCTACAAAGTCAAAGACCATTTGTGATCTGTGTTGGTAAGAATTCCCACTGTAGGATAAAACAACCTACTCAGATGAAAAAAAGGCTATTTTTTGTATTTGCAAATATCTGATAAAAGTATGACATCCAGAATCTATGAGGAACATACATACATACACACATGTAAACATGTGTATGTATGCATGTATATATGAATGCATGTATTACTAATACATGCTCTCCAATGGATCAAAGCCAAATAACAGAAATAATTTCCAATAAGTCACAAACTGTTAATAATCACATAAAAAGATGCTCAAACTTCCTAATGATAAAAGAAATAAAAATCAAACCAACTGTAAAATAACACACTCATTGAGAATGGCAAAAATGATAAAATTTAAACTACAGCCATAGGTAAAGAACCAAAAGATAAGTATGTTGCTAGTGGGACTATAAGTTGCTATAAACATTCTAGAGAATAATTTGATAATACAGGGTGTCACAAAAGTCTTAGTATTATACTACTGTTTTAAGTTACTAAAGCTCAAAATAGCACTAATACTTCTGGGAAATCTTGTATATAATGGTATCACAAAATGATCACGCTTTTTTAACCCATCAATTCATTTTTTAGGATTTTAACTTTAAAATTTAATTTAAAAAGAAATTATCTACATAAAGACAATAATAGCTATATAAAAATATGTATCTGTTATATTTATTTGGAAAAGCAAAAGTACTGTAACAACCCATATGTCCAACAAAAATCTATGGCATTATAAAATATTACAAATATGGATATTAAGAATCAGAAGATCTATATGAATCTGGAAAAAAGTGATATGGGGGGCGGAGCCAAGATGGAGGTGTAGAAGCAGCAAAGGACCACAGTTCCCACACAAACACGCTAAAAAACTCATAAAATGGGGCGCTAAACAGATTTTCAAGCTCCAAAACTCTCCACAAGACAGAAAGCACATTTGTTGCTACAGGCAGCGCAGCAG
>CM053596.1:75445071-75458237 GCA_028646575.1 Pseudocheirus occidentalis | reverse complement strand
TACCAGCAAGCTCCCTAGCATACCCAGGGCAGCTGCTAGCACAGGTTCTTAGATCTGCTTTTCTAATGGAAAGCAACTCAAAATGGGTTAACAATCTTTCTTTAATCAAACAAACATATCATTTACCTAGTTCAGGGGGAAAAAGTCAGCACCCTGAACTCCAGAGAATACAAATACAAGTTACAAGCACAGGTTACAAGCAGACCAAGAAACAGATCAGCAGATGGGCTTCCAACTGTCTGACCATCAAATCCATTACCTATTCAGTTACCAGAGAGGAAGCACCAACATTTGGGTTTTTCAAAGCCAGGGGGCTCAGTAGCTTCCCAGAGTCTCATCTGGTCAAATCACACAACTCTTCTCAAAGTGAGCCCCAAAACAAAGCCTCACATCAGGGTGCATATATATATGTATATAGCCTTCTCCTGCATCAGAAAATATCACAGCCCTTTTGACCCACGTTCAATTACAAAGTAACAAGGCGTGGCCATTCCCAAAAATCAAGCCTCCTGCCACAGGCTCCACGTGACCACATTCAGCCTATTAGGGGGCAGAGTATACTTTCAAATCAGGAAACATTCTCAGAGCCACTTAAGCCTATCAAAGGGTCTAGGAGTGGGAAAGATCTTCAGATTCTCATTACATCCTCCCAGGCAAAGACTTGTCTTTATATGCTCAATAGAAATTAGATTTCCTATTTGGGTGAGGTCTGGTCCAACCTAGTTAAGAAGCACCTGCCTTGGTGGCTAGGAGCAATCTCTTCACAGGGCCATGACCTTCAGACACAGACTGACCTTTTCAGGAGTTGGGCCTTAACAGAAGTGAAAGGGAAAACGTGGTTCACAAAGTAATAATTAATTATTAATATAATGTTAATTTCTCTCAGGACCATATCCAATAGTGGGAATGTTGGTCAAAAGATATAGACAATTGAAATGAGTGATGTTGATGAGGTGTAGGCTCTGGGACCCCCCTTGAGCTCTCCTTGAATCTTTGAGGTACATGCTCTGGGAAACCCCTTGAAGTCTGATTGAATCTTCCCACTTGATGAGGCATTTGCAGAGGCCATGAGTATTTCATTGTGGCTGGGCCCAAACCTCTGTTACTAGCCTGGCCCTCCATTGCCCATCTGCTTCCCACCCTTGAGCCTATCAAAATATCAATCCACTCTTGCATTGATCTCATTATCTCCTCCTGAAGACCCTCCCCAAACTCTTCCTCCAGACAACCCTGAGATTCCTCTGTATATAAGACCCCATCTTCCCTCCTTATGTGAGAGCACCATAGAATAGCTTAGCACAGACTTACTGTGTGAGAGCACCATAGAACAATCTAACATAGACTGGCTCCTTAAGAGTCTACCCCATATGGTGAACTTGAACTTCCAATAAGCTCTGTTTTTCTTTGGCTGAGAAGACTTCAGTCAAATTCTTTAGGCAGGACCCGATATTTTGGTATTTTGGGGTCTCAGGCAACCCTAACTCTCTTTGGGTACCCTCTTCAATGTAAAGAAGAAAATAAATTAAAAAAAAGATATAGACAATTGAGTCATTTTTTCTTGCAGAGTTTTAAATTGATATCCTCAATAATTGGACCACTTTATAAGTCCACTCATTCCTCCAAAACCAAATATTTCCTTTCTTTTGTCATTTTGACAAATTACAGTGTGGGGTGGAATGTGAAATTTTTAATTTATCTTCTCTTACTATTTTTTTTAATTCATTCATTCATCAAGGATCTACTGAATATCTACTATGCTCTAGACATAGGGCGTATGCTTTGCTGGTGATGCAAAGCCAGAAACAAAACTTCCCCCTATCCTGAAGTAACTTGCATTCTATTTGGCCAAAACAACGTGTTCACATTTTTGTGTACATATAAAATTAAAAACAAAATTAACCCAGGAGGACACCAACACCTGGGGGATCAGGCTAGGCTCCCTCTTTTAGATAGCACTTGAGATGACCTTTGAAGAGAACTAGGGATTTTCTGAGGTAGAAGGGTGTAGGGAGTCCAGCATATTCCAGGCATGAGAAGCAGCCTGTACAAAAGCTCACAGATAAGGTATGGGATGTTATGTGTGAGAAACTGAAAAGCTGGCTTTGTTGAAATTTAGAATTCATGAAAGGTAGTAATGTATAAAAAAATCTGGAAAGATAATTGGAACCAGACCATGAACAACTTTAAAAGCCAGTCTCTTAGGATTTTAGATTTGACCTGAGAGTTAATAGGGACCCCCTACATTTATTGAGCTTGGGAGTGAAATGGTCAGACCTGTGCTTTAGGAGTATGGCAACTATATGGAAGATGGAATGGGAAATAACTGAGTTGAGGAGATCAGTTAAGGGGCGATTTTAGTAATCCAGGTGAAGGATGATAAGGCCCTCCACTTGGGTAGGGTGGTGACCATGTGAGATGAATGGGAAAATTCTGTGGAGGCAAAATGGAGCCAGGCTGACTGGGGGTGGGCTTCAGGTAACCTAGAAGCTGATAGTGAAGGGTTTTAAAGGCCAAATAAAGAAACCTCTGTGTTGTCATTTAGAGTTTGTTATTTTTCCTTTGAAAACCGTTCATATTTGGGGCAGCTAGGTGGCACAGTGCATACAGCACTGGCCCTGGAGTCAGGAGGACCTGAGTTCAAATCTGTCCTCAGACCATTAACACTTACTAGACGTGTGACCTTTGGCAAGTCACTTACCCCAATTGCCCTGCCTTCCCCCTTTAAAAAGCAAAAAAAAGAAAAAGAAAAAGATTCATATCTTTTTACACCTTTCCCAATAGGGAATGGCCCTTGTTTTCATATATTTGTGTTACTTCCCTTATATCTTGGTGATACCAAACTTTTTTATCTCTGAAATTTAATGCAAATATTTCTTTACCATTTCATTTCTCTTCCAAGCCTGCCTTCATTGACATTATTTGTGCAAATTCATTTTAGTTTTATGTAGTCAAATGTATTTGTTTTATTTTTATTTCCTCTATCACTTGTTTATTTAAAGATAAGCCACCTAAGCATAAGGAATAAGAAATGAGCAGTTATAAAGAAGTATGTGCTAGGCATCATGCTAAGAGCTTTTTACATTTAGTTTACATTTACACTGTAAATTGTACATTTACAATCTCATTTGGTCCTCCCAACAACCCTTTGAGGTAGGTTCTATCATTATCCCTATTTTGCAGTTGAGTAAACTAAGGCATATAGAGGTTAAGTGACTTGCCCAGGGTGACACATCTAGTAAGTGAGGCTGGATTTGACCCCAGGTCCTGTGCTCTATTCACTGCATCATTTAGCTGCCTCAAAATTGTGAAAGGTGCCTGAAATAATTTTCTCTTTTTTTTTATGATGTGACTTTTATAAACAGATCTCTGTATTTCCATTTTGAGTTTTTTTTGTAGTGTTTGATGTAAAGCATTGATCTATACTTCATTTCTGCTAAACTATTCTCCAATTTTCCTGGTAGTTTTTGTCAAACAGATTTTTTTTATCAATAATTTAAGTTCTTTGGTTTATCAAACACTGGGAAACTAGGTTTGATCACTTTTGTTTCTTGCTCATCTCCTCTGTTCCACTAATCAACTTTTCTGTTTCCTACCCAGTACCAAGTATTTTGAGAACTCTTGCTTTCCAATATAATTTGAGGTCTAGTAATGCTTCACTCAGACTTTTTTCTCAGTATTCCCCTGCAGAGTATTTTACTAGAATGTCTCAAGTACACAAGGGTATAATTTTTTTTGAGCAATTATTTTCAGTGAATGGACTGCCTTTTTTGTTGTTATTGCTGTTAGGGGCTAAAGGGAAAAGTAATTACATTATTGAGTTTAAAAGGGCACTGTCATAAGTATAATCAATCATTTGACTCTTCTGCTAGAAAATTTCTGGTTATAGTGGTATACACTGATCTGGCTGAATTTGATGGACAAATTGAACTCTGACCTTTAAAAAGGAAACTAGCTAAATCTGCTTTTTAAGTCATCGGTTAATATGGTAGAATTTCAGATTCAGTGCCTGGCTTGTACAAGGATGGTCTTCCCACAGGGAAAATTCTGATTATTTCTTATGCCAGCATCCAGGAGTATTTTATCTTGAGATATCTGCCATTACATTCCAAGGAAACCGATTTCAAGGTATACCTCTTCATTTTCCAAGGATGTCTTAATAACCTGTAATGAAATTGTTATGCTCTGGTTATATTAATAGTTTTGGTAGCAGCTTCTCAGACAGAAAGAGTAAGGACATGCTAATAGGAGAACAGGGTAAATATTCTGCTTATTGTTACAGCTTCTCTAGTTACACATATTTCATACATTTGTCAATATTGTTGAATATATATTTTTAAAACTGCTAAATGCTGTGTCTATATACATATACATATATGTGTGTTTATATGTGTACATATGTGTAAATAGATAGCTGAATTTTACCACATGTAACATAAAGCAAAGAGGAAACTCCAAACTTGCCTCTCCAGTAATAGGACATTTATTTGTGAAAAGTAACAATTTGCTGTCTTCAGCTCTTCACTTTACTTTGCTTGTGTAGACAAAAATCTTATAATTATAGTATGGAATAAGGATTAACTGCTTCGGACATTATACAATGAGATTATTTAGTGCCTAGAAATGTCAACAGTCAGCACAATGCTGAATAATAGTTGTGGAATTGAGTTGAATTATTACAAATAAACCCTAGATTATTCAGTGTGTCTTACTGGGCAGTTGGGCTCTAACTTCTTGAACAATTACTTCATTTTGCCTTCTGTTTTAAATTCCCAATTTGATCTTGCATTTACAATCATTTTTTATTCTTTACAAGTTGATAGACTCTGACAGGTTATATCACAAGTGTGTCCCTGAAAAAAAAGAAGCTAATATACACAGATCATAGAAATAAGATTTCAAGCTGAAAGGGAACATTGTGTTCACAGAGCTCAGCCACCCCATTTTATTTTTATTTTGTCACTGTCACTTACCACTGACACTCTATCATTATTTCTCTGTCCCTGTCTCTCTGTCTGTCTCTGTCTGTCTGTCTGTCTGTCTGTCTGTCTCTCTCTCTCTCTCTCTCTCTCTCTCACACACACACACACACACACACACACACACTTAATAGAAACCTCACTTATAAAACTTATGTACAGTCAAGCAGAATAAGTCAACACATCAGCCATGTTGGAAAACATATACCTCATTTTGTACTTCTAGTCCACCTCTCTGTTGAGACATGAGACACCTTTCAGCATCAGTTTTCTAGACATGACTGGTCATTGCTTTGATCAGACTGGTGAAGTTTCTCAACATTTTTTTCATTATTCTATCATGTCATCTGGTTTTGCTTACTTTGCTCTGAATCTGTTCATAAAAGACTTCCCCAGTTCTGAATTCTTAATATTTATCATTTCATATAGTATTTTAGGATAACTGGATATATCTATTGCTGTAAAGGACCTGAGATGCCACCTACTCCAACAATCTCATTTTGCAGATGAGCAAACTGAGACTCAGAGTTGAATGACTTGCTAAGGTCACACAGATGGCAAGTGTCAGAGGTAAGCTATGAAGTCAGGTCTTGTTTGCTTTTCACTTTTCACTTCATAATCATTTACTATGATTTATTCATTTATTTTCCCAAAGGTAAGTACATATTTTATTTCCAGTGTTTTGCTAATACAAAAAGAACTGCTATAAATATTTCTGTATACATGGTAGCTTTCCCCCTTTTTTTTAAAATACTTATGTTTATTTCTGGCACTGGTATTACTGGCCTAAAAAGTATATGCAAGTTAGTGACTGTTGGTATGTATCAAAATTGTTTTCCAGAACAGTTGGGTAAATTTACAATTCCCTACCAGCAAATCATTATTGTGACTGTTTTTTCTTATCTCTTACAAAATTACCATTTTCATTTCTTGTTATCTTTACCAATCTGTTTTCATTTGTGTTTTTCTTATTTGGGATTTGAAGCATTCTTTCACATAGATGTTGATAGCTTGTACTTCTTCATTTGAGATTGCCTGCTTATGTCTTTTGGCCACTTTTTAATCTACTGGAGGACAGTGTGTATTCTTAGATATTTATATCCATTTCCTGAGTATTACAGATATTAGACCATTATCAGAGATGTTTCCTATGACAATTTTCCTCCAGCTAATTGCTTCTTTTCAAATGTTGGTTACGTAAAATTTTTGTTTTAAAGTATTTAAATTTTCTAGTTGTTTGAAGTATTTTTTGTTTGATCTGAAAAAGATCTTGATACTCACATTTCAATGATAGATTTAGAGTTTCCTTTACTTGGTGACATGAGGATTCTTTCTAATTTCACTTTGTCCTAGGTTCTAGTAGTTCTGGTCAGTTTTCTTTAAGATTTCTTGAAATGTGTTGCATTTTTAATTTGGGCATAGTTTTCTGGAAGACCAGTGATTCTTAAATCATCTCCTTATCTGGTTTCCAGATCAGGTTTTTTTTTTAATAGCCTAACACCGAATGTTAAATTTCTCAGTCTTTTCACTTTGTTCCAATATTTATTGTTGTATCATTGAATTTATGAGTTCTTTTTGCTCTATTCCATTTTCAAGGTATTCACAACTTATATAAGCTTTTTAACCTTTTGCTCTAAGCTATTTATTCTCTTTCCAAATCTTCCCCTAAGAGTTGTAATTTCATTCCTTATCTCTTATTTCATTTCTTTTCTCTATTGTTGGAGTCTTTGTGGCGAATCCACTTACAACTGTTGTACAACTGTTTTCTTATTCTTGAATTATATCTTGACACTCTCCTAACCCATTGTATTTCTTCATTTTACTGGGACTTTTTTGGTTGCTCTTGTCCTCAGGCAGTCTGCTAGAAATGACTTGCAAAGATCTTCTTTTTGGTTTCTTTCAGATTTCCCTTGCCTTGACAGTTTCAGGGGTTAGCTTAACCTTAGGCTCTCATGAAGGATTTGGAAGGGGAGTAGAGGCAAGCAAAAAGTCACACTGAGATCTGTTTATGGCCTGATATAGGACAACCAGCAAACCTAATAATAATTTCTTAGCCCTGTCCTCTGCCATACTCTCATTCTTGGACAACAAGACAGAGACCTTGGTCCTAGAGAAGGTGAAATGATTCTGGGATCCTAATTTTTTTCCCTCCTCTCTGTCTCTCCTAAATGAGATAGCCAAGTTAGGATTACAATATTCTCTGGATTTTCTCTCCCTAGTCCTGAACTTTGTGCTAGAGAGAGGCTTTGCTCTTTCCTTTAGTTTTGAACAGGGTGACTGAGCTTCTACCCTGACTTTTGTCACACTTTCATACTATGACACTGTATCACTCATTTTCTAGATGAAAGGACAGTACAAACTACAGCAAATGACTTGCCTAAGGTTGCTGAAGTAGTTAAGTAGAAAATCTGGGATTTTAATTTTAATTTTAATTCTCATTCCAAATCTACTACTTTCTCCACTAATCTGAAATCTTTCCGTTTGATCTGAAATTGATTCCTGACTAATGATATTGGACAAGTAAGAGATTGGTCTAGAAAACTATATAGTGTATTTTCCACTGGTTATATGTTTTAATTTTCAGATATATGATCCCTTCTCAAGTTTTATAAGTGGTATGGAGACTTATTGAAGTACATCAGAAAATACAACAAACAGAAGCATGTTTTTAAATTCTTAGGGTACAGAATATATTCTGCACTGTTTAAGAGTACAGAAAGCATTATCAAGGGACTGTGCATGTTTCAGTCTGAAACCAACAACCAGCTAGCTACACTGCTCCTCTCATTAGAATTCCTACAAAGGAAAAATTAGTGAGTGGTTCTTCATATTATAGAAAGATCTGTAACTTTCCTGCCCTCCCAAGTGTACTTTAAGACTGATTTTTTGTTGAAAACATACCAGACTGACTCCTGATGGAGAAATCCAAAATAAGTCACAAACTTCCCAGTTGACTGATAGTGACTGAGTCCAGCAGCAGTCTACTCTTGCTCATAACTAAAGCCATGCCAGGAACTTGCAGAGCTCAAAGGGAGACAGCAGTCAGATTTATCTAAACATCGTATTTCAGGAAATCTTAAAAGACTGCCCAGATTCTAAGAACCAGAGGGCAGAGTGGAATAAAAAGAATTCACAAATCACCTCCTGAAAGAAACCAAAAATTAAAACTCCCAGGAACATGATAGCAAAACCCAGAGCTTCCAGGTCAAAGAAAAAATACTACAAGCAGTCAGGAAGAAAGAATTCAAGGACCATGGACCAATAGTCAGGATTACACATGATTACATGTCATTATGTAAAGGAACAGAGAGCTTGGAATACATATTCCAGAAAGCTAAGGATATAGATTTACAATAAGGAATACATTTCCCCCAAAACCTGAGTATAATCCTACCAGAGGAAAAAAAAGATTTTATGAAATAGAGGACTTCCAAGTATTTCTGATGAAAAAACCAGAGCTGCATAAAAATTTTGAAGTTCAAACACAAAAGTTGAGAAACATAAAAAGGCAAATATGAGTGAGCAATCACAGAAGATTAAACAAGGATGAACTGCTTGCATTCAAATATGAGGAAATGATACACATTTCTCTCCTGAATTCTTTCATCACCAGGGGTCACAGAGTCTAATTATACAGAATACCACACAGTGGTTCAGTTATGACTTACTGATCTTAAAATTGGGAAGAGAGGGAATGAGGAATACATTGGAGGGAGAGAGGGAGAAAGCAAAGGAAGGTTAGGGAAAACTCACAAAATTTGGTTGTAGAAATAGCTTTCTACACAAAAAAATAGGAAGGAGGGGAGCATGTGACATTTGAACTTGATAGTGAATCAGAACTGGTCAAAGACGGGAAAAAGACACATACATGCACATACACACAGAGGTACAGAAACACATTTCACTTCACAAGGAAATTAGAAGGGAAAGAAGAAAAGGGAGAAGAGGGAATTGGTGGGAGAATAGTTTAAGACTGGGGTTAATCCTAAGTAAAATGAGCTCTAAGGAAGTATAAAAATATTTATAGAAGCTTTTTTTGGAGGTGGCCAAGAACTGGAAAACCAAAGGGGTTATCCATCAAGGAAAGAATGGTTGAACAAGTCATGACATACAAATGTTATTGAATATTATTATGCTATAAGAAATGATGAAGGAGAAGGTTTTAGAGAAATTTGGAAATATTCATTTGAACTGATGAAAAATGGAGTGAACACAATCAGGAGAACAATTTATATAATGAAAACAATGATGTAAAGACAAAGAACTTTGGCTTAGAAACTCTGATCATTATGATAGTCAGTAAACATGATAGTAGAGAATAATGAAACATCTGATATGTCATCAGATTGACATATAATATACATATGATTTTCCATACGACCCATTTGGGAATTTGTTTTGCTTGACTATACAAGTTTGTAATGAGTTTTGCTTTTGCTTTCAGTTGAGGTGGTGTGGGAAGGAGGGGTGGATTTTTGCTGACTGAAAAATATAAAATTTACTTTAAAAATAAAAAGACTATATAGTCACTTTGCAGTCAGCCTGTAATAATTTTATTATATAAAGTAAAATTTTCCCCAAACTAAAACAATTTGTAAAATATCTGTAGGGCAGAGATGTCAAATGATACAATAAAATATAGATAATATTATATTTTAAAGCTAAATCAATAAATGCTCTGCAGCAATCTCTGTATGCAAACTCTATTTGAATTTGGCATCATTGCTTTTGGGAACGCTGATCTTCCACATGATCAGAGTAGTAAGACTTTAATTAATATTACTGATACTTTTCCTTCTAAAACATTATGCATTAAATTATGTATCCAAATTAGCATATGTGACAACTTTTTATTATGTACACATGCTTAATTTCTTTTAAAATTGTTCCAATTCCATTTTATCCTTAGGGTTTCATATATTTTCATATCTCTGGATTAGCTTTTATGTCTTCTAACAAAATTTTCAGCTCAGAAACTGTTTATGGATAAATAAGTTTGGGAAATGCCAGTTCAAAAAAAAATTAGACACATCTGTAACACTAATGGACCTCCTTTGAAAAAGTTGCATTTTCTCTCTTGTATTTGATGAAATTGCTAGTTTTACTTGATGGTAGGAATGGTCAGAGTTCTTATTGATGGTTTGATGGCATAAAGTGTTGTGTTTTGTCATATTGTAGGGGATTGTAATGTGAAAACAAAAAGCTTCTTTTATTTAATCCTCTCAAAAGCCTCATATTCCTAGCATTTTAGGAGATATTTTTTTCTTTGTTCATTAACAATATTCCGTAGTTCATGAACTGATATTTCACTTATCCCTCTTGTACTCTCATTTTTTCTCCCAATCAGCAAATTGCATCTTTAATACTCTCAGGTATCCACGAACTAATTGTATAATTTAGAAGTATACAAATTCTCATTACCCCCCTACAGTTTTCTATAGTGTTTTTTCTTTGGAACCCTAGGAGTATTCGACAAGGTTTTTCTGCTAACACCTCTATAGAAACTCTTGAATTAACATTCAAGGAAAGAAGACTATTTTATTTTCTTGTAGGGAAAACTGAATTACCTTTTACTTCATTCTCCTCTAAAAACTAAGATGAAGCATTTATGTTCAGTGAAGAATCTGTGTTAATATCTTATAATATCTTAGAATGGGTTACCTAGAAATTGGAATTCCAGCCAGATTGACATAAGAAGACATTTGTGTAATGAGTTGGCCACTTGAGCCAGCATCATTCTTTATTTATGTAAACACTTTTGATGTTTGCTTTGTTGTCTTTTGTCTTGGATGATTAAATTACCCAGGAAGGCTCATCTGTGTAAATTGGATCTTGCATCTAATTTTCATCAAGTCTTTATTTTATCCAATTTTACTGTTTAGTTAATTGAAGCTTTAAAAGGTTAGATGACATGTCCAAGGTCTTCCACTGGGTCAATGGCTTACCTCAAATGAGCTTTCTTTCTGATTTCTGTTGCTGCTCTATTCCATTGCCACATTTTATATTCATCAATCTGTAATTAACACTCGAATTAAATTTTTCCTGCTCTCCCTGTGAACTGGCCACATTTAAAGATCTTGAGTGCAAGTGGGATTTGTGAAAAGTCTGTGTTCATATGCCTCATCTTTTATCTGAAAATGAGAAACATATAGAGATCAATTATGTTAATCTTCAGCTTGACAGATGCAGTTTCTAGGGATTTGTAACCTCATGCCAACAGAATCAAGCCACCGGGTGTTCTGACTTACAACTGTGAAGCTTGCATGGAGCTGTATGATAAGTCATGTGCTGTCTGGTATTTGAAGCTCTAGAAGCAGCAGAATGTAGGGCGGCCTGTAAATAAATTACCTCATTTCAGTGGCATGAAGGCTTTGCCAGCCTGGAAATGTTTTGCATTCATTTCCTAAGGGCCTTTGGATGTGCAGCATAGTTGTTGGTTTTATTTATTTATTTTTTTTGAGATGCTGAAAGGCTTTAGATACCCCGATGCCATATGTTGAATTTGTAAGGGCTGAGTGAGGAAGGTACAAGGAAAGGATTAGACAGTGGGAAAGCTGTAATTAGCTTCCAAAGACTTTGGACTTTTTGGACAATGGAAATTAATATGCAAAAGAATTTTTTTCAGAATTCCTTGATTGAAATTGAATGTGAATTATCTTGAATGATGCAGTGAATAAAGAAAAGTTTCTACTACTCCTAGACTAGTTTTGCTGTTGCTCCTACTACTACTACTACTTATATGAAGCTTTAAGGTCTGGAATAAAAAAGGCTTTACATGTGACATCTTGTTATATTCTCACGGGGGTGGTGGTGATGGTAAACGCTATTATCCTCATGCAGAAGGACAAACTGAGACAGAGAGGTTAAATGATTTGCCCAGGGTCACACATGACTTAGGCAGGATAATTACATAGGTTTTCATTTATTGTCTTTTTTGGGGGAGAAGAAAAGGGAAATGAGTTTATCTCAAAATATGATAAAGTTACCGAAATGAATACAACTAGAGTATTTAAAATGAAACTTATCTTCCCTTTGAAAACTTGCAAACATAACAGCATTTTCCTTGGATGAAAGGAAGTATTTTCTGGAATTGACCGAAATAATAATATTTGTGTAACTCCTAAGCTGCACTTTCCCTTCCCCCTCAACCCCTGAGTGAAATATAGTGTGTTCTGGAAGAAGGCATGTGAGTTTTGATGTTACTACAGTGACAAATACACAGACAAATCAATGAGTTAAGTTAATCACCACTACACAGATAACTCTGGAACTGCCCTTCAGTCTGGCAGAGATAAATTAGAAAGTGAGAGTGATAGTTTAAAACAATACTTGTAAATGATTAAAAATAAAGGTGAATGGTCAGGGAACCATTAAGATTGAGATAGAGACTGAGGAAAGAGCAAGAAGAGGGTCTTTATCTTCCAGCATCTTCAAACAGTAAAAACAAAGTGTCAGCTTAGGTACATTTTATATCAATTCAGGTGACAAGAGGCCAATTTGGCACAACATGTGTTTGGATCATGTGCTGTTAAATGCATGACCCTGCTCCCTGATTTATAGCCTTGTGCAGCTCAGGATTTTATTTTGTTTCTTTAGAAGAGCCTCAGTTCATGATGGAAGAATAGATAACACTTGAGGTTACCATGGAAGTTTTAAAGCATGTCACACCTTGTTGGCAATGAAGCCCATCTCTAAAGAGCATTGCTTTGTGAGCAGCACTAAGAAGAGCTAATACTATTTTGTCAGGAAAACTAAAATACAAGACAGAAGAAGGTTTTTGCCAGGTGAGCTGCTCCAAGAAGTTGTTAAAGGTACAGCTGTTTCATTTAAAGGGGATTTAGGCCTACACCAAGATGTGATAGTTTTGCTATAACCTAGAAGGAATTTATGAAACCAATTGTTTTTTCGTAAACCATCAGAAAGTAGCTTATTCCTGGAAGTACCCAGGGAACTTAGACGTGCTAACCTTGTGACACATCTTTTTTTTTTAACTTCAACAATTATTTGAGGTGGGTTGAATTTCCGAAAAAATAGGTTATTTTGAAGAGGGAAGGAGCACATATTTCATCACTTTACTGTCATATTTTTGGTTTTGGTTTGTGGTTGGTTGGATTTTAGAATAGCATATCATATAAGCATACTTCATGGGATTTCAGTTTTGGAAATTTGGCATCTTCTTTTCTGGGATTC
>CM053596.1:75427349-75444971 GCA_028646575.1 Pseudocheirus occidentalis | reverse complement strand
TCTCTCTCTCTTTCTCTCTCTTTCTTTCTCTCTCTCTCTCTCTCTCTCTCTCTCTCTCTCTTTCTGTCTCTGTCTGTCTATCTCTCTGTCTGTCTCTCTCTTCTTCTCTCCCTCTCTCTCCTCAGTTGTTTTGCTTCTGACCACAGCCTCCCCTAATCTGCCCTCCCTTCTATAAGCCTCCACTTTTTTTATCTCCTTTCCCTCCTACTTCTATGTAAGAGAGATCATGATGCCCGTCTGAATATGTATGTTATTCCACCTTTTATTTAATTTTGATGAGAGTTAAGATTTAAGTGTTGCTCACCCCTCCATCTTTTCTTCCACTATGAAAACTCTTTTGTCCCTCTTTTATGTGAGATAAATTCTACTGTTCCTTCTCACGCCTTAATTTTATTTTTTAAGTATCATAGTCAACTCACACCCATCCCCTCTGTCTATGTATATTCCTTTTAACTGACCTAATAGTGATATAATTCTTAGGAGTTATAAGAATAATCTTTCCATTTAGGAATGGAAACCATTTCATCATATTGAATCCCTTATGATTTCTTTTCTATTTCTCTTTTTATGTTTCTCTTGAATCTTGTATTTGAAAGTCAAATTTTTTATTCAGCTCTGGTCTTTTTAACAGGAATGCTTGAAAGTCCTCTATTTCATTAAACATGTGTTTTTCCTTGAAGGATTATACTCAGTTTTGCTGGATACGTGATTCTTGGTTGTAATCCTAGCTCCTTTGCCCTCAGAATATCATATTCCAAGTCCTCTGATCCTTTGGTGTAAAAGCTGCTAAATCTTGCATTATTCTGACTGTGACTCCACAATATTTGAATTGTTTCTTTCTGGCTGCTTGCAATATTTTCTCCTTGATCTGGGATCTCTGAAATTTGGTTATAACATTCCTGTGAGTTTCCATTTGGGGATCTTTTTCAGAAAGTTCTTGGTGACTTATTTCAATTTCTATTTTACCCTCTGATTCTAGGATATCAGGGCAATTTTCCTTGATAATATGATAACATATCATATCTTGAAATATGATATCTAGGTTCCTTTTTTGATAAGGGCTTTCAGGTAGTCCAGTCATTCTTAAGTTATCTCTCTTGGATCTATTTTTAATGTCATTTGTTTTTCCAAGGAGATATTTTCTTCCCCCAAAATACCTGTGAGTCCTTGTTCCATTTAACTGCAATTGTTTTCTGCCTCTGATTTCCTTTATAGCATGAATGTCAAAACTGATATGAATCACTAGACCCGAACATAGTCTCTCAAGCCAGAATCATTGCAATAGTTTTCTAGTTGGTCTTCCTGCCTTAAGTTTCTGCCCATTCTAGTCCATTTTCCCTTCAGTTATTGAATTGGTATTACTAAAATCCATGTTTGATTGTGTCATCCTTTACTCCAATGGCTCCCTATTAGCTCTGAGATAACATCCTTTGTTTGGTTGTTAAGGTCCTTCATGATTTGGTTCCTTCCTATTCATCCAGTTTTCTTATACCTTACTCCTCTTCATGTGCTCTGTGATCCAGTGACACTGGTCCCCTTAACCGCTCTTCTCATAAAACGCTTCATCTCTCAACTCTGTGCACCTTCACTGGCTATCCACCATGTCTAGAATTACTTCACTCTTCATCTCTACCTTTTAGCATACCTGGTTTCCTTCACATTTGGCAAGAGAAACATTTCCTGATCCTCATCAATGCTAGTACCTTCCCTCTGAAATTATCCAGACTATATCTTGTTCATACATAGATTTTTGGATATTTTCTTCCTCATTAGATTGTGAGCTCCTTGAGGGCAGGGACATTGTTTTTACTTTTCTTTGTATCCTTCGTGCTCTGCACAGTTCATGGCACGTATCAGGCACAAAACAAATGCTTGTTTAGTTGAGTTGGGCAGCTAGGTGGTAGTACACTGGATGGAAAGGCAGACCTGGAATCAGGAAGACCTGAGTTCAAATCTGGCCTCTGACATTTACTAGCTGCGTGACCCTGGGCAAGTCACTTAATCCTGTTTGCCTCCATTCCTCATCTGTAAAATGAGATGGAGAAATAAATGGCAAACCATTCCAGTATCTCTGCCAAGAAAAGCCCAAATGGGATCACAAAGAGTTGGGCACTACTGAAAAAAAACTGAGAGGTTTTTGTTATTAGCAGCATTGTCCTCATTCTCCAAAAGTCTTTTTAATTACCTCCCTGATCTTGGTGATGTTTTGGTAGAGATGAATACTAACATCAGGTAATATTCTACTGCAAATGAAACACACAAGGTATAGATTAGTGATGAATACCTTTACACAATGATGCTGACAAACAAGCAAAGGGTGACTGGAATTTCAAATGGGAGATATTTTTTTAAAGCCCCAATTTTTAGTAAAGACTTTACTTCTTTGCATCCTCTCTTTACCATCTGCCTCTTTCTCCTTTATCTACATGTCTTTCAAAAAGAAAAAAAAATGAATTGACCTGATACCTATATGTTCCTTATAGAACAGATAGAACAATCTTCTAATTCTTAGTAATTGTTGGATGATTCATTCTGACATACGACTTGGGCATATATACATATATAGGTTTGTGTGTGTATATATGAGACACGTGTATACATAATATGCACATGTATGTACTATACCCACATATATGTTGTCCTTACCTATGATTTCACTTGTGTGAGGAACATCTGATAATGAAATTCTATCCATGCACATCAGTAACACATGCAACTTGGAGAATGTTATCTGAACCGCTTGAGGTTAAATCACTTTACCTGAGTCACACAACCAATATGTGGTATATGTCGAAGGCAGGACTTCCAGTGAGTTCTCGATGACTTAGGCCAGCTCTCTGTCTGCTACCCAGTCCTACTTCTTGGAAACAAACCAAAAAGGAAAGTTGACTAGACTGTAGTTAGCAAGATTCTCTTATGCATAACCATAGATTTAGGACTAGAAGATATCCCAGAAAGACCAGTAACATAACTACAAAAGGAATTAAGGAAATTTGCTCAGTGTTTCACAGGTAGTGAGTGGCAAAGCTTGGAAATGAATTCAAGTCCCTCTGACTCCAAATGGAAGGTTTTCCCATTATACCACATTGATTTCTTTTAAGAAGAATCCCTGTGAATACTATTCCTGAGTATTTTGAACAACTGTCCATCCATGAGTTTTCTTGCACCTGATGCCTGCAGCATTATCTACCAATCACATAAGTAATCTCAGCTGACATTCAGTTGCTCACTTAATTGAAAAACAATTAATGCTTCAAGTTGTCTTCTACCATTTTCTTTCCAATCCTAATTTTGTTTCCCTCCCAGGGAGCATCTTTGGTTGTTCCAATAACAATAGTTCTTTTAGAGTTTTTTTTTTTTTTGGTGTTGAATTGTTGAAAGTTTAGGTAAGTTGGAGAGATGCCACACAAAGCCTCCTTTAGTCCTGTGCTTCCATTGCTCAGAGGAAAAAGTCCAGTGACATCGGCTCTTTGAGATCCTTCTCTGGTTCGCTCTTACCTTGGAATGCTGAAAGCAACTGGCCTCCAGCTGCCTAAAAACCAATTGGTTCTGGATTCTTTGCTTCACATGACTGACTGTTGGAAAGGTAAACTTTAGTCACAGATTCTCTGCAGTTGCTACAGAGATCCCAAGTCAGACTGCCCTGGGGCAAAAGATGCTCCTCCATAAAGCAGTAATGAAAGAACAGGGCTTGAGGAATGCCATTTTCCAAACTCAACAAAAGCAATTCAAAATGTATAATTTGGCAGTCTTAATGGTGCCTTTCTTGGGTAATGCTATCTTTAATTAGTTTTTAATCTCCAGTAAAAGGCCATGCTTGCAAAGGTCTCCATAGAAATGCTTATTATAGTGTATCTGTGAACTTTGTGGGAGTATTGAGTAACAACAATGCATCCTCCCTGAGTGTGCTATGCAATCAGCTGCGTTTCTTTGAAAAATGTTAGCAATCTCCCAGCACAGTGAATCTGTGCCATAAGGTCCCTCCTGCTTCTCATGCCCTATGAGCCTTTCCTTTCAGTTCGTTCTTCCCAGTTCTTTCACTGGCTTAGCTCTTCTCTGGGGGCCCTGTTAGTCTGATAAAGCATTGGTAAATGTCTGAGGTGCCGTGAGGTAGGCACGTTCACACTTGGCTCAATAGCAAGGAGCACCTGGCAGCTTGACAGGACTCTGATTTACAAGGTAAACTGACTGCAGCTGCCCTTCTTCATTGTGGAGATGCACTGCTGGATCTCCCAGTCCCAGAATGCAATAGTCCAATTTGATGTGAGCCACATTTGTTTAGAGTATTGCTTGCTGGGACCAGTAGTCTAAAGGTCACCCACAAGAGAGAGCAATTGGGGCAAAAATTTCTCAATGCATTGCATGGATACATGGTCTTTAAAAATGAGTGGCATACCATGGGTTTTCCCTATAAACTAGAGTGTGCCTCTGTTTACTGAATGGGTGGTCACTGCAGAATACCAATGTTTTATAAAATGTTTATAAAGGAGTTGTTTACTTAGAAAAGGCGCACACATTCTTTAGGAAATTGCTATTTTTCTTTCCATGAAATAGCTACTCTTTGACAATCCATAGCAAGGGAGCATGGGAGTAGAAACAAAGCAGTAAGCCTGTTAAAATCTAACAGACTTTAATAAGGGAATGTCATGTTTCATTTAAAAGCTTCTCCTCACCTTCTTTTTTTTGTGCTGTCAAGTCAATGAAAAGCTAGGGTTATAATTACACGGCTGCCTTTGCTTCATATTATCTATAAGATCTCACATTATTTTTCCACACCTTTCCATCCCCCTCGCATTTCTTTCTTCCTTCCTTCCTCTCTGACTTTTCCACTTGCTTTTTCGTAAGTAACTATCAGAGTGCTAGAGCTTTTTTGATTAAGCAGCTGACTGGCTGTGGTCCTTGTTAATTAGGGGGTGACAAGCAAAAAAATAAAATAAAATCGATGACTGCACTTGGAATGTTTCACACCATGGGCTATCATCCCAGCCCTGTTGGGTGGAAAATGAGGTGACTTTTAGTTTCCACCTCTCACCAGAGCGTGAAATCAGAACGAAACTAACTTTGACAGATGTTCACTCACTTGAATTCAGGGATCACACTGCTTTTATCAAGCCCATGCTGCCTTTTTCTGGGTTTGTCATATTACTCTTCACTGGCCACCATTAGGATCCTCACTAGCCACTCCTCATTATAAGACTTGGCCAAGTTTTATTTATTGGTCCCCACTGCTCCCCATTCATGTCAGTTGGATACTGGACTTTCTTTTTTCCTAATCATGCCCATTAATCACAGTGGTAACTGGGATATATGGCAATGCACAAAAAGCAGAATAAAATGTTGGAAACCATCACAACTGTTCCCTTGAACATCCTCGTGTGTGAGGGAAAAACATAGATTCTGGTGGACTAATACATGGAAATTCTCCTTAAAGTGGATGCCTGTACATTCTATAAGGAACAGTGCTTCTTGCTTGGTTTTTAAGAGAGATTTGATTTGAATTTAGTAATGGAAGGACAGCAGAAGAATGGGAACCTACTATGGGAATTTTCACAAGCTTCTTACAATAAATAGCTAGGACAAGGAAAAGAATTTATGATGCTCTTATAAAAGCGTAGCAAAATCCGCTTCATACATACCACTGAGGTGCTTATGCTTGTGAATCAAGTAATATTCACCATGTACATGAGGGCATATAGAGAGTCTCATAGTATAATTTAGGAAGCTGATGAGAAGTTTGATCCTTATTCACCATCATCTGTAGTCTGATGAGATTCTACAGTAAATGGAGACAATGTTTGTAGATTGGCATATCTAAAACAACATTTCCTAAATTAATTTGGCTTCAGAATTATCTAGAATTTTTCTATTGAATTTGTTGACAGAAGCCATAAATGCTAACAGTGGAGTTATGGAATACGTCCAACCATAAAGGGGGATAGAAAGGCGGTAGAATGCAGCAGATAAAGCATTGAATTTGGAGTCAAATGACCTGGTTTTGAATCATGAATCTGTTACCACTTGTATGACCTTGGAAAAAAATCTCTCTTGATTTTCCACAGCCTCAGTTTCTTGTCAATAAAATCAAGGGGTTGATATAATTGACTTTTAATATTACTATGTTCTCTAAATCTATGTTTCTACAACATTCTTGAACATTATAAAGACTAAGATGATTTTCATGCCAAAAAGCAAAAGAAGAAACTACACATAATAGGCATTTTGGCCATCAACTTAAATAGGGCAGAGCTATAGCATTTCAAAGAAGAACAGTCCTCTGGTATCTCAAGCCTAGAATTCTCTCCCCAATCACTCTGTTGGGATTGTTCAACACTTCACCTTCTTCTCTTTTTGAGGATTGTCCTGTCCAGTCTCTATGTTCAAGGTGTCTGTTCTTCAGTGCCAGCTCACCATTCTGTAAGGATCTTTCTTAAGTTCAGCCACAATTGTGTCTTTGACTTAGGCAGAGACCTTTGTTTTCTGTAGTCAAGCTAGAGAGCTGGGCTTGGAGTGAGGGAGACTGAGTTCAAATTAGGTCTCAGACACTTACTAGCTATGTGACCCTGGGTCAGTCACTTAACCCTGTTTGCCTCAGTTCCTCACCTGTAAAATGAGCTGGAGAAGGACGTGGCAAACCACTCTGGTATCTTTGCCAACAAAACCCCAAATGGGGTCACAAAGAGTCGGACATGACTTAAACAACTGAACAACAGTAACACATTTCCTATCTCTTTCTCTTCACATATAACTATTTCTAATACGGATTCTTTCATATAAACCATCTGTTCACATCCTGTGGAGTACCTAGGTTTGGGGGAACATAGTTTTGGAAACCATTCTAAACTGTAAGCCTGAACATTTCAGTGAACTCTACATTTGAGTAAAATGTAAAGGTCTGGGCAGGGACTCTTAATTTTGCTTTTTCTCTAGCACCCAGCACAATGCCCTGCCTATTGGAGATATTTAATAAAAGCTTATTGAGTAGTTCCCTTTTAGATTTTCCTTAGTAATCGTTGATTGTTGCCTTTTTTGGAGTCTGCGGAATATTCATGTCATTCAGCCTCTTTCTTGCTTCCATTTATTTTGTGTCATGGATTTTTAGAATTAGAAGTACTAATATGTCTTATCCAGTTTAGATAGTTCATGAGTTCTACCTTTGTTTATTTCATTGGACTCAGATGCATGCATATTTTCCATACCCTTTTGCTGTGTGTTTAAGAAACTTCAGATTAGCACCTCAATTCCCAAACATATTATATATCTCATGGTGAATACTGCAGGGAGAAACTAATTTTAAGTTATGAAACTTACAGTGAAACTAACATTAAGGAAATACCATAATAGGCAAATACTTGAATGGATTACCTGAGATAATTGGCCTAATGTTTTTTCATCTGAAATAAGGCCAACCTAGTTTGGCAACTAACTATTTGGAAATTCAATAAAGGAATTTTGGTTAAATTAAATATTTTCAAAACATTTCTGCTATGAATTTATTGATTGAGTTTGAAAAATAAAGACTTTCTACTTGTCATGCCTTTGGCTACTCAATTTTCATGCCATACAATGCAAAAAATTCTACTTCTATATTTATTACATCTTCCTGCATATGATCCCATCAGTTAAAATGTTGCTACATGAGCGGGATTTCTATAGCACTTCATGGCTGCATAGAGTTCACCAATGTTTGGTTGTCTGTCCTCAAGGGTCTGGTAACTTAAAGCAGTCCCATCAAATTACTGGTTAAAGATAGCTAGAAGTGAGTCCTTCAGGTTTCACTAGGTTGCATAGCTGTTGATGCCACAAAACCTCCCAAAGATAGGGGTAGGAAATGGACCTATATTTTCTATGGTATAGGGAATGTATGGTAAGGAATATCTTTTGCTAATGAAATTTATCACCTCTCCCAATTAGAGAGCTGCCTAGAACTCTGAGAGATGGTCGCTCCCAGGATCACACAGCCTAGGTGTGTTTCTTAGGGCAGCTAGATAGCACAGTGGACAGAGTGCCCAGCCTGGATTCAGGAAGACTCATCTCCCTCAGTTCAAATTTCTTCTCAGATAGCTGTGTGACCCTGGGCAAGTCACTTAACCCTGTTTGACTCAGTTTTCTCATCTGTAAAATGAAATGGAGAAGTAAATGGCAAAAGACTCCAGTATCTTTGTCAAGAAAATCCCAAATGGAGTCATGATTGGGACCATACATGACTGAAACAACTGAACAATACCACAGAGTTTCTTAATTACAACTCACACGATAACATAGTTATGTGTTGTTACCATAAAAGACCACACTTCTATAAACACAGTTGCTTATACCGGAAACCTACCCAACTCTTTTTTAAGTATTCTCAGAGAAATCATATGTTCTGGGTGAAAGCTACAACCCTAGGGCTTCTTAGATGGGGCTAATTACAGCTGTAACATGAAAGAAATATTAATTACTTGACTTTTACCTCCTGCTTTTCTTTGTAATGTATTACCATGCTCTGCATTACTCTGAGGTTGTACCCCAACATTCATTTGAATTAGCATGTGATGGCTTTTATGAGACTCTCTGGGCATCCAGAAAGGAAGGTTTCATCGTGTATGGTCCATGAAGATTAGGGGTTGGGATGGAAGTAAATGGAATAATAGCAGAAAGTAAAGAATGGGTTGTATGTGTGTGGAAATTCTTCAGATAAACCTCCTCTCTAGGGAGGAGATGCAGCAAAGATTCTCAGAAATGGAGTATTTGAGAAGCATCAGTATGTTTTATAGGGAAAATGCTAAAAATTGTCAGAGAACAAAAAATCATGCAGCTTTATGTTGAGCACTGTAATTTTTTTTAATGCACAGACTTCTTTTTTTTTTATTGCATTAGGGTATTGAAGTATATTCTGTGTTAAGAAAGTAAAAGAGATCCTGACCCCTTCAAAGAGAAAAGTTTCAGCCTTCTGTATAACAAAGATGAAATAAGGCAATATGGTAGCTTGGGAATTTAGCTAATGTTACGTAAATACACACAAGCTGAACATGTAGGTAATTTAACAAGAAGAGATATGGATAAAACTATTATACTAATTAGACACATAATTTTTTCTCAGGTTTGGGTATGCCTTCCATTGATAAAAATCATAGTTTCTATATACCTTAGAAAATAGTGGTCATGAGTTACTGTGACTTTAAAAAGGCATCACTTTGTGATGAATTTTCTATTAATGATGATTTCCAGACTTGGCTAGGACAGTCCTTGAACTTTGTCAGATCTATGTTTTAAGCCTTTCCAAAAATTTTAGGACATTTTAGAGTCTTATATTCTTCAAGAATGGAAAGTTATCTCCATCTCACAATGTGGCATGAGAAGAGCATTTTAATGGTCTAAGATGCTTTATATAAACAGGATATAGGATGGTGCTAGAGACAAGCACAGTACTGAGGCAAGATCTTTATGATAAAATGTAAAATCTCACAGTAATTGGTAGCCTCATGATTTAACATGGATATTAAGTAGAATGTTTAAGCTCACTGCTCCTTATAACCAGAGAGGGCAATCCTAACTAAGGGGAAGGGGGGAGGAAGTAGGGGGCGGATATGCTTTAGAAGCATGTACCATCACTACAATCAGGCACTCTCTTAATTAGAGTATTAATCGGTGTAGAAGTGGGAATTAAACTTGGCAACATGATAGAAAAGCTGACATCAGAGTTATTAACCTGAAATCATTGCCACTCAAATCAAATCAGAAAACACCATTGCTGTCATTGCTGGCACTCTCAACACTTTGTACTGAGGAAGAAAAAGAAATTCCAAGTAAAAGAGATGAGAGGCGTGTGTGTGTGTGTGTGTGTGTGTGTGTGTGTGTGTGTGCATGCACGGTGTGTGTCCCCTGAGACTGATACTTATATATTAAACATGAAATTAAAACAGGAAGGGTTGTTGTATATTGACTTTTATCCAAATATTAAAAACATATCAGCACTGAACTCATTTTTCTCCAGCTGTCTCAAACAGGGAAAAGTAAGAGCTCATTGCTCTAGGAAAATAAATTACTCCTGTGAATTTCAGAAAAGTGATTTAAAAATAGTTGGTGTAATTTTTCCTATCAGGAACTTGTTCTCTTAATCTTTGTGTGGCATAGAAGTGAGTCATAGGAGCAAGAGATGAGCTCTTCTTCTGAACAGCCTCACCACTCTCCGTAATCTCTGTGTAGTGAAGCTGAGCCACACTTGTCCATTAAGGGGGAGATGGGTTCTATCTTCACCATTGGCCAGCTAGTCCTACAGACCTCTCTTACTTTGTCGTCTGCTTTTCATATCTCCTTTTGATCAATAGCCATGACCAAAGCTTGCATAGTTTCCGCAATGACCTTTGGATTCCCTTAATCTCCTTTGAGCACCATCACTTTAACAACTGAAATCTTACCCCAGCTCTCAGCAATCTGTACAAAGAATGAACATTGACACATTAGTAGTCTGGTGAGGCAGCTTGCTTCTCTAAAATGATGATAGAACTGATCTATCACCCAATCCTCACTCCCTACAAAAGGTGATTGTTCAATTTTATTTTCATGGTGCTTCGATTTACAGTTAGCAGTTAGGTCTGGGATAGGTTTTGCATTTTGGACGTTGGAATGCTATGATTTTAGGGCCGAGATTTCGTGTGGCCACCTGCAGGCTGCATATCAGAGGAGCTGTCAATACTCTGTGCATTGCTCCCAGTGAACTTAGCTAGACCTATATGGTTTAATTCACAGTATTGATTATGCCAAGTTGGGCAGCTGCTATCTTTTTTTTTTTTATTTAAAAACAAACCAGAAATCCTTGGTCTGCTAGATAAATACCAGTAGAACAATCAGATTGGAAATTGCACAGGGCAAACTTTTTTAAAAATGGGATAGAACTAGCTATTTAACTAATAAAAGATGCCTGTCCTCTCAGTATGATTATTTTTTTCCTTTTTTTTTTTTTTTTTTTTGCTTTTTGGAGGGCAATTGGGGTTAAGTGACTTGCCCAAGGTCACATGGCTAGTTTTTGTGTTAAATGTCTGAGGTTGGATTTGAACTCAGGTCCTCCTGACTCCAGGGCCAGTGCTCTATTCACTGCGCCACCTAGCCACCCCCCAGTATGATTATTTTTGACCCAGACATCTGAGAAACTGGATATTGTTGCTTTGTGGTTCTCTTGCAGTGGACAATTGAGGCTGCTGCTTTTCCCCAAGAACGTGTTTCCTTAACATTCAGATGACTTACTTCTTATGCGCAACAAAATCTATTGGAGCATATTAAAGTCTTTAAATGTCACTGAATATTATATTGGATGCACTGTCTTTTGAAGTGTTCTACCTACTGAAGCCTTCATGTCTTACATGCCCTGACTTTTTCTTTTTTTTTAGTGCTACTGTTCATAAGCACAGAGTTGACAACTCACTATTTCTCTTTCTTCTGCTCCTTTTTCAGGCCTTTTACAATTCTGTCCTTGATCCCATTACCTCTTCTTTTTTTCTGGAGGGGGAAGGTACAGCAATTGGAGTTGACTTGCCCAATGTCACATGACTAGTTTTTTGTGTTAAGTGTCTGAGGCTGGATTTGAATTCAGATCCTCCTGACTCCAGGGCCAGTGTTCTATTCATTAAGCCACCAAGCCACCCCATCTTTTTACTTCTTTTATGTCATGTATATTTGTGTATACATATATGTATACACACATTTTGTATACTTCTATGTACATGTCTCCACCAAAAAAAAGTAAGCTTCTTGAGGGCAAGGAGTATTTCATTTTTGTATTCACAGCATGTTAACACCGTGTCTGGCATGTTAAGGTTTATTGGCTGGTTGGTTGACTGATTGTTATTTATGAAATACTGTACCTTAATAGTAACTGGAAAAGCAAAAGTCTTGCTTTCCTTGACCCATGGCAAGAGCTAGACTGCTCAGAAATCTCATCACTATGCTGATTGAGTCAGGTTTTAATAACCAATACCTTCTCAACTCACCCTCAGTTGCTTCTACCCTTGGATTAGAGAGTTGGCGAGCAATGTATTAAACCGAGTGCTCAGTCTTCCAGGTAACTCCATTTTCTATTAGCAGCTCTCTTTGGCTTCAACTCTATTCAAGTTCATGCCTGGGTGAGCATCCCCAATTTTAGGTCCTTTTTGTGTGTTATCTTCCCCCATTAGCATGTAAGCTCCATGAGAGGAGAGATTGTCTTTTTTTCTTATTTGTATATCCAGAAGTTAACATAGTGCCTGACATAGAGCAGGCACAAAATAAGTATTTATTGATTTGAAATCCCCCTTCTTTTTCTATTTTTGCTCCATCATTTCCCCATTACTGAAAAAAATTTTGAATTCCAAATTTCCTCCCTTTTTCCCAACCCTCCCTTTTCAACTGAGAAGGCAAGCAAAATGATATCATTTATGCTTATGAAGTCATACAAAGTATATTCCATATTAATAATATCACAAAAATAAAGCAAAAAATTAAAGCAAGAAAATTGTACTTCACTTTGTACTCAGAGTTCATCAGTTCTGTCTCTGGTGTTGGATAACATTTTTTTTTCATCATGAATACTTTGCAATAGTCTCAGATCATTGCACTCATCAGAATAATAAGTCTTTCACAGTTGATCATGATTACAACATTGCTGTTTATTGTGCATAATTGATCTCCTAATTTCTCACTTCACTTTGCTTCAGTTCATATAGGTCTTGCAATGTTTTTTTTTTTCTGAAACCATCCCCTTAGCACAGTAGTATTCCACCACAATCTAATGCCACAACTCATGCAGCCATTCCCCAATTGATGGGTATGCTCTCAATTTCTAATTCTTTGCCACTACAAAAAGAGCTGCTTTAAATACTTTTGTACATACAGATACTTTTCCTTTTCCTTTAATCTAGTTGGGTGTAGATGTAGTAGTGGTATTGCTGGGTCAAAAGGTGTGCTCAGTTTTCAGCAGAGTTCTAACTTGTCCTCCAGAATAGTTAGACCAGTTCACCACTTCACCAATTTATTTTGTTGATGTTGTTGTTTAGTCATTTTTCAACTCTTTGAGAACCCTTTTGGGGTTTTCTAGGTAAAGATACTAGAATGGTTTGCCATTTCCTTCTCCAGCTTATTTTGCAGATGAGGAGCTGAGGCAAACAGGGTTAAAGATACTTGCCCAGTGTCACACAGCTAGTAAGTGTTAGAGGCTGGATTTGAACTTATGAAGGTAAATATTCCTGATTACCCATCCCAGTGCTCTATCTACTGCATCACCAGCTGCCCCCACATTTACTAATGTGTCTATTTTCCTTCATCCCTTTCAGCATCTTTAATTTTTGATGGGTGTTACCTCAGAGTTGTTTTAATTTGCATTTTTCTAATCAACAGTGATTTAGAGCATTTTTTCATATGATTATAGATATTTTTGATTTTTTCTTCTGAAAACTTCTTGTTTATATCTCCTGACCATTTATCAGTTGTTCCCCATTAATTTCTAAAGATGGCTTCATGTTACACCAGAAGAGCTGAGGTCTTAACCCAGAACAGAGATGATTCTGAGGGTGACAGCTAAACTATGGCAGGCAAATGGAGCAATTTGTACCAAGGTCCTGAAGCCTCAACATTTTGACAAACGTCAAGTAGTCCAGTTTGCTTGATGTAGAGGGTCCCTGGAGGAAAACAGAGGAAGATAAGGCTGGAAAGGTTAAGTTGGGGCCGATTTTGAAGAACCCTGAATATAAGACTTAAGCATTTAGCCTTTTTTCTTTAAGTAGCAGAGAGCCATTGAAGGTTTGGGAGCAAGGGGGTCCCCTGAGCCATCTTGTGCTTTAGAAAGAATTCTTTTCATAAAGAGGTATAGGCTTTATTAAAGTTAGAGGAGACTGAAGGCAGAAAGGCTAGTTAGAAGGCTAATGAAATGTTCCAGAAGAGAAGGAATAAAATCCTACTCTTAGGTAGTGGCAGTGAAAATGAAGAGGATGTGAAAGATATTCCCTAGGTAGAATCAGTAGGATTTGGTGACTTGGTGAGTGTGCATCTTCCAAAAAAGAGGAAACCATCATTTCCTGAGTATGAGGTTTCAACCATGAAGAAAAGATAGAAGCAAGTAGTCAGTAGACATTTATCAAATTACTCCTAGATGCCATGCCCTGTGCTAAGTGCTGGTGATGCAAAGAAACATCAGACATTCTGCTCTCAAGAAACTCACAGCTAATGGGGGAGGGCAAATTTGTGAGGAAAAGATGATGAATTTGGATTTGGACAGGACATATTTGAAGGACTGATGGGACATCTAGTTAGAAAGGTCCACCAAGTAGTTCTAAATAAAGACAGTGAATTTGGGAGTTATTTACGTGGGGATGATCATATTATAATTGTTTTACCCATGACTTAACCAAGTTAGGAAGTATATATGGGAATATTAGAGAAGGAAAGACTTCAGGAAAACCTACACATAAGGACTTTGAAGAATGGAAGTGAGCAAGGTAAGCAGAGAAGAAATCAGCAAGTTAGGATATTGGATACTGAATTATTGTATAAACCAACGGAGAAGAGGGATAGTTAGCAGAAGGAGAAGCACAGAATCAAATACTCCAGAGACATTGGGGAGGAATGAGACTAAGAAAAGGCTATTGAATTTGATGATTTTGAGTTCATTAACAACTTTGGAGCTACTAATATCAGTTGAAGGAAAGTTCAATTATAAGGGGTGAGGAGAGAGTAGGAAGCAATAAAACATTTATTCCTGTATCTAGATGTGTGCTGGTAAAATGAAGGGAAGAGAAAGAAAATTTGTTCAAGAGGAGAAGAGAGAAAATTTTATTTATTTTTCTTAGGACAGGGGAGAGTTGAGTACATGTAGAGCTGAAAGAGAAAACAATAGTGAAAAGACAATTTGATACAATAAAAGAGGGGATAGTTGATTGCTCTAAGGATACTGAGAGAATGGAATAAAAGGTACAAGGAGAGAAGTTAAGTGCTTCGATTACTGAGATAGCAGGAAAGGAAAACATGATAGAAGAAAATACAGAGAAATGCTCATGCAGAGAAGAGAACCTTGAAAGATCATCATTGACAAGATCAAAGCCAATGACTTGGAGGTAAAACCATTTTTTGAGAGTAGGAGGCAAAAAGGGAACCAGAGTGTTGTATCAGCAAGCTCCCTAGCATACCTAGGGCAGCTGCTAGCACAGGCTCTTAGATCTGCTTTTCTAAAGGAAAACAACTCAAAATGGATTAGCAATATTTGTTTAATCAAACAAACATATATCATTTACCTAGTTCAGGGGAAAAAGTCAGCACCCTGAACTCCAGAGAATACAAACACAAGTTACAAGCACAAGTTACCAACCCAAGTTACAAGCAGACCAAGAAACAGATCAGCCGATGGGCTTCCAACTATCTGACCATTACATCCATACCTAGTCAGTTACCAGAGAGGGAAGCATCAACATCTGAGTTTTCAAAGCCGGGGGGCTCAAGGGCTTCGCAAAGTCTCTTATGGCCAAATCACACAACTCTTCTCAAAGTGAGCCCCAAAGCAAACCTCACATCAGAGCATATATATTTATAGCCTTCTCCTGGATCAGAGAATGTCACAGCCCTCTTGACCCACTGTCCAATTACGAAGTAACAAAGTGTGGCCATTCCCAAAAAACAAGCCCCCTGCCACAGGCTCCATGTGACCACATTCAGCCTATTAGGGGGCAGAGTATACTTTCAGATCAGGGAACATTCTCAGAGTCACTTAAGCCTATCAAAGGGTCTAGGGGCAGGAAAGATCTTCAGATTCCCATTACAAGTGTGGCTAAGACATTAGGAAGAGTGGAAAGGGTAAGATGTCATAGAGATTCAACTCTAAGTCTAAGTGGTAGGGAAGGCTGAGCTAAAGTTTAATAGCATTGAACTGTTATGGAGCCTATCTATGTAGTTAGGAACTCTCCTCTAGCAACAGACAACAGTCCAGGGGTAGAAGTGGTGATGGCAGATGGTAGGGGAGCATGCAGTGACAGTACTTCTGAGGCAAAAGGTGCTTCAGAGCATCAGGATGGTAACGGTTTCTAGGTAGCTAAGTGTGAACTTTGTCGCAATAGCAATCTAAGATGTCCAGGCTTTGTATGTAGAGAAGCAAATAAAGTCAGAAAGAGGTTGATAACTTGAAAAAGAGGGGGTAAAAGTATAAGGATTTCGATCCTTGACGATGAGAGCAATAAGTAGGTGCTGTGGGTATGAGAAGAGCAAAAAGACAGACCTGATGATCAGAGGGGGATTTCGGATCTTCAGACTTGGAAGCAAAAAGAGATTCTGAATAACAATGAGGCCCGAGCTGTGGCTAGGCTTATGAAAGATTAATGGGGAGTGGAGATGATGAGTTTTTGAGTTAAAGAGGTTAAACAACTGTGAGTTCACACAATTCAAATGGCCATCAGTATGGACAGTTATTCTCATATTTGAATAAAGTATATTTGATTTTTGAAAGAAGTATTTTTAAGAAGTCTTATAGTTAATTAACTAAATCTTCTTTTCCATTTCTCCCTTCCACATGTAAGGCTTACATTGAATTTAAAGGGCATTGAAAATAAAATTGAAAGAGAACATGAGAAGTAAGAACCTGGCCTACTTAATTTTCTAACTTGAATTTCTTGATAATGGCTATGTACGCAGACAGCTCATATTCACATTGATAACATGGTTTTATGCTTCTCTCTTACTTGATCTGCAAGTGATCTGTGATAAAAGTATTCTAATAATGAGTGGAAAATCCTTATCTAATTGGGAAAATTAATGGCAGTAGTCTCACCAAGTGAAGCATCTATTTACTGGTGGCACTGGAGAAAGCTAACGCTCCTTTAAATGCTGTCATATAGTAAGTAGGGCAATTATTGCTTGAATTAGATTGGAATTAAGTATGAGAATAATGGAACCGAAATTAATTTCTCCAGTGAAACAACAGCTTTGTGAGATGTATAGAGAGGTGGGGGGTGGAGGTGGTGGGGTAGGGAGAAGGAGATGGAAGGATCTTTGTCATTTGCCGTATCTTCCTTTTAGTATCAGTAGAGTGATATTCACATTTTCATGGAAATTTTTTTTTTCTTTTTGGAGGGCAGTTGGGGCTAAGTGACTTGCCCAAGGTCACACAGCTAGTTTTTGTGTTAAGTGTCTGAGTTCAGATTTGAACTCAGGTCCTCCTGACTCCAGGGCTGGTGCTCTATTCACTGCGCCACCTAGTCGCCCCTAAGTTTTTGTTTTTTTTAAACAAAGAGAAGGAAGCAGTTCTCTAATTCTAGTAAAGCTTAAGGGATAGCATGTTCTATCTGTATTGCTTTTTCATAAAGGAAGCTGTGCTTCAGAAACTAAGCCTTAAATAAGTGCATTCCAAATAAAGTTATTACAGTAGAAAACCCATTTTTCTTATGTTTTTTAAAAAATGCAGATCATACAGAAATTATCCAGGGATAAGTTGTTATCTATTCTACTAGTATGTTTTTATATTTGATGTTCTATGGTCTACTGAATAGGTGAACAACATAACTTCTTGCTGTAGTTAAATACAAGCGTTAGGATGGAAGTACGTCATCTAAAATCGGTCTTCCTGTCTTCAGTTTGTTCCTATCTAATTCATGATATATACTGACACCAGATTAATTTCCCTAAAACACT
>CM053596.1:75404926-75426849 GCA_028646575.1 Pseudocheirus occidentalis | reverse complement strand
ATCAAATACAAGCTTCTCCATTTGTCATTTAAGACCTTTTACAACTTGGACCTAACCTTCTTTTCTGACCTTCTTCCAAATCCTCCTCACCTTTATATATACACTACGGTCCATCCAAACCACTCCTAATATATGGCACTCCATACACCATTGCTTTGACCTTGGATGGCCTGTCCTCAATACCTCTCATCCATCTCTTAGAATCCTTACTTTACTTCCAGACTCAATTTACACATTTTATTCTACGTAACACCTTTTCTGACCTTAGCCCTGCCAGGTGCTACTAATTTACCTATCAGACTATCTTGTACCTAGTTTGTATGTACTTAATTCATATATATGTATATGTTATCTTCCCTGGATAGAATAGAAAATCCTCAAGGACAGAGACTATTTAAATTTTGTCCTTCTATTACCTGATCCACAATGCCTGGTACAAAGTAGTTACTTAATAAATGTTTATTTATTGATTGATATAATCTTCCCATAAAAAAGTCTTCAGTTGCTCCCTTTTGTCTTTCAAAATCTGACCTTCATCTTCTCTAGCTTTAATCTCCTATTCTTGCCCAACTGAATCCTATGCTTCAGTCATTCCAGGACAGGGGTGGACAACCTGCCACCTCAAGGCCACATGTGACCTTCTAGGTCCTTGGGTGCTGCCTTTTGACTGAGTCCAGGTTTTACAGAACAAATCCTTTTATTAAGGGGATTTGTTCTGTGAAGCTTGGTTTCAGTCAAAGGATTTTGTGGATTTGTGGATTTGTGGACATAGAAGCAGTGGTTCTCAACCTGTAGCCCCTTTGGGGGTAGCCTAAGACCATCCGAAAACACATATTTCTGATGGTCTTAGGAACCGAAACTCTGCTCCTCTATCTTGTCTCCAGGTGGGTCTGCCCACATACAGATACACCCACATATGTGTATTAAAGGGTAGCGGCATTAGGAAAGTTGAGAACCACTGATAGAGGGTCACAAGGCAGAAGGTTCCCCATCCCTGATTCTAGCCCATTCATAATTTCTTGAATACCTATTGAACTATGGATCACACCTGGTTTTTCCTCACGATGTTTCCTCTGTCGAGAATGTCCATAGTGGTAGAATTTCTCACTATTCTATTATTATCTGTCCTCAAGTCTGGAGGTCAAGGACCTCAGATTAAATCCTGCTTCTGAGGCCGACTGTTAATCTTAAGGAAGAAACTTAAGCACCCTAGGCCTCACTTTCTTCATCTGTAAGAGGGAGTTAAATCAGATGACTCTGACATCCTTTCTTCTAGTATCTGTGTCTAGTATCCTATCGCCTTTCCATGTGCCCTGCCTTACTAACTCTGCTTGGAAATGATCCTTCTCTTTTATCATCTCAGGACTTATTTGGTGTCATTCACATAAGTACTTTTGCACTGTTATACCTGGGTCTTTTCTCCTATACTAGATGGTCAGCTTTTCAAGAGGCATAGTAGTCCATCTTTAATCTCCACAGTGATTAGCGCAATATCTCACACACAAAATTGTCAGATTTAGGGGCCTTAGAGATCTTCTAATCTCCTTCCTGTCATTTAATAGCTAAGGAAATAAAATAAGCTACACATTGGGTTGGATTATTAAAGGTCACAAGGTGGGGGAATGACAAAAATAAGTCTTTTAACGCCCCAGATAGAAGGTATTATACAACATTATAGAACATTTATTGAATGAATTAACAAGTAATTGAATAATGGAATGAATTGGGACAACTCCCTCAGTCTTATCTTTATTGCAGTCATGTGTATGAGTTCATTTGGTGGCATAGTACCCCATCTTCCGCTGGCCTTTAGAATGAATTTAACATAACTAGCAGCTTATCTATTGCAACATGCATTGCTAACTGACAGTATTGCGTTTCAAAATTGATTCTTTAAGACTTTCAGGGAAAGTTAGTGAGAATTAGATCTGAAAAAGAATCCTTGATAGGTTTTTGAAGCATAAGAAAAGAATGGTAAAGAAAATCTGTATCCTTAGCAGCCACCCTTCTTATCCGTTGATGTTTCTGGTGGACTGAATGACTAAAGCTTCTCTGACAACACTGTAGTGTTATTGTTTTAATTATTGGTGTTATAACTTGACACATTTGTAGTTGGGATTCCATGCGTCAGATACTTAGGCATTACGTCTAATTACTTGACTACAGATGTAGGAATAATCCCAGGGTAAAAGACATCCAGCAAAACGACTTTAGATGTGTCTAGTACATTCTAGAACAGTCAAGACAGAGACTGGCACAATGCTTTATACACTTTGATAATGTCTTTCTTCCAGTTGAACTAGGAGGAGATCACATTGGGTTGAATATCTTAGTCACGCACTTATTTATAAAAATCTGCCTTGCTGATAATGTTTCATAGCCTTACTTATTTGAACTTGGTGCTTTATTTTCCAGTCTGTTTTGTTTTGCATATTTGCTGTGGCTCTGCTGTTTGAGGAGCAAGTGGAGAGTAATGGATGAACAAATCCTGTGCTCTTTAAAGAGAGGTCTAGGAGAAGAAAGGGAAGGAAAGCTGGTTTGATATTGATTCATAGAATCTTAGAGTGAAGAAGGCCCTGAGGTAGCATCTGTTCAAACCTTTTTCAAAACATGATCACATTTAGCCTCTTCTTGAATACCTGTAAAGACAGGGAACTCATTAAATCAAAATACAGCCCATTCTGTTTGTGGGTCATTATCATATACAAGGTCAGTTTCTGCTTTTGAGCAGCTATATCTTGATTTCCCCCCTTTTTAACTTAGGAAGGAAAAAAGACCAAATGGCCTTAAATTCTGTGTGGCCCCATTTTTCTTTTTGCAACGGCAGTTAAAAGAATACAAAAAATACTCCAAAGTCTAAGATTTATACATAACAAATACTTTCATTTAGGAAGAGAGCGAGGAGTCTTAAGAAATGGCAAACACTAAGTAACATCGCAAAAATTAAGCTATAATGGATAGTGGTTATTGATATGAGAGCTACTTTTGAATCAGCCATCTGACTTATTAGAGAAAAGATCAAAATCAACCTCAGATTAGAAGGAAACATAAACATGAGACAAAGATAGTACAATTAGACCAATTTCCAAACTACTCTATTCAAGCAGGCTTTCATTGCTGAAAAATAGGAGTTAGGTAAGGAAAAGATGCCAAAGTTCACCATCACTGTTTCTAAGAGAACAGTTAACCAGCATAAAGTAGTTGGTAAAATAAGGAAGCCAGAAGAGCCAAGAAACACCTCTATCATCAAACCCTTGATTTTTTACACCAACTAAAAGGGTGGCAACCACGCAAAGAGTCATAGGGAGCAAGAAGAAACTGTTGGGTTGTTCCTCCAACAAAGAGACTTCTATGAAAATGTTGATAACGTTGACAGATGTAACCACAGAGATATTTTAAAGATCCTCTGATTATCATTATCAAACAAGGCCAGATATATGCTTGCCAGTGTATTGACCAACTATCATAGAAGATGTTCTTCATAGTTCAAATGAAAGAGTAATTTCCTTTAGGTCGTGAATCCTCCCTTTGATCCCATTTTTGGTTGACATTATGTTGAGTGCAATGAGTCAGCTCAGAATGTTGGATGGCCTCCTCAATAACGTCCATAAATATTTGAAAGAAAGTAGTCTAATAAATTACATGTAACATACCAAATGAGTGAAAATCCCTGTTGTCCAGACTGGTATGTAATTAGATAGACAGCCCTCTGAGGTAGTCCATTAGTGCATATGTGTGTGCATGCATGCATGTGTAAACATATGTATGCATGCTTATATATATAAGGATACATGTTTATGCGTGCATAGAAGTATAACTATATAGATGCACATATATGATAAATGCTACAGATATACAATGAGCTGAGGCCAGAGTTGAAAATAAGGAAAATGTGAGCTGAATTCATTTAGGAAATTGTACCAGGGCAGCTAGGTGGTGCAGCAAATAGAACACCAGCCCTGGAGTCAGGAGGACCCGAGTTCAAATCTGGCTTCAGACACTTAACACAAAAACTAGCCATGTGACCTTGGGCAAGTCACTTAACCCCAATTGCCCTCCCCCAAAAAATACACACAAAAAAGAAATTGTCCCATGCTTTCTGTCATTTCAAACTAATTCCTAGAGTGTGCACATGAATGTGAACACATACATGCATACCCCACCACTACCATTGCCATCACCACAACCTTTTTTAACACTTAGATTTTTCTGGCCGTGTTATATGGTTATGAATGGAAAGACACAATGTCCAGAGAATCAAAATTGCAGAAAACCCAAAGGGCAATGGAGAGATGAATAGTAAATACAATCAAGTTACAGAAATTTTCAACAATGATTTTAGTACAAGTGTTATAAAAAGTGTTGTTCAGGAAATGTATGATTGGAAACGGAAGTGGGTTGGTATTTTTGCTTAATGGGAAGATCTTTCCCATCAATTAATAAGCCCATGTGACCTGTTTAAGTCACATAGAAGCCTAAGTTACATGAATTTGAGTCACATGAAGCCCGTGGTTGGAGGAGCTTGCTAGATGGGTGGGACAGGAGGGGGTGGAGCAGAACCCAGAGGAAATTGGTCAGAGTAGTTAGAGCTAAGGAAGAGAGAGGAAGCAGGCAGTGAGCTATGAATGTTCAATTGTGAGAAAGCCCTAGCAGGGAGAAAGGTTGGGGATGGCGGTGCCTTGTTTCTTTAATTGCTATGATGAATTTAGCTTTCTGGTGTTGGCATTCAACTTTCTGATGTTTGATTAAATATTTTGGTTCTGTCTTCCATTAGAGAGACTGTTATATTTTACAATTCAGAATTATGCTTTCATATTCATAACTACTGTAGGTGCTATGAATATCACCTTGGCACTCCATTAGGTCAAGAAGGAAGGGATAATTGATGGATGATATGAGGCCTTCAATAGTAAATGTAGAAAGTTAAAAAGACCTGAAAGAGATTTCAGTATTTGGAAATAGATCTTCTATGAAGAATTTCTGGAAGAACATAGACAAGAATCCCATAGGAAGAGGGATAGATTTGTTCCACTATGTACTACTGTAGGGCATATCCACATTGAAGAGATCAGTGTTTCCTTTGAAGGACTAAAATACAGAAAAAGTGAGGGCCAAAGGTTTGGGACTTGATCTGAAGATCTGAATTGGTCTTTGCTTACTATTGTTTGCTGTTTCTTCTCTATTGGGCTTCTGTTGCAAGTTTCCAACATTTGGGAGATCTCTAGCTTAGATTTAGTGTACATCGCTGTTCAGTCATTCCACTCATGTTCAACTCTTTGTGACCCTACTTAGAGTTTGCTTGGCAGAGATACCGGAGTGGTTCGCCATTTTCTTCTCTAGCTCATTTTACACATGATAAAACTGGAGCAAACAGGGTCAAATGACTTGCTCAGGATAACACAACTAGTAAATGTCTGAAGTCGGATTTGAACTCAGATCTTCCTGGCTCCATGCCTGGTGCTCTGTCTACTGTGCCAACTAGCTGCCCAGATTTGCTACATACTCAATTCTAGTTTTCAGATATCATTATGTAGCCAGTCTAAAGTCCTCTATTCAAAATCTTTGATGCATTTCTCTACTACATATGCCTATTAAATTAACATGCATAAAAGCCAAATTTATTCTGCAGCTACTGCAGCTAAAGAAAGCGTCTGCTTTGCAACATAATTCTTCAAAGGCAGGTTAGTCATTTTCTAAACCTCGCACCTAGGAAATTCTAATATTCAATGTCAGGTTATTTTATTACTTAATCTTTATTACTCAGTGAATTCTGCAGAGCTGCTATGAAGGTCATCTTCTTGATCCCACAGTCTGCTTGGTGAGAGGCCACAGGATCCTACACAGCGAAGACATAACTAGGCATTACAGTTTTGCAATGTTTTTGACAGAAATTCCCCCACTTGTAAAAAGACTGAGACGGGTTCCTTTAAAGGGCTTTGTAAAGAACAAGGTCTCTGGTTACTGTTTAATAAAGTACAGACCGTTGAGGGGGAAGGAACTAGGAAGCAGAAAAAACAAGTATGAGTTCCATTGAGGGACTTTGTATTTACTCATTCTTAAACTTATAAAACTAAACATTAACTTTCCACTTAGACTGTTATACTGATTCTGATAATTGGTTCTGACAAGGCCACACAAGTCACAATTCATTTCATTTCTTGGTTATTTGTGACAGTTTATTAATGAATACTTGCTCTTATGATAGTGCTATAAAAATGTGATTCTAATAATAAAGTCAGTCACCTAACAGCATATTAAGTTCCATCTGGGTTAGTGAGCCCTGTACCATGCTCGAGAAACTTGCATGGAAGAGCCAGAACAAGTATAAATCAAAATGCATTCGTGCATGTCCTGTACCAATGAGTAAAGTAAATGGTTCTGTAAATACAACTGTTGAAATTATGAAGAGGGGGTGGAGTAGAGATGCGGTGAGAAGACTTCCTTGGGGGAGCTGAATTGTGAACAGTTCTTAGGAGGAAGGGCTGTGGCTTTGCTAGAGAGATGGGAGAGTAAGTCAAATTATATTGGGAAATTTTCTGTAAACTTTTAGAAGTCTCATTGGCCTAGCACTAAGCATCTACTGCAAAGTATGTTGTTCTTGGATTGTAGGAAGCTCAGAGGGAAGCAATGGGATAGAATGGGAAACTGTGCTGGATTTTGAGCCTGAGGTCATAGTTTCAGATTCACTCTGCTACTTATAACCCTGTGTGACCTTGGTTAAGTCATTTAATTGCTCTAGACTTCAGTGTCCTTATATATTAAAATGATAAGGTTGACCTCCTGGTGAGATACTTAAGCTTTCTGAGTCATACTTTCTTCATTTTGTGAGGGACAGAGACCACTACCAGATTTTAAAAATCAGAGTCTGAGTTGGAAAGCAGAATTCTTTCTCATAAGAAAGGGCACAGCCCTTGTCACTCAAGTGGTGTCAGCCAGGAAGTACAAATTTCAGAAGCTCGCAGGCTTCTGTTATCCCAATCCTAACTGTTCCCATTCCCCTCTGTGGTCGGTGGTCGGTGAGGTGGGCTCACAATCTTGAGGCAAGATTGGATGCAAAGCTCACAATCTTGAGGCAAGAATGGATGCAAAGCAATCTCATTCCTTCATTACCATGATTATTCATGAATTAGTATCCTATCAGAGGGAAGTGTTTTTCAATGCCTCATTGTGCACCACATTTGGAGAGAGCCAATGAGAGTTACAGTTGACAATCTTTTATTATCATAATTCTTTATTTGACCTTTCCACCTGATGAGAAGGAAACATCCTTCAGTCCCTTACTTATGCATATCTACACACCAATTATGGGGGCAACCTATGAGAAGAAGACTAACGTTGTTTGCTTTAAGTCTTGTTACCTCCTTCCCAGGGCCTGTGGAAACTTAACCCTTTGCTATCTCTCACAATCTGAAAAATGGGACTAAGTATACCTGTTTTTACCTCATGGGGTTGTTGTGAGAATCAGATAGGATACTGTATAATAAAGATCATAGCTTTCGTTTAAAAATATGTTGCATCTATTACATTTAGATGTGAAACTAGTCTGAAAAATGTCAAGCATTCCATAGAAGATATTATTAAACATTTTATGAAATATAAGAATATTATTCCCTGTTAATGTTATATAAAAATACAAGGTTTCTAACTGACCCATGAAACACATCAGGGTATTTTGGGGATTTACCAGTTATTCTTAAGTGATTTTAAGAGACATAGGTAATTTCAGAGACTTGCACTTTTAATTTAGAAAAAATCCCACAACCCCCTACCACCTTGGATTACATACAGGTAGTCAGCCTTTGTCCTTACCATTATTACCCAGTTCAGGGAGAGGACATCTCTAGTCTTCCTGATCTACATCCTGCCACTGGCCTCAGATGACTCTGGAGAAGAAAGTGAGGCTGGTGACCTTGCACAGCTCTCCTTCACTTAAATCCAATTCACTTTCTAGTCGTGGCATCATCTTCCTGATGTCATGGTTCTCTTCGAGAACAAAGGATAAAAAACAACAACCGGATTGGGGAAACCAAAACACAGCAGGGTAAATGACTTAGCCTTTTTTTTTCCCTCCTAAAACCTTTGCAAGAATGAACTGTCTGGTTATCAGAATGAGAGGCTCTGTTCCTTTCTTTACTAACTGTTTTATTAAGTTGAGATGAATATATTGAACTGCCCAGTTTGGTTGGTGACCTACCTAGTTTGATTGATCAAGATTAACCATATATAGTTCGAATTGATTTTTAAAATCTTTTGCAAGAGTTTCCAAAATAATACTTCAGTTAGTGTGAAACTATTCCAGTCCCAACTCTCTAAAAGCTAAATCTATTTCCTTTGGAAAGAAAGAGAATATTTGCATTTCAATACAGGTGAATTTTGACATTTGTTTAAGCTGTAGCAGGTTTAGAAGATAGCACCATTTGTGTTAAAGCCTTTGTTGTGAATTGATTAAGGATCATTAAACCAATTAGCAAGAATATTCACACCTTTGGGGGGAGAAGAGAAGTCTTTTATGGCCTTAATCAATTTACAAGAAAAGAAATAAGTTTCAATGTTCCATTTTCTTCCATTAAAGAAACTAACTCATACATGGTGATTGAAGTGGGGTAACCTAGTCTGAACCTACATTAACTTTTCCTCTGACAGTAGACACTGATGTAATCAAAATTTACTTCTCTGAGAAAGGGTCTGGAAGTGATGATCCTTACTGTCTAAGTTATTGAAACCAGAGTCTCATTTATTAATGAACTTGTCCTCTGAGTGGTAGTAATTCACAGACACATACATGTGTATGTATACATATATGGTATATATGTATGTATATGTATACATGTGTATAATTTGATGTCTTTCCTAACAACCTTATGAGATGAATAGCTTAAGTATTGAACTACTCAAATTATTCTCAAAAATCAAGGAAAATGCTCTCTCAAATTAATGAGACTGAGTCCCAATATCTAATATCTAAATATCTAACCCAATGAAGGTTAGAACAAAAAGAAAGAAGTACAGATCAATATGCAACATATTTTCTAAATACTGATTTAAAATTTTTAAATAAAATCTTGATCAAAAGATATATGTATGACATATTAATTTATATGTGTATATATTATAGGAAAATGTTATTTGTTATGATAAAATTTTATTTATAAGAGGAATTTCAGGATGATTTGACCTCAGAAAAACAGTATAATTAATCACATTAAAAACAACAACAAAACACCACTAAAATACCCAGAGCCACATTATAAAAATAGCTATAGAAAAAACATCTCTGAAAAAAACCATATCATTTATTTATGCTGAAAACCTCTTTGTCTCTTGAACCATTCAGGAACATCCTGTTGTGCTTCCATGTTCTCTTAGAAGTCTACAGGGTTCTCTGCCATATCAAACGCTGATTCGTTTTCCTTTGTCTTGCAATATTTCTTTAGGGATAGTCAGAGATTTAGATACCCTGATTTCCATTCTCCTTTCTGTTAATTTCTTCCTGTTCATTTATCTGTTGTGCATGACCTCTAAAACTTTTGGTAATTTACATTTCCCCTGCCCCCATCTTCAATCCTGTCATTCCTTTTCTTACTCTTTCCCTTTTGATGGCAGATTGCCCATAGTTGAACCTCAAAGTTTCCTCAAACCTTTCCCACATTAGGGCAATTTGCTTTTCTCTAGTTCCCTTCCCTTCATAATCAAATGATTTCTGTAAAGGACAGAACTGACCCCAAATGGATTCTAGTAATTTTCCCCACACACACTCATGCCATGCCTATGTTCCTTCTATTCATTAGCTCTCTAGATGAGTGCTGGTTGCAGGACAGTATGCTACAGATTGCGGTTGAACAAGCTTCTGTTTTCCTGTGCCTGTCCCTCCTTTTATTGATATGTATACTAGGGGAGCAGAATTGAGTTCTGTTGTTTGTCATGGGATTTTGGAGTGAGTCCAGGGATTTGGTGTGCTGGCAGATGCTGCAGCATCAGCAAAGAAATTGCTCAGTGTACCACAGAACCCAAGTCCATGGATCTCACTGTGGCTCTTTGCTAGAACATTGAGGCCGATGGAAGAGAGTGTGCTGAGTGTGTTATGGGCACTTAGCTTTCTCTATTGTAAACTCATCATTTTGCTTCTTGTGCATAAATCTTATTTTGAGAAAGAAAAGAAAGGATGAAGCAAGATTTTATTAAGTGCCTACTATGTGCCAGTTATTGTGTCATTTGTAATTGTCTGAGATCACATTTGAACTCAAATCTTTCTGATTCCAGGCCTAGCATCCTATCCATGGTGCACCTGAGGGAAGGTAAGGACCAAAAAAAAAAAAAAAACAACAATCCTAAAACTTTCCAGTCTTCTGTTTTGTTAGTCATATGGTCTAACCAAATCAATTGTGTTATGTGTTTATAAGGGAAATTAGTGTGCTGTAAGAAACAATGATTATGAAGAATTCAGAAAAGCATAAAAATATGTACATGAACTGATGCAAAGTAAACAGAACTAGGAAAACAATATATAATTACAATAATGTAAATATATAAATAATATAAATAGCAACATGAAGAAAGATTGAATTCTGTGAAATTATAATGACTAAGTTTGGCTCCAGAGAAGAAAGATGAGAATTCATGGTCCTCTTTCACAGAGTGGGGCCTATAAGTGTATAATACTGAATGTAGTGATTGATTTAGTTAATATGATGATTTGTTTTGCTAATTGTTTTATTCTCTCTTTTAACACCTTGTTAGAAAAGATGGTTCTCCAGGAGGGGGAAGAGTAGATAGTAAATTAAGAAATGAAAATTATGTGAAAACAACACGTGCCAACAAATATTTAATTTTTTAAAATGACAGGAAATAAAAACCAGGAGAACATTGTACATCGCAAAAGTAACATTGTGTGATGACTGACTTTGATAGACTTAGCTCTTCTCAACAACGCAGTGATCTAAGATAATTCTAGAAGACTCATGATGGAAAATGCTCTCCACATCCAGAGAAAGTACTATGGTGTCCGAATGCAGATCAAAGCGTATTATTTTCTCCTTGTTGTTGCTTTTTCTTTCTCATGGTTTATCCCTTTAGTCCTGATTCTTCTCTCACAACATGACTAATGTGGAAATAAGTTTAATATGATTGTACATATGTAGCCTATATCAGATTGCTTGTCCTCTTGGGGAGGGGAGGGAAAGAAAAAGGGAGAAAAAAAATTGCAACTCAAAATCTTATAAAAGTGAATGTTGAAAACTATCTTTATGTGTAATTAGAAAAAAAATAAAATACTATAAAGAGGAAAAAAATAACAGGGCATAGTACAGTAGGTCAGAGTTTACTGTATTTCTTTTAGTCTCATTATTAGATCTTCCAGTAGATTCATTGGCTCATTGTCTTTAGTTCTATCTTAATTTCTTTTCCCCCTCTCGAGAATTGAGAACAGGTTTATTTTCTTGGCTGTGTCCATACATACCAATTTGTATGTTTGTACTGGTGACCAGAGAAAGCATGAATAATTGAAATTCAAAGACAGATCACTGGAAAACCTCATTCTAACCCATCCTTTCGCTCCTTTTTTTCCTAAGCATTTTTCTAGAATAGCCAGTAAGAAGCAAGATGAATTGGTTTAGATTTCCATTTTCTTTACCTCTCACCTACTTTCTAGCATGGATAGTGTCATGAAGTAACTGTAAAATGGGGAAAAGATAGCTATCAGCTGGAGAAGCCAAGAGTCCACTAAAATATTTTACAGATCAGTAATTAGTCTGGAATAAGTGAAAGATGACTATCTTTGAACACAAGATAAAAATACCATTTTGTTAGAAAATTAAGTTAGATAATGGAGGCATAGTGCTATGTGCTGTTGCTTTGGATGTGTTGGAATGCTTCTAATATGTAATTATATAGAGAAACAGTGACACTGAATAATCCAAAATATCTGATAACTCCAAAATCATTTCTACTTTTATTTTAGAATGTTCTGCATGATTTTGCAACTGTTTTGTCTTCCTAAGGATCTTCCAGTTGTTTTAAATTTCCTTTGCATTCCTTGCATTCTCTGATTGTGGAGAGGGAAAAGGGACCCAGGAGAAACCTAAGATTAAAAACTGACCATGGTGATCTAATCTTTCCACAGAAAACACCTCAGGAGTCTTCTATTCTCAAGCATTAGAAAGTCATTTAGACCTGCATAAGGAGCCTCTACCAGACAAGAAGACCCTATGAAAAGACAAGAGTTTTTAAAAAGGATGGAAATAATTTTATTACAGTTATCCCTTCCACATTGAGACTTTTCACATTGTGGTTTCTATATATTATGGGTCAGAATAAAAAATTAAATGGGAAGTTTGGGGGAGTTTTGTGAAAGCTGCAGAAAAATGTGAAGGCCAGCAGATAACACAGAAAAAGTTTAGAAACTCAAAAATGCATAAAATACATATATATTGTATTGTATAATATCAACTCATATTTTACAATAATGCACTGTAGACATCCCATAAAAAGAAAAAAATCCAGAATTTTCATGTACAAAATGAGAACCAAAAAATTTTTTCATGGCCGCTAGCTCCTGTGATGTGGAAGGGATAACTTCATTTAAAAATGGAAATGAGCTGTCCCTTGTCTTCTAGTCAACTGTTAAAGCAGCTAGGTGGCACGGTGGATAAAGTGCCAAGAATCGAGTCAGGAAGACTCCTCTTCCTGAGTTCACATCTAGTCTGGCACTTATTAGCTGTGAGTCAAATCACGGAACCCTGTTTTCCTCAATTTCCTTATCTGTAAAATGAGCCAGAAAGGGAAATGACAAACCACTTCAGTGTCTCTGCCAAGAAAATCCCAAAGAATCATATGACTGAAAAATGATTGAACAAAAATGTGTAATGTGCCAATTGCTGATTTTCTCTAGGAGCAGCTAAGCTGTTTATACTTCAGGATAATACTTCCGCTGAAGAAATGATTTGTGTGAACAGTTTGTTTTTCTTAAAAGTGTAGTATGCAGAAGGACCAGCTTACAATTGTCTCAGGAAAGGGAGTGTAGGTGTAAAGTACTTGTATAATTGACCTTCTCTAAATGACTCTTATTAAACTGAGAAAAATAACTTACTGTTCAAGGAAGAATATAACTAATCACAGTTATTGCTTTGATCTGTAATTACCCTTCTTCCTTATGGAATGCAGGCAGGTTTAACTGCCTTAAATTTCAACAGTTCATTATAAATGTTAAGAAGAGAATTAAGCTCAGCAAGTTGAGAAGCAGACGTGTTTTATAGTAAATGGTAGGGTGACTGATGCTCAGAAATAAAAGTGCGACTTCAACATTTTATCCACTTCCTGTTGTCTAATCAATAGGCAATTTACCCTTGCAGCTCCATACCCTTCCTCCCCAGCCCTGCATTGATTTTTGTTGCTTTCTGTAACATTCAAGAGGTGAGTCCACATGGGTTTAGAAGCAATGAACAACATTTTCCCAGTATTTCATCTAAATAAATTGAAAGAAAATGGAAAGAATCTGTATCAATAAGCTATCTGGTTTATAACATCATTACATTTCATTGGCTTGATGTGAAAAAATTAGATGAAAATCAAGATTGCTTTTGTTATAAATCGTAACTGCAAAAGTACCTATTATGCCTTTTTTTGTTTGTTTAGGATATTTCCTTATTAGAAATTTGGGAGAGAGATTTTTTTTCTTTACAACAATTGTACAGGTCTGATCTGAAGGTGTTTTTCCGCAGTCTCTCCATCAATGCTGTTTTCATAGGTCTCACTCCCCACCCCCATGCTTTGAGTGAAATTGATGAGGATTGGTGCATAGTTGACAGCTTGGGGGATGGGTGGAAGACTAAGATCTGCAGAGTTTGTAGCACAAACATTTTAATCTTTCATTTGTATATATGTATGTGCATGAAATTTGAATCATTCACAATTAAATCTGCTTGATATTTATTATTCATGAGGTCAAAAACTCATTTAAAATGAGTTAACACTTCAAGTTTGTGGTATTTTATTCACTTTTAAAAACTTTTATTCACTTTGACCAGTCTGGAAAGCAGTTTATAATAATGTAGAGTTGACTAGACTGTCCATACCCTTTGACCCAGAGATTCCTACCACTAAACATTTACCTCAAAGAGGTCAAAGATGAAAAGGTCCTATATACACCAAAATACTTTTAGCAACAGTTATTGTAAGAGAAAAAAAACCTACAAGCAAAATATTTGCCCGTCAGGGGATAGCAAAACAAATTACAGTATGTGAATATAATGGAATCTTACTTTGCTTAAAAAAAATGAATATTAAGAATACAGAAAAGCATGGGAAGGCTGATATGAACTAAGACAAAATGAAGCAAGTAAGCAGAACAAGGAAAGTGACACACACAATAAGCATAGCAATATAAACTGAACAAACGAAAAAACAAAACAAAACTGAACAATCAAAATTGATTGTTCTAAAATTATAATGTCTGAAAAGAATACATATGGTAAAGTACCTCCTGCCACTTCTTTGCAGAGATAGGAGACATTGGGTATGGAATATTGCACATATTATCAGATTTTTTTGATATGTTGGTTTGTTTTATTGAAATTTTCCACTTTTTTCCTTTGCTATAAGTTTTGTATAGGAGTGGGAAAATGATACATGGGGGGTGTGTGTGGAGTTGTAGCACCAATGCAATATTCACAGTACCCACAATCACTATAGATATACCTGCATGGTGCGCAATCACCAAATCTAACAGACTCTCTACATAAAAGACAGAAGCAAAACATTTATTCAGACACCAGAAAACCAAATCCCAACACCAGGAAATCAAATCCATCATAGTACCGTAGAAGCTAATGTATCACAATGTAGCAGAGAGCCACACCATCCTTTAGCCTTCCCACAAACCAACACAAACCTAGCTGTCACAGGAGGTAGCAAACACCAACATTTATTCACAAGCCTGACTAACTCCCTTGGATATGTCCTCTCCTCCCTCCAGCTCTAACTCCCAGCTTCCCATGGTCTCTGCTCCACCTTTCATTAAACTCCTCCCCCCACAGACTCCATGTGATTGCATTCAATCTATTAGGGGGCAGGGAAGGTCTTCAGATTCCTTTAGGCTTATTAAGGAGCAGGGAAGATCTTCAAATTCTCATCACCATTACCAGGGGGAGGAAAAAGAGGGTGATAAGCATTTATTTAAAGCCTACTATATGCCAGGCACTGTGTTAAGCACTTTACAAATATCTCTTTTGATCCTCCCAAGAGCTCTGCAATGTAGATGCTGTCATTAGTCCCATTTTGCAGTTGAGAAAACTGAAAGAAAAAGAGGTTAAGTGACTTGGCAAGGGTCACACAGCTTGTAAGTATCTCAGACCACGTTTGAACGGTCTTATCCAGTTCTCTATCCATTGTGACATTTGGCATTGGCAATGGAAAATGTCGCTTTAAAAACAAGGGATAAAATTTTATTTAAAATAGCAATTTGAAATTTTAAAACCTATAATTTTAAGCTTTATAACTTTAGTAATATTCTATACTCAGTAGTGAAAGGTAGCATAGATTAATCGATAGAGGGTGAACCTTGAAGTAGACAAGGCTTCAGATCAAGTTTTGCTTTTAACACACACTGCCTGTGTGACCATACACAAGTCACTTAACATATCAAGGCCCTAGGCAACTCCCTAATATTTTGTTACTTATGAACTTCTAAGCTATATCATGGATGGATTTTCTATACTGGAAGACCCACACATGGTAATCAATTGTAATGGACATATTAGCCTAAGGCTAAATGGAGGTCCTGCTCTAATCTCCCCACTGACTTTCAATTATGAATCTCCAGCTGCCTAGTGGACGTCTCAAACTAGACATCCTGTAGACATCTCTTATTTTTTTGGCTTTTTTTGGTGGGGGGGGGTGGGGAGAAGGCAGGTAAATTAGGGTTAAGTGACTTGCCCAAGGTCACACAGCTAGTTAAGTGTCTGAGGCTGGATTTGAACTCAGGTCCTCCTGACTCCTGGGCTGGTGCTCTATTCAATCCACCACCTAGCTGCCCCATCCTGTAGACATCTTAAAGTCATCATGTCCAAAATTGAGCTCATTATAGTCAGTTCTGCTATAATATATGTACATTCCAAGAAAATTCTTTTATAGGAAGCCTTTCCCAAGCCTTTGTAATTCCAGTGACTTCTTTCTGTTGTTTATTTCCAATTTATCCTTCATATAGCATGTTTATACATAGTTATGTGTGTGCTGTCTTCCCTGTTAGACTGTAAGCTCTCTGAGAGTCACGACTGTCTTTCGTCTTCCTTTACCTTACCTTTGTACCCCCTGTGTTTAGCACAGTGCCTGGCACATAGTTTTAATTTAATAAATATTTAATTACTAAGAAAATGTTACCACAAATGCCTCTTGTCTAAACAATCATAGACGTTAAAGGTGTTTTCCCAAGTGAAGAAACAATATTGTCTCGGTCCTCAAAGTTTCACAGTCTCTATGGAGACAAATTAAACAAAATAATTCTAGTACACTGAGGAATATACCTATGCCAATTCTTGTGTGCTGATAATAGGAAATTAATGGCTATAACTTGTCTTTTTATATATAGTTTAAATATATCCCAGAGTTAGAAGGGATCTAATAAATCATCCCATTTAGCCCCAAACTGAATAATAATCTCTTTCCTTTACAATACTCCTGACACATAGGACCAGTGTGTTCGGTTGCCAAAGTAGACATAATGGACACCTTGGCAGGAAGTATCTCCTTCACAAACCTAGAATCATTCATAGATGGAGGGAAAGCTTATTATAATCTGACAGCATTTGACAAGGTAGATTATATGTGAGAGATCATTAATTTTTTTATCATAAATTGAGAGCTGGAAGAGAAGCTTGCAGTCACCAATTCCAACTTCATCCTTTCATAGATGAGGAAACTGAGCCCCAGAAAGATTTGTAGAGAGGAATAGGTGAGATTCTGTGATCTAATGTTCTGTAGGGGAGCTTTGTTTATGGATGATTGGTTGCATTCAAGAAAGAAATTTTGATGACACAGATAAAAGTGATTTTATTGAAGAAGAAAAGGAGTCTTCTGAGGAGGTCAATGTGAATTTATAGACTGACTTAGATTTTGAAAAGAGATGCATATAAAATGGTATTAATGAATATATATGTGTGTGCATATATATACACACATAATATACATATATTGTATGTATATTATATCATGTACAGATGATACACACATATTATATATATACATACATGCATACATCTATATGATGGATATCAATGAGTATAAGGCTAGTGTTAGGAATATGACAGCCCTGAATAAGCTGAAGGTGAAAATGAAGGCTAAAGGCAAAATGAAGATCATTGTAAACTATAATGAAGGAAAGGTGAAGATGAAATTAGACTTAGAGCTTCTACAACTCAGGGCAGATGGGTTAATAATAAAAGATGATAGAATAAAGGCATTCAGCTCGAAAGAATACTTCAGATTGGAAAGACTAGTAGAACAAATAAATAAGAGGAAATTAAAATTCAAGAGAGAAGTTGGTTTAAGGCCAACTAGATACCTTCAATGAATTCAAGTCAATAGAACTGGAAAAACTACTGAAAGAATTGACGGGTGAAATTATAGACTCTTGAATGCTCTTTGATAAGTTATGAGGTAGAGAAAAGCAATTGTCCTGATTTTCAAAAAAGGTAAGAGGGAGACTGTGCAACCTAGAAGCTTGACTTAAATTCCTGAGAAAAGCCATTCAAGGGAAGATCTGTGAATGTTTAGAAAGGGAAATATTGGTTACTAAGTGGTACAGTTATTGAGAAAAATAATCTAGGGCTCTGTCCTTGATCCTCTTCTTTCATATATCTCTATCTTTAACTTAGTTATTTATCATATTTGTAAGGGATACAAATAAGGCAAAGAGAAATGGCTAAAACATTTGATGAATGAGTTAGAATTAAAAAAAATATCTCAAGTTAAAATAGCAGTCTGAATCTAATAAAATGAAATCTTAACTGATTAAATGTGAAGCTATTTTAATTAAAAAACAAATCAGTTCCATAGCTACAGGGTAAGAGGGTAAGAGAACAAGATCTGTTTTTCCCTTTGTCGCATCAATGCAATATTCACAGTGCCCACAATCACTATAAATATACCTGCATGGTGCTCAATCACAAAATATAATGGACTTTCCATATAGAAGACAGAAGCAAAACATTTATTCAGACACCAGAAAACCAAATCCCAACACCAGGAAATCAAATCCATCATAGCAATATAGAAATTAATGCACCATAACATAGCAGAGAACCACACCATCCTTTAGCCTTCCCATAAACCAACACAAGCCTCCCTGTCACAGCAGGTGGCAAACACCAACTTTTACTCACAAGCCTGTCTGTCTGTCTAGGAAGCATGCTCTCCCTGCAGCCATCTAGTTGGCTTACTCCCACCTTCCCGTCGGTCTGCTCCACCCTTCAGCAAGCTCCTCCTGCCACAGGGTCCATGAGATTACATTCAGCCTATTAGGGGGAAAAGTATATTTTCAAAGCACGGAAGGTCTTCAAATTCCCTTAGGCTTATTAAGGGTACGGGGAAGATCTTCAAATTTCCATTTCACCTTCCTTCTTTTCTTCCTTCCTTCCTTCCTTCCTTCCTTCCTTCGCTGCTTCCTTCCTTCCTTCCTTCCTTCCTTCCTTCCTCTCTCTTCCCTTCTCTTTCTTTTTTCCTTCCTTCCTTCCATCCAAAAGATCTAATGTAAATTTAGACTGCCTTAATGTCAGTAACCTACTAGACATTATGTGTACCTACTAGAAATATGTGTAACTATCTTCATGTTTCTAAATCTAAGCTGTTTTTCTTAATTAGTGGCATGCCTTTTATTTTTTGTACTACTTTGTTTTGGGAATTACTGATGAAGTTTTCTAGTATATTAATGAATTTGTCTTTTATATAGGCACCCTTTGTTAATATTTTCTCTGGTTTGGCAGTCTTTGTAGATATTGTAAAACTTAACAGGCCTGGGATTATTTGATTTTTTTTCCCAATTAGCAAATGTAGTTGTGATTTTATTTATTTATTTTGCTTTTCCATTCATGCATCACCAGTCAAATAATTTCTGGCAAATATACTATGCTTTTTCACAAAACGTTTTACTATTTGACTATTTAAAAATTTAGTGCACAGTTTCTCCTTGCAGATGAGATATATTTAGGCTTCAGCAGAATTGGATATAAATACATGTCTATTCAAGTGGGCATATTCAGTTCTCCTTTCTTCTTATTCTTTTTTTCATTTGTATCCTAAAATATTTTCAGATTTTCATATTCATACTATATTGTTGTATTATATGGAATAATTAATAGCAAAGACAATATTTGAAAATGAAAATTGATTGAAATTCAGAGTCAGATTTAGGATTATTGAGGTGCCATCCACAGTAAACATTTGCCAATAGACTTTCCATATGTATAAAGGGAAGAAAACAGATGCTTACTCAGAGTGTAACTTCAGCAATAGTAGGGAGCAAAAGTTCTGAGAATGGACCTTTGAGTTCTGTGAAGCAATTTCCATCTGGCTTTTGGAGTCACCAGTGTAAGAGACAGTTTGCCAGGTGTTAGGATAGTGTGGTCCAGATCTAACACTTTGTCATATCTGTTTCTCCCTGGCTGCTGAGTAAATACAGGTTCCTGCTTATATTTGCAATCAGTTTTTCCTGAATTATATGAAATATTCACCGCTACGTCTATGGTTCCATTGTTCATAGTAGGTCATAAATGAGTATAATATTGAGGTAAGTAAAAAAACAGAAAGAGATGCCTTCACTTATTTTGACTAAAAATTGTCATGTCAGGCTACTTAGACTGTTAGCTCCTAATTCTAGTCCTCTGGTTTTACCTTGGAGATAAGAAAGCACATGGCCAGAGAGGTTAAGTGAAGCTGCCTTCATCTTGGCAAGGTATTTAGAAACTGCACGTGAGATCTTACCCTTTCCCATTCCAACATGTTTTAAGAATATGTTTGTGTTTTGGGGGAGGGTGGGGGTAAGGGGCAGAGGAGAAGGAAGCAAAGAGTGCTTCCTGCCTGGTTATGTGGATACAGTTCAGTGTATGAGGGCATGATAAAAGAAGAGCCAAGGGTCATGTTGACCAAACTGGAGGGCTCCTGTTGGTGATAGTTCTAAGGAAAGCACCACAAACACAGGTAAGTAAATACCAGAGAGGAGAATCTGAGGTAGGAGAAACCGTTGCTGACCAGGGGGAATAAGCAAAGTCTTAGGAAGTGGCAGAGCTGAAGAGAGAGTACATTCCAGGTAGGGGTGACAGCCTGTATGTAGGCATGCATGCAGGAAATGGAATTCTGACTTCGGAGACCATAGAAGCAGATTAATTAGACCAGAAAACAGAGTTTATGAGAGGTAAATAATGTGAAACAAGTTTGGATTGGGAGGCTGGAGCCGTTGTGAAGACCCTTGAATAACTGAGCAAGGAGTTTACTATTTATCCTCATAGCAGCAAGGATCCATTGCAGTTTTTGAGAAGGGAAGTGCCCTAACTGTTTAGCCAGCCATGTGAAGGATGTATCTGAGAAGGGAAACATAAAGATCCTGGAATCCACATAAGTGAGTGTTATTTTAATAGTCCTGGTGAAAGACAATGAGGGCCTGAATTAGCTGGTAACTGTGTGAGTGAAGTAAAGTTGATGGATATGAGACGCATTATGGAGGTAGAACTGACAACACTTGGGAACTGACTGAGTGGGAAAGGGGGAGGAAGAAATTGGAGTCAAGGATGACTCCAGGGTTGCGAACATGGTGAGTGTGGTTTGCAAAATGATGGTGGCCTCAACAAAGATAGGGGAATTTGGATTTCAGAATAAGCTAAAATTTCACAATCCAGAAGTCTCCAAGGCAAGTTCTAAAGGACTCACTGCTTTACTCTACTTAGTATAAATCAGGTATATCTTTATAATTATGTTTTCTGTTATAGGCCCCTTTTCGGAATGGTTGAAATACCTCAATTTTGAATGAAATGATTCTATGACTTTTGGGTTTCCATATATAGACCATAACTTATATCTATGCACTGAAATTCAGAAACCAGCTATAAACCATTTTTAAAAATCAGGGTAAACTAAGATAATGATACAGATTAAATTAGTGTTGAGGGAATTCAGAGAAAAAGAAGTAACCAGAGTAAGAAGTAGGGGTAAGGAAGTGATTTGGTAATGGCAGGGGAATGTGATTCTATCTCAGGGCTTAGGCTCCTACCATTGATGTGCTGTCCCTAAAGACAAATAGAGAAATATTGAAAAGATTTTAAAATTAAGCAATAGCATTAGTATCATTTTCAAGCATAGAGTATATGCCTATTACTAGTTAATTCCAAATTGCAAACATAACCTACCACCTCAATTTGCAGCTTCTGTGTTCTTACTAAGGGGCAGTCAATCAATCAGAAAGTGTTTATTAAGGGCCTACAATGTGCCAGGCTCCTGAATTCTTGGTAAATTATTTGGCTCATTTTCTTTGGCTTTTAAGAACTGCATAAAGGAGGAAAATTCATGCCTTTTTTGGCGCACCCAAAAGGCAAGGAAAGAATAGTATTGTCATGAATTAAATACAAAATAAGAACAATAAAAATCTATAACCAAATTGTTCACACTAACTTTTTTGGGGTGTGGAAATCAACCAGTGCACTTGGATCCATGACAATGAAAGAATAAAGAGACAAGTGAAGTCTCTTGAAGAAACTAAAGAATACTCTCCACTGTTATTTTAAGCATACCCATAAAATAGAAAAGCTGTAATATTAAAAACAAGAGGGCAATTTGATCTGTTCCTTTTTGAAATGATATTACTTAAAGCTTTTTTTTATTACATTTTCACAGACCACAAGATAAAGAATGTGTAATAGCAGGGTCATAAAAAAAGGCATATACAT
>CM053596.1:75352391-75404426 GCA_028646575.1 Pseudocheirus occidentalis | reverse complement strand
AGAGAGAGAGAGAGAAAGAGAGAGAGAGAGAGAGAGAGAGAGAGAGAGAGAGAGAATATCTATATTTCAAATTTCTTAAGAAAAGAAATTTTCTTTCCAGCTCTCACTGCTGTGCCTTGGCAATTTCCAAAGGTAACTAACAAGTAGGAATTGTATACTATTTATGAAGTTTCAAAGCACATTCATATCTAGCAACAATGAACACATCAAAAGAAAGGAGAAAATAAGGCAGATTTTCTTCTTGCTGTATCCTTTACTCATTATAGTAGAGGGGATATAATAGGGAACGGGAATTTTGTAAAAATAATTGTAAGCAGTAATGACTGAGGAGACATCTGTAATTGATTTTTTAAAAATAAACAGTTTGGATTGTTTTTTTTTTAAATCTCTCATCTGTCCATATTGGCAATTTGGTGTTTTACCTCAATATATTCACTTAAAAAGAGGGAAATAATCTTATGGATAGCATTTATTACATTTTTTTAAAGTCTGTTTTAAGTGGAAAAAAGAAACTATTCCAACCTTATTCTGCCTCCTTCTTTGTCTACATATTAGAGAATGAAAATAATTTTGATCTATCCATATGCAGAAGAAACATTAATAAAAATCCCATTTTTATTGGAAATATCTCTGGATTTTCCCAAGATATCATCCAGTAGTATGAATTAAAATATTCATATATAAGAGATAAATTGGTGCTTTCAGGGTATGTGACATTGAATGCCTTTGAAAGTAAAATTCTGGTTTCTGTGTTAGCTTGCTCATGTAGTTGACCAATTTTAGTCTCAGATAATATTTTGCTCCAGCACATTTTACCTAAAATTCTACCAACAGGTTTATATATTTTTTCTCTCAAAGGCAATCTAGTAAACAAGTTAACATGCATTTATTAAGCACTTAGTGTGTGCCAGGCACTATTCTTTGGGATGGAGAGATAAACAGAAGAAAAGCAAAAAGAAAGACAATCCTTGTACTCTAAGACAAATTCTAATGACATGGAATTCCAAAGGGATGGGAAGAGTTACTTTCCTGGAACTATAGGGGAGAAAGAAATCTTGAGAATCAGAGTTGGGGGGAGAGGAGACAGAGGAATAAAGAGTACATGGATGGTCTGATGGTCCTTACATCCTTAAAATAGAAGTTTCAGGAGGAAATGATCAATTGAATGAAGGAACAGAGGGAAAAAATGAGAACATTGCAAGGTGGAGACAGTGTACAAGGAGGCAGATGATGTATGGTGGTAAACGCAGTTTCCAGTATGAAGAAAGTTACTGAAGCATAGTGGAGAAGAAAGTCTGGATCATAATAAATTGTAATACTAAGTTGTAAGTTAATCCAGGTCAGGGTAGGTCTGAAGTACTGAAATTACATAGTTTTGAAGTTACAGATTCTTGAAGTAATTATCGCAATAAGGACTATAGAAGAAAAGAGGCCCATGTGCAAATGGGTAGGCCTGTCTATGAACTGGGAAGTAGCATCAGTCAGAATATGAATTACCCAAGAATCAATATTAATTGCTTAAAAACTTTTATTCATTTTAGTTCAGAATTAATTTTGAAAGCAGGCTCTTGGGAATTCTGGCCTGTGGTCTATGAAAGTGTTTCTCTTGCTAGTTTGATAACTGTGTTTCAGTATAATTGATTTCTTTTGTAATTCCATAAATTTATGGTCCATAGGCTTTACTAGCTTGCCAGGAGGTTCCATGATCTCAAACAAAGTAAAGAACACTATGTGGAGTGTAAAGCAAGAGAAATAGCAAGTTTTACATAATAGGTAGAGACTGGGCCTTGAGTCATGAAAGTCTGGCTTTAAATCTTGACCCCTGACACTTTGCTCAATCAATCAATAAGCAATTTTTTTAAATCACCCACAATTGCTGGTAATGTGTTAAGTCTTAGAGATGGAATTATAAAGAATGAAGCAATCTCTACTCTCAAGATCATACTGTAATGCTTACTAGCTGCATGGTTATCAGCATTTCTCATAGACTGCGTTTTATGTGCTGCTCTGAACAGGTGGAAGAAGTCTCCAAGTTAGACATTTCTTCTAACCAGTAAAATCAGAGATCTGATACCAAACAAGTAAAATAAAATAAAATAAAACATAGTGTCACTGTGCCATTGAGAAGTTTCCTTTTATGTATTTACCTCAGTCTGGTCTACTTATAAATTGCCGAACTGCCATCCATCCATGAGCTTTCAATATCTACCTGTTGAACAAGTTATCTGGGAAATATCTTACGGATTCTCCACAAAAATGCCCTACACTAGAAATTCATGGAACCTCATTCAATACTGTAACAAGCTAAAAATATTTTTGCTACTTAACACTTACTAGCTCTGTAACTTTGGGCAAGCCACTTAATCCCAATTGCCCTTCCTCCCTACCCCCTCCAAAAAGACCAAAAAAATTTTTTGCTGCTGCATGATGATCTTTGGTGTCTGTAGAGAAATGAAAACTGCCTTTTATGTAGTGAGATTAAGCATTTTCTGTTTGTAATTAAAGGAAACTCTCCTTTAAAAAATTGTCAGTTGACCTTAATAGCCTATCTAGAAAAACTCATTTGGTCCTGAAATATAATGGTTATGACAACATTGGTAGTACACTAGACAGGTACATATGTGCTCTCTCTCTCTCTTTCTCTCTCTCTCTCTCTCTCTCTCTCTCTCTCTCTCTCTCTCACACACACACACACACACACACAGACACACACACATACGTATACACATCCACACACAGAAGATGTGAAGATAATAAAATAATTATATTATCTAAATGAAATGGAAGTTCATTATCCTGTACATTTGATAGAAGGCTTTCTTTGCAAATTAAGCACATTAGATACTCATGCTTGTACTGCTTTCAGGTTTCTCAGCATGATGTTCTTAGAGAAAATAAAAACAAACAGCTGTTTTAAGTACTTGGTTTAGTTAAGGTTTTTTTAAAATATAAAATATATTTTAATCATAGCTTCCAAATTTAATATTGGCACTGTTTACCAAAAATATGAAATGTAGAGAATAGAGAAAATCATCTGAATAATTTGCTTCAGTTTTCTGTTTCTTTTGAAAAGGAGCTGAGTAACCCAGATCTTTGATCCAGTTCTCCACGTTGCCTTTTTCTATTTGGATGTATTTATGGAATCAATAGAGAACACATTTTGAAAGAGAAAATCCAATGAAGTAGCCCCAAATTTTGAAGCAGTCAATAAACATATTGAGCAATTACTGTGTTTCCATGTTCTCCTAGTAGATGAGAAATATGGAGGTGGAAGGGACTTGAAAGGACATCTAGTCTCAATCTTTCATTTTACAGATGAGCAAACTGATCCCTGGAGAAGTGAGATAACTTGCTCAAGGAAGTTTACATTTATGGGCCAGTGTGGTGCATGATTTAGAATTAAATATATGATGCATGTAAGGTTTTTTTTTTGAGATGGGTAGTGTTTGTGTGCGTATAAATGTCCACACACATAAACTCTCACCAAGAGACATACAAAACAAATGTATTCTCATTGGGGTGCCTATCACCACCGAATCAGGAGTTTGGGAAAAGTCTCTAGAAAATAGAGTTCTGAAGTTAGCTAAGGGTTCCAAGAGGGAGAGGTAAGTTGGGAGCATGCTGCAGAAGTTGGGGAGAGCTAAGCCTTTGCAAGGGAAAAGAGGCAGGAGATGGAATGAAGTATGGTGAGCAAGTATGCCATTTTGGCCAGAGCTTAGAGTGTGTGAGTAGTGATTTGTAATCTGCTTGGGAAGATAGTTTAGAGCCAGGGCGTGAAAGGGTTTAAATACCTAACGGTGTAGTTTCTATTTTAGTCTAGAGGTGAATTAATTATCAGAAGGCCAGTCTTCTCTGGGTATATTATCTTTAGCTTCTTTGTTAATTTATTTTAAGCCATAAGCGTATAATCAATTATTACCTCAGTCGCTGGTTTTGTTCTCGTATTTTCCTTTAAGTAGGGATGTATTTCCTATGAAGGGACTAAATATCAGGACCATCCTTAAAGGTGTATGGTCAAGCACTAAACACAGGATGCCCCCTCCGTGAGTTCCCCCACATTTTTGTCTATGTAAAATGAATATAAAATGGATAGAAACAACTTTTTAAAGGGCTGCAAAATGTGGGAATTGTATTAGAAGGCTTCTAAGATCCTTTTCAGTTCAAATTTATGATCCTATGAATAAGTCTTAAAATTATTGGTGACTTGGTAAGGACATTTACAGTTTATTTGTTTGTTTTTGCTTTCTGCTTTTCCAGCCCTTACACAGCCATGTTAGTCGAGGACATAAAATTAAATTAAAAGTTAAGAACATGGCATCAAAATCAAATTTAAAAAAAAAGCAAATACCACCACCTCTTTGGAAAACAACACAGGTATTTTCCTGAAGAAAAGATTAGTAATTTCTGCATTTGCCAACTGGTCCTTAAACTACATGAAAGCTGAAAGACAGGCTGTTGTATTTGAAGTGTTATTGTCTCATCAAAACTTAAATGTGCTTGTGATGAGAAAGAAAACACAAAAACTCCATTATTTTCTTTCTAGAAGAAATAAGAAAGATGAAATAAAAGCAGACAAACATGCAGCTAAGTCCTAAGTACTTGATAATAAAAAGGTTGAAGGATGGTGATGGATATTTTAATATCAGGAAATGATAGTTAGAGTATGTCCTGAGGGTGGTAAGTGAACCTGATTGTCTTCTGGCTGTGAATCAATATATTGTAGTCAGGAGACATTTGAAGATGAAGGGATACAAAATAGGTGTATCTTCTAAATGTCAAAAATGTCATGATATAATATGGCTGGCAGTTCAGAACCATTAGTGTGCTGTTGTATATTTTGAGACAGTGGTACTTCTTGAAGTGAGATAGAAATTCATAATAACTAGAAAAGAGCTTAGAAATGTTATTAAATACCCACTTTTCTATCATGGAAAAAGCATTGAAAATGAATGAATAATGAATTTTCAAGAAAAGGCTATAGGCAGAAAGCCTATATAAAGAATATAAGAATTCAGACATGTATAAATCTACTAACATTAAGGAGATAGAACAACTTTGTGAACTAATGTCAGAACCATTGATTTAAAAAAAATACCAAAAACATTCAAAAACAAGTAGATTGCAGGAAGATAGAACTGTGGAGAATATTTTGAAGAACAAGAAAAAGAGGGCAATCTTAGAAAGTTTGTTAGAGGGAATCACATTTAAAAGTAAATTTGTTGAATGAATGTTCTGTAAAGAAATAGATGCAATATGGTACCATTTATAAAAAGCTTAAGAAAATTGAAATAATGTTTATGCCCTGGAAGAACACTCATAAAACTGTTCTTTACTCTCCACATCTGTGCCTGAGAAAAACTGGGGAAAGGAAATAGAGAAAGAGTGAGAAATGAATCCACTACCCACAGGAGATGGACTGTGGGTAAGGGAACACTATGGGCAATTAGATGTCGCAGTCAATAGAATGCCAAACCTGGAGTCAGGAAGACTCATCTTCTTGAGTTCAAATCTGCCTCAGACAATCACTAGCTGTGTGACCCATGGTAAGTCATTTAACCCTATTTGCCTCTATTTCCTCATCTGTAAAAGAACTGGAGAAGGAAATGCAAACTGCTCCAGTATCTTTGCCAAGAAAACTCCAAATGGGGTCATGAGCAGTCAGATATAACTGGAATGAAAGAACAACAAAAAATGAACTATGGCTTTTGGAATTAGTAGTAAATGAGTCTTTCCCCTTCCTTTAATATGTGGGGAAGATGAAGTCCAGAGAGATTACATACATGCCTTGTCAAGGATCACAAAGCCGGTGTAAGTCTGAGGCAGAATTAAGATCTTGGGTCTTATTGAAATTCTCTATACCCTCTAACATGGTTATTTTCCTCAGAAGTTTTCTATTTTTGGGAGGGATGGGTTTAGAGGACCCACATTTCCATTATCTCTGCAATTTGTTATATGAATTACATGGGCAAGCTACAAGTCAGAGAATTCATCTTTAAACCAACTAGCATAGTAGTTTCAAAAGGAGCTTTCTCCTGCTTCACCCTGTCTCTAATAATATACCTGACTAACCATGCTATGTTAATAAAGAATATGTTGCAGTGTGCATGGGGGCAAAATGGAGAGATAAATGCAGTGGTGGTTATGAGTGGTCTGTAAATGTTTGGTATGGCATCTCATGAAAATTTACCTAGTGGATTAGTTTTAAATTTCCTTGGCTAAAATTACTAACTAGAATTTACCCTGAAGTGCTATAATGTGATGAATGTTTATGTGTCCAGTTAGGTAAAGTGTTTGGTGATGAGCCATGTGCTCTTATATCAAATTATTATTAATTATTTAGGAGAGAGAACAGGAGTTCATTAAAGAATAAATATTTTAATTACTTTCACAAATGCTATAAAAATAGAAAGGGGTTCTGAGCTATCAACACAACAGAAATATCAGAGGTAGCCAAACTGTGGCAGCTGTAGCTGCTTCCCCTTCAAGGCTGCCTCTAGAACTCCTGGCCTGCATATCTTAAGGGGACCAAGCAACCATTCAGAAGGTAATAGCTGTCCCTTTCACCTGCTTGGATCTGTATCACTGTGTTGGGTGGAGGTCCTGGGGTGTGGCCAGTGGGCCAGAATTTGTGAGGGCTATAGAGAGGGCACACTCATAATAGCTCTGGCAGCTGCAAAAACTGCAGTGATTTGGTACAAAGTTCTCCTCTATGGAAGTAGAGTTCTACCTTGGCAAAAAGTTCAAAAGTCAAGTAATTGACTGGCAACATGAACGAGCAGAGGAAACAAAGCAAGTACAGCAACTAAACCTTAGATTCCTTTTTTGGGGACAAAAAGGATCAAAGCACGGACCGGGAGGAAGACAACAAGGTCAGAACTCCTGCACCAAAAGCTTCCAAGGAAAATATGAACTGATTACAGGCCATGGAGGAGTTCAAGGAGGATTTTGAAAATCAAGTAAGAGAAGTGGATGAAAAATTTGGAAGAGAAATGAAAATTATGCAAGAAAATTATGAAAAGCAAGTCAACAACCTGACTGAAGAAAACAACACCTTAAAAAACAGACTAACTCAAATGGAAAAAATGCCCAAAAAGCCAGTGAGGAGAAGAATGCCTTAAAAAGCCAAATTTGCCAGATGGAAAATGAATTTCAAAAGCTTACTGAAGAGAATAATTCCTTCAGAATTAGGCTGGAGCAAATGGAAGCTAATGACTATGAGAAATCAAGATACTATTAAACAGATTCAAACAAATGAAAAAATAGAAGGCAGTGTGAAATATCTCATTGGAAAAACCACTGACCTGAAAACTAGATCCAGGAGAGATAATTTAAAAATTATTGTACTACCTGAAAGCCATGATCAGAAAAAGAGCCTAGAAATCATCCTTCAAGAAATTCTCAAGGAAAATTGCCCTGATAGTAGATGCTTCATTGATGGAGGCAAATCAAGCAGAAGTGGTAGAACCAAGACCTGCTTCCACATGGCATACTCTCAAGTTTTGACATACAGCTATCACTCAGGCTGGAAAAAGTCATTTTTTCTCTTGGTAATTTTAGAATATGGGCATGTTATGAGAGGTTTGGTGAGAAGGAAGGAAGAGTGGAAAGAAGGAAGGATGGAAAGAACAAAGGAAGAAGGAAGGGGGAAGGAAGAAAGAAGGAAGGAAAGAAGGGAGAGAGGGAGGGAAACAGGGATGGGGGTATATAATAAAATAATTGGGCTGTATTTATTGTAAATTTGAAGTAGCTTTATTCATTAATACCAAAAGAGGAGACTCTACAGTTTTGAATAGTAATGAATTGAAATATGCAAGACAGAGAAACTAGACAAAAGGATATTAACATTTTTTTAGAAGAAAACATAGCCAGTGAACCAAGAAGAGTTGGTTCAACATTCATTTATGCTATGCTTAAAATTAGAGGGAATCTTTGAACCTACCTAGTCCAGTCTCCAGTCCAGTATAAGAATTCCGTCTACAACTCCTTTATACTTAGTCTCCATTTGAAAGTTTCCAGCATCCAAATTCTCACTACCACACACAGCAGCCCATCATATTTTTGGGAAGCTTTCTTTGTTAACTAGTTCTTTCTTATATTGACTGTCCTGTGGCTTCCTCCCATCAGTCCTAAGTTCTTCCCCATGAGGTATCCAAGAATAAGTTTTAATCCTCTTCTATGTAATCACTTTTCAACTGTTTCAAGCCATCTCTTGGAATACTTCTAATTTTTTTTTCTCTTTCAGGCCAAATATCCCTAGTTTCTTTAACACATCTTTATATGATATATTGTTCAGATTTCTCCCTATTCTCATTACTTTTCTATGAATCCTTCAAAGTCCTTCAGTTATATCAAAGGTCTCTAATATGCTGGGTGTGAAGATTTACAAATTCATGAGGATCATAACCTGTCTACGACTGTTAAGTCTTAGAAATTTTTTCTTCCCCTGAGGCTGAGCCAGGTTAAGTATCTGTTTGTTTCTGGTAACACAGCTGTAAGTGTCAGAGAGGGGTATAAGGTTTGAACTCAGATCTCTCTTAGTATTGTATTCTCTCTATAAGCCATGCCATTTCTCTCCAAAGTCCATATTATCTCAACATATGTCACTGGGATCTGAAAACAGTCGTCCAAATGTGGTTTAGCCAGTGAAGAAATAGGAAAGGCCTATTACCTCCCTTAAGCTGGGTTCCATCCTGGTATAAATGCAGAGTAAATTGTCATTAGCTATTTTGGCAGTTACCTCATGCTGTTGGCTCATCTTGAGCTAAATTTGATTAATGTTGTTGTGTGGGCTAGTTTCTTAATGAGGGGTGTGGGTTATCTTGAGATTAAAGAAGAAGATCAGAGAGCTAGGAATTGTGAATTCTAAACCAGAATCTCCCCCAGTATCACCTCATTGTAAGTCTTCTCAGTCAAAAAATGAGGATACAATTAACTATCTCTAGGAATTGAGAATTAATATTGGTAAAGATATTTAAGGCCTTTAGAATAAGTGACTGAAGAGCATTATTATTTCTTCTTATATCTTTCTGCTAGAATGATGGACTTGACAACCTGGTAGACATTTTCTTTCTCCAATATCTGTAATTCCTGTGAAATCCTCCAAGAATTAAGTGTCTTGCAGGTGATCAAAACTTCGACCTTCCCTATATTACCATAGCAACCAAATCTGTCCTCTAGTTAATCAATTGTGTTCCCTGATTTATGTTATTTGATAGCAGTCATCCCTGAAAATTACTGACTCTTTGTTCTTCCTTGGTTAATAAGTGCCCTTATTATAGGACAATATTCATAGATAGAACACGTACAAAATTACCTGATGGAAGAATTCTCCGTTTGTGAGTCTGGGATCTCATTCAGGGATAATTAATTTGAATAATCATTAAGAGCACATTCTCTCCTTCTTCCCACCTCACCCCTCCTTGTATGTTATCAATCAAAGGCAGAAGCAGGTGCACAATGATCTTTGGGAACACTTTTTGACTAACCCCATACATCTCATGTCTTATATTTTTCTGTTATTCTTTAGTTTTCAAAGCACTTTGAAAAATGTTTTTTATGAAGTCAATAGCCCAGTTTCATCCTGTGTTCAACAGTGATTATCATCAGCTTTTTAAAGAGAATGGCAGACAATGGATCAATGATTGTGGCAAGTAAAATTGCACTTTTAAAAAATCATGGCTAGGTGTTTGAATATTGCATAGCTTTTTTGCTAGCTGGGTTTAAAATGTAAAATAATCTTTTTTGAACTTTTATGCAGTATCATTTTGCCTTCAGATCATTGTCCTCACCCTGATGATTTACGGAAAGAATCCAGATCAAAGAGATATCACAAAAATATGATTGACCAAAAATCTAATACAAGCACTGTGGCCCTTACTTCATACCCTGCCTTTGTGTCTTTTTTCTTTTTAATATATTTTTATTTATTTCATCAAATATTTCCCAGTTACATGTAAAAACTTTTTAATATTCATTTTTAAAAATTTCAAGTTCCAAAATCTATCTTCTCTTCCTGCCGTTATGAAGGCAAGTAATATATCAATTATAATTGTGAAATTATTACAAATTTCCATATTACCCCTGTTGCAAAAGAAAATAGACACATCTACCCCAAGAAAAATAAAGTAAAAACAGGTATGCTTCAATTTGTGCTCAGAGTTTATCAGTTTTCTCTCTGAATTACATTTTTCATTATGGGTAATTTGGAATTGTTTTGGATTATTGCCTTGACCAGAGTAGCTAAATCTTTCAGGGATCATAATCTTTTTAGTATTGCTGTTACTGTGCACCATATTCTCCTAGTTCTGTTCACTTCATTTTGCATGAGTTCATGTAAGTCTTACCACTCTGCTCATTATTTCTTATAACACAGTAATATCCCATCACAATCATATACAACTTATTTGGGCATTATCTAGTTGAGGGGCATCTGTTCCATTTCTAATTCTTTTCTACCATGAAGAGGTGCTACAAATGTTTTTGTTCAAATAGGTCCTTTACCCTTTTCTTTTCTTTTTTTGTGATATAGACATAGTAGTGCTATTTCTATGTCAAAGGATATACATAATTTTATAGACTTTTGGGCATAGTTCTAAATTGTTTTCCAGAATTGTTGGACTAATTTGCAACTCTAGTTTGCAGTAGGAGAGTGACTCTGTATTGATAAAATAATTTTGTTCACTGCTGTTAACAAAAGTATATTCCTGAAAACAAGTTTTTGACAGAAAAAATTGAACACCTTGCATTTGACCTAAGGAAGATCAGTTTGTATCTTAAGATTCAAAGAAGTGAAGAAAGGATGTCTGTTATCACTACTATTATTCAATATTGCAGTTGTGAACCCTAAATTTCTCTATTAGTGTCCCAGTTTTTCCACATCCACCACAGCATCTGTCATTTTCTTTTTCTATCGTTAGCCAATTTAATAGGAAACCTCAGAGTTGTTTGAATTTGTAATTTTCTAATTAATAGTAATTTAGAGCATTTTTTCATGTGACTATTGATAGTTTTGATTGTTTTTAAAAAAAACTGCCTTGCATATGCTTTGACCATTTATCAGTTGCGGAATGGCTCTTATTTTTATAAATCTGGCTCAGTTCCCTATATATTTGAAAAGCGAGGTCTTTACAGAGAAATTTGCTAAAATTTCCTCCCCCCTAGTTTGCTGTTTTCCTTCTCATTGCAGCTATATTAGTTTTGTTTGTGCAAAAGCTTTTTAATTTCATGCAATGAAAATTATCTATTATACTGCCCATGATTCTCTCTATCTCCTGTTTGGTCATAATCTCTTCCTTTGTCCATAGATCTGACTGGTACGTATTTTCTTGCTCTCTTAATTTTCTTATGATATCTCTCTTTATGTCTAAATCATTTATCCATTTTGACTTTATCTTGGTATATTGTGTGAGAGGTTGGTCTATACCTAATTTCTTCCAAAACACTTTTCAGTTTTCCCAGAAATTTGTTAAATGATGAGTTCTTACCCCTAAGACTTGCATCTTTGGATTTTTCAAACATTAAGTTACTATGATTAGGTACTGCTGTGTCTTGTGTACCTAATCCATTCCACTGATCCAGCACTGTTTCTTAGCCAGTACCAGATTGTTTTCATGATTACGGCTTTGTAATATAGTTTGAAATCTGTTACTGTTAGGCCACTTTCATTCACATTTTTTTCTATTGATTCCATTGATAATCTTGACTTTTAGTTCTTTCAGATCAATTTTGTTATTATTTTTCTAACTTTATAAAAATAATTGTTTGGTTTGATTGGTATGGCACTAGATAAGTAAATTAACAGGCAGAACTGTCATTTTTATTATATTGACTTGGTCTATCCATGAGCAATTGATACCTCTTCAGTTGTCTGGATCTGTCTTTATTTCTGTGAAGACGGTTTAGTAACTGTGTGCATATAGTCCGGGGGTTTATCTTGGCAGATAGACTGCAAGACTAGAATTCTTCTTTCCATGTTTTGCTGCTCAACTATGTTGGTAATATGCAGAACTGTTGATACATTATGTAGGCTAATTTATATCCTAAAACTTTACTTAAGTTGTTTCAACCAGTTTTTTAGTTGATTCTCTCAATTTCTCTAAGTATGCAATCATATTATCTGTAAAGAGTGATAGTTTTGTTTCCTCATTGCCTATTTTTCTTTCTCCAGTTTCATACAGCTAGCATTTCTACTGCAATACTGAATAATCATGTTGATAATGGACATTACATTCTTGCTTCATTTCTCCTTTGAGTGTTAAGACACCAACTTATTTCCCTTAGTTCAAATGCAAGGTGTGCAATTTTTCCTGTAGAAAACTTATTTTCAGGAATAAGCTTAACATAACAGCAAACAAAATTATCTTACCAATGTAGAGTCACCCTCTTGCTCTCAAAATTTCAAAGCCTCCCTATTGCAAAGTACGAATCTAGAATTTAAGTTATTCCACAATCTGGTTCCAATTTACCTTTCCAGGTAGGTTTCATACTATTCCTTCATGTGCTCTACAGCCAGTTTGGACTACTTGTGCCTTATACTCTCTCTTCTCTTGTTTCTTTGTATTCACATTGGCAGTCTCTCTTTCCTCCCCCCACAACTATACTTGGAAACCACTCCTTTCACATCTCTGTCTGTTAAAAATTATTCACTTCCTTAGACCCAGCTGTCTAACTTGTGTCACCCGATCCCTGGAACTCTTCCTAATCCCCCCAGCTGAATGTGATTTCTGTATTGAAAATGTATTATTACACACATGGATTTCTATAACACATTTATCACATCAAGACCTCTTAGCATTCTTATTTGTGAACCTGTCTACAACTGCTCCTCCACCCCACCTTTTTATCTTAAGCTCCTTCTTGACCAGCATTGTTTCATTTCCCACCATCTTTGTGAACATGTTTTCTCCTTGCCCTTTCTCCCCTCACATTTTATTGATCAATTATCTAGTATTGCCCATTTTCTAATATAGCACTTCACAGGTAGCAGATGTTTAACAATGTTTGTTAAAATTGATACCTACAAATGGTTGGTGAGTCCATTTTAAGAATAAGTAGAATCCCTCCCACCCTGCCCATATTATAGGTCCTGAGGGAACAGGAAGTGTTAATAAAGACTAATTCACTGGCCAACAATTTCAAGAAGGAAGAAATAATGGGATTTTGAAGTATTTAGGGATGGAAATGGCTTTAACCCTGATGAGTATTATGCAAATTGAAAGCAAGAAGTAGATATTTTCTACCGTAATATGTTTCTCAAGGAACCTAAATTGTTTTGATGAGACAGTCATCAAAGTCAACCAGAAAAAAAGAATTTTAGCTTGAATATGATAGTTACTGAGGATTTTTTATTAAATATTTTGTCTTAAATATTTGGAGGAGAGTCGTTGAGTACTTTAAACTTCTTCCTTTTTTTCCCCACTAGAAAGAAATCTTATCTCTCTGTCACTTTTTGGTGTCTCTGAAGGGGAAACAAAGAAAGAAGAGAAATTATCTACTGAGGTGCTGCCCAAAGGAAAAAGAGATTTGTGAAGGGGATGTATGAATCACTTCCAGAAAGCTGCCTTTGTAGTCTAAAGATGTACTGAGCCTCACAAAGATCAAAGGGAGAGCTGATATCACAATTATTACTACTTCTTAATGGTGTATAAACAATGTAATATTCACAACACCCATGATGGTTATGAATATGCTGATATAGTTGTGAATCACAAAATGTAGCAAACTCTCCACATGGAGGGCAGAACCAAGGTCTTTATTCAGATATCAGAAAACCAAGTCCTAGAACCAGAAGGACAAGTCCCAGAACCAGAGAGTCAAAGTCATTATAGTGGTCACAAAGTTGATACACATGGTTAACGCAGTGAATACCCACATTCCCAAGCCTTCACGAATAGAACAGGCTCCCTCAAACAAGGATCATTATAGTTCCTCAGCCTGGTTCTTGGAAGTTCTAGGTAAAAGCTGCATAAGGAGGATCTCAGCAAAAGGTGCAGTCTCCAGGTGGTGACTGAGAGAAAATCTGACTGTCCTGTTGGTTCTCTTCCTTATATACAGTATAGCTCCTCTCTGTTCTGCCCCTTCCTGTTGAGGTGTTAACTACTCCCAAGGAGTTAACTTGAAGTAAGGAGCTAAGTGCCTTTACTAGGTGCCAATAGAAAGGGGCATGGAAGATCTTCTGATTTCATTAATATTACAAATATAAAGAAGTGAGATTTACTTAGCATAATCACAAAATAACAGCTCCAGATAAAGGAGGGTCTTCTGATTTCTTATCAGTTGTTCAGTCTGTTGGAAAGAGATGTTTAAAAATGGAATTCCCCCAAAGTGAAAATTCAGTGCTTCCCTCACTGCCTTGTCATTGCTTAATGACACAATAAAGGTGGGGGCTTTAATACACTTTTATATATATATATATATATATATATATGCCATAATGACATTTATATATAAAAAACTGGGCAGCTTTTATATAGGTTTGCAAAACACTTTTCAAATGCTGACTTTTTTTATCCTCAGACCAAGTCTGTGAGATACATATGGGGAAGTTAACACGCAGAGAAGTTTAGTGACTTGCCCAAGATTACACAGTTAGGAAGTCTCTGAGGCAGGATTTGAACTAAGGTTTTCTTGTCTTCAAATCCTTTATTCTGTCCCCTGTGCCCTCTAGCTGCCTGTACTATATAGAACTTGAAAGTTGCAAAGCCCATCATATTACTACATTGTCTTATTTAAGCATCACAGCAATCCAGGGAGGTAGTTACTACAGGCATTATTTTTCCCCATTTTATAAACAAGGCAGCTAAGGTGTAGAGAATTTAAGTAATTTGCACAAACAGTCAGTATATGCAGCAGAATATGAACATGGGTCCTATTGACTCTAAGCCAACACACCATTTTACCTCTGTATGATCTAGCATTTCTGCCATTTGAAACTTGAATTTATAATTGTATTCAGGTCAATAATTTCTTTAAATGTTACCACCAGAAATCTTAAGTGAGTTATTTTAGTTTGTTTGCAGATTGGAGGCAATGTGGAGAGAAGTCTATCTTTTCTTTCCCTTCTAATTTCCTCAAGGGATACAGCATCTTTGAAATCAGAACAGTTCACACACACACACAAAACATTTAAGAAGTTTTGATTTTTTTCTGATGAACTTAACAAATATGAGCATTTTAATATACAGAAAAGAGAATTGTTATATATAATATGGTAAACTTTTGCCATGCTAACTGACTGTGATTGTTACTGGAAAGGTAAGTCGAACTAGTAGAAGCAGCTCTGCTTCTGAGTGATCTGCAAGGTCCTGCTATGGGACCACTACCTCTCCTTTTGCCCTTGGGGATATAGCCCAGGACCCTAAACCCAAGACCCCTAGTTATAGTAGGGTCCCCTAGACAACCTGCCCTACATCCAACTTGGTTTTTGTAGATGTAATCAAGGAGAGCAACTCTTGTGTAGAAGGTACCTGCAATCCTCATACCACCAACATCAATTGCCCAACTGCCACCAACAAGCAAATAAATCCAAGAACCCTGGAAACAGTGAATCTTCCCTGTGGCCTCCAGTCTCACTGGTTGTGCTTCTAGCCTAACCCTGTCAACCATTAGCCAGGGAATAAATCTTTAAGGAGGTGGGACCTAGGAACTTCCTCTGCAGTTACTATAGCTTCTCTCGCCCAACTTCACCACCCCAGACATAGTTACTGAAGCCCTCAAAAAGAAAAGTTCTCACCAACAGACCTTGACACTGCCGAATAGTTCAACGTCAGAAACCAAAGTTGTTTTATTAATGGAAACAACATTAATGGGGAAGCATTGCCATCTGCTCCACCACAGCACCCCAAGGATTATGAGGCCTTTGTGACTTGGAGCTGAAATCTCCTTTATGTGTGATCTCCCTCTATTAGAATGGGAGCTCCTTGAGAGCAGGGACTTGCTTGTCTATTTGTACTCCCCATCACTTAGAGTACTTTGCATATATAGTATTTGTTTAATAAATACTTTTTCATCTATTCCTTCATACAGTTTTTTTAAGTGCATATTGAATTTAGAGGCAGCATGACTGTAGTAGACTGATTGTAAAGCCAGGAAGACCAGGTTCATTTCTTATCTAATGTATAGTACCATGAACAAATCATTTAACATCCCAGGGATTAAGGTAATTCTCTAAGAATTGTTTACAGAAAAGTGGCAGACCTTCACTGGGAGAGGGAGTTTCCTTACCTGAGTATTCCCTGTAGTACTGAAATCACAAATTCAATCTTTATCCAATATTGAATTAAACTTGGCAGTAACAACATTGCCCCATGGCCACTTCTGAACTACTTTCTTCCCTCTTCTTTGTTAAAATATGTTTTCATTAATATTCTTTTCTTTTATTTTCACTATCATCACCATCCAACAACCCTCACACCACCTCACAACAGAAGCCTTTTCATTTGACAAGTATGGACAAGTCAAATAAACCATTGACTATGCTATGCCTGAAAGTCTATGTTTTATTCTGTGCCTCTAGTCTGTTACTTCACTGGCAAGGAGTGGGAAATGTGCATAATAATTAGCCTTTTAAAATCATGATTGGTCACTGACTTGATTAGGATTTTGAAAGGTTTCAAAGTTATTTCCCTTTACATTATTAGGGTCCATATCATTTGTTCTCCTGGTTCATTTTGCCTTTTCTTTTCCTCAGTTCTTACAATTCTTCTTAGGTTTCTCTGAATCCATTGTATTTATTATTTGTTTTCACGCAATAAAAGAATAATAACTCATGAAGGAAGGAAAGAAAGCCTTTCTAGGTCATCCTTTAAGATTTTGGTTGCTATTTACTTTCACTAGACTGACCATGGCCTATCAGATCATATCTCCAAAGCACTTAACCTTTGCTCACCCAGCCTTATCATAAACAGATGGGAAGGCTGGTATCCCTAAAGACAACCTTTCTTCCCATTAGTGTTTCCAAAGAATGATTGCCATATCTATCTCAACAAAGGCTAATTCTTACATGGAATATCTTTTGAGAATTCAAATCATTTAGGAACACAAGTCTTCAAATAACTCATGCCACTTATATTTATTTCCCTGTGCATTGAGTGCCTGCATGTCTTGTTCTAAACTCTTTACAAAGCAAGTTAAAATAACTAGACCTTGTCCTCAAAGAACATTCAACAGAGGACTTTTGAAAGATTCATCCAACAGAAGCTTGGGGCTGCAAATGTTGAGGCTTTTTTGTTTTGTTTTCCCTTTCTTTAATGCAAAACAGAATTCATGTTAGTGAGCATTCCTTTTGGTAACCATGCTATGTGTCTTCATCTCAGCAGCTTCCTTTTGGTATCATTGGATGCTCCAGGGAAGATGAAGGAGTGATTCTGTGACTTAGAGGGGTGGTACTCTTCAATGACAAAGCATCTCCCGAAGAAAAAGAAGTGAGCTTCAACTTAGAAAATCAATTCAGTCCTAAGAGTTTCTATCATTTATTTTAAATCCTTGAACCTTTTTGTAGTGTTCAGCTCTTGAACCTTGGCATAGGTAAATGTTAATTGAGCCCTTGTTGAGCCCTTGCCATATTCTGCAAGTCCTATCAAGTGAGCCACCAAACTCCAGACTTGAAGTTTAAGTGGAAAATATCTACCAAGTTGGAAAGGGATTAGTCATGACTCAAAAAGAGAAAAAAATATATTAATATATCTAAGGAATTTATTGTCTCGTGCTTGCAAAGTATGTCACCTTGGGTAGGCTAAGGAGAAGCAGTCAGGATTTACAAGCGCATCTATCTAATTCTTAAAAAAAAAGATGTTAGCATTCTACATTCTTTATGTTAATTGTATGAATCTGAAATGGTTGAAAGATACTGTAAATATGTTGCCACCAGCCATGACACTTCCAGTCTTGCCTTATTACCCAAAGTGCACATCAAAACACTTGCTAAAGTGAGGTGAATCTTTTTGACAGACTTGGATTTTTTTTGGATGTTAGATCCTTTGTAGTTGTCTTAAGTGATTGTTCTTATATTCTTATGACTAGTTAAAGGCTCCATTCCAGAATACCTTCAGGCATTCAGATTGTGTTTAAAATTCCAAAGTCAATTATGAAGACATTGCCTTTAGCAAAATGGGGGAATAAATGAGGTAGCCTTCACCTAACAAAATGGGCTATCAGAAGAGACTCAGGTTCCCAAATAAGGGTCTTGACAGTTGCCTTTGTACTTAAAAGGGTTAGTGTTGGGATAGAAGAAAGCACAGCGTCTTGAAATGAGAGACAGAGCTTTGCGTCAATCAGTACTGGCTTCTCCTTGAAACTGATGACCTGCCAGTCAGAAAGATAGGTGATCAACCCAAGATTTTAGATAGCACCTAAAAAGAAATGAGGTTGGCCTGAGATGACAAATATAATGGGGATTCTTTCAGAAATATGGGTGTATGTGAGAGAGAGAGAGACAGAGAGACAGAAATAGAGACAGCGACAAAGACAGAAAGAGAATATATTAGATATTAGAAACCTAGAAATCCTTTAATTGCACAGATGAGGAAACTGAAACCTGGAGAGGTAGAGGGACTTTTCCTGGGCCACATACATAGTTTGGGACAGATCTAATACTAGACCCAGGAATTGCCCCTTAAGATTCTCTCTTTCTATCCCCAAATAATCTCTGTGTTTAAGTAACTATAAATGAAAATTCTGTTTTGAAGTCAGAGGGGCAAAAAGTTGGGGGCAGGGGGAAGTATGTAATCCCAAATGGCCTGAACAGGAAAACCATGACTTAGAATGAATGCAGCTGCTATAGATTTAGGGGAACCAGAGTAAGACCTTGGAGTGTCTAAGGAATGTTATTTCATAAGAGGAAAAGCACTTCTGTAATAGGAACCTGGAGAAGGAAATTCTTCAGGTTGTTATTTTAGTATTTTCTTGCAAAATTTTTATTTATTAAAAAAAAAAACCACTAAGAAACTATCAAGTTACTTGGAAAGAGAAAATTCTCCCTTTTTCTTTTTTCTTTTTTTTAATCTGTGATATTTGTATACATAAGAAAGAGCAGTGAATTAGTCACAATGGATCCTGTATTCAAATCTTGGATCTTTTGATTATCACCAGTATGGATTTGATCAAATTGTTTCAGTTCTTTGACCCTTTATTGAAAATTTTGAACTATATAGATCTCTAAGGTCCCTTATGGCTCTAAATTCTATGTCTATTCTCTTTCTGCTTCTTTCTTTTGTCTTTTCCTCATGTTTTCTAATTGTGATTGTTTTCTGTTTCTGTGATGCATGTATGTCAGTGGTTTTCTCTGTGTTTTAAAAAATTTCTTCCCTCTTTTTCTTTATCTCTCTTCTCTTCCTACCTTCCTTTCTTCCTTCTCTCCCTCCTTCCCTCCTTCCTTCCTTCCTTCCTCTCTTTCTTCCTTCCTTTCTTCCTTCCTTCCTTCCTTCCTTCCTTCCTTTCTTCCTTCCTTCCTTCCTTCCTCTCTTTTTCTTTCTTTCTTTCTTTCTTTCTTTCTTTCTTTCTTTCTTTCTTTCTTTCTTTCTTTCTTTCTTTCTTTCTTTCTTCCTTCCTTCCTCTCTCTTTCTTTCTTTCTTTCTTTCCTCCACATTCTTTTCTTTCCATCATTAATACTTCAATTACTCAATTGAATCTTCTTTCTGTTCCTACTCTCTCCCAATTTTTTTCCCCATTTCCTTCTCCCCGTCCTATCTGACACTTTTGGAATTGTTTATTTGCCAGATGTTCTTCCCCTAGGCCTCTCTTCCGTCCCCACTGCTTTGCCTCTCCCATCTGCTCTGTCCCCGTGTGTTCTCCCGATAGTGGGCTGTCATTGTAAATCTATCTGAAGTTTAAGCTGCTCCTAGCCTATATCATTGAAAATATTCCCAGAAACAGCTGTTCATACTGTTTTTTTTCCAGTTTTCTGAAATGATTTTTTTTTAAATAGCATTGTTGGATCTTACATGAAACAATAGAAGATAGTTTGGAAATAGGCTATACTGTTTGGTCATCTTAATATCTGGATATGAATAATCTTCATTATTCATCCTTAACTTTTGTATAAGTTCTCTTTTCTTCGTCATGAATTCCACTAAATAGAGTTCTCATATTTTTGTGTGGGCAATTTAATAGTTACAGTAATGGAGAAAAGCAGTGTGCCATGGTAGATAGAGAGTTGACCTTGGATTCAGAAAGACCTATGATCAAAAACCTTGCCTCTGATGCATCCTGGCAGTGTAATCATGGATAAGTTATTTAATCTCACATTTCCATAGGCTACTCTCTAAATTACAAATGATTCTCCATTACCTATCTATATTGTTGAAGGGAAGTTTCCACACTGGGAATTCCAACCTTGATTGTGTCACAAATATGAACCTTCCTCAAAACTTAAATTTACAAATATATGTATGTGATTTACACAGTACTTTCAGGTTTATAAAGCACTTTAGAAATATGAAGTATGAGCACTCATACTCAAAACAACCCTGGGAGGCAAGTGCTATGATTATCTGTTTTATAGGCAAGAAAACTAAGGCAAACAGAGGTTTAGTGACTTAGACAGATTCACATAGCTACTGAATGCCTTAGCCTAGATTTGAACACAGGTCTTTCTGACTCTAGGCCTATGCTTCTAGAGCTCTTCTACACCATCTAGCAATCTCATGCTGAGTTTTTGTGGCTCTTTTGTTTAGAAGTTAGACTTTGTTAGAAGTCTCTGTTTCTCTTTTTTGAAGGCTTTAAAATTTAGCTGTGGAAGATCTTTGAAGGTTAGTTAAATGACAGATATATTCATTCTTCTGTTGTAGCAACAGAAACTGAGGCAAAAAGAAGATAATTGACTTAATAGGCCTTTCTACACTGGGCAAATTTTAACCAAGACTTAACTTTGTTCCATTTTTCACTTAACATCAGCACTTAAAATTAACTTCCTTCAAGCATTTGGCAACCTCAGAGGGCTGGCTACTGATCAGTGATGGAAAATTCTTGATGAAATTTCATCTTAAAAGCTTTCTGGTCCCAAAGTTTATATTGCACATCAAAGTTGATTCACTAAAGATTTAGTTAATTGTTCCTTAAAGGCTTGCATGTATCTAATGGCATATTTTATATAACACTTCCTTTTGAGACACTGACAATTTCAACTCTCCTTTCTATGGAGTGAACTCTCAGATCTGTATCCTGTTCTATCTGAGCCCTCTCCTCTTCCCTGAATTCTGTCTTTTGGGAGAAACTGAGTCTTAGGCATATTCATAGCTCAGAAGGGCATCATATTGACTTCTTTTTGACAAATTCTTCTTTTCTACCAGTGAACTCTTCACAGGAAGGAATGAGAGGAGTAGGGTGTGTTTAATATGCTGAATACATCAAAGGACCTAAAAAACCCTTATGGTGTAATATTTATTTTAGATAGGGATGATAAGAGGCTAAAATTAAGCCTCTACTCCCATCCTAAAGATAATTATTTCAATAATAATTAGATAAAATTACTCTTAGTTTATTTGTAGAAATAGGTAGTATAGGATAGTGGATAGAGGACTAGCCCTTAGATTCAGAACAACCTAGGTTCAGGCATCACCTATGTCAGAGGTTCTCAACCTTCCTAATGCCGCAACCCTTTAATACAGTTCCTCATGTTGTGGTGACCCCCAACCACAAAATAATTTTTGTTGCTACTTCATAACTGTAATTTTGCTACTGTTATAAATCTATCTGATATACAGGATGTATTTTCATTGTTACAAATTGAATGTAACCCACAGGTTGAGAACCGCGGACCTATGTCTTATAATGTATGATCACATGATCATGGGTCATTCACTTGACCATGCAAAAACAGGGCAGAAGCAAAGATCATAATAGATTCCATTGTATTCCTCAGAAGTATGCTAGTCTACAGATATGTACTTAGATACATTTCGTCCAGGACATTGAACAATTTCAATGATACTTGAAAATATGCCATTGATATTCCTTTTTCATCAAAAGTTCAAATTAGTACCATTACTAGCTAAATTTGAAACTGACATTTTGTTTCTAGCATCATTCCATAGAGTAAACTGCTTTCCTTGAGGTTGCCTAAACATGCAGTCAGAGATTTGGATGCTAATTTTCTATACAGTAAATATTCCTAGAGAGTCAGTGTAGTAGAGGATTAGGTGGTCAACACTGGAGTCAGAAAGATCTGCCTCTCTCGTGTGCTAGCTATGTGACCATGAGCAAGTTCATTTGAACTCTTAGTTCCTCAGGCAGCCCTCTAAAACTGAATTAAATATTACAACTCTTTAAGGGTGAATGGAGGACTCACTTATTAAAGAGAGTTTCCTCAATGATGGAATCATAGATCTAAACATTCTCTTCACACCGGATCCTTAGAGCACAAAAAGGCATAGCCATACCTTATAAAAATCATAATTATTTTGTAATAGCATAATTGCTACATTATGATTGAGATTGTGGAGTCCTTCTGTGTAATAATAGTACTCATTTAAAAATTGTTGTCCTTTCTTCTCTCCTTTCCTCAACCCCCAATGATACTTCACTTAATGTGTTTTCCTGGAAACAATTAAAACATTAGGTGCGGATATGCCTGTAAATATATCTCCTTAAGTATCTAATTTATTCCTGAAATATAATTAATATTATTTATTAATTTATTAATCCTTCAGCAGTTGGGCATTTTGTTAAATGTTAGTCCCAAATAAATCAGATCCTGCCCCACTTATACAGGAAAATTTCATGCTTATTTTTGTAATTCTCTTGAATGGACCATTCCTCTTTTCTTACTCAGCAACATTGAATTAATGTATTATGGCCTAAATCACTTGGCCAACCATAGCAATCAGTCCCCTAAGGACACAAAGTTCATTGGCAGTATATTTGTCTAAAATTTCCAGAAGTTGGTGATTAGTTTTACACAGTTAACATGACCAAGAAGTTGATAAACCCTATGACTTAGCATACCTAATTTATTTCCCATAGTTCTTCTGGTTTTGCTATGGTTTTGGTACACTTAAATGATAGGTTTTTTTCTTTCAAAACTTTAATGTTTCTCTGAAGGAAAAAATAACAACTTTCTTCCACATTCTTACTTGGAAATATTGGTTGTCATTGATGACTGAAATAAGCAAGACCTATGTCCCGTACTATTGGTTGACTGTGTTGGATCTGTAGAAAGGAAGGGGGTCAAATGATTTGAAAAACTTTGGTCTCTGATAAAATGAAATTGTTTCATTGTTTTCATAAAATACCTCTCTGTTTCAGGCTTCTGAGCTGCCATCTGTGCCCAGATGACAGCATGTCTACTACCCCTTTCTCTGCTTATTTATACAGAAAGCTTTCTTCGGGATGAGGGAAACCTTGTGGCAAATCAGAACAAAGGAGAAAGGATGTTATTTTTGACTCACTTGAGGCTGGAGATGACATCCAAAGCATTTCATTCTTTTTGCGTTAAAAGCATTGGCAGTATGTGTCAACAAAGCTGGGCTTTTTCTTCACCAGCTGGAGCAGGTGATTGACTCCATATCCAGTCATTTCATTGGATTTTGCTGAAAACTTTGGCTTCAACACCTCCTCTGTTCTGTAATGACCAAACCAGATTTCACTGGAGTTCAGAGTAAATAGCCTGCTGCTAATGGTTGCAGGTGGTAGCAGCTACTTGTACAGTGTTCTGCCCACCCTGAGCATTCATTTAACATTGTTGACTGATAGGAAAAAAAGAAAATCCTTATTCTGTGGGGGTGCTGGTGGAGCACCAAACTGCCAACAACAGAAAGGAATGAAAGGGAAAGAAAAAGAGGCTTTTGGGGGTGGGTACAATATCAATACTGCCCCCCCATTTTGCAAGATCCTTTTAAAATTGTTTTAAATGGCAACAGAAATTTGTGCTTGGTAGCATTTGAATCAAAATATTTCATAAGGGAACTCTAAACATAATATCCCTAGGGGAATGAGAGATGGTTAGTAGGTAGACTCTTTAATTGGCTGTATTCCCACGAAGGTTTTTTTTTAGATATGTAATGCCTCATTGATTATTTTGAAATTAAATCTAGAAAGATAAACTGCTAGCAGACTTCAAAATTCTGAATCACCAAATGACGTCAGCCATCTTCTAGGTACCCCTATGTTTACACAAGTCCTAAATGAGGAAGTCATGTAGATTGGAGGGGAAGAATAAGAAAACCATTAGTGTGGAAGCAGAAGATGTGAGATCTTTTTATAAAATGGGGGAAAAAAAGCATAATTACATTTTCCATTAGTTTCAAATTCATTATTGTTCTGCCAGTCAGTCACCTGGGGTATTTTATTTAATCATTTGGAACTTGGGAACATATTCATGGGGGACATTGCTAAGTTTAGCTGTAACATTCCTGAAAGTCTGTAGTCATATAATTAACCCTAAAATATACTTTAGTGTTTAGTTTAAATAGCTTTTCAGTGTTTGTGTGTGATGTAGGGATATAGAGGCAAAACACTAACGTAATTTATATTTTCTCTCTGTCTCTGTATCTCTGTCTGTCTCTCTGTGTATCTCTGTCTTTCTCTCCCTTTCTCTCACTTCAGTGAGATACTCACATTCCTCTATGCTGAACTGTATCATTTTCCCAACTCAACCCTATTATTGATCACTTGGGAAATAAAGGGATAATAGAACTTAGAGCTGAAAACCTCATTTCACACAAGGAAACTGGGACCCAAAGATGTTAAATGCTTTACCAAAGGTCACATTGATTGATGAGACAGGCTGGAAAATTACGAGATGATCAGAGTGGTACACATGTGTATACCACTTTAAGAAAATGGATACAGGAAACTCCAGCTTTGTAAAATAGACAAATTCTTGATTTACTGTTAGTATTATTAAAAGATCCACTGCAGAAGACTCTCTCCTAGTTCATTTAAAGTAGAATTTGATTGACAAAATTTTGGACTGATATCTTTCTCTCTCTCTCTCTCTCTCTCTCTCTCTCTCTCTCTCTCTCTCTCTCTCTCTCTCTCTTTCTCTCTCTCTCTCTTTCTCTATCTCAGTCCAAATTTGTCTCCTTTCTGAAGCATGACTATTCCATAAAGTAAGGTACACTTGTCCCAAAATGCACAAACACCAGGATAATACTTTCACCTTCATTCAGATGTATTTTTTAACAACAAAGATGAGATTTTAATGCCAAGGAGACCCCCTCTGCTCAGATGATACAATTTTGATTCCCTTGATACATTAGTAAGTGGCTTTATTCAATTTATGAAAAGAAATAAATTACCTGGTGGCCAGACTTCAATTGATGACTTTATTTCAACTCAGTTCCTTGGTTGATAAATGCCCCATGTCTCTGGTACTGTACTTGAAGTCTTTCTATCTTGGTAGGGCCTTCTAGGTATTATGGCATAATGGTTTACCTCCAAGTTATGATCAGGTACTAGCATAGAATTTAATGGACATGATATATAGTATAATAGAAACACACCTAAAAATTTTCCCCTTTATGAACAGACACACAAATAGGCACTGCCAGGATTCAGAGACTTAATTAAATCCATTTTAAAAACAATGCAATTAATATACTTGGGAAAAGGGCTTATAATAAAACATGTCACCTTACTTCTGTGTTAAACCAAGCAAAAGGAACACTAAAGAACACACATAAAAAAGGACTACACATTTCTTTTCTCCATTGCACAAGGCAGAGCCAACAGTCTTATTGGAGGCACGTAAATGATTCTCAGTGATTTTCTGCTTGGGTATGTCTATAATGAGGTAGATTCTGACTCTTCTCCCCAATTTTCCCTGCCATGCCCCAGAAACTGTTCACTTCTAAACCTTGCTGCAGCCATTGTAGCCCCTCACTGTGATTACTTCCTCCCAGAACTTTTTAAGGAGGCCAGCCAAGACTTCATTCCTTTCCAATCTGTACTCCTGACTCTTTCCTCTTGGACTTTATCAACAATGTCCTCAAGTTTGGTACCTTCACCTCTCACTCTGTCTCCCCCTTTCCAGCTTCCTTTTATATTTTGTCTTCCCCAATTAGAATGTAAGCCCCATTAGGACAGAGAGGGTCTTTCATTCTGGTCCCTCAGCTCATCCTCTTCCTCTCCCTCTCCTCCTTCCCGTCTCAAAAGGAAGGTAAATTTTGATCACCAGAAGCTGCCCACTTAAGGTTTACTGCCTACCTACCTTCTGTAATGGAAATCTGAAGCTTTTTCCTTCCCCTCGACCCTTTGATAGGCTTACTTGGCTCTGAGAATGTTCCCTGATTTGAAAATATGCTCTGCCCCCTAATAGGCTGAATGTGGTCACGTGAAGCCTGTGGCAGGAGGCTTGTTTTTCGGGAATGCCTACACCTTATTACTTTATGATTGGGCAGTGGATCAAGAGGTCTGTAACATTCTCTGACCCAGCAGAAGGCTATATATATACCCTGATGTGACGCTTTGCTTTGGGGCTCACTTTGAGAAGAGTTGTGTGATTTATCCAGATGAGACTCTGGAAAGCTGTTGCCCCCCCTGATGCCCTGGTCTTCAAAAACAAAGAACATGGGGAGGCTAGGTGGTGCAGTGAATAGAGCACTGGCCCTGGAGTCTGGAGGACCTGAGTTCAAATCCGGCCTCAGACATTTGACAGACTAGCCATGTGACTTTGGGCAAGTCACATAACCCCAATTGCCCTCCAAAAAACAAAGGACAAAACACAATCCCAGTACATACAACAGTGCTTGGCGCATAGTAAAAGATCAATAAATGCTTGTTGGCTTGGATTGGCATGTGGGCATAGCAAGTACATACATATTTATGTGCGTATGTATGCATACATGCATGGATACTGCATGTTGTCAGATACTCAGAGGTCACCTTTTCTTTGTCTTTCTCTGATCCCTCCCTCTCACTAAAACTCTTCCTGTCCTTCTGTTTACTCAGCTGTGTATATTTTGCTTCTCCAGAGAATGCAAGCTTTCTAAAGATCAGGGCCTGTCTCAGTTTTATTCCTGGAACCTAGAACAATGCCTCACACATAGTGAGCACTTGAGAAAGGTTTTCTGAAGCAAATTGAATATATTTAATGTGTTTGTAGACATGTCTATATATGTATGTATGTATATGCTGACGCAGAACATTTATGTGTATATTATCCTTTTTTTAGATGACAGTCTATTTTTGTTTGTTTCATATTTAATATGTTTATGTAGCATATCTCTGTTTATAAGGGTAAGCTCAATACAAGCTCATCCTGACTCAAAGGCCTGATAGTTATATTTTAACTGTGAGCATTTACACCTTGGAAATTGGCAAATGCTACAAATCAGGGTTTGATTTATTGCTTTGGGTGTTTTTTGGACTCAAGAAAGTGATGGAAAAATATAAACGCAGATTAAACTTGGTTTTTGGGGGGTGAGGGGAGGGCAGGGCAATTGGGATTAAGTGACTTTCCCAAGGTCACAAGGCTAGTAAGTGTTAAGTGTCTGAGACCAGATCTGAACTCAAGTCCTGACTCTGGGGCTGGTGTTCTATTCACTGCACCACCTATGTGCCCCCGACACATTAAACTTAAAAGTGTATTGTGTGTACTTTTTTTTTTTTTTTGCTGGAGAGCCAATTGTTAAAAAACATTTACCAGCACACCACCTGGTAAGCTTCTGATAGGAGTTTTCTGTATACTCATTTCAGTTCTTCTCAAGTGCCTAGTATTGAGCACATTGTTCCCATCTACAAGTATTTGGAAGTAATCGTCATAGTAATAATGGTAACAGGATGATAGACATAGCGCTGCACAGGACCTTGGGGGCCATCAGGTCCAAAGTTCTTTACAGATGAAGAAAGTGAGTGATAAGTTTGAGTGATTTACCCAAAGACACATGTAATAAGCTGCAGAGACTGAACTTGAATCCAGGTCTTCAGACTTCAACAGTCATCTGTATGAAATAACAACCTTTTCACTATTAGTAAATAAAATATAGATTTATGAGGATTTGGGGTGGTGGCAAGTAGAGGAAGCATTGAGAAAGCACACAGCTATCATTAGAGTGTATCTGTTTCAAGCAGGTTAGCATAGCCAGCAACTGTTTGGAATTAATTTAAAAGTGAATGTAAAAAAAAGAAGTAAATTATCCTCTACACTTCCAGTATTATTGATCTGCCACAGGAACCCGCTTAGTAATTGCCCAAGAAAACAATTACTTTACAGAAAAGATTTCACATAGGCTGGAATTAGACTAAAGCACATCTTAACCCCCTGGTGTTCTGAATGTTGGGAGTGGGAGACAGTGTCTAATTAGGGTTCTACAAAGAGAGTACCACAAAGATGAAGATATAGATGAGTGTTTGCTTTCTAAATGTGAATTTACCGATGTTTCCATTAGTGAAGTTTGTGGCGTACCATGTGTGTTAAGCATTTGAATATAATGGTACATTTCTTTTTAAAATGTCTGTCCCCTCTCTTCCCCTAGATACATACACTCACTCACTACCCAGTTTTTGAAATGACATCCCTTCTAGGACATAAATGAACCTGTCGCAGTCTACTCATCACTTTCCATCATGAGGGCTTCTAGTCTCACTGGTTTCTCAAGCATCGGTGACAGTTGTGTGTCTGTTCATCTATTTGGTCTGAACAGATTTACGCCTGTCGTCAGAGGACAGGAGACAGAATGAAGTTCACTCACCTAGAGATGGATTGAGTTTGTGAATTTGTCTCCCTCAGTACCATACTCTTTGTAGTTCAGCTAGTTGAGAACATTGTGTTGATCCATCCGTTACTTTGCCCTTCTATACCTGTAAAAAACCTAAAATACCTACAAAAGGGGGTGTGAAATTTCCTTGTATTTTGGTTTATATTGAATAATACTGGCCAATGTCAAAGACTTGCTTTGGCCAAAAGATTGTTTTGTTGTTGTTGTTGTTCAGTCATATCCAGCTCTTTGTGATCCCATTTGGGATTTTCTTGGCGAGGATGTTAGTTTGCCATTTCCTTCTCCAGCTTATTTTATAGATGAGGAAATTGAGGCAAACAGGGTTAAGTGACTTGCTCAGGATCACATAGCTAGTAAGTGTATGAGGCTGGGCTTGAATTTAGGAAGATGAGTCTTTTTTCTATTATTTTTAAATCTATTTTGTTACTTAGTTGCTTTTTTGTTGTTATACATTACCCCTAAAAAATATTTCTGTGAGCTACAGCTTATGTTTGTTCGTTAAACTAATTAACCTCAATAATCAATGACCGCCATAGGATTTTATGAATTTTAGGGATATATGTGTATTATGTGCATACAAATAGACACAAATACATACATGACACACGTACGTTTGTTGCTCACTTGTTTCAGTTGTGTGTCTGACTCTTCGTGACCTTATTTGGGATTTTCTTAGCAAAGACATTGGAGCGGTTTGCTATTTCCTTCTCCAGTTCATTTTATAGATGAGGAACTAAGGCAAACAGGATTGAGTGACTTGCCCAGGGTCACACAGCTAGGAAGTGTCAGAGGATGGATTTGAACTCAAGAAGATGAGTCTTCCTGATTCCAAGTGCCCTGTGCACTACTCCACTTAGCTACCATATACATACATACATACACACACATATACATACATATGTACACGCACGCATGCATGCACACATGCATATGTACATACATACATACACACATACATAATAGATGTGTGTATATGTATATGCATAGCCATAACCCTAACCCCAATTCTAGTGTGTGTGTTGTATGTGTGTGTGGATAGATAGATATCACAGAGAAATATATTTTATGCTATATTTATATGCCTATTTATCTTTTTATTTATGTCTGTTTATCTTTCTCTTTTTCACTCTAGTGAGAATTCTCTAAAAACTTCCCTGTTTTCAAAGGCTCTCATATCAGGTTCACCTCTGGTAGCCGCCTAGGCTTTGTTCAACCATGGTCCTATCGGTTACAAGAGTGAAAACCATTATGCAATAAATGGAAATTTGATTATAGTTTAGCATAAATTACATTTAACAATAAGGCTGATATTGTGCTTAGTGGATGAGTAAGAATTCCATCAACTGTTGGGCAATCCTGCAGAACACGAGACTTTCCAACAAGGTAGACTGGGCCAGGTGCAACAGGTTTAGAGATTATTGATTACCAGGATGTTTCTGAAAACTTCTGGTTTGATGGAAGCTTCCAAGACTTGGGGTCCAGTAGAATAGCCGTAGAAATTCCAGTCTCTCCTCTGTACCTTGATTATTCAATAGGATTTTAGGAGAAGATACTCTGACAAGCATTTATTTATTTTCTGCATTTTGGGATGAAAAGCATCAACTGCATGTAAATGTTTTCACATTGTTGTTAAGGAGTTTATATCTCAAGACAATTATATTAGCAAAAATGGTACTATCTTTAACCTGTTTGATTTTTTGAGTGTGCACATCTTTGTGAGTTATATACATAGAATTATTTAGTATTCAGTCATGCTACCAGGTCATCTACCATGTTTCAGACTCGAAAGGTTCTTGGCATTAGGGTTAATGCAACCAAATCTATTTTCAGCTAGATCCATGAAATCACTATTTAAAATTGCTATTTACATTTGACTTGTAGTGAAGTAGGTTGAAAATATATTGCTCCAACTAGGCTAATGAACAGCTACCAAGAACAAGCCATAAAAAGAATTGTACAGTGTGCTCCCCTATGCACAGTGTGTGCAGGTGAATAAGGACAGCAGGCATCCCTTTTTCCTAAGTGTTCACAAAGAGCTTCTGAAAGGTCAGGATTCCAGAGAGATCTCTTTGGTGTTAGCATCTCAATTGTTCCCAGGATGCTTTTGGAGCATGCATTTATTGACTTTCTGCAGGATACCAGTAAGGTCACCACCCTCTGAGAGGAGGAAACTGGGACAGATGGACAAAGCTAGAGGATGAATGGAAAGGATGGAGAATAGAGAATGAATCAAGGGGTGGTAATATTTCAAAAGAACGGGACTGAAATGCTGTTTCTTAATTGGGATAGCTGCCATCTAACCAAGATACATTGTTCATTCCTATTGATAGCTTCTTTAGAAATTTCAGTTCCATTTTTCTTTTAGACATTTATATGTATTAGCAGTTGATGAATGAATGAAAAATTATTTTTATAGTTCCTACTATGTGTCGAGCACTATGTACAGGAGATAAAAATATGAAAATCAAACAGTCCCTATCCTCAATGAACTTATATGCTAATATGTGGATACTATAGTATATATAAGGGAGTAATGGCCAGAGAAGGAAGTTTTGGTCTGGTGAGTCACAGAGATGGTGTGATTGCTATGCCCAGACTGTGGTAGGGGAAAAGGGGAGTGTCAGAACAGATGGCAAGGTTTCTGGAATGAATAGTTGTTGGATGTGGTGGATTGCTGTTACTACCACTCCGGATTTCAGTACAGAATTCTTCACAGTTAATCTCCACCACTGAAAAAGGGAAAACCACAGAGATAGCAGAACAGAAACAAATCTATGGGGCATTTGTCCTTCACAAATCATAAGAGAAACTCATTTAGAGTTAATTACTACTCTCCTATGCTTTGTAACAGACCTATGGGAGACAATATAGATGCTTGCCAAAGATCCTCAGAGTTAATCCTCAGGTTCTCAAAGGTCATTTAGTTCAAACCGTAATGGAATAGGGGTCTCCTCTACACTAGCCTTGCCAAGTGGTCATATTACCTCCATTTGAAGGCTTCATTGGTAAACTCATTGTCTCTTAAGATATCCCATTCCTCTTTTGAATGACCATAATTGCTGGAAAGTTGTTCTTCATTTTGTTTACCCATTGTTTTTAGGTTTGTCCCTCAAGGGACAAACAGAAAAACTAAACTTCCATGTGATAGCCTCCTAGATATTTGAAGACAGCTATTGCTATCACTTTTAAGCCATCTTTCCTTACCATTTTGAGTGCTCTCGTCCTTATATGCTCTAGCTTATCAATGTCCTTCTTAAAATTTGGTACCAGAACTAAACACGGTACTCCAGCTGTTGTTCAAACAGATAAAAGTTCAAGATTATCAATCTCCTCATTTTGGACACTGTATTTCTATTTATACAGTCTTAAGATTTTATAAATATTTTTAGTTGTCATGTCACATTGTTGATTTATGTCAACCTTGTGGTGTGCTGGCATCCCAGGGCTCTTTCCCATGAGCATTTCCTATCTCTTGTGTCTTATGCGCAGGCAACTGATTTTTGTTTTGGGATGAGTATAGGACTTTAACCTTAATTTCATGATTCAGATTCTAGCTTATCAAGAGTTTCTTGGATTCTAGTTCCATCCTGTAGTATGTGAGCTACTCCATTAACCTTTTATTTGGTAAAACAAATAGCAAATTTGACAAATCCGATACATGTACCATCTTTGTCTTTATCTGAATCATTTCTATTAGCTTGGTCTAGAAATCAGAATCTACTTCTCTGAGGCCATCTCCTTAATGATCTATTCACTTTTCATATTCTCTTTTATTAAGTCCACACCTTTAATGAGCAAGAGGAATGAAAATATTATCCATACCCCTCAGTTCTTCATATTCCTTTCTAAGAATTTATAATCCCAGAAAAGAGATGGAATTGACCCCTTCTTCTTTGGCCTACTTTGACTTTTTAATATTGCCGTGACTTCCAGTATTGCAGATATGGTTTCTGTTTGAGTTTAACATGGAAGGGGCGGAGTCAAAATGGTGGGGTAAAAGCAGGAACTAGTTTGAGCCTGTCCCACAATCACCTCCATATACTTGAGTTTAACATGGAAACTATTGATATTTTTCTACAAACCTTTGTAGCCTGAAGAGTTTATCACTGTATTTTGTGATTTATATTTAAGGTTATGTCTCCGAAGACTATCAAGAATCTACTATTTATTCACTTTGAAGCAATTCCAAAGAATATGTTAAATATGTTTACCCAGACTGCAATGTTATTGCCCGGTATCACTCATTACATCTCTACGTGGGTTAGACTCCAGTTTTTTTCTTAGTTCTATGTGGGTATCACCAATTGCCTGCCATTTATACTTGGAAGTCATATAGGCATTTTTAAGCTCAACACATCTGATACAGAATTCATTATCTTTTCTCCTACATCTATGTTTCTTCCTACTTAACTTCCTTATTTCTATAGAGGGCACCAACTTTCTTTCATTCAGTAATTAGCAATCTTGGAGTCATCAGCTCTTCAATCTCCCTCACTAACCCTTCCTCCCCCACACAGCCTGCCCCATGCTAACTTTCTTGTGGAGACTTGTGGATTCCACTTCCATAATATCTCACACATATGTCCTCTTTTCTTTAGAAACACAAGTGCTGCCATAGTTCAAACCCTTATCTCTTGTCAGGACTATTATGGAAGTTTCCTGTTTGGTTTTCCCAACTCTACTCTCTTCCTTCTGTTGTTTATTTTCCACAGTTACCAAGTTAATGTTCCTAAACCATAGGTCTGAGCATATTAATCTCTTGATCCAGAAGCTTCAGGATCTTTCTATTGTCTCTGGGGTAAAATAAAAACTTCTCTGGTATTTAGAGACTTTCACAATCCAGCTTCATTGTGTCTTTCTAGAATCTAGAATCCCACACATTCTTTGTCTCAGCCAAACTGGCATACTTGCTGTTTTCCTTATAAGACAGTCCACCTTCTTCCTCCATGCCTTTCTTCTGGAACTGCATATATCTTGCATGCCTAGAATGCTTTCCCTCCTCACTTGTCTCTAGGAATTTCTGAATCCCTTTAAGGTTCAGCTTATGAGTCACCTCCTACATAAGGCTTTTCACTTGTGTAGGAATTGGCATAACTTGTTGATTCCTTCTTGTACTTTTCTTCTTAGGGTTGCTTTATTTTTCTCCATTATATTTAACTGGTGTTATTTCATTATACGCGAATCTAGAGACTGCTTCAGTGCTTTCACTGAAGTGCTTTTCACAACTTTAGAAAGAAAAAAATGTAAATAAGGAAATAAATGCAATGTAACTTAACTCAACTTTAAAGACTAATAATGGAGATAGAATATTAGCAACAAGCACGTGAGTTATTAGAACACATTAAAAAGGAAATATGTCATTAATAATGTATTTGACTATAAATAAAATAATTTCTATGTATTTCCAAGTATAGTAGACTCTGGTCTTTTGCTTGCCATAAAATGAAATATAAAACATTGAATAATCCATATGAAGTGGTATGTACTGTGTGTAGTTTGCCATCTCTTTGCTAGAGTGACTTCTTGTTATTAATTTTTCTTCTTGATTTAGATTTCTAAGGAGTTTGAGTATGATTCTAGTCATTTCTTGCTGGAATTTATTTTGCCTAGGGTGTTATTATGATGTAATCTCTGCTTTAAAACTGAATGAAATGCACCCAACTTGGAGAGAAATTGATTTTTAATACCTTTATTAATGTCCCTTGGTGTTTTTCCCTCTTATGATCTCCAAATATCTTAATCACTGGAGAATATAATGGAATTGTTAGACTCAAATACTACCAAATATGCTAAATCATGCCTTTAGTTTACCAATTATTCTAAGTTCCATTGGCTCTGAAAGCTTATTTCTTAAAAGTGAACTTTAGTCTAAAAATGAAAAATCTGGTGATTCCAATCTCAGTTCTGTAGCATAACTTCAGGGTGAACATAAGAACAATTAATTTACATGCTCTGCACCTCAGTTTCCTTATCTGTAAAATCAGGGTGCTGGGCTATATGTTTTTAAGTCCTTTTCACCTATATCTTAGGATCCTATAATCACTTTGTTTGGGTTTTGGTTATCTTATGGTATAGTAAGCACTACTACCAGAGTAAGGCATGGAACAGAGTAATTCAATTTCTAAAGGTTGCATAGGGAGTTGATAACAAACTGATAATCTGATAAAGGAGATTCTTAAATCTCAATGCTGGAATATCCATAATGCATTTTTCATCCCTAAGCAATGCTATTTTCAGATCTAGAGCCCCCTTCACCCGATAATTGCTCTACCATTAGGAAAATAACAAGCTAATTTTAGTATTAAATAAAGTGTTAAGTTCATTCAATATTTGAAAAGAGTGGATCATATAAAATTATTTGTATTTTGCTTTCAAATGAATTATGTAGTATTTTTCAAGGTGAATATCTTGCTTAACACCACATAACTCATTCCAAAAGTAAAATATAAATGAATTTATATGATCTGCTCTTTTCAACCATTAGCTCTATGAAGTTCAGTTATAAATCTGTGTCTTCATTTCTGATCTTTTTCTAGTGTCCCAGATAAGCATTCCCAGTGCCCACCAGAAATTTCTTTCTACCCAAAAGAAACCCAAGCCCGATGTGTCAAAATCTGAATGCATCATCTTTTCTCTGAAACTTTCTTCTCTTCCTGACTTTCCTATTTCTGTTCAAAGGCACCTGTTTTCTCGCATCACCCAAGTTCATAATCTGCAAGTCATCTTTTATTCCTCCCTCTCCTATCTGATCCATTGCTAAGTGCTGGGGACTCTAATTCTATTATAGTTCTCCAGTTCACTCTTTTGTACTTCTTCCCTCATTCAGAACCTTGACTGAATTCTTTAAAGAGCCTTTCAGAAGGTCTCCTCTTCTCCAGTTCCTTTTACTCCAATTCATCCCACATACTATACTAGAATAACCTCCCTAAAGTGCATAACACTAAACACATTGATGACTCCTCATTGCCTAATTCAGGAAACTTTTCTTTTCCTGGCATTCAAACCTGGTTCCAAGCTCCTTTGCCAACCTCTTCTCACTCACACAAACCCTTTTCACATAGCCTATGCTCCGTGTCACCTAGACTAATTGGCACCACCCAAACAAGGCTCACTTTTTACCCTCTTCAAGTCTTTGTTTAATGTTGTTTCCACTGATTTTTACATCTCACCTCTTATCTCCCTGAGTTAGCTATTGAAATCCCATCCATCCCTTCAAGGTGCAAGTCAAATGTTACCTGCACCTTGAAACCTTCTATCATCTTCTACTTCAAAAGTGATCATTCACCCCAAAGAAATCAAAGAAAGGAACAATATTGCCCAAAATGTTTGTCGTGGCTCTTTTTCTTTGTGATGACAAAGAACTGAAAGTTAACAGGGAGAGCTCATCAAGTGGACGATGGATGAACAAAAATATGGTGTAATAATGAAATGCAGTGCTGTTGGACCATAAAAAAATGACAAAAGGAATAGTTTCAGAGAAACCTGTGAAGATGAAGTGATGCAGAGTAAAGTGAGCAGGCCCCCAAAACAATTTGCACAATAGCAATATTTCAAAATCTAACAACTTTATAAACCTTTAGAACTCTAATGAATGCAATGATGACCTATGATTATATGTAATAATAGTAATAATAATAGTATAGCTAATGCACTAATAATTTAATGTAATAATAATATACTAATAATAGCTACTATGGAGCTTTAACATTTGCAAAGTGCTTTTACAAATATCTTATTTTTATGCTCACAATAACCCTGGGAGGGAAGTGATGTTATTTTTTTTCCATTTTATAGCTGAAAAAACTGAGGCAGGCAAAAATTTTGTGATTTACTCAGAGTCACAGAACTAGTAAGTGTCTAAGGTAGCATTTGAACTCAGGTCTTTGTGACTCAGGGGCTAAAGCTCTCTTCGTTGCATCACCTAGCGACCAGATGACAAACTTTGCTTAATACCTCCTGATAGAAGCAAGATGGATTCAAGGCACAAAAACATACATTTTTGGACATGGGCAATATATGTTTTGATCAATTTGGTATATTTATTACAAGGATTTTATTTTTTCTTTTAAATGGTGAAACTGGGAGGGAGGGAAAATCGAATAACATTTTTAAAAAGTGAACATTCCTTCCCAAGAAATGTCAGGTCATCTTATACCTGTCTTATGATATACCATTTTGTATTGAAGTTATTTATATGCAAATCATCTCTTCTACTAGACTTCAAGCTCCTTGAGGGGAGGCACTCTGCCTTATTCCTTTGTGTCTCCCTCAGTGTCGATCATAGTGCTAACCTAGAGTACAGTTGATATCTACCTCAGAAAGATATTGTCAGGAAAGAACTTTGTAAAATTTAAAATACTAAATAAATGTGTGGGAGTATAGTAACTATTACGAATTATTTTGAAAAGCTCAGAAAGACAAAATTTCCCATTTATTAGTAATCCTAGTAGGTGGAAATTTATTTGGACAGTTGGCTTATAATGGAAAATGTTAACAGAGTCCACAAATGTAGGACATATTGAGCCAAATTCTTCTAGTACTTTATCTGCCTTGTTGGTTCTAGTTAGGCCTCTTTTATAAGTTTTAACTCTTCCCAATTCCTGCTAAAAATGTTGATCATAACAAGTCGAAGAAGAGAAAGATTAGATTTGTTCTGCTTCATCCTAGAGGACACGACTAGAAGAGAAAGAGAGAAATTATATGGAGATGGATTTCAGCTAAACATTAAAAAAAAAAAGTTCAAAAACGGAATGGGTTACTTCAGAAGGGAGCATGTTTAATGTCCTCAAGCAGAAGCTAGATTGATGATCCCTTTTGGATGATGGAATGGAATTCACACACTTTGTGGGCAGTGATATCTGAGGTGATATCTGAGGTTCCCGTTGCCTCTCTAGCTCTTGGCTCTAATCTGTCGTCTTAGAAACCAGATCATCACAATTGTGAGAAGGCTTTTCAGGTTGTTGAAAGAACAAATTGCAAGTGACTCAGTGCATCAACTTTGTGACATCAATTTTGCCTCCTCGAAGGCACCTTATTTGAATATTTGATGTTCTAGAGAGATGATAGCTGATGGATCAGTGAACTATTATTGTAAATGTCATTTTGCTGTCACATAATTTTTTAGTTGGTGGTATAGTTTGAAGCTCTTGAGAGGTTCACAAAGTATAATCTAAGGATCTCTGGGCTATCTGAGGTCTGCAAGATCAAACTTATTTTTTAGAATAATTGTTATTTAGTTATTTCAGTCATGAGTGACTCTTTATGATCCATTTTGCGTTTCATTGGCAGATTCTGTAATGGTTCATCATTTCCCTCTCCAGCTCATTTTATAGATGAGGAAACTAAGGCAGTGTTAAGTGACTTGCCCAGGGTCACACAGCTATTAAGTGGCTGAGGCTAGATTTGTACTCAACTTTCTTTACTTGAGACTGAGTGCTCAATCCACTATACAGAATTTGTTCTTTCAAAAGCCTTAAAAGTCTTCTCTCAAGTGTGATGACCTGTTTTTTAAGACAACAATTACAGCCAAGAACTAGAGAGGCAAAAAGAATCTCAGATATCATATAGTGCACTCCCTACAAAGTGTGTGAATTCCATCCCATCATCTAAAAGTAGTTATCAAGTTAGCTTCTGTTTGAAGACATTCAACAGACTCCCTTCTGAAGTAATCCTTTTAGAATCATACTAAGATGTTATCAGTAAATTACAATTCCTCTCCATTTTTCAACTACATATTTGGGTTGAGGTCAGATTTCTTTCATTTGATTCAACCAAAACAACATTTCAAAACAGATTGCAAGATGAAGCAGATGTAAGCATCCAGATGTCTTCTATTAAACTAGATACTGAAGAGCTTTTCAAAAATATGTAAGACAATGCCAGTCTTGTAACTATTTTTTTTTTGTTTTGGAAAAGACTTAATTTTCTGTAAAATTTGGTCTGTTATGCAATGTTTATTATTGTTATCTTAAATGATTTAATAAATATACATACATACATATACATGTATATATATATATACATGTATATATATATATATATATATATATATATATATTTATTTATTTATTTATTTATTTCTCACATAAACAAAAGCTCTTTCAGGTCCTCAATAACAAAAGGGAGGAACAAAGGGAGGGCAGCTAGGTGGTGCAGTGAATAGAACACTGGCCTTAGAGACAGAAAAGCCTGAGTTCTAATCTGACCTCAGACACTTAACTCTTTTTAGCTGTGTGACCTTGGGCAAGTCACTTAATCCCAATTGCCCTGCCCTTCCCCCTCTGAAAAGCAAAAAAAATTAAAAATGTAAAAAAATTTAAAAAAGAGGACCAAAGGGTTCCTGAGACCAAAAACTCTGAGAACTGCTGCTTTAGAATAACCCAAGTATAAAAAAGAATGCCACTCTAATGTGCCTTATGACTGGATATCCTGGCTGTGCTTTAAGACCTCCACTGAGGAGGAACCTACTACTTCCAAGATGGCAAATCTCACTGTGATTTTAATTGTTTAGATGTTTTTCCTGACCTTAAGCCTCAATTTCCCTCTTTACAGCTTCTGCCCATTGCTCCTGGTTCTTCCCACTGGATTTCAACAGAATGCATTGCATCCTTCTATGTGATACAAACTCTAGGCCTGAAGGAAAATCCCTTCTGTGACTTTCAACCCTCTTGGGAGACAGACTCCCCCTACTCTCCATCTCCCTGCCCTTGGGCAGATGCTTCCACTTTTCTGTAGCTCCTGTTATTTGAAAGTGTTGTTTCACATCAATCCTACTGCTGTGTCTTTATAACTCCTATCTGTTTCTTGGACCAAGGAGGATGAATCAGAGGCCACAAGATGGTCCCAGGTGCTTAGGAAGAAGTAGGGAAGAAAATCAAAGAGCGCATCCAAGTCATTAATTTTGGCACAGAGTCAACCAATAACTCTAGTTAAGGATATTCTAGTATTATGACTAAGATTTGATCATCATATATTACCTTAACTAGTTGGTTAGTCTCCAAGTGATCTCACTTGTAGTAACATGTATCATATGCATTTCTTTCAACAGCCTCAACTTTCTCCCTGATGTGAGCTAACTATAGTTCCCTTGGGTTTTATGAAAGATTCAAACTAGGAGAATGTTACACTCTCCATATACATATGGTTGAGTCTGTTTCTGTACGGATGACAGTATGAACATTCATTCCCAGATCAGATGATTCCAGTTCATTTGTTTATTTTTAATTTGATCAGCTGCTTAATTGGTCAAATTTTTTCTAAGTTCTCATTGTTGTTAAACTAATTTTGGTTATTAAACTAATTTTATTTATTAAGCTAATTGAATAATTAGCTTTTCCCCCTTCATTGGAAACAATTTCTTGTTTTTTGCCTTGAAATAAAATAACTGGTTAGTTTGACAGAAACTTAACCAAAATAAGCAGTTAAAAAAACTGGTTATAACATTATAAAGAAACATCATAGAGAAATTTGTGGAAATTTAGGGTAGTGGATCTCAAACTTTTTGGTTTTAGGACCATTTTACACTCTTAAAAATTATTGCCAACCCCTCAAAGATATTTTGTTTATGTGGGTAATAGTATATGGTAATGATCTTTACCATATAAAAAATACAATTTATTAATACGTATGAAAATGGTTCTGATCTTACTTATCCCAGAATGGGTGTTGGGGTCCACCAGGGCTTCTGTTCCCAGACCACACTTTGAGAACAACTGCTTTAGGGGATTACTTCACCTCAGGTTTATATTTCCTTTATGAGTGATGGTCTAAGCAGCAAAAGCAAAGATCCATAATGAATAACTCTGTGTAGTTTCCCTAAGTTAAAAAAATGCCTTCTCCATATTTAAAATAAGCAGAGAGCTGTAACCACAGAACTATTGTTATACATCATTTTAGCAATGTCTATTAAGCAAGTAGTTGACTTACAGAAAACAAAATTAGGGTCTGTGTAGCAGTTAGCAGCTTAGGAATACATGTGATGCCTATTTTTACTTTCAGCACAATGCCACATTGACCTGATGTGCCAAATTCCTTGGCACAGTAACATCAATACCATATCTCTCAGGTTATCTACCCTTGCCACCACCATCTTAATTTCTTTGATCAATTCATATAAAATATTTAACATAGTCATTGCTGGGTTTACAAAAGTTAACTTGTGGGTTCATTGGTTTAGACTCAGAACACATTTTCATGTAGAAACAGTGTTACATGAGGTTATTAATTTCTGGTGGAGCCTACAAAAGCCTTAATGTCCCTGAGGAAGAATGCTGTATAACCTAGCCCCCATTTACAACATTACCTTGGGGGAAATGTATTTAAAGTTCCATCTTCCTGGAAGAAATGCCAGATATTTATCTCTTCTTGTTAAAGTAGAGGAGGAACTTCTACTTATTCCCACTTCCAGGTTGTAGGGAGAAAGGAGATTCCTAAAGCTTGAGCTAATGATGGTATCTCTAGGGAATCCAGAAATGGAGAGTTTGGGCATGTAGAGGTGGTAAAGAGTCATGGCCAGACCATCTAAGGATAGGGCTGTTGTACTAGGGCATGGGATAGATGGGTGTCAAGGATTGGCAGCAGAGAGATCTTCCTCATTTCCCGTTTCTTTGGCTACCACACATCCTGTCTTGCAACCAAAGACCCTAGCTCTTATTTTGGAATTACTGGAGGTGACATCCCAGACACTAGCAGATCTTCAATAACCAAAGAGAAAGTGAGAGAACTGGCAAAATCAAGCACATGTGTTAGGGGTTGGTTGAATATTTTGTGTTTTTGTGTTTTGTTACTACCTTATTTTAAGGTGATATATTTTATTTTTTTTAATGTTGTAGTATATTTTATACTGAGGGATTAAGTTTTAAAAAGTTAGTTAAAGCACCAAGCTACCTTCTCTTTCATTTATATAGTTGTTCTTCAATAATATTTTTTTATGTTACTCTTGTTTACACTTTTTTGGGGGTAGTATATTGCAATCCATTCATATCCACGGTGTCTCTTCATTGTCCTCTGGGTGACTTACAACTTTAATTCTTTGGTGGTTATAGTTTCATGATTTGTTGCCATTACTGTAAGAATATTTATATTAAAATATGGCCCTTTGTTTCAGGGGAAAATTAAAGTCATTTAAAAAAATATTATGCAGTTTCCTAGATTAAATCTAACCTTCTTTCTTCCTCTTATGCATTTGTGATCCCAGATTTTTACTACCCTTTGCAGGGTCTTTTAATGTAACAATAAATAATAATAATAATAATAGTAATAATAATAATAATAATAATAGCACATGTTAAAGTTTGGAAAACATCACATATATGCCATCCCATGTAATATATATGTTATCCCATTTAATATATAATATATTGTTATATATTATATTAATGTGTTATATAAATATTGTATACAATATAATATATTATATAATAATATATAAAATTATATATAATAATATATTCTATAATATATACATTATATACATATGTCATCTCATTTAATCCTCACAACTACCCTGTGGGATTGGTGCTATTATTAAATCCATTTTATGGATAAAGAAACTAAGATTAAGCAATATGATCAGGGTCACATCTTTAGTAAGGTTGAGAGGCAGGATTTGAACTCAGGTCTTCTTGACTGGAACACAGTCACTTGATCAACTGGGTTACACTGCTGCTGGTGTGTGTGTGTGTGTGTGTGTGTGTGTATGTGTGTGTGTAGATGGGAGGGGAAGAAGTAGGAGGAGGAAGAAGAGTTAGAACAAGGCTTAGGGATAAAGAAGAAAGAAGAGAAGGAGCAGGAGAAGAAGGGAAAGAAAGGTGGAGGAATGGAAGCCTAGGGGAAAAGGGTTTTTCCAATGTATTTAATAAAATGAGGTGAAGTATCAGAGCTTAATGAGAGAAATGATGCAGTTTTGGTAATTTATGATGAAATATTGGAACATATCCTTTTGTTCCATCAGAACCTGTGTTGAATATAAACAATAATTCAGCAACTAGTAGAGGAGCGATGACCCACCTATACGAGACATGGAGTTATCATTTTTAAACTCTGCTACTTTAAATTCACCTACATTTCTGAGGAAAATTAGAAATTTCTCTGCCATAACACCTAGGATGGAGACAAGACTCTGGGGGTAAAGAGGGATCTTTGACTTAGAAGTTAAGAAATGGTACAGGCCTGGGCACACTGCTGAGAAGACCAGGGCTGGTGCCATCCATCAGCTGCTCTGGGAGGTGGGCTAGCAGGTTTTAGGCAGTTATCTTCCTTCTGTCCATATCTTCCTTCTACATTACCAGGCCTGCTATCAAAGATTTTGACCTCAATTTTTCTTGGGGTAAGGTATCAAGTGAAGATGGGGAATGAGATGGACAAGCAATGGGAGACAGTAACCAGTAGAATGTTGGGAAAGTCCAAGAAGGAGCAATAACCTTGGTGACTCTTGGTATATAATGGGTGTACATAGGTCAAGTATATGTAAATGGACCCTTAATGGTAGTAGATGTCTTGGGACAGAGAGAAGACAGCGACAGAAATGTAGAGCACCTACTGCCTAAGGTTGCTGTGAAGACAAAGTGAGATGATATTGAAAAACACTTTGTAAACTTTAAAGCACTATACTAATGCTGGCTGTTATTGTCATTATTACAGAAATATGCTGTACATATTATATAAGAAATCATTGCATCGGTTGGCTTGAATCTCTACCCGTGTCCCAAGCTTTATTCCTTGTCAAAGCAAGTTATCCAAGATCTCGCTCTTACTACATCTCCCCATGTAACTTCTCTGTTTCTTCATTTGTCAAGTATATATGACTTTTATCTCTGAAGGGACTTGGGAACAATAGCTACTATAAAAAGACAATGCACACAGATTCCAAGTAAAACAATAATAATATTGTAAATGAAAGCTTTGTAATTTTTCTTGGGAGATTATTAGCTGCCTTTTTTCTTTTAGATTGAAAAAATGCAAATGGGATGCTAATGATGTAGATCCATCTGTTATTCTTAAAGTACCATAGAAGAAGGCCTAAATATAAAGCTGTTCTATGGCACTTTCTCAGCTTTGAAGACCCATTTGGAAAAAAAATACTGTTTCCATTTCAAACAAACTTTGATGTCTTTTGAGGTACCAGGACTGTTTCAAGGATATGGAGCTTCCACTTTGAAAATGCTAGTTCATTCTGCATAGGCTACAATTTCTTCTGGCATCTGTAGCAAACATGTTTATAGCAGCGTACCAAATATATGTTGAGGCTGAAGTTTAATATAGTATTTGGAAAGGCTGTTAAGTAAATTATGGCAAGTAAGTGCTAGCTGACTACTGATCCCTGAAGATTTCCACAGATAAGTCAATGATTCTCTTAAATATTTTTCTCCCTTAATGTTCAACCTGGTAAGTGTTCCAAAAAGCATTTGCTTCTGAGTTTCTGGAGCTGATCTAACTTCGTCTAGGCCAATAGTCTATAAAGTTATTTATCTTACAGTAGTCTTATTTCCTATTCTATCTACTGCATTGTTACACTCAAATTGAGAGAGAGAGAGAGAGAGAGAGAGAGAGAGAGAGAGAGAGAGAGAGTATTAGGTTTGTGAGAAATGTTAGAGGTCATTTAATCTATCCCCCTTATTTCATATTTGAGGAAGCTAAGGCTTGCAAGAAGTAAAGGAATTTGCCAATCATCCCCTTGTCCTTATCTCTTTCTTCTTCCTATTCCCCCCAGTGTTGGACTCTTCCTCTGAGCTGCCTTGCTCTGAGAGGTGATGTGGCAAATCTTGCTAGGAACCAAGTTTCCATGCCATTTCCTATAAATAAGTCCACTATGTCTATGTTTATCTCTTTTACTTTCCTGCACCCTTTTACAGGGAATGTCCAAAGATTGCTACCACTGTTTTCCCATTAGAATGTCAGCTCTTTGAGAGTAAGGATTGTATTTCTTGCTAGCATTTTTGTTTTCAGTACTTAGGACAGTGCCTGGAATGTTGTAAGTGCTTAACAAAAGCTGTATCTATCTCTATCATCTCTCAATCTGTCATCTAGCTAGCCAGCTATCTTTATCATCTTTCAATCAGTTATCTATCTATAACTATTATACACACATCTATCTATATTTCAAATGTATCACAGCTAGTATATGGCAGAGATGAACTTTGAACCCAAGTCTTATGATTCCAAGTTCAATGCTCTTTCCACCATACCAAGCATACTCTAATATAAATAAGCCCTGGAAAATGTTAAATTAGCTCCTCTTTGACTCTCCTTTTACGTATACTTAACCTTAAGCAGCATATCCACAGGCAAAAAGGCTTCTCTGATAAACCTAAGACCAGCTTTGAGTCCCTAGTTTGTTTTTCTTTTTTTGCTTTTTGGAGGGCAGTTGGATTAAGTGATTTGCCCAAAGACTAGTAAGTGTGTCAAGTGTCTGAGGCCACATTTGAACTCAGTTCCTCCTGACTCCAGGGCCGGCGCTCTATTCACTGCGCCACCTAGTCACCTCCCCCCCCCCCATTTAATTCTTAGACTTATTGTAGTCATTACTTTTTTCTAAATCATTTATTTTATAAATAATTTGCTATAATCAAACTTTTATCCATAATATGATTAAAATTAGTAGATAATATTATGTCAGAAACCAGTTATGGTCCTTAGGAAGTGATCATGTACACTAGCACAGCCAAGGATATATGTCAAAGCCAGAATACATATGTCACATAGGACATAGATGACAAAACCATAATAAATAATATAAATGTGCACTTTACATTTTATAATTATTTTTACAGATATTTTCTAAGTTAGGGCAGGAATGCTTATTAACTCCATATTTTGCAGATGATAAAAAAGAGTTAGAAAGGTTAAGTGGCTAGTAGATATATCAGTCTAGTAAATGGAATAGAACCCAAATCTTTCTATTTGAAATCTGTTTCTTCTAATGAACTATGCTGCTTTCTTAAGAGTAAGTGCTGAGATTTCTCATCATCCTTTTATAAATGGTGTGACTTAGAAGGAATAAATGTCTCTAAACCAGAGCTATAGTCCCCGAAGTGGGCTTTGTATTCTTGATTACATGAATCTTAGCCACCTAGAAATTATTTTCAAACTGCATTGACATTTTATGAAAAAAAATCAGACCTATATTCTCAGCCTCACTACTAACATAAACTTATGATATAAGGTACAGCACTCCATTCTTTTTCATCTTTTGCTTTTGAAACTAGTAAGTAGCAATTTCTTGAGTATAATGAGTTTCTTGGTTATAATGGAGACTTAATGACCTAGGTTGTGTGTGTGTGTCTCTATTTCTGAAAGAAGAGCTAACAAGAATAAGTATTGATTCTTTGAGTTTATTTTTAGGTTGTAAATGGTACCTGTTTTTTGTTGATATATTATTTTTATATATCTTGTAGATATATTATTTTGTTTTGGTATAAAAGACACTTCTCCCTCAAAAACCCCAATTCCTTCCCCACCAAGTACTTTTTTATTAATCACTGTGGACACTGAGAAATGTTTTCTTTAATCTTAGCATTATGACACTAGCATTGAATATTACTTTTGACCAATTTATTTATGTCTTTTAGGGTTGACTTTATTTACAATGTTGTAGTTGTGTATACTGTTCTCTCTACTATGCTTTCTTTATTCCCATTCACTTCATACAAATCTTCCCATGTTTCTCAGAATTCTTCATATTAATCATTCCTCACCATATAGTAATATTCCATCACATTCATGCATAATTGGTTCATCCATTCCCATGTTGTTGGGCACATTTTTTCCTCCTAGCTTTTTGTATCACAACTATGAACTTTTTTGTATTTATGGTTGTTTTCTTAATTTCAGTTATTATCTTCACTTACTTTCCACACCTTAAAAGTACTATATAAAAGCTAGATGTTTATTATTTGGAATCAGCATGGTACAATGGAAAGTAGACTGGGTTTGAAGTTAGAGACTCTGGCTTCAAAGTCTGGCTCTTCTATTTGCTACCTTATTGACTTTGGTTGGGCAAGTCCCTTTAACCTGTCTGGGACTTAGTTTCATTATCAGTTAAATGAGGAGATTGAACTCAATAACCTCCAAATCCATGGTCTTATGTAGCAATATTGAAAATGGATATAAGGTGCCAAATATCATACTATAGTTAGAAAACTAGATAGCTTGTAACTTTGCAATTTGGACAAGTACAAGAAGAGCTGGCTGGCATCATCAGAGAAGGCTTTACAGAGGAAGCAGGACTTAAATAATAGGTCAGATAGATGTCAGGTGAGAGGAATGATCCCCTGTACCACCCTTCCTTTTGATGGAATTGGTCAAACCATTACTAGAAGATCTCTCTTGAAGTATAGGGAGATTACATGGGAATATAAATGATCCTTAGGAAATACCCATTAATAGATGGTTAGAGGGAAAAGAGCTAGGTATGAGATGGGGAATTAATGGCTAGTATCATAGAAGCCAATGAAGAGATTGCTTCAAGAAGAAGACAACCCAGAGTCCATACTGTAACATGGAAGTCCAAAGGCTGATGGGATATTTGGCTGCATTAAGGAAGATTTAGTGTACAGAATGTGAAAGGTGAGACTTTCCCTCTACTCTATTCTGATCAGACCTCAACTTAAGTTTTGTGTTCAATTAATTATTGGTACCATATGTTAGGAAGGAAATTGGTAAGCTGGAGGATGTGTGGAAGAGGATAGCCAGGATGGAAATAATGCTATAAGCATACAGTATGACAAATTCCAAGTTTATGTCTAATTCATTCCCATTACTCCATATTTGGAGGCATTAAAGGAAAGGTTGCTAATTTTAAGTTAAAGAAAAAAAACAGATTTCTGCTGTTAATCAAGAAGGAGAAAGATGATAATAATTGTTATATTGAATTTATTATTATTAATTCATGAAAAGATACAGCAGAAAGATCCAGTTCAGTAAAATACATATAATAAATGATTGTGAATATAAAATATTATTTCACTGATGTTTGAAATTCCCTGTTTTCTACACTCTTTATTGCTATGTGGCTCCCTTAATCTTTTTTTCATTTATGAATTGCCTTATGAATAGTATCATTCAATCATTGTCTTCAACTCTCATCCCATGAGTTAGTGACAGGTGGAATTGTAGATAGAGTGCTTGGTCTGGAATCAGGAAGACCTGAGTTCAAATTCAGCCTCAGACAGTTACTGGTTTTGGGACGTTGGCTAAGTTTCTTAACTTCTGTTTGCCTCAGTTTCTTCATTTGTAAAATAACACCTATCTCCCAGGGTTATGATGATTAAATGAAGTAATAATTGTGAAGCACTCACTTCTCCCTCCATTTTGAGTCAGCCCCAGATAACTGCCTGATACACCAACCCTACCCCTACCCCTTTAAGTTCTAGAAGCACAGTCAAATCAGTACTGCTATTGCTCCTGGTAAGGGGGCGTCAATCTACTCCACTGAACCGCAGAGCTATATCCCTTTATTTTCTCCACACCAAAATACCCCTTCCTTGGCTGCCCCTCTCATGTAGTTTTTTCTTTTGTATTGGAATTTTCCTGGCTTAGCATAATGCTTGGCATACAGTGTGCACATAACGAATGTTTTTCCATTCCTTCATGTCTTCATTGTCTCCAGGGGCCTAGTGGTATCTAGCAGACATTGATAAGAAGTATAAACATGAAAGCATGATGTAAATGCATTCTACTGTTATTTGTCTAAATGCCTCAGGAGCTTTGATATCAAGGATTTGAAATACTTTTATTGTCTGTTAAAAACAAACATAAAAAAACAAATATAGCCATATATGTGAACATATATATATCTATATATATATATGTGTGTATGCACACATACACACACACACATACACACACATATGTACAGGGGTATAGTCAGGTGGCTTAGTGGATAGAGTGCTGAGTCTGAAGTCAGGATAACCTGGGTTCAAATCTAATCTCAGACAATGACTAGCTGTGTGACTATGGGAAAGAAATTTAGCAAAACTCTGTTACTTCAGTTTCCTCATCTGTCGAATGGGGACAATAATGGCACCTACCTCCCAGAGTTTTTGTAGGGATTAAATGAGAAAATAATTATAAAGCACTTAACACATAGAAAGCACTATATAAATAACTGTTAGCTATTGTTATCATCATTATTTTGATTGTCTTATTTACACAAGTATATATATTTATTTACATATGTATATGTACACATACATGTGTGTATAAATATATATATACATATATATTTTTTATTCACTTAGAAAATTGCACATTTATAGGCCACAGATATTGTGATTCACAAGTAAATTACTTCCAATGTTATAATTTTGAACCAGTTCAAAGTTCTTAGTAATGACCTAACAAAACATCTAATGATTACTTAATTAAGAATTATTTCTCAACCATCAGGAGGTACTGTAGGAGATACTACAAATAAAATTTTTAAAAAGATTCTAAAGTCTGCTTGAGGGGAGAAAAAAAATCCATTAGAAGGTAAGAAGTAGAAAATGATCATTTAGCATGAGTTCAATACATAAATGCTGAGAGGGAATATAATAAAAGAGTAATCTGTGTTGTAGGTTAGGAGGAAATATATCCTGGAAGAGAGATTTTTTTTGAAGTAAGAGTTCTCCATGAACATAAAAGATAAAAATAAAAACCTAAGAGCCATGAAGTTGTCCATGATTTTTTGTAGCTTGGTATGGGCCTAATGAATTCGTGTTTATAGCTATATTTCAAATGTAATATCAGTATTCAAATGTAAAGTAAGTCTTTGAAAAAAAACCTGACCTAGGAAATGTTAATGTGTTCTATTGATGTGCTCTCTTCCTCATATTTATATTTTTATAAATATTTATTATTTATATTTTTATATTTATGTTTTATATTTTGAGTTCCACATTTTCTCCTTCCCTCCCACGCCTCCCCTCTCCTTGAGAAGGTGAGTCATTTGATATGAATTACCTATTTGAAGTCATACAGAATATATTTCCACATTCTAATGCTGCAAGAAATATCAGACAAAAAGTAAGAAAAATAACAAGAGTAAAAATAACCACATGCTTCAATTTGCATTCAGAGTTGCTCAGTTCTCTCTATGGAGGTCAATAACATTTTTCATCATAGCTCCTTTGCAATTGTCTATGATCACTGTCTTGATCAAAGTAGCTAAGTTATGTGCAACTGATCATCCTTATAATATTGCTTATACCGTGTATGGTGTTCTCCTGGTTCTGCTCAGTTCATACAAGTCTTCCCAGGGTTTTCTGAGACCATCCTGCTTGTCATTTCTTACAGCACAGTAATATTTCATCACAACCATATACCATAACTTGTTCAGCTATTCCTTAATTGATGGACAGCCTCTCAATTTCCAATTCTTTGCCACCACAAAAGAGCTGCTATTAATATTTTTGTACAGATAGGTCCTTTCCCCTTTCCTTGATCCTTTCAGGATACAGGTCTGTCAGCGGCATTGGGTATTGCTGGGTCAAAGGTTATGCACAGGTTTTTAGCCCTTTTTGCATAGTTCCAAATTTTTCTATGAAATGCTTGGATCAGTTTGCAACTTCACCAGTTGTTAGCGTCTCAGTTTTTCCACATTCCTTCTAGCACTTGTCAGTTTCCCTTTCCCACTAGTCTGATAGGTGTGAAGTAGTACCTCAGTGTTGCCTTAATATTCATTGGTCTAATCAATAGTGATTTAGAGCATTTTTCCATGTGACTATTGATAGCTTTGATTTCTTCTTCTGAAAACTGCCTGTTCCTTTGACCATTTATTAACTGGGGAGTGGTTCTTGTTGTGAATTTGATTCAGTCTTCTATAAATTTGAGAAATGAGACCTTTAGCAGAGAAACTCACCATAATTTTTTTTTTACCTAGTTTCTTTTTTCTTTGCTCAGATGCCTTCTTAATAGTTTCAGAAGTCTTTGGCTTCACCATTGACTTGTTGATAACTTTCAACAAATGAATTATTCATTTGGCTGAGTGTTCAAGGTTCATTTCTGAGATCAATTTTAAACCAGGTGGGCAGGGAATACAGACCTAGTAAGACTAAGTAGAAACTATAAAGAAGGAATCTGTTTTGCCATTGTAGACATGGAAAAGATTAAGAACTTGCTTATATATAAGGATATATATGGAGGTTATATATAAATATATATCATTTATTATATGTTAATATCTAACTGTACATATAATATATAATAAATATATACATAAAATATATGCATACATAATGCATATATAAATATATGTGCATATATACATATATCTCTCTATATATATATTGCTTATATTTCTAAGGATAAGGAGAAATTTCCTTCCTAAATCAGCAACAAAATGTTGTTCAGTCCCTCAGTCATGTATGTTTCTTCATGACCCCATGAAACATAGCCAGGCTCTTCTATCCTCCTCTATCTTCCAAAGTCTGTCCAAGTTTATGTTCATTATTTCGTGATACTATCCATCCATCTCATTCTGTACCATCCTCTTTTCCAAGATCAAGGTGTTTTCCAATGAGTCCTGTCTTCTTATTATGTGGCCAAAGTATTTAAGCAATAAGATGAGAGATTTTGTTTAAATGGACACTTTTAGGTGGATACTAGAATGACTAAATTTTTGTGTAAATCTGTTGCTTAGATCCATAGAACAATTGTAGAGTTTGGACAGAATTTTCATTGATAAAATCACAAGGATGACATCATTTTACACAATCTTTTAACCAAACTACACATTATTATAAGACATATAGTCATAATAGTAATTGAAGTTTATCTAGTAAATCAAGGTTTTCAAAGCACTTTAGTTACATTACCCCATTTGGTAATATTCTTCACATTAAGTCATTTTGAAAGGGCATAAATGAGAATTTTCTCTGCAGATGATTTTTTTAAAAAAATCCAAACTTTGAATTTCTCTGAAATGTGAGGTCACTCCAGTTGCCAATTAACTTATTGGTTTTGTTATTACACCTAGTGTTTTTGATATCTAGGTGATAATTATCTATCATTAAATACCATATTGACACTAATTCATCCTCTGGGGACTCTCTTCAGATCACTGACTTTTGAGCAGATGTGCTCTCACAGATGTTAGGAGGAGTTTCCCTTTGACTTAATTATTGTTTTATGATGTTTATTAAGCATCCATGCTATGCTAGAATGTACAGGGTATACAGGCTAAGGGTCTTTGCCCTTTAGAAAAATGTATGCTAAGGTAAAATAATGTTTATATACATCACAAAGTAAAGGAGAATAAAAACAACAGGATTATAACTAGGTACATATTAGTGTGAGTAATGAACATAGTAAAGTGGTTGCATGTATTGAATTCACACTATTTGTCATAATTATGGAAAATATGGTGATTGGCTCCTAACCAAAGGAAATATACAGTGCGTATTCA
>CM053596.1:75333265-75345930 GCA_028646575.1 Pseudocheirus occidentalis | reverse complement strand
TCAGCAATTAGAAGAGTCTGGAAAATGAGTTCTCATATAAGCAGCGGGGATTGAGGGGTTCGGGGGGCAGTACTTTAAGGGAAAGAAGATGGACCTTAGACACTCCAAGAAGAAACATATACAGAGACTATGGAGGTGCCCTGCATATCTCTGGTATGAAGCAAAGGTGGGATCCAGAGAACGATCTAAAAATTGCATAACTGTACAGTAACAAAAGGAAATCAAACACAGTTTTCTAAATCATCGTCTGGTCTTTTGAACTGAACTGTGGGAAATGAGCTCACACAATCTGTTGGAGGTTGGGGCTGTGACTCAAATCTGCTCTTCACTTTGATATTCCTTTGATTAGAAATGGCAGCCTCATTACTGAAGAAGAACTCTACTCTCCTAGAGGGAATTCCCTAATATCAGCTACACCGTGACCCCAGGGGGATAGCAGCACAGTTTGGTAATTGGGCCTGACGATTTTGTGAATACCATTAAAGTCCCCAGATATTGCAAAAAAGGGTGAAATGAGAATCAATACACAACTGTGTGATTATATGACATGGGAATTAGCTATGCTTTTATCAAGTGGCAATTCTCTCGTTCACGAAATTACTAGAAAGCATTTGGCAATTACAGAAAAGGAAAAAAAAGAAGCTACAAAAGAGATGTTACATTTCCCCTTTCCTTTTACAATTTAAATTGTTTCCCAAGCACTTTGGTTGTGCAAAAGGGGCATAAGAGAAGTTAATCAATGGTACTTTTCAGAAATATGGCTCAAAACTCATCTTCTGCATGCTGACTTTTCCAACAAAGTAGCATCTCATCTTGTGAAACTCTTTTGACATTTCCCCCAACCTGTAACTAAAGTCAGTTAAGTAAGAATCTGATTAGCTACAATTTTATAAAGTTGTGTTTACATAATGCTGGTTTACAAAAAGCTTTCTCTACAAAAGCATTTTGAGATTTTAATAATAATCCTTATATTGCCTATTTTGTAGATGAGACTCAGAGTCACACAGCTAGTAACCACTGGAACCTAGGTTCCAATTCAACTCTCTTTTCCCCACACCATGATATCCCCCTAATGCGTAAAAGTTGTTCAGTCATGTCCAACTCTTTGTGACCCCATTTGGGGTGATTGCCATTTCCTTCTCCAACTCCTTTTCCAGATAAGGAAACTGAGGCAAACAGGATGAAGTGACTTGCTCAGTTCACACAGTTAGTAAGTGTCTAGAATACATTAAATAATAAAAGAACAGAACAATAGAAAAACCATGGGCTAAATTGTGTGGTTCTTCAATAAGATGAGTCTGTGATCCCAGTGACCTGGAGAAACTCTTTTAAAAGTACAGATTACTACTACTACTACTACTACTACTACTACTACTACCTAACTACCTAACTACGAACCTACCTATCTACCTATCTAACATTACATATATTATCCTTACAACAGCTTGCTAAGGTAGATGCTACAGCTAGGCTCACTTTAAAGATTGGGAAAATGAGGCAGAGAGAGGTTAGATACCTTGCCCACAGTTCATATGCCTAGACATTTGAAAGCAGGGAGTTTTTTTTTTTTGTTTTGTTTTGTTTTTTGTGAATCACCTTGATCAAAATCGCTTCAGTGGCAAAGACTATTAACTACCCTTTCTCATGTAACCCTTTAAAATGCCTTGGATAGTACCACGTGGTGAGTAGCTCAGGACTTCATTTAGAAATGCCTTGTTTTGTTTTGTTCTGTTGGTAATGTAGTTTAAGTTAAGGCTTACCAAAAGCAAGTGAGAATCTCTCCCCCAACCCTCATAGAGGGAGGAGTTACTAATTCTAAAATAACAGCAGCTCAAGAAGGCAGATATAATCTTGAAGGTGTTAGGATTAACAAATTCACATAACCTCATTCTTCCTTCTGAGGTTCCCCATGAACTCAAATTAAATCATGACCTAAATATGTTTGGAAAATCACAGGATCCTTGTGGCCACATGAACTGCCTTTTGGAGACATTTCCTCCCATCGGAGCTTTTGTTTTTCACTGATTTAAAAAATACCCCAAGTCTAAGAATTTACAAATTTTCAGCAAAGTTTTGGTGAAAAACAAAACTAATGCTTTCAAAAGGCCAATGCTTACTTACTAGCACATGGGTAATCTAACCAGTGTAAGTACAGGCTTCATGAGCCTGGGCTTTTATAGTCTCCAACCCAACACTGGATGACTACCAAGATGGGCTTTTTCCTTTTTGTACCCCTCTCCATGTCACAGCTCACACAACAAGGGTTGTGTTAACATAAGCACATCATGAGTTCAGTTGAGTATCAGCTAATTCATAACAGATGTTTCTTAGATGACTGAAAAAACACTGAAACGGGTTTAGATTGGCAGCCTTTTCCTTTAAAGGGACCAGGACCAGAACAGCAGGCAGCAGCCAATGAGAAATTAAATGCTTACAGAATTGAGTAAATTAGGAAACTGTATATGGTTTCTCTATATTCTATTCAGCATAATCTGAGCCCAGCAGCCATTTGATTTCATCAGCTAAGGGGAAAAAAATACTGCACTCAAAAAAAAAAACGTGAAGAAAACCTCTCTATTTTGAACTTCGATTAATTGAGATTCTACTTTTGGTTCCAGCAGTATAGGCTAACTTAAATGATTAGCCTAGGGGCGGCTAGGTGGTGCGGTGAATATAGCACTGACCCTGGAATCAGGAGGAAGTGAGTTCAAATCCGGCCTCAGACACTTGACACAAAAACTAGCCATGTGATTTTGGGCAAGTCACTTAACCCCAATTGCCCTCCGAAAAGCAAAAAAAAAAAAAAAAAAAGAAAAGATTAGCCTAATGAAACATACAGGTAAGAGAAAGGAAAGTGGATAATTTTTTTTGTGTTCTAAAATATCCTCTTCTTCTGCCCACATATTTATCCTCAATCCAAATACATGGCAATATGAACGTTATTGGGTACATATCTATAAAACAGAATTCTTACATCCTATGTGAACAAGGAGCCTCAGAGCATGGCACAGGCAAATGAATTATACAATGTTTGAAAAACATTCTACTAATTTCACAGGCCCACAATGTAAAATGATTTTGCCACCTATTAAAAAAAAAGCTCAAAAAAGGAAACTCCAGTGTTCATTTTCTATATAAGAATGTAACTCAAATTAAGGAAACACTCTCAGGTCACATCCCAGAGAGAAACTGGCAAAGATCTCTTTACGGGTGAAAGGAGGAATGTGGTGAAGTTCTAATGACAGACATTTAAGATTAGTTAGAATGGCTGGAGGGCAGTAATAGGCCTTTTCCTAAACTAAATCTAAGTTAATAGCAGAGTTTAGCCTATTAAAGCTAGGGGTGGAATTTGTCCAAACTGTTTCAACAATGGCTAATATTAACCAAGCTCTCCTAGGTGTGACTGACATCGATTTATTTTGTTGTATAGTTAATTGAACTCTTCCAAAGTTAAGAATGAATAGGAATTGGCAGGAAAGGAAGTCAGAACAATTTCATCTAATAGTCTAACTCTGTGTCTGAGCTTGGAGAAGGAGAAGAGACTTTTTTGTGTCTTCTTTTTTGTTTATTACCTTTTTTCCAACTGGATATCTTTTCCATTTACATGAACTATGCACAATTGGAGGCGAAATTGTGTCCAAGAAGAACAGATGGAAAAGAGAACATTTCACTTGAGGTCTTAGATGTATCCACAGCCTGTTAGTATAGTGACAATGGTTTTTTTACAGATCATTATATTTTTTTTCACTAAAAAGTCTCCATAAGTACCCAGTATAATAAATAAATATATGCATATATATATATATATTTCTTAGTTGTGAGTCCCTTGAAGGCTAGAGAAAACTTCTCACAGGATGAGGTTGCCTAAGTACAACTTGATGTTATCAGGATGCTACATAAATTGGCTTTTAGATATTGAAATACATCATCATGCTTGGAAACATGGAATTTTAGAGCTAGAAAGGGCCTTAGAGAAAATTGCTAGAGTCTTATAGGCCTTTATCAAAATGCAAAATAACCTGATTCATTGATTTCGCTGATAACTAACTACAGAACATGATAATTCTTCAGTTGTATTATTTCAATATGACAGTGCCATAGAATACAAGCTCCCAATCCTTTACCCCTGATTTAATGGATTGATTATGAATGTCTATCCCTCCCTTGCCTTCACTCCCCCAATCATTACCTGGAGGCCAACTGCCTGGTCATGTGATTTTCTGAATTTGGTCAGGCTGGTCATTGGAGAGCAGAGACATGTTCCATTGCTGCGGTCCTCTTTTAATTCTCGAGGGGAACCTGCTATTGCTTACATAATAAGCCTTACGGGCAGAATCTTTGAGATCCTTAGGTTGCTCCCATGTCATTATAAAAAATTGAAGCAGAACTGTAATGAAAATTGTCTTTTTGTAATATTATAATATTGGGGTTATAGAATTGTAGAGCTGGAAGGGACTGTAGAGATTTTATAATTCAACTTTTTGCTCCCCCACTTCTACAATCACCATTTTCGAGATAAGGAAACTAAGATCCAAAGTCAACTGAATCTCTTGGAAGAACAAAAACATTAATTCTCCTTCTCATCTCTGTCCTTTTGGAATTTGCACTAGCTAGGGGATAAATGGTTTATTAAGTGTCACTAATATTGCCAAAGACCCCTTATTATTTAAGTTCTGACATCAGTTGGGTTCTAGTTCTGAGGTCCTAGACACCAAAGTTGTTTGCATTTAACTAAACACTCAATTCATCTTGATAAAATTAAAGGACTCAAACTTCCTTTATTAAAGCATCATTTCCTGGGCTTCAGCTACCAACAGTTTCCTCCACTATTCCTAACCCCTAATAGACCAAACTGCTCAAAAGATAAAAATAAAAAATAAGGTGACTTAGTCAAACTCAGTATTCACTGGTGCAGATAACTCACAGACTTCTGAAGCTTGAACATAATTGGCAAAAGGCTCTGGGAGAGGAGCAGGAAAAGAATGCATTCATATATGAAGGTGACACTATTCGACATTGTAAACATTTGTTTAACATTGTGTCTCGGTTTTGTATTCACTGATCAATTCATATACATATAGTCACAGTGCATATACCCATACACACATCATTATTAACGACATCTGATTTATGTTCAGAGACTTCCTTTCCTCAAAGGACCATTTTACAAAAGCTGACGCATTTTATTAACCATCACTGAATTCATACCAGACCAATAATTAGGCTCAAGCAAACAGTATTGGATTTATTAGAATGGAGCATAAATATTTACTTTCTGAGAATTATTGCAATGCTAGTAGATAGCAAGTATGGCAATGCCAAGGGGTGTCTTATTTATAGCTCTATCTTTCATGCTGCCCCCCACTTCTACCCCCTTCCCCCAGTCAGAAGGCATCATTCCCTTCCCGAATGGGAATTCAACCTCAGTTGAATATCTCAAGAATGTAGCTAGTAAAGTCTAACTTTTATTGTAATTATTTATGTATATGAATTAGCTCCCTATTGGATGGAACATGAGTTCCTTAAGGGAAGGGATTGTGGTATTTCTCATCATCATATTCCCAGCACCCAATGTAGTTCTCTGATGTTCAATGTAATCTCACTTCCCCATAATGCCTTGCATGGTGCAAATGCGCGGTTGTTTTTCAAACATTTTTATTATGAACTTTAAAAATCCTTAACACACATCAACATTACAAAGTATAAAGAAGAGACAAAAAAAAGATGGCATATGAAACCAGGAACTTCTGGTATATAGTTTGAATTTTTTAAGTGTATATTAAGCTTAACACAGTAGTAATGAAACTGCCCTGTTTGTAACACCTCCTAAACATTTTATTTTCTTCTGTGTATTTTTAATTTTTTATTGATACTTTTTATTTCTTTTTTGTCTCTTTACAAGTTCCCACTAACTCACTTCTTCAATAAATATTGTTGAATAGATGATCAAATTATTCTCAGAGGCTTAGATTCTAGCTAAATTCACTAATAAAAAATGTGAGTTTTCTAATTATATTTTGAGTATTTTGGTATGATTTATGTAACATTTGGAATTGATTTGGAATATGAAATATTACAAGGCAGGCATTAATCTTACCCTCAAACAATGGAACCAATGGAAGGTCAGAGAACTGTTACATAATAATGAAAAGCCATTTTCATCTTCAAATTAAAATTAGCCACCCAATATTCCTGGCATAATCACTTTAATTAATTCTAACTTATTTGCTCCTTAAATAGACCTACTAGGATTATAGATAGTCAATTACAAATACCTAGGGACTTTTTTGTTCTCATTATATGGAACCCAAACTCCTTAGTAAATAACATGCCTTCCTCTCTCTTTGGACCCGTTCCACACTGGTATTGGTGTTTTCCTGTATTCCACAAACAACAAATTGTTTCACATGGCTTCTCTCCTTCCAACCTATTTCCCTGGTTTCCTGAAGTCTGATTCACTCAGAGAGAAAAAGTAAATTCAGATCTAAGTAGACCATGACAGACAAATTGTCGATGTCCTGTCACCTGCTTCTGAGAGCACATCACACTCAGAATAAAGGAAAAGAGGTGTGACAGAGAGGGATGCTCAGTCTGAATAGAAAAGAAACTCAGTTTCCTCATTTGTAAAAATCAGAGGATAGACTAGCCTGGTTTCTGAGGTCCCATCCAGTTCTAGATGCACAATCCTATAAATAACAAGAGAAATAAAATTATTTTTCCTTCTGGACATATAGTATGGAAGAGATGGATTAAAAAAATAAATAAGAGTAGTTAGAATGATAGAGTGTGTTGTGTTTGTCCTTCACTTTAGAAGAAGGCCATGGTATCAGGGAAATGATGACATGACTTGATTTGAATGAGGGAGGGCTGTGCAAGGTCACCAGCCTCACTTTCTCCTCCAGAGCCATCTGGGTCCAGTGACCAGATATTCATCAGAATGACTGGAGATCTCCAAGGGTGCAATGGGAGACCCTGGCTCTTTTAGGTTAAGTCATTTTCAGGTACTTAAAGTAGTAAAAAGGAAGAGGTATGCTTCTCCTAGAAGCTCCATTCCCTTTGTCTTCTTCTGATCTTTCATTTCTTAATTTCACTAGTTAAGTTAAAAATACTGGAGAGTAAGAGGCGGCTCCAGCACACCCCTGCTTACCACCCTCTATCATTCTAACTACTCTTATTTATTTTTTTAATCCATCTCTTCCATACTACATGTCCAGAAGGAAAAATCATTTTATTTCTCGTGTTTATAGGATTGTGCATCTAGAACTGGAAGGGACCCCAGAAACCAAGCTAGTCTATCCTCTGATTTTTACAAATGAGGAAACTAAAGCCTAGACTTGTCCAGAGTCCCACAAGTGAGTGTCAAAAGTGGGAGTTGAATGGAAAATGCTTTTTCTACTCTATGTTTGACAGTCATTTCCAATCCCTTGGTTCTTCACTATTACTGAATCATTTCTTCCAATGAAGTTCATTCCCTCACTGGCACCGTGATTTGTAGATGGCCATAGCACTCTCTCACCTTTCCCAGTTTAATCTACACCTGACTTAAAGTCTGCCTTCACATCAACTGCTACAATTACCCTCTAGAAATAAGAAAAAGAGGATCATAAATGTAGAGTTTGAAGAGATCTCAGAGGCCATCTGTCCAATCCCCTCCTTTAAATATGGGAAAACTGAGGCCCAGGGAGGCGAAGGGCCTTGCCCAAGGTCACATGGTCATGTTAGCATGGTGAGAAGTGCACCTAAGTCCTCTGACCTTAGTGTTCACAACAATGCTTTTGTAACATAATTCCTCTAGTGACCTTCATTTCCTGCTACTTCAATCACCCACAGGAGTGGTCACCTTACAGCTCATTAGCACCACAAAGTACTTCACTTCTAAGTTCCTGAACTCTGATTTTTCACTATCTGATCACACTTGATGTTTTTCTTCATCTCTCCCCTTGACTTATTCTTAAAAAAAAAAATCAATCAGCAAACATTCATTAAGTTCCTACCATGTGTCAGGCAAACCAAAGCTCTGCCTCATTCTTACTAAACCTGTGGCCTTTCCCCAACCCTCACCTAAGTGCAGCTAGATGTCACAATGGAGAGAATCTTGTCCTGGAGTCAGGAAAACCTGAATTCAAATTCAGCCACAGACACTTACTAGCTGTGTGACCATGGGCAAGTTACTCTCTGCTTGTCCTAGTTTATTCAGCTGTAGAGTAGATATAATAACAACACCTACTCTGTATAGTTGTTGTGAGGATGAAAGAAAATAATATTTTTAAAGCTCCTGACACTTAGAATGCACTAAATAAATGCTTACTCCCTTCACTTTCCTTCCTTCATCCATTCAGTCTTTTCTCTCTCTCCAGCCTTTGACATTGTTGGCTGCCCTCTAACCAACCACTTTCTCTCTTCCCCTGGTTTCTACTTTTTAATTTTTAAAATTCATTCATCCATTTATTCATTCATTCACTTCTTTATTTTTGTGAGACAATCAGGGTTGTAATTTATTTGTCTATTTATTTATCCATCTGTTTGTTTATTTATTTTTGGGAGACAATTGGTGTTAAGTGACTTGCCCAGGGTCACACAGTGAGTAAGTATCAAGTATCCGAGACCAGACTCAACTCAGGTGCTCCTGACTCCAGGGCCAGTCCTTTATCCACTGCACCACCTCTCTGTCTCTCCCTTGGTTTTCAGACCTCAGCTCTTTGCAGTTTCTCTTCCTACGCATGTGATTACTGCTTCCTAGTCATATTTTCCCAACTATCATTTATCTGTCCTTGACACTGTGTCCCCCTCATTATAGTCAACCCCAAGACTTTACCCTGAGTCCTCATCTCTTCTCTGTACAGGTTCTCCTTCGGTTAATTCCATTTGCTTCCCTGGGATTGTGATTATTTCTATGAAACTATCTCCCAAACCATCTAAGCTTAATCCTCCTGTATGTCTCTGTCTGTCTCTCTCTCTGTCTCTGTCTCTTTCTCCCTCTCCCTCTGACTCTCTTATCCCTTATTTCTCTGGGTATCTCTACCTGAAAGCCCGACCAGCATCTCAAATTTAATTTAAACCTCTAATCTGGCTCCAACACATTTTTAAAGATTTATTTCATATACTCTACTCCATGCATGCTCTGTCCCAAATAAGCTGGTTACTAGCTATTTGATTAACGTTGCAGCTCTTGTTTCCAAGTAGTTTGTTCTTCCTGCCTGGAATGTATTCCTTTGCCTCTTAGGATCTCTAGCTTCTTTGGAGGCTCTGTTCAAATACCACCCACTATGCAAATCCTTTCCCAATCTCCTCAGTGCTTGCTTCTCCCTCCCTCCCCAAATTACCTTGTATTTACTTATTTCTGAACTTGTTTTATTTCCCAATTGCAGTGTCAGATATCTCAAGGCAGGGGCTCTATTTTTGCATCCTCAGTGCCTTGTGCATAGCAGGCGGGCTGCATGTATCTGCATTCTTCCTTGGTTCTTTACCCTTCCTCTGGTTTCACTTCCTTTCCTCACATTCTTGATTCTACAGTTAGCCATTTCAACAATGCACCCTGTGCCCACCTTGCATCCAGTGTCTTTACCCTGTCAGTAACCAAGTTTGGCTCACCTCTCCTTTCTACCTTTTCTTTCTCTATTCCAGAGCTGTCAAACCCTAATGGAAGATGAGATGAAACAAGGCTGAGATTACTGCAAGTTCCCACTATCAAAATCCACCTGGCCTTCCTTGCATCCTTTAATTCAACTCCAATGGAAGCAGTTACATGCTCCTGGAGGCTACAATCTGGCTCCAACCTATTTATCCACTGAAATTTCACCTTCCTCTCCTTTGTACCTGCTACAAACCCAGCCAAACTGTGTTACTCTCTTGCCCCCTGGAAAAGATTTCTGCTACATTTCTGTCTATTGAAATCTACTTTCTTCAAGACCCTACCTCTTTTATGAAGTTTTCCTCATCTCTCCAGTTGAATACGATTCTTCAAATTGCTCATAGCACTTTTCTGGACTGCTACACCTATGACTTATCTGTTTTGCATTATACCTTATCTGTGTCCATGTTTTAGTTTTTTTTTCTCATTCCCTTCACCTCCAATAAACTATAATCTCTGTGTTGATAGGAATTATATTATTTTTCATGCCTGTATCTGCAATCCCAAGCATAAAACTGACTACATTTGGGAAGCAGGTTGGTCTCGGGATAAATAAATTCGTTGACATAAGGAACTCTCTATGAGGAAATTCTCTTCATCAAAAGGAAATAGGCAACTTATTGGAAACTTGGAGTATTACATGGTTCCTTGAGGGTGCTAAGAGGCTGTGACTTGTACAAATGTACACAAACTTGGTAGGGTTGAAGGAACTGAAGCCAAGATTGGCCCTTATCCAAAGCTACCTTTCATTCTTTACACTGTTGGAAGGCTCTTTACAAATGTTTACTAAACTAGATTCAATTAGTCAGTTGAGGGTGATCAATAACTTTTGGGGATTTGGGGGGCAGTTGAACCTCATAATTTCCAAGACAATGGTAGGGCAAGAGGTCACAATGGACTTAAATTATCCAGCCCGGTTAAATACGAAAGGGTGTTAGTATTTTGAAACACTTTGCAGTCCATAACCATTAACATTTCTCATCCTATGGGATTTAATTAATGTGATTTAAAGCTAGTGCTATATCAAAAAAGACAGATAGGACCGAAGAAACATTGGGGATGCATTTCAAAACCATTTATTATGCACCGTTTTAGCCCCAGTCACCTTCTTTGGAAAAAAAAATTCCTATGGTTTACCAGTCAATTTAGGTCCTTTGATTTAGAGCCAGCAACTAGGGAGGGAGCTCTGCTTCACAGGTCAAGCAAGCATATTATAAAACAGCCCTTTGGTCACAATGAAATTCTCCCAAAGACCTTAATGTTTGAGTAAAAGTACTGGGCACCCAAGACAGGTTCTATATCACTGGCTTCCATTTCTTATGGAAATGTCTGCTAAATTGCATTTTAAATCTTCTTTTGGATAATTGGGCTCCTATCCAAAGAAGGGGGAAAGTTTGTAAATGTGATAAAGCTCACACACACACAAACTTCTTTCCAATTCTTCAAAATGCCTGCAGCCTAATTTATTCATTCATTTGGCTTTCAGCAGTGAAACTTCATTGTCTACAACAGTATTACCAGAAACTGTTTTAAGTATCCAAAAGAGCTCAGGGAGCAGAAAATTCTATTCCCATCGCCATGGTGAAGGGAGGAAAAAAGACTACTAAAAAGTGCCTAGCTCCCAGGGCAAGGGGGGTGGGGCGGGGGTCCTCCATGTGTTAGCCCTTTGGAACAGCACCACTGTTTTCCGACAGGACGCCATCACAACTGCACTCATTATTCTCACAAAAAGCTAAAATATCCCTTCAAACCTCATTATAGAGAAAGGTCTTTCCTTTAATTTTCTTTTGTTGTTGTTTAAACAAGGGAGTAAAGTTTCAAACATCTGAAAAGATGCTAATTATCTTGGCACCTGCTTCCCAAGCTTTGGGGATGAGATGACCCTCACTCATCTAATCTATACACCAGGAAAGCTCCTTATAAAACTACCAAAGCATCCTCCCAATATGGATGACCACTCCTCCAAACCCTCTCCAGAAGCTCCTGGATATTTTCCAAGAGCAGAGTCACGGAAGAATGCTAACCACACTCATTATTTCTTTTCTGAAGCATGATAGATCAGAAAGTCATCCCTCCTTTTCACCTAATCCAATCTTTGAAAGAAGAATAGCAATGTCAGTAATCTATAATAGTTCTCTGACAGCACAGATGCTCAGCTCCCAAAGAACATGCCATATTTGAAGCAAGTCCTCTTTATTCTGGTTTGCTTAAAATAACAGAAGTATGTATAAATGGATTAATTAAAGTGAAACCTGTCAAGGAGACCAGTTCTGTTGGAAAGGAACCTGTTTAAAAGTCTAACACTCTCAAATATGGATTAAAAAAGAAACAAACAAGACATAAATTATCCAGCAGTTGTACTTGAAAACTGACTGTTAAAAATACAAGAGAGTATCTGAGGCCAGATTCCATAAGCAAATAGTCATAAGTTTTTTACTGTCTGCCCAAGCCCCTCACAATCTGCTTTTTTCTCTCCTCTTCTAATCAAATTTCTAATTTAGGAACTATGCCAGGGGCAATACTCGAAGTAGTGGGTAAAGTACTGAACTTGTGGACAAGGAAAGTTTTGGGTTCAAATCTTGACTCTGAAACTAACTTGCTAGGTGATGCAAAACAAGCCATTTTACCTTCTATGAGTATACCTCTACCTAAGACTTAACTACTGAATCATTAATGGGGCTGTGATATAGGTTGACTCGGGGAATCCCCACACCAGCAGTTCTTTGCACTGATGAAATCATACATTTTTTTAGTATATGTGTAAGAAAATAGCAATGATCATTTATCTGTCAATATGTTATGGAAATCTGAAGATCTTCCCTGTCCCTAGGCCCTTTGATGGGCTTAAGTGACTCTGAGAACCTTCCCTGATTTCCTGATTTGAAAATACACTCTGCCCCTAATAGGCTGAATGTGGTCACATGGAGCCTGTGGCAGGAGGCTTGTTCTTCAGGAATGTCCATGCCTTATTACTTTGTGATTGGGAAATGGGTCAAGAGGTTCTGTGACATTCTCTGATTCAGGAGAAGGATAT
>CM053596.1:75317478-75332765 GCA_028646575.1 Pseudocheirus occidentalis | reverse complement strand
GGGGGGGGGGGAGGTAGGGCAAATTGGGGTTAAATAACTTGCCTCAGGTCACACAGCTAGTTTTGTATTAAGTATCTGAGGTCAGATTTGAACTCAGGTCCTCCTGACTCTATGGCTCATCTTTAGACAGAGATGGACAGCTAGACCAGTAATGGAGAGAAATAGATTGTCTCATTAAACTATTGTCTTCATTAAACTATGCTTCTCATTAAACTATGCACTGGAGTTTAGTTTGTTTTTATATGTGCTTTTTTGGACATCTTATGTATTTGGGACTTATTTAATGGTTGCTAAATTAAATTATTTGGATCCCTAAAGCTGGTCAAAATATAGAAGAAAAGCACTCTATGTCAGTGGCACTAATGAATATCAATTGGAAAATATTAAATAGTATGTAGACAGAGAATTCAGCAATATCCTTTTAAATTATAAATTATGTTCCACAAGATTTATATCTTTATAAAAGGGTGGTATAAATGAAAACAAGCAGCATAATATACTGATACTAATATTCATAAAACAATGTTCATATAATGTAGAAAAAAAGCTTCTGAAAATATAGTATTCATTCGTACAAAAAACATTAAAATATAGAAATGGAAGAATTTCTCCTTATTTGAAATCAAGAGCTAATATAATATGGAAAGAAGAAATATTACAGGCTTTCTCATTAACAAGAAGGCTTGCTTTAAAAATCAAAGATGTGTATTCTCACCATTAGTATTTGATATAGTTTTAGGGACACAATAAGGAAAAGAAATTAAGGAAATAAACAATTGGAACAAAGCAGGTTAAGTGTATTTACTTATAAATGATTTTAGACAACCTCAGCAATTTGACAATAAGTTAAACAAGATAATAGATTGATTTAGTAGAACAATGATATATCAAATAACAAAAGGAAATTAAATTCAGTACTAACTGGACTGCATAAAAACAAGCCTAACTATTATGCTATTGGTAAAGCTCTTATATAATATTTTTAGAAAATAATAATAGAATTATATGAGAAGAATCATGTAATTCATAATTTATGTAATTCATAATTACTATTCAAAAGCAATCAAAATAAGAACAATAAGAGTTATACAACCTGACAGTTCAGTAATACAAAATAATCACTGTAAAAAGGCATGAAGAGAACTTAAATATCAGTAAATCTTTTTAAAGAGTATTAAGTTATTTTTAAATACAGAAAGAGGACATTCAAACAAACTGAATGAGTTATGAAATTATTTTGCTTATATTTGTTATGAAAATATGGGGAAGGGGGCTGAAGGATGTTGTGTTTGAATTTCCATCCTGAAAATTCTATTTATTCTCCCTGAATAAATTACTAAAGTCAGATTCTAAGCAGCATAACTTTGAAGCACATGCTATAAGCTCACTTCAAAGTCTTAGTACAATCAGACTTTTGTAGCTATGGACTTTAAAAATCATCTAATCCAGGCCCCTCAAATTTCTTATCAAATAAGGTTTATTTTTTATCATTTGCAGTAAATCACACAAGGCAAATGTTGCTGATGAAACTTGTCAAATAGATAAAAATCTTGACAATTTTAATTTTTCTTTCATAAAGAGCAGAATAGTGCATGCCATCCCTTTTGCAGACCATTAGGTAGATGCCTTTTAAAAACCATATACTACCCAATGACCTTAAGTAGGTAAAGGTAAATTACTCAAAATGGAAATAGACTTTTTGAAGCAATTTTATTTCATGACCTAAGTGATAGATGGAACCAGACTCAACTGACAATTGAACATCCTACCATGAAACCATAGAATTAATGAGTTAGGACATTTATACATCTTATAGGCTCTGAATATTTAAGAATAATAAATAGGAAAATAGAAAAATAAATAGGAAGTGAATTTCCTCCTCCAATCAACCATTTTCTTTTTGCTAATGGATAGTACACCTCAGCAGTACCCTCAATTGCTTTTGCTACTCTGATGGGAGGGCTGGAGGGTGTAACAAAAAACTCTTCCAAAAGTCTCCCCTTGTAGAAAGCTCAGAATCTCAGTCAAATCTTCATTTTCCACCAGCTGTTCTATTAGTTTTTTATTCTGCCATCATCATCATACCCCCCTTTTCCCCACTCTCTGTCTTAGGATAAACTCAACTTCAAGAAACTCATTATCACGTAGATCAGATCTGCTTCAGTATTCATACCTTATCAATACTCTCAGCTGTTTCTGTGTCTTTCATTGGAGGTTAAGAAGGTAGAGAAAAAAATCCCTCCCCAAATCTTACATTATAAAAGGATCAAAATCCCAGTTAGCTCTTTATTTGCCTCCAACTGCTTCTTGGTTTCTATTCTACCGTCACCATCACCATCACCGTCACCGTCACCATCACCATCACCGTCACCATCACCATCCCTTGTCATGCCAGGCACAGTAAAGCCACACCCCTAGCCCTCTTTTCAGTTTTCTTTTGTGTATTGTCTTCCCCTCTTAGATTGTAAGCTCCTTGATGGGTTATCTTTTTCTCAATTGTATGCCCAAGGTTTAACACTTAGTGCCTAATGTAATAGGTTTTTAATAAATGTTTATTGTATCATATTATTATCATATTATTCTACTCCCAGCTCTTTGGAGTAGGCCAACTATTCATCCTAGCATAAATGCTTAATGTACTTTTACCAGTGATACCAATAAACACCTTGAAAAATATTATATGGGTTGTTTCCAACTTTTTCCTTGTCTATTAAAAATAATAAAGCTAAAATCATTTTGTGCTAATAGATGATTTTCTCCTCTTATCAATAATGTGCTTTGGACATTGTACAAAAAACGTGATCATTGGTTCTAGAGGTATGAGTTGCATTGGTCTGGTTAAATTTCAGAGACAGTATGAAAGTCTGTTAACTTCTGGGAATCAATATACTACAGAATAAAATGATTAAACTGAACGTGAGTACTAGAATGGAAGAACATGAACCTGCCTCAACAAGGAGATGAAATCTCTTAGGAAAAAACATTAAAACAAAGCTGTGCAGGAAGGAGCACAGAACTGCAATGCTTATTACTTGGTAGACTCACTTTCAAAGAAAGCAACAGAGATTTGACTTGTAATATTGCTAGTTCAGGAATTCCTGAGTTAGAAAACTCTCTCTACCAATGATGATCCACACTTTTTCTAAAGTGAAGATTGTAGAGTTGCCCTATTCCTGAGATAATGCCTGGTCCAGAGTCAAATGGCCAGTATACGTTACAATCTGGACTCAAACTCTGGTTTTCCTAGCTTTGAGATCAGTTTCTATCTACTACCTGTTATGCAATGCTGCCTCTCCTAACTTTTAACCAATGGGGTTTTCCAGGCAAAGATAATGGGGTGGTTTGCCACTTCCTTCTCCAGTAGATTAAAGTAAACAGTTTAAGTGACTTTCCCAGGGTCAAACAGTTAATACATGTTTGAGGATGAATTTAAACTCAGGTCTTCATGATCTTGGGCCATCCACCGGGAAACCCAGCTGACTCCCTAACAAAGATAAGTTTCCATAAATGTATGAATGCACAAAAATCAGTTTCTCATGGCTTTATAGGGAGAACTGTTTCTAGAGAATACAGAAGCAGCATAAGTTTCAGGCCTCACTTCTCAGGCATCACAAGTAAGATAAATCCACAATTTTCTAAGTGAGCCCCAAAATCCAAAGGAAAAACTCTTTTATTAAATGGGGAAAGAGGAAAATAAACATAATTTAATAAGTATTTGAGGTTGCTATATTTATAACACTAAGAAGGAGCGTAATAGAACAGAAATAAGTGAGTGGAGCAAAGTAAGGGTGGGAAGAGTAGGCGTGAGTCTCTGTCCTGGCTGGGCTATTTCCCAAAGGTGGGGTTTTGTCCATGTCAGGAATGTTCTCTGGGTTTTCTATTTGAAATTTTCTATTTATCAGTTCTCTGGGTTTACCAGTTCTCTGGGTTTTCTATTTCTATATATATATATATATATATATATATATATATATATATATATATATATGTATGTATGTATGTATGTATGTATGTATATGTATATGTATATGTATATGTATATGTATATGTATATGTATAAATAATACCTTTACCAGCAACCTCCTAGGTGTTATAAGGATTGAATGAGACAGTGCTTATAAATTCAATGGTGTCATTAGGACACAGGAATTGATGGTCTCAGAATTCTGGAAAGAGATTTGTAAATAAAAATAGTAGGATATTCATAAGATTATAGGACTTAGAGCTATAGGGTCCTTCAAACCCCTTCAATTTACATGTGAAATCAAGAGGCCAGAGACATTAAATTGCTCAATGTCACACAGGATTCAAACCTTTGTCTTCTGACTCTTTCATGCTATAAGCACCAAAGCAGGATATTCATATCCTGGATATTTACCATATTCAGGATAATAAAAGTACAAAGGTTTGTTAGTACAAAAGTACTACAACAAAGTACATGGGAAAAGCCAAACTGTTTCATTAGCCTCCTTAATCATAAGCTTTGCTAAGCTCTAAAAGCAGCCTAACTTGTTCACATCCCTGTTATGAAGCACTGATTTTTATCAGGAAGACTAACCTGTTCACTGAGAATTGTCCAGCATTTACCCCAACCCCCCAAGATACTAAGTCTTCAAGGCACAAAGCAGAGCCTGGGAAACCATTCATTCCCTCCTCCTCTTGGCTAACTTCTCTGAGATCCTTAGATTGACAAGGCTAAATTAGGTCATAGCAGCTGCATAAAATTAACTGAGGCAGAGGCTGAGCCAGTGAAATCTATGTGATGAAGTAAATTTCTCAACGCCTAGACTGGATGATGAAGTGGGAAGTTCTATTTTTCTTTCTTTTCCTTGTTTTCACCCCTTCATTTAGCTATAAGTTCCTTTGACTCCCTTCCTCTTAAAAAAAAGGCAAGGGTAAAGGGGGAGGAAAAATCCACATGAATGAAAGTGTTTTCTTCAACAAAATCCCATCCTTGTTAGTCCATCCACAAAAGTTCATTAGTTGAATGAACTATTCTCAACAGACCTCATCTTTATTCCTCATTCCCCTCCCCCACCTTTTCTTTTTAACCTTTCAGTACAGAATTAAGTCTTTGTGATATTCAGCACATCAATGGACCCTCACCCAGCCAAGAGAGTTAGTGGGCTGGGCCACAGGACAGATCTTGTGGGTCACATTCCAATTCAGTGAGGTGGTGACAAGGAAGGAAGACCAAGCATGGCAGTCAAATGAGCCTGGGGTCTGAATGTGATTCATAAGATAAACATGTTAAAAAGAGGGAAGGCAAAAGGGGAGAGGAAAAGGAGGGAAAGGAAGAAGAGGGGAGGGAAGAAAGGGGAAGGGAAGATAAGAGAAAAAGGCAAGAGATTGGGTATCATTGAGTCAACCCCAGTGTAAGATATATAGCATCGGCATAAGAGCAAGAACAAAGTAGTGTGGTACCTCACTATTGAGTCCTTCAGCAAAGGAAGGCCCTTGTCTGTTTGAATATGTGCAGAATTTTAAAAAAGATATATTTTATTGATATATTTGTTTTTTATAGCACCTGGATTTGATACCATTGTTCTTTATTTGTTTTCAAGTTGTGTCCAATTCTTTGTGATTCCATTTGGGGTTTCCTTGGCAGAGATACTGGAGTGGTTTGTCATTTTCTTCTCTGGTTCATTTTACAGATGAGGAAATTGAGACAAACAGGGTTAAGTGACTTGTCACAGGGCTAGTAAATGTCTGAGACCACATTTGAACTCAGGTCCTCCGGACTCCAGGGTCAGCAGTTTATCCACTATGCCACCTAGGTGCCCTATTGCAACCTATACCCTCCCTTGTCCTAAGTCCTTTCAGAAACCTATTTTTTTTTAATTTTCAGTTCCAATTACTCTCCTTCCTTCACTCCTTCCTCCCTCCATCTAGAAGGCAAAAAGAGAATACCCTTTATGCACATGAAGCCATTAACCAGGTTATGTGGAGGGGGTTGCAAGAAAAAAATGAAGTAGAAGAAACTATGTTTCAATCTGCACTTAGAATCCATCAGTTGTCTCTCTAGAGGAAGATAGTGTTTTCATCATGAGTCCCTTGGAATTGTTATGTATCATTGCATTGATCAGAGTAGCCAGGTTTTTCACAATTGATCATCAGTACAATATTGCTGCAGCTACTACAATGTTCTCCTGGTTATGCTCAATTCACTTTTTATCACTTCGTAAAAGTCTTCTAAGGGATATATATATAAAATTAATCACATTCCCTGTATATTCTGGAGGAACATTAACTCATTGAAATTGCTAATTTCATTTTAGGGGGTTTAAAAATGCTGAGAGATATTTAAATTTTTCAGTAAACTTAAATTATGAATTTAGGTAAACTCATTTGTACATAAAAGTTTCCACATAGGTCCATTAGAGTCAAAACTTAAATTATTGATTAGATAGAAAAAGGCTCTATTTCCTAATTGAAACTTCGAAGGAAAAAAATGAAGATAAAAGCTTATATTTAGAATTCAATAAACATGATATCTCACTGCAAGAAATGCACCCTTTTCACATTATTCACAGGTCCACATGTGGGACCCCAATATTTATTTAAATAGCTGCTTTTTATCAAAGAGCTTCCTTAGAATCCAAGTGGCAGCTGGGGTAAGTGTAGATGGCATATTAAGAAGCTGCAAAAGCTAATATCAGTTTGAATTGGTGCAGACACTGATTATTATCATAGACTTTCAAGGACAGACATCTGCAAGGCCCTCATTAAGGCAGAGTTCCTTAAAGCTTGAAATAGCAGCTGTGGATTTTCTTCAGTTCTCCAAATAAAATACCTGATTTAGCCACATAAACCTCAGAAGATTGTCTTTTCTATGGGAAATTAAACAGATTTTACACTCAGAACCTCTCTGCTGTTAACATGAAATTTCCACAAAGGCCAATGACCACTGCAGGGTATATGATACATGAAGATTCACGCTGATCTAAAAAAAAAACAAGGAGGGCAGAGAAAAAAAGTAAGAAACAGTATTTTTAACTAAAACATATTCTGTGATGATCAAGCCATGCATCCAGTGAAAATAAACTTTAATTGCACCAACATTGTTTGTTTTAAATCAAAGATGGACTTCATTTTTCTAGCTGGTGACAGTATGGAAAGGTGAAGGTAGGGCAAGGGAAGGAAGGAAGGTCTCCTTCATAATTTTATAGCTAGACTTGGGTTCATATACTGCCTCTAGTAAGAGCAAAGGACTTGAATTTAAATCTTCTATGGCACTTACTACCTGTATGACCTTGGGAGTCACTTAACCACTCTAGGCCTCAGTGTACTCAAGTTTAAAATGAAGAGTTTGAACTAGTTGGTCTGTTGGGGTCCCTTGGGGGCAGCTATGTGGCATGATGAATAGAACACCAGGCCTGGAGTCAGAAGGACCCAAGTTCAAATCCAGCCTCAGAGATTTACTAGCTGTGTGACCCTGGACAAGTCACTTAACCCAGTTTTCTTATCTGCTGGAGAAGGAAATGATAAACCACTACAGTATCTCTGTCAACAAAACTCCAAATGGGGTCACAAAGAGTCAGAAAGGATTGAAAAACAAGGGTCCTTTACAGTTCTAGTCTATTTTCTGTGATTCTGTGACCCTATAGTCACCCAGGCATAAAAGTACCTGGATCTTTACTTGGACTCACTTTAGGCCTTCCACCAAAATTAGGCTGGCTTGCTACCTCTTTGTAGCTGTCAGCTACCTGTGTCCTGCAGGAGTTTCTCTCCTTAATATCCTGAATCTTTCTTTTTCCAGTGAGGCCCATAATTCATTTCCCTTTCAGTTGCAAGTTTTAACCGATCTCATTGGTATGACTGTACCTGCAAGTTGTTTGGCTGTTTTCCATTAGCACTCAAATAAAAGAGAAAGTTACTTTTCAGGAAACTTCTGATTGAATGATACCTGGGGACATTTGAAAATGCTGACCTTGAAGAGAAAACATTTAGAAGAAACTTTCAAAACTCGTTTAGAGGCATCTATTTTATTCCTTTCCTCCTAGAGAATTTCTAATACCAGGATCTCCTAGAACTGATTTACTATTCATTAATCAAAATTGAACTATTATTCCATTTACTTGGATTTAAAATATTTATTTACATATTGGCTTAATGGTCTTCATTAGTTAAGTTTTTGTGTAAAAAAAATGATGTCAGATTAATTGGTAAATTTGTCTTAGATAGCAGTATGTCAATGTTTAAAGAATATATGAGATCATCAGTGTGAGAACTCCCTCCATAGATCCAGATGGAGGAACCTCTCCCTCATTTCAAACCTTCATAATCCTTCTTCCTGAATTGCTGTGGTGCTGCCTTACTGGCAACACATCATTCTAAAGAAGTGTGACCCCTACTCCAAGGCTTTCTAGTTTTTCAGGGTCTCTCCAATCTTGTCATCTACCGGCATAAAGTTCAAGAACCCAAGTACTCTCCATGATATGATAAGACATTGAAACAATACTTTAACAGAAGAGACATTGCTTGTCTTTTAAAAATTGGTATTCATTTGTACATCAGTACAATGTTCAGTGTATGGCAAATGACATACTATCTGCCCATCACTTCATGAATCCTACAGGGATTCTCCTTCCCTCCCTCTTTACCTTCCTTCATACCAAGGAAAAGAATACAAGGAAAGATGGAATTAGAACGAATTGATTTTCCTTCATAAACTCTATTAATTATCAGGCTCCACATGATCCCAAGGTTAAAAAGTTAAAAATATTAGATAAAATGTTATATATATGTAGTCATAAATTCACCAGAAATACAAAGGGAAAAAATTCATGGTTAAAAACATACAAAAATCCACAGTTAAAAATCAAATAGGTATTTAGACAGTTATATTCACAGCTTCAGGTGTCCTTGCTAAATAAACTCACATAACCAACATACACCGCCATCTGTGCATTGCCTATGCTGAAAAGTATATGTCCCGTTATGCACCCTAAGTCTATTAAGGCTGTTGGGAAATGGGAAGTTTACTTCATCATCAGTCTTCTGGCATCAGAGTTGGTCACTGCATTGATCAACATTCTTAAGTATTTCAAAGTTCAACTTGACAATGTTGTTATAAGCTCTTCTAGGAAATTTTATTTTGTTCTAATTTTACTCTAATTCTTCATTCATAAGTCTTCCTATGTGTCTCTGAAACCAATCTTTTTGTCAATAATATGATATATATATATACATATAAAATAAATAATATTAGTTTCATTTGCCATAGTTTATTCAGCCATTCTCCCACTGATGGGCAACCCCACATGATGCTCTTCATTTTGAAGCCAAGGCCTGTAGAGGTAAAGCGATTCACTTGCTAATACACAATTAGTGGTAAACCTCAAAGTCCTCTGTGAATGAAACTTATTATTTGTATTTCTGAGTGACATAGACAATATTGAGACCCAGGTCTCCCTATTCACAGTACAGTGAACACTCCAGTTAACTGCATAATGTATCCATCATTAGCTTAGTTTCTCTTTCACCTGTGCCATGTTCCCATTCCTCACACATAGACCCCTTCCTAACAGATGCAGAGGTCACATTCACTTCCACAGAAGTTTGGAATGCCTTCATATTATAAAGGAGATCATTATATAATCCTTACTGTAGAAAGACGAATTTTTTGCTTACCTAAGTTTATTCTGAATCTTCACAAAACCCTTTTTGGTAGGCCCTTTCAGTTCCTTCCTTTAAAAGTAATCAGTATTACTAGAAAATATCCTGGACCCATGATTTCATTCATGTAATGAATTCCCAGGGAGAAAACTTCCTTTAATAACACAGGTCAGCAATTCCACCGAAACTTGGAAACCTAGAAAATTTACCAAGAGCACTGTCAGGATGTGACCAGCCTGGAGACATGTGGACTGTGTTTGAACCCAGAGTCTGAGGCTGAGACTGCCTTTCCACTATTAAGAAACAATTTTACTTTACAACTGAAAGACATAGTGTTTTGCTATAGTACCTTTTGCCAGATAAAAACATTCCCATTTGTGGTGGTTTCAGGAACTGGTGTTTATCTATTGAATGACAGAAAAACAGGTTCATGGATAGGGCTGCCCATTACATTTACTATTATCACAAAGAGAAGCTAAAGGTCCCTTCACTCCTATGAGTTTTCAATGCACTTGAAAATGAACTTCAAGGTACACTGTTAATGGTAAATGCCTACTGTAATAACTTATTACTTCAAAACACTTCCTTTATCATTGAAAACATTTGTGTAGGGTACATAAGGGAAAAAAAACCTACACAAAAGATACAACAAATAATAAAACAAAGGCACTCACAGAATTCTTCATTCATGCCTGTAGGCATGAAGTTCATAAAATATCAATCCCGCACTGCAATGAAATAGATTTCAGTTTTATGACATGTCTTGAAATAATTTAGAAAATACCCCAAAATGTCATTTAGGGGATTCTGTTCAGTGAATTATAGCTCATTGTTCTGCATTTTGCTTTATAAGGTATGAAATCAGATATAGTGGCCCCATAATCATTACCATTTCCAAACCAACATTCACCTGGCAAAAGCCCAGATGAATAAACCGATAGGCTCAAAATGCATTTCCACTGGTGAATAATACCAAATTTAATCTGACTGTTTAGGGGAACCCAAACCTGTCATCTGTTTCTACTTAACAGAATCAGAACAATAAAAGCACCTTTTTACAGGGAGGGTGGGGAAATGGATGGGGTGGTTTCAGATCTTTATGATCTATTCTCTGAAACCTAGCTACACAGGTAATCAGATGACTTTTTATTAAGGATACTAAAAGATTTCCTCCTTCACATCAGAGTATACACCAAACAAGTAACTGTGTCTGACTATAGACAGGCAGCTGTCTCCCATTTTAAATTTCAACTCTTGGCTATCCCTATTAATACAATAAAGCAGGGGCCAAGGAAATGAAAACAACTTTATTTAATGCTTGGAATGTGCCCTCCTCTGATCATTTTCTTGGCAGATTTTGTCAAAAGCCATGTTTCTGTCAATATCTTGAGGGCAAATATTAGAATGATAATATCTGGATAAGGTAGAAGTCTATTGCACTTTGTGTCACAGACTGCTTTTAGAATGGACTGTAACTAGCCTTTACTGGGGGGTTGTTTTGTGTGTTCCAGGAAAGCGATCCTGTTGAATTGTTATTTATGAGGGAAACACTATGAGACAGCTATAACTCCCTTTTAAAAATGGACTCTATTATCGAGACAGAAACCTTCCCATGCTTACTACTCTCCCTAGTCATTTATTTGGAGATAGTCACCTGCTTCATTTGTGTGGTTCAAATGAAACCAAGCTTTCCTGAGAGGATGGTGAATGCATGTATACATGTATACATTAATAGCATGCATATATATATATAGTATTTATATATATGGCATTTAGATAGATAGATAGATAGATAGATAGATAGATAGATAGATAGATAGATATACGGACAGAATGGCATTTATATAACTCGTTAAAGTTGGCAACACACTTTACAAATATCTCCTTCTATCCTCCCAACAATCCTGGAAGGTAGATAGATATTCTTATAATCACCATTTTACAGATAAGGAAACTGAGGCAGATAGTGGTTAAGTGACTTGTTCAAGATCACACAACTAGTAAATATCTGAAATTGTGTTTGAACTCTGATTTTCCTAACTCCAGGTCTAACCATTTATCACCTAGCTAACTCTGTGTGTGCGCATGTATATGTAGATCCACTCACCCATACATATATACACATACATGTGTGTGCTGAAAGCTAGTGTGTTTGTATTATATACTGCATGTGTCATATATGTATATTATAAATGGAAACATACACACACACATATTCCTTGAGCTCAGATTCTCAAATTGTTAGATGAAGATAAACTTGGTTGGAATATCAATAACTATTTCATTAAAAGGAATTTCTATTAAGTCTTATTACTCAGGCACTATAAACAAATACAGGTTGTCCCAAAAGTAGTCACACCAAGACTTCTGAGATGACCTTTGCTACTCCAAAAAGTGCTGCCTTTTAAGTTTTTAAAGCTTAAAGCTGCACCAAGACTTCTGGGACAACTTGTATTTTTTATACTCCCAAAGTACTCTGAATCCTCAGAGAGAGGCAGTCTGTATCCATCAAGCTTGGTCTCTGAGGGGATAGTCAAAAAGGAAATGTCAGTTTCTATAGCTAATTCCTGTATAAGAAAAGAGACCCTGTTTCATTCATTTATTCAATGTAGGTATCCCAAGGTAACCAGAGACTTATCTGGAGTTTACTGAACATGACAAGAACTAGAAGCAATGCTAGCAATGTTCAGACTGATGTTATATTAAGACTATGGTTCTATTGATTTGGTCGAGAAATAGGCCCAATTTTTCCCAACAAGAATTTCCCTTTTTTCCTCTGCCACAGCCATAAAGACACATTTTGTTTCTAGTTCAGTCACTCTGACCTCTCTACAAGAACTACTGCTGTTAGCTTGTCACAGGATTGATGCCACATATAACATATGTGAAGTGGACATCTGGCCAAAACCTCAGATTTATTCCTTAGAACAGACTGTCAGACATACATATCTACAAGATTCATTTTGCCTTTGATTATCCTTGTCGACCAATATTTGTTAGGAGGCATAATAGCTGTCTTCAATTTGAAGGGCTCTTATGTATAAGAGGCATTAGATGTCATCAGGCTTGACCCTGGAAGACAGAACTAGATGGCCCCAATCAATTAAGTATCTATTTTGTTCACAGTTTCTTGTTACTGCAAAAAATTCTGCTTGGAATACTGGTATGTACATGAGACCTTATTTCTGTCTCTGATCTCTTAGCAGAGGGATCTCCAGGTCAAAGGGTCCAAATACCTTAATTGTTTTCTTAGTATAATCCCAAACCCCTTTCGGGAATTCACAGCCCTTCCAACAATATATTAGCATGCCTGTCTTTCAGCAGCTCTCAAATACCGATTTTTCTCATCATTTGTCATATTTGCCAATATGTTGGGTATAAGGTGAAATCTTGGAGTTGTTTGGATTGGTCCTTTCATTGGACTTGGAACAATTTTTCATATAATTACTAGCATTTCACAATTCTTTTGAGAATTGCTTATTTACATCATATCCACTGCCTACCCATCAGGAGGTAGATTTTTGTCATCTATTTGGGTTGCTTGTCTAAGTCTTTGATATTAGACCTTTACCAGAGATAGCAGATACATAAAACTGTCCCCCAGTCAACAGCTTCCTAGTTACTTTGATGCATCAGGGCAAAAGCTTTTTAATTTCATGTAATAAAAATGATCTTTTATCTTTTGAGATCACTTCTACCCCTTATTGAGTTAAGAATTTTACCTCTAGCAATAGCTGTGAAAGATACCTTATTTGACTTATTATAGTTTATGATATGAGGTGTGAGACCAAACCTAATTTCTTCCAATCTGCTTTCCATTTGCCCTAGCAATTTTTTTTTCAAATAAGTAATTCAGTGCCAAGTAACTCACATTCTTAGTTGTGTCACACGTGGGGTTCTGAAATACAACTTTTTTTTAATTCTTTCTTACCTAATTGACCCCAGTGATTTACCTTTAAAACTTTTAAAAACAGTTTTAACGATGACTGCTAAATAGTTTTAATAATTGCCAAATATGTATGTATATATGTGTTTATAATTATAAGTCTAGAAGTGCTAATCTTCTCCCTTTATTAATATTTTTCAGTACTTTCTTTTACATTCATAACTTTTGTTTCCCGCAAATGAACTGTTAATATTTTGTTTAGCTCTATAAATTATCCTTTTAGTGAATTAATATAGCATTAATATACAAATTAATTTAGGTAGCACTGTCTTTTTTTTATATTGGCACGGTTAAACCATCAGCCAAACATATTACTCTTGAAAATGAAAAAAAAAACATTTAGAATGGTTCTGTTTTAAAACTATTTTTTCCCTAGCAATAATCCAAAACATTTTTTTAAAAAAATCTGGCTCTGGCCAAAATTAAGTGATTTTGAATGACAAAATGATAGGGTTTGGTTGCAAAGCTGGAGAGTGGATGTTGTAATTGGCTCAAAACTTTACAGAAACAGTTTTATCTGTTTCTATTTGAATCTTTTGTCATTTTCGAGATCAGAGTTTTCTGAAAGCTGATGAAAGGTGTCAGAATCACACCACAGGCTGAGCTTCCCAACACTGATGAGGAGACTCAGGACTGCTTTGTCAGAAACACAAGAAGCACTGCGTTGTAAGATATGAAAGCACAAGGACACATGGGTAGAGGAAATTGAATGGGATGTACAGAAGAATGTCTGTTGTTTATGTGCCATGAACTCTCATTTTATGTTCACATAAATAGCTGGTGAGATACTGTCCTGTTTAATATTACAGGACTTTTATAACATCTTTACCATCACAAAGTTAAGAAACCAGTGATTGTTGTTTGCATGAAGATAAAAGCACCCTAGCCCAGTTTTCCTGATTTAAAGTCAGAGGATTCAGCGTGGTTATTTTCAGCTCACTTCCCTCCATCTTACTCTCAATGGGAACTTTAACAAAGAGAATTTTATCGAGAACAGGAACTAAAGAAAAGGGAAAGCAGAACTAGGAGCACAATGGAGATAATTTTAAAATATTATTTTGCACAAATACGTATTTTTAAATATTAGAAAAGGATGTCCTCCATGACACGGTGGCATTTATTTTGTAATAAGCAATATATGCAGGAGAAAATAACACACAGTGAGTAAATGCTTAACCTTAAGTAGACCAGACATATATTTTGTGCTGGTTTTGACTTTTATCATCTTCTGAAATAGAAAATAATAATAATTGCTCACATTTACATTGTCTTCTAAGGTCATCAAGCACTTTCCTAATACTGTGAGGTAGGGAATGAATTCTTTCGTTGGATGCACAGTGTTGTTATTGCCATTTTAGAGATGAGGAAGCTGAAGGCCGTTGAAGTGACTTGCTCAGGGGCACACAGCTATTAAATCACTTCCTCCATCAAAATTCAGTTACTTGCACCTAGTGTTGTTCATCAGTATTCCTCCATTGTTGTACATTTATAGACATCAATTACTTAATTCCCTCAATATTTATGAGCTGAGACTCCCATGTCTTCCTATGTGGGCTGAAATTCCTTCCTTATTAAAAATATCAAGCAAAATAATACAAATAGATCCTGTTTAGTTGAACAGGAAAGCCCCTGAAGTTGTGCATTATTTGAATACGCACTGTATATTTCCTTTGGTTAGGAGCCAATCACCATATTTTCCATAATTATGACAAATAGTGTGAAT
>CM053596.1:75284425-75316978 GCA_028646575.1 Pseudocheirus occidentalis | reverse complement strand
TATATGTATATGTGTGTGTGTATATATATATATATATATATATATATATATAGTTAATAAACTACATTTTGGTTCTAAGATGATACATATACACACATACATACACATATATATTATATATAAATATATAATATGTATTTATAATATATTATATATGTATATGTGTGTATACACACACACACACACACACATATAATCTCATCTGGGAGAAGGTCCAGAGTGACCTTTGGCCAGAAGGCCAAACCATCACCCATAGTCTGGAGAATACTCAATGAGAGGGTCTCTAGTCTCATTTAGAAAGTTAGTTTGATTCCTTGGAAGGCCTTGAAGTGCCAGCTTTGTAGATACATGTTGTTGAATCATTTCAGCTGTGCCTGACTCTACATGACCCCAATTTGTTTTTGTTGTTCTTTCTCTGGCATTTTGGTTTGCTATTTCCTTGTCCAGTTCATTTTCCAGATGAGGCAACTGAGGTAAACAAGATTAAGTGACTTACCCAAGATCACACAGCTAGTAAGTATCTGAGGCCAGATTTGAACTCAGGAAGATGAGTCTTCCTGACTTCAGGCCATGCACTCTATCTACTGGACCACTTAGCTACCATTGTAGGCATATACCCAGATATTAGTATCAAGTGCTTTCTTTTATTTCTCTACTCAGAAACCTCTAATGCAGCGGTTCTCAACCTGTGGGTTATGACCCTTTTGGGGGTCAAACAACCCTTTCATAGGGGTCACCTAAGACCATCAGAAAACACATATTTTCGATGGTCTTAGGAACTGAGCTCCATCTCCAGGCAGGTCCGCCCACATGCAGATATGCCCACATACAAGTGTTAAAGGGGCCCAGCATTAAGAAGGTTGAGAACCACTGTCCTAATGGTTCTCCATTGTTTGTGGAATAAATTCCCATTCTTTAGCCTGGTTGCCAAGATGTTCTGTTCTCTGGCCCCAGCTGCTGTATGCTTAAGCCAAACTGATCCACAGCTTGTTGTTTAATTAATGTACTTGTAAAATGTATGAATGAAACAAATGTAATTGTTGCTATTTCTCAACTAAATTTTCATTCTTTTCTAACAGTTCACATGTGTATCGTTATCAGTTTCCTGGCAGCTCCGTGACTCCGTGGATAGAGCTCTAGACTTGGAATCAGCAAGAACTGAATTCAAATCTTCCCTCAGTCATTTATTAGTTTTGTGTGGTCTAGGGTAAAGCATTTCACCACTCAGCTTTAGTTTCCTGATCTATAAAATGGGGATACCAATAGCACATATTTCACAATGTTGTTCTGAGGAGTAAATGTAGTAATATTTGTAAGGTACTTTTCTTTTCTTTTTTTTTTAGAATTTTTTTTTTGCCTTTTTTTTTTAGAGGGCAATTGGGGTTAAGTGACTTGCCCAAGGTCACATGGCTAGTTTTTGTGTTAAGTGTCTGAGGCCGGATTTGAACTCAGGTCCTCCTGACTCCAGGGCCGGTGCTCTATTCACTGTGCCACCTAGCCGCCCCTTGTAAGGTACTTTTCAAACCTTAAAGTAATAGATAAGTTATCATTATCATTACTATTATTATCTGTAATGATCTGGTAAAAACCATAGCTTCCTTCAATCTGTTTTCAGCCATTAGCATTTACTGTTTGTGGAAAGCTTGTGTTCTGACAGTCAGGGCATCAGGTGAGGGATGGGGCTGATCTCTGGTTTTCCTCACTACCTTTCTCTTCCTCTGTGGCTTCAATATAGGACTCAACTTCCCTTCCTTTCACTTCTCCTGTCTCTCTTGTAGGTTTGTTAAAAATCATCTTCCACCTTGAGCAGGAAATGGGACGTTTACTTACACGTGCTTATACTAATATTTTATGTTTTTTAAATATCTTGTCACTGAAAAAAATGTTCAGGAATTGTCTTTCCATCTAATGTTTTGAGATCCTTTAATGCAGAGGTGTCAAGCTTGAGGTCTATGGGTCTTCAGCAGTCCCCAAAACTTAGTGGTATGGCCAAAACCAGATTAAAATGTAATTGGGAAATGTTTAACAAAATAAAATAAAATACATCATAACATAAATAATGTTTTAATTTTAAGACCACTGTTTTAAAAGACTTTTTTAAAAGAAACAAAATGTGGTCATCTTAATACTCAGTAGAACAATCAAGCTAGATGGAAATGGAGACCCCATAGTGCTTTTGGAAACTATTCAGGAAATGTACAGTGGATGACAGATGGAAATGTGAAAAGTTTCAGTCATCCTTGATATTTCTGAAGGAAAGAAAAAGAAAATAATTTTAACTATCTTGAAAGAAATGCTTCCAAATTATTTTCTGTCAGCTATTCCAGATGGCTTTATACTTTTCTATATCATCTCTTAAGTACCTGATGGGAAACAAGGGAGTCTCTATTTTGTTGATCTTCCAGAATATGGATCAAGGAGAGCCATGTGTTTTGGATGGTATCACATGTCTATCTGATCTATCGTCTATATCAAAAAATGTATGCAGGGCGCAAACACTATGATTAAAAAAAATTACATGGAAGAATAAAAAGTTCTCATACAAATATTTGTACACATAAATAATAAATATCTTCAAATGAAGTGTTTCCTAAATTTAATGTTATTTTCTAAAAAACATTTTGTAAAAATGTTGTTTATTCGTTAAAGAAGCAAGCTAAATTGATATAGAATTTTATTTTAAAGCATGATTTTCAGCTTTTGAAGGGCAAAGAGTCATTTTTCTTGCTGCCTTTATCACAGCATAATGTTTTGCTCTTCAGTTTTCCTGTTGATAAGCTAGAAATACTAATAGTGACACCCTATTTTTTATGAGGTTGGCAGCAATGGTTTAATTCAGCAAGAACTTATTAAATAACTTCTGTGTGCTAGAATTCACACCTCTCTGTGTTCTGGGGATTCAGAGTTGAAAACTAAATAGTCTCTGCCCTCAAGGAGCTTACATTCTTCTGGTGAGATTCAACATGTAGGTATGTAAATATAATATATGTTCCCTTCAACTGTCCTCATACTGAGAATAGTCTCATGAGTTAGAATGATTGTCCATGCAGGAACATAAATAGTTCAACTTTAATAAGTTCCTTATGATTTCTTTTTCCTGTTTACTTTCTCATCCTTTTCTTGCTTCTTGTATTTGAAAGTCAGATTTTCTGTTCAGTTGGTTTTTTTCAACAAGAATACTTCAAAGTCCTCTATTTCATTGAATAACCACATTTTCCCCTGAAGCATTATACTCAGTTTTGCTGGGTAGGTGATTCTTGGTTTTAATCCTAGTTCCTTTGACCTCCAGAATATCATATTCCAAACACTTCAATCCCATAAAGTAGAAGCTGCTAGATCTTGTATTATCCTGATTGTGTTTCTACAATACTCACATTATTTCTTTCTGGCTCCTTTTAACATTTTCTTCTTGACCTGGGAACTCTTGAATTTGACTATAATATTCCTAGGAGTTTTCTTTTTGGAATGTTTTTCAAGAGGCGATTAGTGAACTCTTTCCATTTCTATTTTGCCCTTTGGTTCTAGAACATCAGGGCAATTTTCCTTGAGAATTTCTTGAAGGATGATTTTAAGGCTCTTTTTCTGATCATGGCTTTCAGATAGTCCAATAATTTTAAATTATCTCTCCTGGATGTATTTTCCAGATCAGTGGTTTTTCCAATGAGATATTTCACATTGTCTTCTATTTTTTTTCATTTGTTTAGATCTGTTTTATAGTATCTTGATTTCTCGTAAAGTCATTAGCTTCCATTTGCTCTAATCTAATTCTGAAGGAATTATTTTCTTGAGTGAGTTTTTGAAATTCCTTTTCCATTTGGTCAATTTGGCTTTTTAAGGCATTCTTCTCCTCATTGGTTTTCTGGGCCTCTTTTGCCATTTAAGTTAGTCTATTTTTTAAGATATTATTTTCTTCAATCAGGCTGTTGACTCTCTTTTCATGATTTTCTTGTATCATTCTCATTTCTCTTCTCAATTTTTCCTCTATTTCTCTTACTTGATTTTCAAAATCCTTCTTGAGCTCCTCCATGGCCTGTACTCAATTCATATTTTTCTTGGAAGCTTTTGATACAGGAGTTTTGACTTTGTTGTCTGCTTCTGGTTCTATGTTTTGATCTTCTTTGTCCCGCTGCAAAAGGATTCTATAGTCTGATTGCAATTCCTCTGTTTGCTCATTTTGCCAGCCAATTACTTGACTTTTGAGCTCTTTGCCATGCAGATCTCTTGTTTCCAGAGTGGAGAGAGCTGTGTTCCAAATTGCTGGTGTTTTCCCAGTTGTCAGAGCTATGAGGAGGGCAAGCACTCTCTACAGCCACCACAAGCCCTGGCACACTGGCATTCCTCACCCCAGGACCACCACCCAAGACTGTGACCCAGATCCAAGCAGGTCAAATCAAGAGCAATTACCCTCTGAATGGTTGCTTGATCCCCCTAAGATCTGTAGGCCAGGAGCCCCTGAGGCAGCCACACAGCAGCAGTTGCAACTGTGGCCACCTCTCACTCAGGGGCAGAGGGTGGACTGCGCTCTTCTCTTACCCTGGATTAACAGGCTTCCCCACTGACCTTTTACTTTCTCTTTGGAGTTTATGGATTGAGAAGTCTGGAAAACTGCCACAGTTGCCAGTGATTTACTATGCTGAAGTCTACTATGGTTGGTTGGTCAGGGTTGCTGGTCGGGGCTGCCCCAGGTCTGGGTCTGTGCAGCTCACGTGGGTCTGCACTCGGCTCCCAACCCTGTGCAACAGACCCTTTGTGTTACCCTTCCAGGCTGCCTTCAGCAAGAGATTTGTTTCTTTCTGTCACTCTGTGGGTTCTGTAGCTCTAAAATTTGTTCAGAGTCATTTTTTACAAGTATTGGAGGTGATTGGAGTGGGAACTCAGCCAAGTTTCTGCTTTTACTCCACCATCTTGGCTCCATCTCCAGCTCATCATTTTTATACTACAATAGTAGTCCATCATAATCACATGCCACAACATCCTCAGCCATGCCCCCACTTGATGGGCATTCCCTCATTTTCTTATTCTTTACCCCCAGAAAAGAGCTGCTATAAATGTTTTTGTGCATATAGGTCTTTTTCCTTTTTTTTAAAAAATCTCTTTTGGGTTATAGACCTAGTAGTGGTATTGCTGAGTCAAAGGATATGCATAGTTTCATAGCCCTTTGGGCATAGTTCTAGATTGCTCTATGGAATTGTTGGGTCAATTAAGATGAGTTGTTCTTTTCCCAAGAGGAGATGTTTTCTGTATTTACCTTGGTTAGCATGGGGCACAATGGTGGAGAAACAAGTCACTGGTTTTATTAGGATAGGACAAAATTTGTTCAAAGCCTTAAAGGAGAAGCTGAGGTAAAGCATAACAACTTTGGTTTGTACAGTGTGGTAGGAAACATTGTCTTGAGAATATAATTTGTTTAAAAGACCAGCTTCTACCCCCACCTTCCTCAGTGCCCAGTTTCTCATGTTGTATCCCCAAACAAACTTTATCTCTGCTTTGAAAATGGAGTACTCGCTAATCACTGCCAAATTTTTAGAATACCTCAAATGCCAGATCTGTCCCAGCTGCCTGTCCTAACAGCCTCTATTAAAACTGATCTGAGGAGTGACAGTTTTAAAACATATATGTCATGATAAAATGGGGTCCCCAGAAAGATTCTTCCCTAAGTCCTTTCTCCATTGGACTCCAGTTTCTTAGGACTCATCACCTTTTCAGAGGTGACCTGGTGAACCCTGCCACTGTGGTCTAAAACTCCCTTCTTACCGTGATCTATGTAGCATCTTAGCCTTTTTTGTGTGCCATGGACCCTCTTGGAAGTCTGGTAAAGCCTATAGACCCCCTCCTCAGAATAATATTTTAAGTGCATTTTTTAAAATGTCAAAGGATTACAAAGGAAATTGATTTTGCTGAAATAAAATTTTCAAAACATTTTTAGAAAGAAGTACACAGACTTTGTTAAAAGGTTAATGGCTAACAAATTAAGAACCTTTGATTTATAGGGATGTTATTATGCCCACTTATCTCCATATTTGGATAAATTTGTGATCCATTGTTTTGTACAATCCTAGGTGCTAATCGTGACTCATCTACATTGTCTACTTCTGTGTGATTCTTGTCCAGTGTCTTCCTGTAAAATCTCCACCAGAGATCTAGATTTTTTTCCATCTTCTACAGTGCTCACCTTTTTGTTGAAATTACCAAGCAGCAATGTATATGTTGACTTTGATGGATATTGCTGATTTCTTTACTAGAATTTCTGTCTTCATCCTCTGAAAGAAGTCTTGCTATATATAAGTTGCAGTCATCTTAATGGTGATCTGTTGTACCCTATATACACTGCTGTATATGATACACAGACCAATCAACTGCCCCTTGAAATTATGTTTCTTATTGCTTTTGTGTGCATAATTAAATGAACTCCTTTAGTTGTCTCTTTGAGGAAAGCTTGTATGCCAGGCTTTTATTTAACTACAACTTCTGTGTCTTCTGTTTTAATTTATAAAGTGAGAAGTTAACAGGGTATGATTCAGTTCTTCTAATACTGACCCATTAGTCATTTGACAAAGATTACGCATTAGAAGTAAAAGCAGTTAAAATCTGTAGCTCTAAGAACTCTGTAATTTTTAATACCTTTGCTTCCCCTTTCTACACTAATCCTGTCAAAGGGGATGCAAGGGACCATGCCCATAACTCATCTATTTCATGAGTTGCCTGGCCAAGAATTGACCTTCTAGAGGTCAATCTTCAGGTGATTGACTTCTCTGACCTGTTTTAGGCTTCTCTGACCTGACTTTAGGCTGACCTGTTGACAGTAAACATAGTTGGCTGCTTGGCCAATACTGGAAGCCTTCCCAGATTGGTAGAATCTGCCAAAGCTTGTCTTCTATTGACATAGTCTTTGACAACCCAGAGTCACCTCCAGACTACAGTGAGACATTGAAATAGGGATTTTGTGGAGGCTGAACCATTTTAAAACTCACTGTTCTACCCAACCTCACTATAGTACCCTCTTTTGCCACAGGCTTCTGATGACATTTGCTTTTTCTGGCACATTTATTTATGTGGAGACATTGTACTGATAGAAATGAAGTATTCAAACTATCCAAACAAAATGAAGTATCCAAAAGTTAAACATTTTCACAACCAGTTTCATTATGATTCCTCCAAGAATCCCTCCACATCCTAATTCCTTTTGTAAACATATCGCCTCAGAATAGGACGTCTTATTAGTTCTCAGAGTAGGCCTCAGCTGATTTGGGATTTAGTGTCTATTGAAGAATTTATTCATTTGGATTGCAATCCCAAGCTAATTCTTAGTCAATCCATAATCTCCATGATTAATGGTGGGCTATTGGTCATACCACCACATATTCCCTTTCACCAGTATCTGATTAACTCCTATGTCCTTTCCTCAGGAGACAACATCACATGACCCTTCATAAAGAATGACAGAAACAGATCGTATGTAATTCCTGTGTGCATGGATGGCACTTCAAAAACTCATCTTTTATATCACAGGCTGGCCTCAGGACAACCTCCAAAAAGGAGACTCTCCCAGTGGAGTTAACACTGTTGCTTACCTCACATAATTTTCCTGTGCCGAGGAATAAAAATAAATGGGGAAAGGGTTGCAGAAGGAGTCTTTTCCAAACATTGTATTTCACACCCTTTCCCAGCTTAGTTCTTGGCAGCTGTTATCTTCCCTCACTATATCCCCTGTGGTAGCAACATACTCTGAAACCATTTTCCTTTCTATCACTTCCAGGATCAAATATACAATCCTCTATTTGACTTTTAAGGCCCTTTATAACCCGTCACCTCTTCACCTTTTCCTTACAGTCCCTCATTTACTCCGGGATCCAGTAACATTGGCTTCCTTGCTGTTCACACAAGACTCTCCGCGTCCTAAATCAAGGCATTTTGACCGGCTGCCTCTCATACCTGCACTTCTTCCTGTCATCATCTCTTGCCTCCTGGTGGTGCTGGCTTCCTTCAAGGTTTAGTTAAAATCACACCCTCTACAAGACACCTTTCGCATCCACTTTGATGTGACCCCCACGGATTCCCACTGATTATTCTGTAGAGAACTGATTGAGCATCATTATCCTTATGTTGTCTCCTGCAGTGGGCTGTGAGCTCCTTGAGGGCAGGGACTGTCTTTTCCCTTCCTTGAATCCCCAACACTTAGCACAGTGCTTGGCACATTGTTAGTACTTGATAAATATTTGTTGTTCTTCCTTTGTTCTCATAGAGGACCAATGACCTCAGGAGGGTGATGTCTTGACTTGAAAGTGAATTGTCTCACTTAGACAGGGCTGTACACAGTCATCACTCTTTCCTTAAGGGTCATCTGAGTCCAGTGGCAAGACATAGGTCAGGATCACTGGAGATGGCCACCTGATAAATGTTTGTGGATGGATTGAATAACTTTATTTTAGTACTATGTAGAAGTAAAGTTTCTAGGGTGCTAGGACAAGTACACATTTTCACGTTGTTCAGCTTCTAATGAGCTTACAGCATTTAATGGTCTATTGTTGGCCAAGTCACTATGAAGTTCGTATCCTTGATAGTTCGCCCTCCTTCCATCTCCAGGTACAAGCTAGCTCTATGCCCTCCTCTAAACCCTTGGAGAGGCAGGCACCTTTTCTATGAGAGTTCCTAAATGCTCCCCTTTTGACCTTATGTCAAAACTACTTTCTTTATAGGTACACAAAGTTCTAACTCTAAGGATTAAACAATCAGTTAATCAGTCCACAAGCTTGTACTAAATGCCTGCTGTGCTGCAGACATTGTTAGGTGCACTGAGTGGACCCTTGAGTCTGCTTGTAGAAATTCTCTCTTTTCTTCTTGATTTCATAATCATTCCATCAACTTATTTGTTTTACCTGGACTGATCTCGTTTATATCACCACTTCCTAGTTCTGCTTCTACCTTTGTGCTTTCTCTTTTCTCTGTATCCAGAGGATTGGTAATATCCTCATACTCCATTACACACACACACACACACACACGCTCATGTACATGTGCGTGCTCCCCTGGATCAGCACAGAGGTATATTTCTCCAGGTATATTAGCATGCTAAAGAATCTTCATTCAATTCACCCATCCTGCCTTTTTTCCCATTTGCGTAGAAAAAAATCACCCACTGGCAGCTTAATTATACTTCCATCTTTCTATATCTCCAGCCAGATTGGACATGCCCTGAAACCCACTATAATTAGTGAGGAGAGATTTCTCATTGGAGAGCTTCTCTACACATTCTATATGTGAGCCACTTGTCCCTTTAATGGTATCATCAATGTCACTGTGTGGTATCAGCACGCTTGGGGCCTCTCCAAGGATTACACGAGGAGTGAATTAGGCTACAGATGATGTTATTTCCCATGCTGTAGGGGGATCGCTTTATAAAAGTAAGATGAAGGTAACTGTGAATGCTTGTTATGGCTTTAGCAAGAGTAAGAGCAAAGGTTATTGTCTGTTTTCCATCAACCAGTGTGTCTCCTGGGCTGATAGGGATGATTTACTTTTCCATTTTATCACTCCTACTGACTCCATTTACCATCACACAATTCCTTTGGGTCCTTGAATGTGACATTGGCAGTGCCTGATGGCCTAATTCACTTTTGTTTTTCACTTGAGTCTTGCTTATAGGAATAGATATTTCCTTTTTATATGTAGCTTTAAAAAAAATTACCTGCAAACCTCATAAACTCTCACAGAATCTTTGACTTGCGGGCAATATTAGCTATGACCTAGACCAATCTCTCATTCAGTGCAAGAATCCGCTCTAGACTATGCCTAGCCTTTGGCCATCCAGATTCTGTTTGAATACTTATAGTAAAAAGAAGCTTAAGGAAGTCAATCCCATTTATGATCATTTTTTAAAATATCATCAATGTAGATGTGGAAAGGACATTTGAGGTCATCAGATCCAATCCCCCTAATTTTACAAATGTGAAAGCTGAAGACCAGAGGTCAAGTAACTTGCCCAACTTTATCCTGATCATTTGTTCAATCATTTTCAGTCATGTACAGATCTTCTTGACCCCATTTGGGGTTTTCTTGGCAAAGATACTGGAGTAGTTTTCCATTTCCTTATTCATCTCATTTAATAGATGAGGAAATTAAGGCAAACCGAGTTAAGTGACTTGCCCAGGGACACACAACTGGTAAGTGTCTGAGGTCAGATTTGACCTCTGGAAGATGAATTTTCCTGATTCCAGGCCTGGCACTCTGTCCACTACGCCTCCTTGCTGCCCACTCTCCTGGTTGCGACTGGCTAAAGATGATGTTATTTCCCATGCCTGGAGGAGCAGAGCTGAATTTTGAAACCAGTTCTCCTTACTATTCCCTGTGCTTTTCATTGTACCAAAGTACTCCTCAACTCTATGTCTATTGTACAGAAATCTTCTTTCTTATAACCCTTCTCCTTCTTTCTTGATAAGAAGCCTGGATCCCTTAGGAATCAGCAATCCTGACATATGATCCTTGTGACCTCGGGATCTACTTCTTACTCATCATTTGCCCTAATGGGATACTTACTGGTTTCTCTCCAATGTCTGTATCCTATATGAGAATCTAATTTTAGAAAACCACTCTGGGCAGTTACATGACGACAATTATTCTTTGTTTCAGGCAGCAGAAGAGGGAACTATTTTTAGAATTATGCTTGAGATAACCAAGAAGTATGCAATGTATATGTATGTATGTATGTATGCATGTGCATAACAGTGTTGGTTCTGATTTTTAAGGTAGAAGATGGTATGCATTGGTTTTCTCTTCTGAATTAAAACATTTAAAACCTCAGTAAGTATGATTCCTTGTTCCTCATTTTATTGTGTGTCCATCTTGAAGAGAAATGTATCTGTTTACTTAGTGAGTCATCTAGTCAGGCTTTAGGGCTTCTTATTCAAATAAAATATTTTTGTTGTTGTTGTTGTTTTGCTTTTTGGAAGGGGAAAAGCAGGACAATTGGGGTTAAGTGACTTGCCCAAGGTCACACGACTAGCAAGTGTTAAGTGTCATGAGTCCAGATTTGAACTCAGGTTGTGCTGACTTCAGGGCTGGTGCTCTCTATTCACTGTACCGCCTAGCTGCCCCGTCAAATATTTTTTTCTAAAAAGATTTTATCATAGTGCCTGGCACATAGTAGGTGCTATGTAAATGTTTATTCCTTTCCTTTTTTTTCCTGAAGATGGCCTAACATATGCATGGTCCAGCTCTTAACTGGTTCTATTAACTACATTAGACTGAAGGCTATGAATGGTCTACTGGACAGGATGTTTGGATGATCAGTAGTTATTTTTCCATATTTGGTATAATTACCTTTGAAATTCCTACTGGTAACAGCAAAAAGATAGCCACAGAATCTTCTGTGCGGGGGAGACTCCTTCAATTAATGATAAGATACCCTGTGGTTTATATCAATCAACAAACATTTATGAAGCACCTACTATATGCCAGGCATTTTGCCAGGCCCCGCAGATACAAATACAAAATTGAAACACTCTTTGTCTTTAAGAAGTTCAATGGATAGAGCACCAGGCCTAGAGTCAGGAGGCTCTGAGTTTAAATCCAGCCTCAGATACTTATTAGCTTTAGGACCCTGGGCAAGTCACTTAACCTCTGTCTGCCTCGGTTTCCTTATCTGCAGAATGGGAATAATATTAGCATCTATCTCAGCGTGTTCTTGTGCGGATGAAATGAGCTACTTGTAAAGCACTTAACACAGTACTAGGCACTATATAAACACTGGTTATCATCATTATTATTATTAATATTATTTATTCTATCAGTAGATACAATTTGTACACATAAAAAGGGATACAAAATGGGGTGCTTTTGAAGCAAGACATTAGCAGGTGAGTGTGGAGATCTGGAAGGCTTCATGTAGAAGGTGGTCCTTGAGCCAGGCTTTGAAGGAAGTTAGGGATTCTAAAGCATGTGTGCTAGAGGCATCAGGAACAAACTGGGAAAAGACCTGAAGCATCAATGCCGTGGGACTCTGAGAAAGAAACCTCCCCCTGAGCACTGGAAACCTATTTAAGCCTATAGACTATTTAAGCCTATATTTAAGCCTCGTGAGTCTCCGGGCTTCAGAGTTGTTATTCTTTCTCTGTCTGTCTGTCTCCTTGTCTCATCTCTGTCTGTCTCTGTTTCTGTCTGCTTGTAGAAATTCTGAGTGTGTGTGTGTGTGTATGTGTGTGTGTGTGTGTCCCTCTCTGTGTCTATCGCTCCCTTTGTCTCTCTCTGTGTGTCTCTGCTTCATCGTCGTCCCTCTCCCCTATAATTAGGGAAAAGTTTTGTTTTTACACTGATACTAGTCTTGTCCTTTACTGTTCTAATGGCTTGCTAAGCTCAGTGGATGCAAAGAAGGGACTAATGCTTTTAGTTGCACTTTTGCCCCCTTCTTCTCCCTTTCCAAGATTCATGGGCATCAACTATAGTAAAAAGCTCAATGGGCTGGATTAGAAGGAATGAAGTGTAAGTTTTCCACAATTAAAAAATAATAATCATAATGAACAAACCCTCAGGCTGACCGTAGTTTGGATTGATCCTTAAACTCAGTAACTTTTGTACGCTGACGTTTCAAAAGAAAGGTCTGAGGAAAATATATAATGTAATTAGACCTATGACGGAAGTGTTTGTACCTTGGCCAAAACTTTTCAGGCTAGCAAGATGTTATTGGAGCTTAAACTGTCTGTCGGAAAGCTTTCATGTTCAAGTGTCAGGATTAAGACAACATTGTGTAATAAAATGTGTCTGTGAAATACAAATGCCTTTGTCTCAATATCGTTCTTTGTGAGTACGTCTCTGACCTGAACAGCGGATGTACAAAAGGTTATGACGTGTTCAAACTGTCCCCCACACACTGGCAAAATTTTTCCCTGGGGAAGCTGCCGGTTGTCCAAGTTTGAGGTCTGACACTGAACCTAAGGGTCAAAGCAAAACTGATTCTATTTATGGTTTTTGTTTCTTGAGGAGGGTGGGTCTTTTGGGAAGCATGAAAAAAAAATCTGAGATAAAGATTATTCCTGATTAGTCTTTTCCCTTTTGAATGGGCAGGGAGACCCACTAAGCTCCACCAATTCCTCAGTAGAGCTGCAGTGATGTTCACTTATGGCTTTGTACTTGATCTTTGGGTCGCTGTCAGGAGTCCAGGCAGATGACTGGGCCAAATGAAATAACCAGAGGGGTGGATTTCAAGTCGTTAAAACAACTTAATAACTCAAGATTGCAGACACGTTGTCAAGGCTGGGAAGCTGATTTGTGGGTGTTGGTAGATGAATGATAAAGCATGGAGTCTAATGAGGATTACATAGTGGCTTATAGTCTACACAGGGTGCTGAGATGCAAAAAACGAAAGGAGACCTTGAAATTAGCATGATGACTCAATGAAGGATGGAAGGAAATTCACTCTATTTCAGTAGAGTGGTTCTGAGGCTATTTCTTGTAGTCAATAACAGAAAGAAAAAAATATTTTGCCAGACAGTACCGGTGTCAATTTTTTTTTCTAGTAAAGGGTAGCAAGTTTTAAGCCCCTGTTTTCCTACATTTATACCAAGTGTCTACCACATGAGATTTAAGTCAGAGGAATTAGGGAGTTTTCTTTAGCAGCTGGGATATCTGGATATGCAGGAACATTGTGGGGTCTAGAACACTGAAGGCTCTCTCAGAGTCTGCCTCCTCAGTCTAAACAAGAGAGATGAAAAGAGCGCAGGAAGGGTAGTTGAGACTCCTGAATTCTAGCCCAGGCTGTGCCCTCAAGGAGCATCAGTGGCCTTAATCACATGAGTCTCATTTTCCTTATCCATCAAATGGAGATAATGATACTTGCTGTCCTTATCACACAGAGATGTTGGGGAGGATAAATAAGTTAATAGATATGAAAGTGCTTTGAAAAGTTGAAATTACTGTACAAGTATAAGGTATTATTATTATCATCCCAGAGGTTTAATAGTAGCTTGCCCCGTACTTGTTCCACCCTCTTCCCCACCCACAGAGACAGTGTCTATATCTTACTCAAATGTTGAGCTGCCGAGCTCCTGGGGTAGGAGGGTATCACTATTAAGTGGGTTAAAGTCAGATTTCCATTTGCCAGAAAATTGTTGTATTAGAATTGCCTAAGCTTGTTTTCATATGACAGACCATGATCAATGTTATATTTTTAAAGATATACAATATATATCACATTGAGAAGATCTCAGATATAAAATTCAGAGAGATCCCAGAGGCCTCTTAGTCTAACCCTCTTACTTTACAGATGTGGAACTAAGGCCAAAGGACATTGTGATTTGACTGGGGTCACATAAGTAGTAAGTGTCAGACATGAGATATAAACCCAGATTCTAGGGTCAGTAATCTTTCCACTGAGCAAAATTAAATTAATTAAATTAATCTTTCCACTGGTCAACCATTGATGACCACACTGCAAAATAACCCTGGGTATTCATTCTCTTTGCTCTCTTAGAAGATATTTACCTCATGTCCAATATACCTCATATGTTTCCTTTGACATCAATTAGAAAGAGACAGGAGCTTTAAGGCAAAAAATGTATTTCATTTAGAATCTATTAGAAATTAAACAAAATTTGGTTGCTGTTCTCTTTGTGTTGAACACATACAGCTACGCTGTGCATTGGATGGGCAGAAATATGTCGCTGAATTTGACTTTCTGGGAAAGGACTGTATCCATTAATATCAATGTGCCTGTTGAAAAACCAGTATTTAAGAATTTACAATTCTTGGTGCAGAACAAGGATGCAAGGGATGATCTGTTTGATAGACAATACATTAACCTTGAACAAACAGTTTCAGGATCTGATGGATGGATTGGCAACCAAGGTGTTCGGGACTTATAATATATCCATCACACCACAGGAACAATTGAAAGCACTGACCAATGCTGAAGACAATATAGCAGCTAACATTTTGTCTTACAAGTGAGCAAACCAGGTAGTAGTCATTCTATGCAACCACCATTCTATGCAACAACTCAAGACTTTTGAGAAGTCCATGCAAAATCTGCAAAGATTGATGCTAAAAAGGAGCTGCTAGCTATAGCAAAGCAGGAGCTAAAGAAAGCAAAGGCTGATGCCAAAGTGAGAAACGATATCAAATCCAAGAGTCATGTGGTCAACAAGAAAAAACTGCTGGCCAAATTAGAAGAACAGCTCGTAAAGCTGCACACCAAAGCTGCAGACCAAGAAGCAAATAACCAGGTTGCCCTAGACACATTCAGATTCAACTGTGAGGATCCCAGGATTAGCATCATCTGGCGTAAGAAGTTTGGGGTGCTAGTGGAGAAGATTTATAATAAAATCCAGAGGGAGAAGTTTCCCTGGGCAATTGATATGGCAGATGAAAAGTAAATTCTAAGCTAGAATGTCTGTATCTATTTTGGAATCTTTGGGGTGTGATTTTCAATGATTAAACAACATTGGTAGGAATTTTGTACAATGATACTAAAGATGTTTTCAATTCTGCAAAAAGAAAAAAGGAAAGTAATGTAACACCCCCCCCAACCCTGTATGTTTGCCACTTGTGATAAAGTCAGGTTGGGAGGGGGAGAAGGAGGGAAATATTCTATTTCTTTCATTTACACGGATATAGTTTCAAGTTATAATTAAATTCAGAAATATAATAATTCAAGTTATTATTTGTTATGTTTCAAGTTATAATTCCAGTTATTACATAATGTAATGTTTGCATTTAAGTATTTAACAACAGCCATACATCTAGAACAGAACTCTCTTCTCTTTGTGGATGAAACATCTTCTAGGTATTCAGGAGACAGACCTTCCCTCCTTCGTGGTCCCATTTAGCCCACATTTATACCAAGGGAATAAAGGAGTTAATCAGTTACTAGTTAGTGCATAAACATTTATGTTTATTCACTTTAGTTTTAGAAATAGCTAGTAGGCCACTTTGACTTGTAGGGAGACACTGATAAGAAATGTCTAGAAAGATGGGTTAGAATTAGATTGCATGGGACTTTAAATGCCTACTAGGTGCCAGACACTAGACAGGCTAGCCTGCTCTGGTAATTAATCACATTGCCTTTAGGACTTGGTCTTGAGATCATAAAGCTGCACCCAACAATAGAACATGCCCCATGTATACAGGAATCCTCTGTGTATGTGAGAGGGGGGAAGGTGTCAGGGTGGAGGGGACTATGGAAGGGTGTTGAAGAGAGGCAGCATAAAAAATCCTGGAGAGTTTCCCTTTTGAAACAAACTTCTCCAATCTACTTTGTTTCTCTTTTACCTTCTGTAGTCCCAAGCAGGAAAGAAATGGAGTTTAGAAGTTAGAACCAGGAAGACCCGAATTAAAATCTCGCCTCAGATAACTGCTACCACTGTTCCTCCTAAGCTAACACTGACACAGCGCCTACTTTGTGCCAGGCACTGTGCTAAGAGGTTTGCAAATATGATCTCATTGTATCTTCACAAAAAACTCTTGAAGGTACATGCTATATCCTATTTATTCCCATTTTACAGATAGGGAATGGAAGCAAATGGAGGTTAAGTAAAGTGCCCGGGGTCAACCAGGCAATGTCTGAGCATTGGATCTGAACTCAAAGTACTTTACAATTCCAGGGTTTATTGCATATGCAGGCTATCTCCCCTTCTGTCCCTTTAGAAGTTACCTGGGTAAGTCACTTAATCTCTCTCAGTCTGTTTACCCATCTGCAAAAGGGGGTCATAACAGCAGCTCACTCATAGAGGTGTTATTATGATCACATGAGATAACATATGTACTGTGTTTTGCAAATCTTCAAATGCTATATAAAAACAAGGTCTGAGGGAAGACAAGGGGATAGGAAATCGAATGCTAAGTTTTGGAAATAGCTAGTAGGTCACTTTGATTTGTAGGGAGACGCTGATAAGAAATGTCTGGAAAGATGGGTTGGAATTAGATTTCATGGGACTTTAAATGTAAGCCTTAGGATTTTTTTTTTTTACTTTCTCCTAGAGGCAATAGGGAACTACTGAAGATTTTTAAGTAGAAGGAAAGGGAATAAGCTCCTACTATGTGCCAGACACTGTGCTAAGCCTTTTCCAAATACTATCCCATTTAATCCTTCCAACAACCCTAGGAGATAGGTGTTGCTATTATCCCCAGTTTACAGTTGAGGAGACTGAGACAGAAAGAGGTTAAGTGATTTTTCCAGGGTCACACAGCTAGGAAGTCCCTGAGGCTGGATTTGGACTCAGTTCTTTCTGCCTCCAGCTCCAGCACTCTATTCACTACACCACATAGTTGCCTAGCAGAAGCATGGCATGGTCAGTATTGTGGAAGGTTACTAAGCATAGGTTAAGGCCAGATTGTAGATCACTTATGCATGATTTGGAAGGAAAATTTTCCCTCTTTGCATACACATGGCTTCCAACTACCCTTTCTTTCCCTTAGAATGCTGGATAATTCTGCTTGATGACTTTAAAGCATTCTACTGATTCCACCTACAATTGCTCTGAAGTCCTGGCCAGCTAACTGCAGAAGAGCTTGTTAACCAGTTAATAGGATGAGCATCACGTCTGGGGTTGCACCTAGAAATCTGACATGATATGAAAAAAGGAACGGAGATCATATTTTCAACTAAACTTCCTTTATGGGGAGCATAAAGTATTCCATCCTAAAAAGATCATCCTAAGCCAGCATGGTTCCCTTAAAGGAGCAAACCCCACCTCCTGCTCTCCCCCTCCTTCAGCACATGTGTTCTTAGTTTTATTTTTTTTTTTTAAAGAAAGAAAAAGCAAAGGCAGTTTTCTGGGCCAGTGAGGATGGCAAATGATCTGTATATAAATTGGCTTACGGGGCCTTTGAGATGATCTGTCAGCACCTTCCAGAGAAAATGCCTAGATGACACGCCACAAGATTGAGGGGTATCCATGTGAATTAGAGAAATTCAGTCTCCTGGGAGCTTCTTGAGGCCACAGTATGTCAGATAAAGGACCTGGGGGATGGGTAGATGTATCCAGAAAACATAAAAGATTAATGGCTGTTGGGTACTAGTGTAACCACTGAGCACATGGTGTTTGGAAAAAGTCATTCGATTTTTTTTTTCATATGGAAAAAGAATAGAGTAATGGTCACGGAAAAAAAAAAGTGAGGTCATAGGAAATCTTCAAAAAATGTGCTGGAAAAAGCTAGGCCTTTATGAGTTTAGCATGAAGACTCTGTTCTTACCACCTGAGGAGAGGGATTGGCACAGGCTAAGGAGAGACTTGTGTTGGATTCTTGGCACAAATCCCATTGTTATGTTAATAGTCCTTTGCCTGAGTGTTAGGGCTACTTTGGATAGACATTTTACAGAAAGGCAAATTCCCAGCGTCCCCTCCTACTTTGTCCACTGAACTGGTGACTGAGCCTGAGGGTCCATAGATGCTAAGCATTAATTAACAATGAAGTAGTTTGCATGAAGAATATTGCTTTCACTGTACTATCTCAAATAGAAAGGCATCAAGGTAGAGTATATGGAGAGCCAGCCTTAAAGTTAAGTGGTCTTCTAACACATCTAGTCTCTGTGATCCCGGGCAAATTACTGAGCTGCTCAATGTTCTAGGCAAAGCTCCAAGACTATAGGTTGTAGAAAACCATTGACATTGGTTGGTAGAGGGAATTTCTTCATTTGGTAGTTCCCTATGTCAGTGAAATCACCAGCATAGTCCCAAACCTTCTATCTCATTACTTACACTCCCTACCTCATGGAAGTATTGTGGAAATAGCGCTTTGTAAACCATAAAGTACTGTGCAAATGTCAGCGACTAAGCTCGTTTGATCCCCCTGACAAGTCCTTCAGTTAAAAGTGTTACTCTCCCCATTATGCAGATGAGGAAACTGAACCTCAGAAAAGGGAAATGTCTGCCCAAGGCTACACAGCTAAAACTTGAGAGAGTCAAATTTGAACCCGAGTTTTCTAACGTTGAATCCAGGCTACTTCTTAACTACACCACGGGACCTCTGAGTGAAATTTGTACTAATTGCAGAACTCTCTATCTCAGCCCATAGTTACTTAAAGTAACCTAGGGGTAGGTAGTATTAGTGTCATTGTGAATAAAACATCAGGTACATGCGGAATCCTGACTCAACTTTACAATAGTTGGTAATAATCTATAGAATCTGTTCATCCCTAAAGTGGATCTGTACAGGGAACTCTCAAAAGTCTGTTCCTAAGTAGTAAGTTGTACTACTGAGTAAAGCTTAGGACAGACAGGAATCGATCTAGAATAGATTTCCTTTGTAACCCAGCATGATTAAAATCACAGTCTTAAATTTAGAAGGGCCTTTAGAAGTCACCTGGGGCAGCTAGGTGGCACAGTGAATAGAGTACCAGCCCTGGAGTCAGGAGGACCTGAGTTCAAATCCAGCCTCAGACACTTGACACACTAATTATGTGACCTTGCGCAAGTCACTTAACCCTAATTTCCTTGCCGTCCCCCTTCCAAAAAAAAGAAAGAAAAGGTCATCTGATCTCTTTATTCAAACAAGAATCCCCTCTGCCAGATCCCTGACATTCTCTGCTAAAATACTTCTAGTGATGAGAAACTCATTCCCTTACAAAGTAGCCCATTCTATTATTTGACAGTTTTCTTTGTTAGCAGGTTTTTCCTCATATGAAACCAAATTGCCCAGCCATAAATTTTAGTTCTCGTTGTGCCCTCTGAAGTCACACAGAATACATTAGAACTGAGTGCCATGTTCCAGATGTGGGCTGACTAGGTCAGTGAACAGTATACAGTAGAATTATGACCATCCTTTTGCTAGACCAGGGGTGGGTTCCTCACCCCTGTTAGATACTGCTTTCATGAATGCAGCATACAATTCTGTGAGTTGTTTGGTACCCACAATACACTGCTGATTCACATTAAGTTTACTGTCAACTAATACCTCTAAGCCTTTTTAATAATACTGATTGTTAAGATCTTCCCAACCTTTACTTGTTGATTGGTGATTCAGATTGCTCTATTTATTTGTTTCTAGGTTAGATTTCATCTGGCCTATTTCATTTTTTTAGGATTCTGGTCTTTTTATCCTCTATATTAGCTTTCCTGCCCAGCTTTGTGTTAATTGCACATCTGATATAGAAACTTTCTATGTCCTTCTTCCAGTCACCTAAGATAGTAAATTTTGCAAGGTTGAAATATGTCCACAATTTTAAACTATCTATACTATAGCATACTCCATTGGAATGGACTTTTGAGAGTTCCCTGTACAAATCCACCTTTTGAATTAGCAGATTTTATAATTATTGGCTATTTTAAAGATGTAAGAAGTTCCAATGTACATATATGGAATGTGATTTCTTTTTTTCATGCTGATGTTGATAATACTCCTAGATTGCCAAACCAATTCTGTCATTCACTCAACAGGCCTTTACTTAGTATCCAGTTTGGACAGGGCACTGTGCTAGACACTTAGAGAAGGACAGGAATCACAGTCCCAGCCGTCTTGTATTTTATACTTTGTTAGGAAGCATTGCTGTACCCTTACTATGCCTCAGAGCCCAGGGCAGGAAGGCATATTCTTGCCTCTTGATGGATTGATTCTCAGGCATCTGTTCCAGTACACTTACCTGGTTGTCCTACATCTCTGATCACTGCTTTGATGACTTTCCCCACTTTTTTCCTTTGCCCTCCCCTAAATCACAGGTATTGCTTGAGTTTCTGTCCTTGGCCCTCTGCTCTTTTCTCTCTGTGATCATTCTCTCCATTACGTCACCTTCTTTCAGGGCTTCATCTGTCAACTCTACTTGGATGAGTCCCAAATCTCCATCTCCAACTCTGACTTCTCTCTCCTTTATACTTGTGTCTGATGGCACATCTCATCTTAAATGTCCTTCCATCATTTGAAACACAACACGCCCCAAATTGAACTCATTGTCTTATACTGCGCTCCCTCCTTGCACCCATCCCCCGCCTCTGGTTGCCCTCCTCAACTGTTCCATTTTTGTCAGCAATGCCATCATCCTGGTCTCATAGGCTTAGAGTCATTTTGACATCTCTTTCTCCTTCATCTCTTATATCCAGTCTATCACTAAATTCTCTTGCTTCATCCTTCAAAATGCCTCTAAGACTTAACCCTTTTTTTATTCACACAGTACTGTCTCATTCCAGATCCTTCTTATCTCCTGTATCCCCAGCACTTAGCACAGCATGAGGTTCCTTAGATAGATGATTTCTCTGCCTTTGACTAAAATCGGCACTCTCTGGTTCATCCTATACAGCTCCAATGGACCGATCTTCAAAAAAATGCTAATTTATCATGTTGATCCCCTGCTCAATGATTGTAATGATTAAAATAACAACATTACCGCCTAACATTTGTGTATCAATTGCATTTTTCAAAGACCTTTCATATATTACAATCTATGAGCTGGACAAGGAAAATATTATTATCTCAGTATTATAGATGAGGAAAGTGTATTGAAAGGTTAAATATTTACCACATCATTTCATTTCACTCTATCTCTTAGTTTCGCCTTCTATTGAACCAAAAGCAAGGCCCTTCTAGCTCTAAATTTGTAATTGTTTGACACCCAGATCCATGCACTTTGTTCACTATACTGCACTCCTCTACTTGTGTTTCAAGGCTTTTTATATTAAGACAGCTCTATAACAGGGCAGATAGGTGCCTCAGTGGATAGAATGCCAAACCTGGAGTCAGGAAGACTTTGAACTCTTCCTGAGTTCAAATCTGGTCTCAGGCACTTACTAGCTGGGTTACCCTGCACAGGTCACTTAATCATATTTGCCTCAGTTTCATCATCTGTAAAATAAGATGGAGAAAGAAATGTCAAGCCGCTCCAGTATCTCTGCAAAGAAAACCCTAAATGGAGCCGTGAAGAGTCATGACTGAAATGATTGAACAACAAAATAATAAGGCACTAGCTTGAGTGAGATCACTAAGAAGCTCCAGCCTTTTAGATTCAGCCAAGAGAATCATAGGTTCCTGCTCTCTGGCCCAGTTTCCTTGCCTCAGTATGGCTTCTTTAGTTGTAGTTCGGGAATCCTCATGGGAAGATCCCTTCTCAGCAGCCTGACTCTGACCAGTCCTCCCATTTTCCACCCTTCGTTCAACCCCTCAGTCCTCCTCCCTAAAGCCCCATCTAGGGGCATTTCTGGACTAGCAGGGGAAGCAAGTAGTTGAGGAGGAAGGATGGTCCCCATAAGACTGCAAATGCAGGACTGACTGCTCCATCACACCTCCACTGACCCCAAGGAGAAGTGAGAAACACAGAAGAAAGAGAGGGACGTTGAACCTTTTCAGACAACTTTATAGGATTCTCAGAGGCTCTGGCCCCAATCCCTTCAGTCACTGTACAAAAGAAAAGCTTGAGCTACAGGAGTGTTTGAATATCAATTAGCCATAAATCCCCAGATGTCACCTCCACCTCTGTCCCCTGGATAGTGCTGTAGTGCCTGGAGTAATGAAGATCTGAGTTCAGATTTGACCTTAGACACTTACAAGCAAGTCTCTTAAACTCTGTCTACCTCAGTTTCCTCAAATGTTAAATGGGAAAAATAATGGCGCTTGCCTTACAGGCTATTGTGAGCATCTTGGGGGATAATATTTGTAAAGCACTTAGCACAGTGCCTGACACACAGTAGGAACTTAATAAATGTTTGTTTTCCCCTTCCCCCATCGTCCCCCTCATCTGTATCAATTAGCCCCATTCCCCAAACCTTCCTCTACGGATGAGCTACAGGTTTCCTATTTTATCTCCCCAATGCCTGGTATTTCTTGACCCAGATAAGAATCCTGTGAAATCCCACTGGACCTTACTGGTTTGGGTGCTCCATTCCATATAGACTACAACACCCCGGGACCTGTTTCCATCATCCCCAACTACCTGTTTTATTGTATTTGCCCTCCACAAAGCTGGCTTGTTTTCCTTTTCCCTCTGCAGACTGCGTTCTGTCCTGCAATGCTTGGGCTCCTTTTATTATACCATAGAATCCCAAATTTCAAACTGTATTAAGAAATGAGCCATCTTTGCTTGACATTGAGAAAGAATAGAATGGTACGGCACCATACTCTAGCACCATAGTCCTAAATGGGAAGTCAGTAGACTATTGCTTCAAAACAGCAACTCTTCATGATTAGCCAGTGAAGCTCTCTAATTTTCTAATTCTCATTTTCTCCATTTTCTCCACTTGTAAAATGAGAGGGTGGGATCTGATGATCTCTAAGGCCCTTTGTACCTCTTCCATTCTTGCATGGAAAGGATGTCTTGCATCAGTTAACATTCTTTTTTTGACTTAATGTTTTGTGTATATATCTGAGTCATAATGACTTTGTTGATAACTACACTTGGGCCAAAAAGGAATTGTTACTTTTAGACTTGGCCAAAAGATTGCAAATGAGAGCATGTAGGTATCATATACCCTCTTGCAAAATTATATTAGACCTTGGTGAAAGAGGAGAAAGAAACCAATTGAATATCATAACTCGATGTCTGTTGCCAAGAATATTTAGCATAATCGCAGATAAAAATGTCACTTGTCCTCGGTGTCATCTTTAGACCTCTCAATTTTGGCCCCAGCAAGAAAGAAGACTAAGATTAAAATAAACCTCTGCCTTCTGTGGTCAGACAGCTAGTGGTTTGGAGGCATCTGGATGCTCCCTGAATGTTAAAATTTCCAACAGAGCATAATAATGGGCCATGTGTGGTTCACGAGTTCATTCATTCTACTGAAATTGTTCATGAAAATATGTATGTTCTTTTTGCCCTGCTGAAATTGGATGCTGCTGGAGTATTCCATTTTGAATCTGGTGTAAATGAAAAAAAATGAAGAATGGTGAAGTGTAGCCTAATAGTCACTACTAAGGATTTCTGGATTACTTGTTCCCAACAGCACATTTGCTATGTAAGATGAATGATAGAATTGCCACGAGCTTTTTCCAAACTGGCTCGTTTAAGCAATCACAGCAATGGCCAATGGCATCAACCTTTCTGACTAGATTCTCTGAACAAGATTTGTTAAGAGGTTTTTTTTTGTTTGTTTTGTTTTGCTTTTTGGTGGGCAGTTGGGGTTAAGTGACTTGCCCAAGGTCACATGGCTAGTTTTTTGTGTTAAGTGTCTGAGGCCGGATTTGAACTCAGGTACTCCTGACTCCAGGGCCGGTGCTCTATTCACTGCACCACCTAGCCGCCCCTTTTGTTAAGAGTTTTGAAGTTTTAAAGGTGAAGTTGGAACCAGACTAAGCTGTACTTCCAGTTTTCTTTTCCTTTTAAAGTGGGCTTGAGATTATCATTGTTATCAAACTAACCTTTGATTGCTAAGAGACTCCACCCAGACTGGTGTTTTATGAAATGTAGACCAATATGATCTTTTGTTATGGTACTGAATGTTGGTTTTACGCAAAGTCTTTATTTAAGGAAACAGTGGTGACTTGTATAAAAACCTTCTTTTATCCTTTTTGCAGGCTTGCTGATTGGTTCTGGTTGTGCTCTCTATCCTCTGGGCTGGGACAGTGAAGAAGTCCGACAGACCTGTGGTTACATTTCTGATCAGTTTGACCTGGGTAAGAGCTCCCACTTGATTTCACTACTTTTATTTTTAAAGTGTTACTGATGCCTTATGTTTTTTACATCAATGATTTTTCCCGTATGTACTCCCTCCTGGTACTGAACACTTATTGTATGTAACAAAGAAAAACAATTAAGCAGAACCAATGAAAACAGTGAACATAGCCAACAGCAAATCCAACATTCCATAAGCCCCATCTCTCTATAAGAAGGATATGCATTTCTTTTTTTAAAAAAATCAATTTATTTTACATATATTTATTATCTTTCTCTCCTATTCTCTTCCCAATTTTTAAAAATGGAAAAACAAAATACTTGGAACAAAAGTATATAATCCAGCAAACAAGTTCCCACATTGGCCATGTCCAAAAGTATATCACATTCTTTGTTTTAAACCTATCATCTCTCTGGAAAGCGGTGAGTGGCATGATTCATTTTTAGTCTTCTGGACTCCTGGTCCATCGTTGAATTGATCAGACTTCTAAAATCTTCAAAAGTTATTTTTCTTTATAATATTGTTGTCATTGTGTGAATCATTCTAGTTCTTCTGACTTCACTTAGCATCAGATCATAGAAATCTTCCCAGTTTCCTCTGAAATTGTCTGTTTCGTCATTTCTTTCAGCACAATGATATTCTATTATATCAACATACCATAGTTTGTTTAGCAGTTCTCCAATAGGTGGATAACCCTTCAAATTTCTAGTTTTATACTATTATAGAAAAAAATAATAAGATGCCTATTTTGTGCATATTGGTCCTTTTCTTCTCTCTTTGGCATATAGGCTTAGTAGTAGTATCATTGGGTCAAGGGGTAGTAACTTTTAGGGTATGGGTCCAAGTTTCTTTCCAGGATGTGAATTTCATTGACATTTCTTACTTTGATTATCACAATTAATCACAGTTTGGCTATCTTTTAGCGTTGCTTTCATTTGTGTCATACGGCCATTTTGTATATTGTCTTTCCCTCGGTATCAGTTCATTAAAGTCTTTTTATGGTTTTTCCAAATTCTTTGTATTTCTCAGTTTGTTCATTCATTCCCCATTAAATGGACGCCATCATTGTTTCCAACTTTTTGCTACTGTAAAAGTGCTGTTATGGAGGTTTCAGGGTATATGAGACATTTCTTTTTATCTTTAACCTCTTTGGGGGTACATATGCCCAATTTGGGGGGTTACTTAGTCAAAAGGTAAAAAATATTTTTGTAACTTTTCTTACATAACTCCAAATAATTTCCCAGAATAGATGAACTAATCTACAATTCTACCAGCAAAGTACTTTCTATCTTCCCATAGCTCCTCTCAAACTAACACAATCTGTTTTTTGTCAGCTTTGCCAACTCAGTGGGTGTGAGGTGAAAACTCATAGTTGTTCTAGTTTGCATTTCTTTGGATAGCCTCTACATAAAAGGATTTCATCCACTGCTTTTGAGAAGTGAATGAAGGAAAAGGAGCCAGTGAAAATGACACATAACAACTGAGTATCACCAAATCAACAACTTCATTGTTGAGTGTTTCTTATGCATTCAGTGCAGGTATCCAGTTCTACCTCCTAAGCTTCTTACGGTCTACTTTGAGAGATGGGATAAAGACATAAGGAACAATGACAGAATAAGATTACATGAAATAATTTCCACTTGAGTCCTTAGAAATATGATGCATTTTCATTGTGGAGTGCTATTAGTAAGGGAAGGCTTCTTAGGGAGAAGAGTCTTAAACTTGGTCTTGAAAAAAGTGCCAGAAATAATTTGGCTAAAGGAGGTGGAAGGACCTTCTAGGTATAGGGAATAGTATGAACAAAGGCAAAAAGACTGCCATTAACAATACTTATGCAGGGGGACAGTCTAGAAATCATCTTCCCTGGAGTAGAAAAGACTAGAGAGGCCTCCTGAGAGATGGGGCTAGATGATTAAAGTGGTACGAATGTAAAACATTAATATCTCAGGGATTGCTCTTTGTAAAGTAAAATAAGATCTTAAAATGTATTTCATTAATGATCTTGAGATGTATAGAGAATATTATTATTCTCTTGTTCTGTGACTGGGCTGATAGAGGGTTTCTAACATTCTATGTGTATCTTATTCATGCATGAGTTTTTAATGTTTTTGTCTCTATCTAAAGGGATATACATCTTTAAGAAAAATATTTCTGTTAGGTGTCCTCTGTAAAAATTTTTTATAAGGAATAGATATCTATGTCAATAGATATGTATCACATAGATATAGATAATGAATCCTGCAAAGAATACATGCATGCATATTTTATATGTGTGTGTATCTTTAATGAACTGGTACTGAGGTAAAGATAATATATAAATGATCATCTTAATGTAAGTGAAAACAACACTAAAAACCAACCAAACTGTGATTAATTATAGTTACCAAAGTAGAATAGTTAATGAAATTAACATCCCTCCACCAGAGCTATGAATTGGGCTAGCCATTATGGAAAGACATTTGGAACTATCTGTAAAGCCAAGTATGAGCAACTTTTGAGAGGACTGACTCTTGCTGTGAGCAGTTTTAAGGACCTGATTACATAGTATCATGAACTTTCTATTTATTCAGCAGTAAATTAAAGAAAACATTCACAGAAGCCAAAGTACAGCATTCACAATGTTATAACATAATAAGTTATCACTAAAGTGACCAAATAGCTTTCACAAAAGTGGCCACATAATTTTAAACAAAAGATATCATTCAGCAAGTTCTTAACTCAATCATCTTTCAGGAGTAATCCTCCTTAAGGGACACAAAGTACAAAGGTCTAAGTTCTCCACCCCTAGGCCACAGTAAATCATGATCTTCTCAATCAGCATTAAGTACCCAAAGAGAGGTCTTTTTTGTCTTGACTTGAGGCTGGATCTCAGATTCCATGATTCCTTTTTCATGGTCCCAGCTCCTGCCTGAATCTACCCAAATGTCACCTGGAGTCAAAGGTGGGCAGTTTTCAGCTCCTCATCCAGCTCTTCAGCCAGTCCCTTGTCCATTTCCTATTCCATATTGAAGCTCACAGCATCCAGTCCACTTCAAGTCCTTTCACAGTTCCTGAAGTTTCCTTCACAGTTTAAGTTTCCTTAACAGAACCACTACAATATTCACACATATTGCCAGCACCATCATTAATTCACTATCTGCCTGTGAAATCAACACAGACCCACCAACAAGGTCCAAGAGGTCAATAAAAATCATTAGTAAAGTCCCAGGACCTCCAAAACCCTCCTCCAGGACTTCTGTAAACAGACAACAAGAAAATCCTCTTTTAGGACTTCCAGTAAGGTCCCAGGACTTCTGTACAAAGTATCACAAAAATCAACACAGACAGAACAGACAGAGTGCCAGAATACCACAAGTTTTCTCTTTCTAAATTCTGCCACCACAAGAGTTCTCTTCTCAATTCTGTTTTCTCCCAGCTTGGGCTTCTTCTTATAAATAGTCATTAGCTCCTCCCCTTCCTGTTGCATCAGCAATAGGCGTTTACAAGTTCTGGGGTTCACAAGTTCTGTTTCTTAACAAAGACAATATAATCACAGGCAAGACTTAAAAGAAACTTGAACTGAAACAAGATGCTAAATAATTAAATAGCTGAAACAAGGCTTTAAGTACTTCTTTGCTTGCAATTACATTGTAAACCCAAGCGCTAGCAGCTTTCTAGAAGAATGCTGCGGTGAACAGCTTTTCAAGGTTCTAATTATACAGTATAGTGAATTCTCTATCTATTCAATAACAAATCAGAGAAAAAAATTCACAGAAATCAAAATAAAGAATTCACAATGCAATTTATCACTAAAATGGCCACATAGTTTTCACCAGAGTAGTCAAATAGTTTTGAACAAAGTACATTCATTTAGTCACTCAGTCATTTAGTAACTGAATCATTCAGTCATCCTTAAGGAGGCTTGCCTCCTCAAGATACACAAAATGCAAGTCAAAGTACTCCACTCCTGGATAGTCTCAATTGGAGATTAGTTTCCAATCATAGACAAAGTACATTTATTTAGTCAATCACAGAGTCCTTAATTCAGTCATAAAGTATAATAGTCAAAGTCCCCCCACCCATGAGGTACAATTAAGTTACAACTTCAACAGTCACTTTAATCAATCAAACATATATAATTTACCTAGTTCAGAGGAAAAAGTCAGCATGCTGAACTTCAGAGGATACAAACAGAACTTACAACAGAAAATAACACAATTTAGCAGACAGGGCTTCCAGCTGTCTGCCCATTACATCCATACCTAGTAAGTTGCTAGGGAAGGAAGCACCAACATCTGGGTTTTCAAAGCCAGGGAGGGTGTGGGGTCTTAAGAGTTGCCCAAATCATTTGGCCAAATCACACAACTCTTCCCAAAGTGAGTCTCAAAGCAAAACTTCACATCAAGGTCAGTCACTGCTCAGTATTCACAGAGAGGTCTTTTCATCCTGACTCAAGGAGGGCTTTTGGCTTTCATAGTTTCCCTTTCATGGTCCCAGCTTCCGCTGAAATGTAACCAACTGCCACCTGAGTTCAAAGGCAGACAGCTCCCAGTGTTGTGCAGAGAATAAGAGCAAGCTGAGACCTGGGTTCGAGGTAAAATTTAGGTGTGGATTTATTGGGAGCAAGAGTGCAACTACCAGACTGTAAACTCAAATCAGTAATGTCCATTGAAGGTACAGCCACTGTTTAAAAAGGCTAAAACCACAAAAACCACAATCAGAGAGGGCAGCTAGCAGAAGCAATGATGTACAGAAGCCAGAAACAGCCATTGGTTAGACCTATAGCTCAGGGGTAATTTGGGAATATGGCACAAGGGTACAAAGGTGCAACCTTCCTGTGATATGGGGGTCCCTCCTAGAACAGGGTGGAGGTCACAGGGTGGAGGGTTGTAGTCAGCTTCCCAAAACAGGGTGGAGGGTCATTGGGTAAGCGGGACTGGAATTTCCCAGAACAGGTTGGTATCATGTTCTGGACAAAGGATGTGGGGACCCTGCTTGGTCAGTGGAACAGAACAGGGTAGTCTCTACATAAAATAGTCTTGCACCATAACCCCAGGCTGTACCTTGTACAGTATGCTGATTCAGGGAGAATATAAAAATGCTGATTTGAGGAAGGAGGGGGTTAGGGACCTACACTTTGAGCAATACCCAGGACTATGCCTTAAGCTGTTTCAAGCTATTACAGGGTGTAGGATAGAGACAAAGACAGAAATATAAAGGGGCTTAATGGTGGGCCATGAATCAGGTGGTATGTAGTGACCCAGGATTTGGGTTTGGGTACAACACCAGCTCCTTGTCCAGCTCTCCATGCAGTTCTCCATCCATATTGAAGCTCACAGTGTCCAGTCCACCTGAAGTCCTTCATAGTTTCTGTTCCTGGGAAGAAAAAACTTAACAGAGCCACAGGCAGACAAAATACTTACACCACAGTCATGCTTCCTCTGGCTGCTCTGACTGGCAGCTTTGGCTTGTCCTCAGAAATCCTCAGCAGCCTCAACAGCTTTGGCTGGCCCTCGGAAGTCTTTAGCACCATAAGTTCTGTTCTCAAAATCACTTTCTCCCATTCTCAAAATCAAAATCACTTTCTCCATGGAAGTTCTAGACCAGTAGCAGAAGCCCAGCCTTCAGGAGCTGCTCTGCCTCCACGAAGCTTATCCCAAGAAGTTCTGACTTTCCCAGCTGGCGTTTTTCCTTATATATAGTATTGCTCCTCCCTGTTCAGCCCCTTCCTGTCATGTCAGCAACAATTCTGTTTCTTTAACAGAGGCTTAATTTGAAACCAGGTTCTAAGTACCTTTTAGCTTAGCAATACAAATGGATCTTCAAATTTCATTACTATCACATTCTACCCCTCCAGGATCCTTGGATTTACAATCTCAATCCAAATGGCCATGAATCATGGAACAAATAGAGACACTATACTTTGTAATCCTACCAACTCCGCCATAAAGTAAAGCCAACCATGAGCAGCTTTCCAGAGGACTATTGCTGTGAACAGCTTTCAAGGTTCTGATTACATAGTGTAGCAGACACTTGATTCAATAACAAATCAGAGCAAAATATTCACAGAAAATCAAGATACAGCACTCAGAATGTTACAACCTATCACAGAAAATCAAAATACAACATTTCATCATGTCACAACTCAACAACTTATCACTAAAATGGCCACATGGTTTTCACCACAGTGGTCATGTAGTTTTGAACAAAGTACAATCATTTAGTCAATTAATCACTTAATAACTCAATCATAAAGTACAAAAGGACAAATTCCTACACCCATGGACCACACTAAGTCACAAATCAGTCACTTTTCAGTCATCATTCACTATTCAATAATCAGAAAAAACACAGGACATCCACCCCTCAGTCACAAGTAAGTCACAATTCCTCAGTCATAACATAGTATTCAAGTAAAGTCTTCTTTCAGCTTGATTCAAGGTAGGCTTTCAGATTCCCTGGATCCCCTTCCATGGTCCCGGCTCCTACCTGGATCCACCAAGCTGTCACCTAGGTTCAAAGGCAGACAGCTCCCACCTCCTTATCCAGCTCTCCATGCAGTTCCTGTGCCATGCTGAAGCTTATAGTGTCCAGTCCACCTTAAATCCTTCACAGTCTATATTCTTGGGAAGTCAAAGCTTAACAAAGCCAAAAACAGACAAAGTACCAACACCACAGTCATGCTTCCTCTGGCAGCTCCAGTTGGCCCTTGGAAATCCTCAACAGCTCCTCAGCAGCTTCTGCTGGCCCTCAGAAGTCTTCAGCCACCATAAGCTCCAATCAAAAAATCAAAATCACTTTATCTAGCCTCCACATGGCTTGGTCCAAGAAATTCTGACTTTCCCAGGTAGGGTTTTTCCTTATATGCAGTATTGCTCCTCCCTGTTTAGCGCCTTCCTGTCAGGTCAGCAACAAGGGTTACCTATTCGGTCCCTTCCTGTTACATCAGCAACAGGGGTTCATACCTTCTGTCTCTTTAACAGAGGCTTAATTTGAAACTAGGTGCTAAGTACCTCTCAGCTTAGTAATACAAAAGGAACTTTCAAATTTCAATACTATTACATACAGTATCACATAAATTTGTATGTTTTGTGTGTATATGCACACATACATAAATATATATATTTGCATGTGTGGATATGCGATTATGTCCACAATACACACACACATATATGTATTTATGTATACATATATACACATGTGCATTGCATGCATATATTATGTGTGCATATGATAGATAGATATAACTTTTATACTGGATCTGTGATTTCTACTCTACAGAAAACTCCTGTTAAAAATATTCCTTTCATCTATACAAATCTACACCTGTTCTGTAGCTTAAAACAGGCTTAGAGAGTTGCCTGTTGCATTGATAAATTAGATGATTTACCCAGGTGTCCAAATTTACCAATAGGTGTCCAAAGTGGGGCTTGAAATTAGGTCATCCTGATTCCAAGGGTGGTTATCTATTCACTATATCACACTGCCTCTTGCTACAGTATCCCTGTTAGAACAAATCTAAAGAAACTAAAACAGAGAAATAAAGTGACTTGTTCAGAATAACTCCTGCTCAGACTTTGTGACTTTGAGGTTAAGAACTCAATGTTCTTTGTTTAGAGCTCCTTCTTGGCTTCCTTGAAAATGGTTCTGTGCCAGTCAGAGAGCAGGGGATCTGCCAACCTAAAAGGTGCATGTGTAGGAGGTACGAATTCCCTGCAATCCTTTTTTGCTTCCTTGACCTCAAGGCTTTTGTGAATCTGGGTCACCCTATGCAAGGGGACACAGGCCTGCTTCAAAACCAACTGACTATTTCACTTTCAGATTGGTGAGCTATGTGCAGGGCACATTTCAGGGCAGAATTGAATTCCTCCTTTTCTGAAGTTTACAGTTTTCTTGGCTTTCTTCTGCATGTCTTAACATGCCCAGAATTCTTTTCTTGATGGTCTGTTGTTATCGAATGTAGCCATATTAATTAGCAGATTATAATGAAACCCAAATCTTGCTATTGCAATTTTCACTTTGACTTTTTTTAGTGTGTTGACACTGAATTTTTTTT
>CM053596.1:75251555-75283925 GCA_028646575.1 Pseudocheirus occidentalis | reverse complement strand
GATATTTTAGGATGTAGAATTAAAACTCTGAAAAATCCATTCTCCTTGCCTGTGTAAAAACAAAAAGAGTCATAGAATTATAGGATTTTGCCATTAAGATCAGACATCTCAGCAGTCATCTGGTCCACCCCATAGCAGAGCTAAATATCATTCTGTAGTATCCTCAACATCTAACCTCCATTGGAAGACTTCCACGGTGAGGCATTCGCCATCCTCAGAGACAACACGGTCCATTTTGAACAATTCCCACCTTGTCATTTTTTAAGATCTTATTTTTTGTTGTTGCTAATGTTTGTTGTTTGATGTTTCCCATAGTTTGTACAGTAAAAAAGAACTACCTAGTTTCATGTTTTATTATGTTAATAAGCTTCAAGTTCCCTAAATAACTCCCTTTGAGCTCCTACAGTCCCATTTCTATAGACTTTTCATAATGTCTGTCTACTTCTTTTGGTTGTATATATCCCCTGGGTATATCCCATCTCCTAATTAGTGTATATTCAAGGCCAAAAAGGGAAATTCTAAAGGGATTTAGGATGCCGCAATATCCTCATGCTAATCCTATTTAGCTACATATTTCCTTTGGATTTCTTTTTTTTTTTTTGTCTCTAAACACTGGTTAATATTCTTGATCATCCTGTTCATAGTAGAAAGAGAACCCAAACAAGAGTCAGAAGGCCTATATTCTATTCCCAGCTTACCATTAATCAGAACTGTAACTAGGGGTCAGTCACTTCATTTACCTCAACCAGAGCTCCTTTCCAGCTCTACAGTTTTGTTGTTCTGTAAATTTATAGATTCAGTCCAGGAAAATCAAAAGCTGTAGTACTAGGTTCTAGAATCATCTAGACTGAAAAGTGTCAAATGAAATGTATGAGCTAAAGACGGCACACATTGTCGTGTTTTCAGTGGCCTATTGGTGAGGCTTCACTGCTAGATTTTACCCGTTTGTGACTGTCCCCCATTCCTTAGAAGAGTCACTTACTACTCCTTCCCCTTTCAACAACTGCTGCACACAGTCACCATATTTCTCTCCTGTCAATGGACCCCTCTCCCATTTCCCTTCACCCCCTTAGCGAGGTAGTTAACTTGGCACACCGCTTTTGAAAGGTTGCCAACTTTTGTACAGAAAATGATCTTACATAGGAAGTGTTTCATTTGAACAAGAGAGAGATAAACATTTATTAAGCACCAGCTTTTTATTAGGGACCATGCTAATGCTTCATATATATTATTACATTTGATCCTTTCAACAACCTTGTGAGGTAGATGCAATTAGAATTCTCATTTTACATTGAGGAAACTGAGGCAAACAGAGGTTAAGTGACTTGCCCTGGGTCATATAGCTAAAAAGTATCTGAGGCAGAATTTGAACTCTACTTTTCCAGTCTCTAGGCCCAGTCCTCTCTCCACTGTGCCCCCTCATGAGGGTCACATTCTACGGGGAAAACATCATACCAATTGTCTGGAGTCTGTGGTTATTTCTTTTTTTTTTTGCTTTTTGGAGGGCAGTTGGGGTTAAGTGACTTGCCCAAGGTCACATGGCTAGTTTTCGTGTTAAGTGTCTGAGGTCGGATTTTGGATTTCGGATTTGAACTCAGGTCCTTCTGACTCCAGGGCTGGTGCTCTATTCACTGCACCACCTAGCTGCCCCGAGTCTGTGGTTATTTCAACAAACTTTTTCTGCCCCAAGTGTCAATAAAAAACAGGGAGGAGAGCAGATAGAAAGTTGGTCTTAGAGTCAGGAAGACATGAATTCAAGTCTTGTTTTTTCCACCAGCTGTTTTAACTCTAGGCAAGTCACTTAACCCTGTAGTAGGGCTCCATGCAACTTCTTAAGACTATACATTGTAAAAGAGCTGACAATCTCTGCTGGCACAGATTCCATGTCAAAGTCCCCTATGTTAAAGAGTTCACAGGTCTGGATCTGAAAAAAAAAGTCGCTTTAATTATAGAGTGATGCCTCTGTTGAGTCATGAATATGGCATTCAGTGACCTATGACTAGAGACAAAAATACAAGAAAAGGAGAAAATGAAATAGAAAAAGAGGAAAAGTACATTACAGGGAAGCAGAGAACGGAAGTATTGGCAAATGGAAGAGTGTTGGCCATATTTGTTTCAGGTGCCATTCAGTTGTGTTCATGCCAGAGGTTGAATGGCTTTTTTGTAAATGGTTTTGTCCACTGGTTTCCTTAGAACTTGTGCATTTGTCTCTAAAAAGCCGGTTAATACTCTCTCCCCACTCCATCTGGTCCATTCCCTCTAGCTAGCCTATCCCCTACTAAGCTGTCACACTGATGCTCTTAAAGCACAAGTCTAACTAAGTCATTCCCCTGTTCAATCAACTCCAGTGACTCTCTGTTCCCTCCAGCATCAGATATAAAACCCTCTGTGACTTTTAAAGCCCCCCATAACCTGATCCCTTGCTTTGTCAATCTTCTGATACCTTTCACCCCCCCCCCACCCTCATACTCTGTGATCCAGGGACAACTGGTCATTTTGTTATTCTTTCCTATAGATCCTCCATCATCCAACTCAGGAATTTTCAATGACTGTCACCCATACCTGGAACTCTCACCCTCCTCTTGACTTCCCCAGCTTTCTTCAAACCTCAGCCAAAATCTCCACCCTCCACCCTTCACCCAAAACCCCCTTCTCTTGGTTGCTGGCTTCCTACCGCTTTGGGTTACAGACCTAGTAGTGATATCACTGGGTCAAAGAGTATGCACAGTTTTATAACTTTTAGTATATTGTTCCAAATTGTTTTCCAGAATTATTGAACTAGTTCACACCTCTACCAGCAGCACATTGGGGTTCTAGTTTTTCCACTGAGTGCCAGATTGAATTGGGGTCTTGAGTAAAAATAATTTTCCTATGTGCCATCACAAATACCTAGAATCGGCTGTGACAGTCCCATAGTTCAACTATAAGACCACAAATGGTGAGTGTTTTCTTCAGAGGTTCCTTACATAGGAAACTCTGCCAGTTGATGGCCCAAAGTGTTCCAATTTTCTGTTGTCCTTGTGTGTTATGAGAATTGACTTTTAAAAGCTTCCTTACTTAAGGGAGGGATATATTGATGCAACTGCTTTTAATATGCTTTACAACATGATTTACTAAGGCTATTGGTTAACTATACCATCCTAATTTCATGAATATCTAACAGACTTTTAGCACCACAGCTTTGAGTTGTCTTTTGCAAATATAATAATAGTAATAATAATAATAATAATAATAAAATTGAAATTAAATTTTTTTAATCACATGGTCTATATTACACCATTTATTCTTTCATTGTTCCTGTGAAGAACTTATTTGACAGGAGAATGACCCACACTTTACAGTTGGGAAAAGAGTGGCCCAGAGAGGTTAAGCAGTAAATAACTAAGTTCACACATTCTTGACAACAAAGACCTCAGCTGTTCTGGTGCCCTGAGATTACATTGCTTTCTCTACCCAGTAGAGCTGAGCAGTATGCTGAGTTATACATAAAAATTAACATTAACTCAGTTTTATAGACAGAGGACTTATGAAAGGAAGATTTAAATGGTTTAAGGTCACAGTCTAAGGTTAAAACTCAGACCACTCAGTGCCAAACCATATTTATAGTTTAAATATTGGTATATTTTCAAGTGTCCCTTCAATCAGCTATGCTAGTGGTCATTTGCCTAGGGCTAGTCATGACTCATTTTGCTGCATCAACCCTAAGAAGTATATTGGCTTTATTGATTTTGTTGGACTTCTTGCTAGGATCAGAGGGGGAGAAGTCAGGGGAAACACTTGGTGTACCAGTCATTTCTTTTTCTGTTAGGTATGCAAAGCAGTTTTATTTTTAAAAATAATTTGTTTTTCATTCTGAACATCACAAAAACCAAATAAAATGGTCATGTTACTTGAAAACGTACACAAAACTAGATCTCAATTATGTATAGATTAATTTTCTTTTAAAATATTCTCAATATGTTCATTTCTAAGCTGTCCTACTTGTCTGTGATTCTTTCTGACCTCCCTTCTATTCATTTAAAAAAAAGTACTTCAATTCCTATAAGTCGAAGGCTTCTCTGAAACCATTCCTTATATCATTTTTCATAGTGAAATACTACTCTAGTAAATTCACATGCCATGATTTGTTCAGTCATCTCCCAAATGGTGGATGCCTGCCTTAGTTTCTAGCTTTCTGTGTTATAGAGCTCCTATTTTATACGCATAGGCCTTTTTTTCTCTTTCATTGATCTCTTTGGAAGAGAGGCCCAGCAGGAGTATCCTTGGATCTTATGATATGCACTGTTAAATTATTTTGGGACCTAGATCCCAAACTGCTTTTCACAATGGTTTGACCATTTCATAATCTACCAGCAGCACATTAGTGTGTCTATTTTCCTGCGGTCTCTCCAATGGTCATTTTTCTTTCTTTGTCATCCTTGGCAATCTGATGGGTATGAGGAAGAACGTGAGGGTTGTTTTCATTTGAATTTCTTTAGTAATTTGGAACTTTTCTTCATATGATTGTTGATTGATTGGATTTCTTCCCTTGAAAATTTCTTTTTCATAGTAATTGACCTTTTATCCTTGGGATAATGGCTCATGCACTTAGAAATTTGAATGAATTTTTCATGTATTTGGCTATGAGACCTTTATCAGAGAAATTTGTACAGAGCCATTTAAAATAAAGTATTGTGAAGTGTCATTGATTTGTGATTTCCTTAGTGTAGAGGATCTTTCTATCAGTAAAGTTCATCTTGGGGATTTTTCTGAAAATCAGAAGAGGCTAAGTGACATATATGTTCCAGGTGAGATACATCCTGTTTTTCTTTCTTTTTAAAAAAAAGTAACTACTAAGGTTCACAAAGTTCTTTGCCTGCGTTATCTCATTTGACCCTCCTAACAGCTCTGTGAAATTGTTATTTTTATTCCCATTTTAAAGATGAGGATGCTGAGACTGAGAGAGGTTACATGACTTGCTCAAAGTCCTACAGTGAGTAGGCATAGGACGCAGATTTGAATTTAGGTCTTCTCCACTCTAGGTCTAACACTCTTTCTATGGCACCCTTCCATTTGGAATTGCCAGTGATAATTGGCACATTTCTTTTTACTGCTCACAAATGGTAAATTGGATTTGGCCGAAAGCATGGGGTCTTATCTTGAAGAGATAATCTGTTTCATTTAACATGTGCCTCACAGCTATTTATAACCCTCTTCACTTTCCTCCACTGAACACCATCTTTCTCATTGTATACTTATGATCGAAAATAGTGTTTCAATTAATTTGTCTCACCAATTCTACAGACAAATTTGAGTAATTATTGCTTTCATTTTTGCTATTTAATTTGATTAAGATGCAACCATGCCTTCTGTGCTTAGATTTCTCAAGAAGTACTCCATAAGCTTCTTGAAAAATATAGTTTTAGATTTCAAAGGAACCTGAGTGGTCTAGTCCAGCCTTGCCCCATGTGAAATTCCTTCTGCCATATCTCTGATAATTTGCTATCTAGCCTCTATTGTAATACATTGAAGACCAGGTACTTATTGCTTTAAGCAGCTGCCTGTTCTATTGTTCAGTTGTACCTGCTCGATATTGGGTTATTTTACATTGCAGTTGGGTGAACTGCTCATGCTTCATTTGTCCTGCAGTCAAGTATAAATGACATTTAAAAATATATATTTATTTATTTTGAGTTTTCAACATTTATTTCCACAAGATTTTGAGTCACAAATTTTCTCCCCATCTCTTCCCTACTCCCCACCCCAAGATGGCAAGCATACTGATTACCCCTTCCCCCAGTCTGCCCTCTCCTATATCCCCCCATACCATCCTTAGCCCCTTCCCCCTTATTTTCTTGTAGAACAAGATGGGTTTCTATACATCATTGCCTGTATATCTTATTTCTCAGTTGCATGTAAAAACAATTTTTTAACATTTGTCTTTAAAACTTTGAGTTAGACATTCTCTCACTTCTTCCCTCCTCACCCACTCCCCACTGGGAAGACAAGCCATTCAATATAGGTTATACATGTGTAGTTATGCAAAACATTTCCATGGTAGTCATACTGTGAAAGACTCTATTTCTCTCCATCCATCTCCCTCACCATTTAACTTCCTTCCTAGTTTTCTTCCTCTGACACCCTAACTACCTAATCTTCCCAGCTAGTCAGTGGCTAGCCTGAAAGGAGCAGGTAGTGAAATAAGGGCTTCAGCATCTCTGCCCAGGGATGGAACTGTTCTCAGTATTGAAGTTCCGCAAGAGAAAGCAGCACAGATAGTTCTTGTGCAGAATTAAAAACTGCACCATTTGGCACAATACTTGGCATGTTGTAGGTGGTTAATAAATGTTTCTTGATTGTTTGCTAATGATAAGGAAATGGAGACTAGGCACTAGTTTGTGAAGGGAGCCATCCAGGCTTGATGATTAGTCCTAGCCATCAGGAGTCACTTTGCTTCCTTGAGCAACAGTTGTCTTGGGAAGGTGGTCAGTAGTGGGGTCATGGATAGGTCTGTGTCTTACCAGACAGGAAGGAAAGAAATACTTATCAAGCACCTACTGTGTGCTACATACTGTGCTGAGAGCTTTGCAAATATTATATCACATTTTGTACAACAACCCTGAAGCATCAGTGCTATTATTATGCCCATTATACAGTTGAGGAAACTCATACAGACAGAGGTTAAGTAGCTGGCAGTAGTTGTCTGTTTGAGAAGTAGGACTTTAAGCCAAGTCTTCCCTATTGCAAGGCAGGCTCTCTATCCTCTAAACCAATATAAATTATATACAAAGTAAGCACAAAGTCATTTTGGGGCTCAGAAGCACTAGGATCTCCCCAGTCTTCTTATTGGAGTGAATATTTAATCTGTAGCTTGAAAAGACCTGGGGATTCTAAGCAATGAAGATGAAGGAGAGCATGGCAAGTATGGAATGCCATGTTTGAGGAATGGCAAACAGACCATTTTGTTTTGAAATTTCCATGACTTCTTATTTTCTCTAGGATCATATATTCAAAGAAATTCACAACCTAGTGACTTTCCCAGTTTCTTATGTCTTATTCCCTACCATGTATGCTTTGATCCATTGTAAGGGGCCTCCTGGCTGTTCCATGAGCAAGGTACTCAATCTTTCAGCTTCCGGCATTTTTTCTGGGTGTCCCCCATACCCAGAAGACTCCCCCTCCTCTGCCCTGCCCACTGACCTCCCGGTTTCCTTTAAGTCTCAACTAAAGTCCCATTTTTTACTGGAAGTTGTACCTAACCCCTCTTAATTCTTGTTCCTTCCATCTCTTAATTACTTCTTATTTATCCTGTAGATAGCTTGCTTTGTATGCATTTTTTTTTTGCATATTGTTTCCCCATTAGATTGTAAGCTCTTTGAGGGCAGGTACTGTCTTTTGCCTCTTCTTGTGTCCCCAGAGTTTAGCACAATGATTGATTGAAAGCAGAATGCAAGAGAGGGAGTCCGCTGACTTAGGCTTTGCTCTCTAAAACCTAGCCTCAGGGTGCACAAAGATGTCAAAACCAAAAGCCAAATTACAAAGTCTGCAGGGCAAAGAAAACTCTGGTGTGATGAACAACTTTAGACTAGAAGTCAGAAAGTCTGGTTTTGAGTACCTGCTCTCTCCCCTCCTAGCTATGTGTCCACAGACAAGTCTCTTTACAGCTTCAAGTCACACCTTTTTTATCTGTACGATGGAGACTGTTGCATTTAATTAACCTGCCTTACACAGTTGCCTTAAGAATCAAATAAAATAATGTATGGAAAACACTTTATAATTGGAAACACTATGTAAAGCAAATAAAAGTTATGTGTTCAGTACCTGCTACATGCTAGATGAAGTGCTAGACACTAAGTATACAAGAAGAAACAAAACAATTCCTGCCCTCAGGGAACTTACATTTTCTATTAAATTATTTATGACATTCTTTGCCATATGGGACAGCAAAATCAACAAATAACGCTGATAAATAACAGCAATAAAAATCAAGCTATCCAGGGGAAAGTAGATTCTAACATGAAGGATAAGTGAATGACAGCTCCTGATACAGGGAGCCTGGGGCCAGCATCTAACTGTGTCCTTTGGGTAGGACAGCCAAAAGGCCTACTCTTACTGCCTTGGTGTTTAACGCTTAGAGGTAATGTGACTGAGCAAAAAAATATATATATATTGAACAGCTCGTAAGGCCATAAGGCCAAACTGAAAATAAGAGCTCTGGTCATTGCATGGATACCTGCCCAGGAGACAGATGATCACCTTGTCCTCTCAGGCACAACCAGAAGTTCCAGAATCTAACAGAAAAGAAGTATTTTCTATATTAAAAAAATATGTTTAATAATGGGAAGAATGAGGTGAGAATGAGAAGAAGAATGCATTTGTATACATGCTTTCAGGTTTAGATAGAAGTATTGCAAGCTTGGAATCATGATGCCACACATACCACACTGATTCTCAGTAGAATTAACTGAAAAGGTCTACGCTATAAGGTTCTATTAATAGTACAATTTATGGTTTTAAAACTTTCAACACAAAAAAATCTTTCCTGTGTAAACCTCAAGTACCATTTTAGATGAAAAGTATTTCATTCTCAGTAATCATAGAGAAAATAACATCCAGCATCCTGAACATATCACTGTAGATGTACCTGAGAGATGAGCTTCCAACTATTCCTTTTTGACCTCTGAAAAGAAAACTGCCCAATTTACCTAGAATACATTTGGTCATAAATTGACCTGCTGTATAGAAATTTTTATGGCCCTCAACTACAGGACATGCTAGCGAGTTATAATATTAAAAAGTGAATGAGTGCCCAAGTTACTTTCCAGATTCAAATATGTGAGGAAAAAATTTTTAATTGCTCAGAATTCTTTCTTTCTTAATGTTCTTTATATGTGGCGTATTGGAGAACAGAACAAACCTCACCAGATGAAAACAGCAGCAGAGGAGGGTGGGATGAAATAACTATTGGTATTGTTCTCTCTAGAAAGAGACATTACCAAACCTGCTGAAAATTGGACTTCACAGCTCTAGGACCAACCAGCCTCCTGGGGCTTACTAGAGAACGAGCTGTCTGTTCTAGAGATAATCTTTTTCAAAGGTTATTTGTTTGATTGGGCTGTTCTACTTTTTCCCCAGACAGCCTCTACTTGATTGCTTTGCCCTCTAGACATACTTAGACTACACTGTTAAGCGTTTAAGGATATTCAGCCAATCACATTGATTGGTTAAAACTGATTACTATTTTGGTATGTAAAGTGCTCCTTGCTGTTTATTGAACTCTTCCACCCAGATGTTAGAAGTAGGGATAGAAAAAGTATCAATTTTTAATTTAACTTTGCTGAAATATTTGTAGGATGCTTCCAGATTGAGTCAGCTAAGGATTTCTACAACATGGCAGAAACTAAAAGTTGTTAAGTGAAAATCATTACATTTGCCCAGAGATTGAACATTTTTATTAAGAATCCCAGGACCCAAGAGGTGTTCCTGAGTAATGTGTGCTACCCACAACTGAACAGATGCAGTCAGATCAGGATAGCATACAGTGAAACTGAAATGTCCCTGTACTCTCTCTTGCAGCAACCAAAGATTTTTTGTTGTTTAATAGTTTCAGTTTTGTCCAACTAGCTATGATCCCATTTGGGGTTTTCTTGGCAATAGTACTGGAGTGGTTTGCCATTTCCTTCTCCAGCTCATCTTACAAGTGAGGAAACTGAGGCAAACAAGGTTAAGTGACTTACCCAGGGTCACTTAGCTAGTAAGTGCCCAAGGTCAAATTTGAATTCAGGTCTTCCTGACTCCAGGTCCAGCACAAAGGTTAGCATAATATATGGTTAACTAATTAAACTTGTCACTAAACTTGTAGATCTTTTTCATAAAAAAACTGTTAATTAGAAATTACTTTTCCTTCCTGTCCTTGTGAAGTTGATTATTAGAATCCAAATGTAAGACTTTATCTCCATTTTATTTCATCTTATTTTAATTGGCATAATACTCTAACCTGTCAAGATCTTTTTGGATCCTGATTAGGTTATTCAGTATGTTAACTATCCTTTTGGATTTTGTGTCATTTTCAATAAATTTTTGTTATCTACAGATTTAATAAGTTTGATTGTTGCTTTGGAACAACACAGAATCTGCATCGGAGTCCCAATCATATTTACACAACATGTGGTTATTTGAGTGAGAAGCTTAATGGAAATCAAGGACTTGCCTGTTCAATATTCTTTTATTTGGTAAATATTTAAGTGCTATTCATCTAATTCAGTGTTCTACATTTGTGGGGAGATAAAGAAAAAATAAGACCTACTTCCTGCCATCAAAAAGCTTATAACCTAGTAGAGGAGATTAATGATATTCATAAATATAACAAATCAGATTATAAGTACTTAAGAATAGTTTCTTTATAAAATGGCAATAGTAATATTTGCATTAAATATCACTACTAGGTTTGTATCCCAAAGAGATCATTAAAAAGGGGGAAAGGACCTAAAAGTTCAAAAATATTTATAGCAGCTCATTTTGTGGTGGTAAAGAATCGGAAATTGAAGGGATGCCCATCAATTGAGGAATGACTGAACGAATTGTAGCATATAAATGAAATGGAATAATATTGTGCTATAAGAAATAAATGAGCAGATTGATTTCAGAAAAACCTGGAAACACTTACATGAACTGCTGCAAAGTGAAGTGAGCAGAACCAGGAGAGCACTGTACATAGTAACAGCAACATTATGATGATAAACTATAATTGACTTAGCTCTTCCCAGTAATACAGTGAACCAACAAAATTACGAAAGACTCATGATGGAAAATGTTATCCACATCCAGAGAAAGAATTGCTGTAGTCTGAATGTTGATCAAAAGATACTATTTTCCCTTTATTTTTTCTCATAGTTTTTTCTTTTGTTCTATTTCTTCTTATACAATGTAACTAATATATAAATGTTTTACATGATCACACATATATAACATATAAAATTGCTTACCGTTTTAGGGAAAGGGGATAGAAGGGAAGAAGGGAGAACATTTGAAACACAAAATTTTATTTTAAAAGATGAATGTTAAAATTGTTTATACATGTAATTGGGAAAAAATAATATTTAAAATAATTTTTTTAAAAATAAAAAGAACCCTTGCCATAGAGAGTACCCACATCAAGGAAATTCTAGATTCCCTGGAGAATTGGAGTATATTAAGATCATTGTGATAAAATTTTGCTGTTCAGTCAAAAAATGATATTTGCATTAACTACATTTGTAGGCAATTGTGAGTATCAAGACAGCTAATGTATTTATAATGTTTTGCAAATCTTATGTTGTTAGGCAGACCTGAAAAGAAGAACTTGGTCATCCCCTGTTCAATGAATGGCTGGTCACCCTGTCTTTTCAGACATATTACAGAGAGGGAGAGAGAGAGAGAGAGAAAGAGAGAGAGAGACAGAAGACAGAGAGACAGAGAGAGAGAGAGAGAGAGAGAGAGAGAGAGAGAGAGAGAGAGAGAGAGAGAGAACTGGTTTTTTCTTAAGTTTCTTTCTTCTCATCTTCTTCCTTACCTTCTAGTAGGGCCATATTCTGACCTTGAAACATCCTTTACAGCTTAAAATAAGCATTCTGAGGAACATTTTTTTTCTGACATTGCTGGGAGATTTACGTGTGTGAACTTAAAAGGATCACATTTGCACATCTTTTTTTACTGGAGTTCTCCAACCACAGAGGAAGACGGTCTTGCACAAGTATCCTCCAACATACTGTTACAGAATTCAGAAGTCCTTTCAGTAATTCAGCATGTTGGTCAGTGACCCAATTGTAGTTTTCTTCACAAAGGAACACATTAGAAGGTAGGTCTTTAAGATAACTACATAATAAGCAACCATTTCCTCATGCCAATTCTGTTGATACTGGGTAATGATCCCGAAAATGTATTTGGAATGAAACCAAACAGGGAGTCAAAGCATCAAGGGGCCAATCTGATGTTTAGTACCTGTCTGATGGAGTCCTGACACCAGAGCTGCTGAATGTATGGTAACACCTCATTTAGTTTGCTCCACTGGGGAATGAGCTATTCCACATGAGTGGATTATATAGATAACTGAAAAAAGAAAAAAAAACTATTTTTGGTGGAAATCTGTCTAAAATGTCTGACATACTTTCCTTTTAAAAAATTGTAATTTATTTTATTTTTTATTTATGGAATAAAACAAGCATTTCCATAAGTTAGTGTAATAAAAAGATAATTACACACGAAACTGCAAATCTATAATGAACAACTTGCTATTCCTTTTAAATATATAATAAAGTTATCATATATATTTTTTTCTTTTTTTCCTTCTTTTTACTTCCTTCCATCCACTTGCCCTAGAGATGGCTACAATTAGACGCAAATGTATGTATAGATATAGAGACAGACATACGGACAGGAGTCAATGCAGTGACTAGAACTCTTCTTTTTCAGATCTGCCTAATCATATAAGATGGCAAGACACTTTAAATACATCAGGTGTCTTAAAACTCACAATTGCCTACAAAGGTTAATGCAAATGTCATTTTCTGACTGAACAGCAAAATTTTAATGGTATATGTATACACACACATGCGCACACCTATGTAAAATTATTCTATATGTCTATATGTCTATGTTCCTTCTCTGGACGCTACACTTCCCTTTCTAAACCACCAAGTATGGAGAACCAAAAGAAAGCCTTTCTGAATCACTTGGGGTTCTTATTGTGAGTACTCTGTCTATGTTTTATTGTAGACCTAGAATTCCTTCAGGAGCTATGGAAATATATAGAGTGTTTCGCCCCTCTACTAAACAGCCCAACACTGCTTTGCCTTTTGAGTTTATATCTCTGTATATTTTTTCTTGTCTCCTAAAGTGCTGGAAATCATTTCTCAATATCATCAGTATATTACCTGTCTCCCCTAGATCCCTCCATCCGTCTAATTGGCTGATTCTAATCTGAGGTGAGCTGGGTAACAAAACTGGTAATGAATCTTTCTGAATTTTTCTGTAAGAGAAGAGGAAATGGGTTCAGAGTGAGAACCTGAGGGACTCTTCTTTCCAAACAGCACTTGAACTTTAGTGTCCTCTTTGTGGCATCGATCAGGCCAGCAGTTAATCTCTTAAGTGCCTACTATGTTTAATTAGTCAACGCTTATAAAGCCCCTACTACTATTCAGTCAGATAGGATACTATGAGCAGCAATACACTAGAGAAAGCTAGGCTCAGTTAGAAAAGTGTGGGTTCGAATCGTCCAGCTGACATATACTGGCTACACAACCCTAAGTAAATCACTGCTTTGGGAGATTCTCTAAGACTATCAATTATAAGCAATTACTGACTTGCCTTAGGAAAGAGGAGCTTCTTAACTAGGGAATTCTTTTTACCAATGGAATCACAGGTCTAGTCTCCATCTTTCTATGTTCCAGGCACTGGAGGTATATATGCTAATGTAAGACAGTACCTGCCCTCAAGTAGCTTACATTCTACTATTGAAGTCTACAAACGTCTGTTTTAGCAGTCCGGAGGTCTATAATGCAATGGAAAGTATTAAAAATGGAATAAGGAGTTTAATATATATTCTGACCCTGAGACTTATTAAGTACCTGACCCCAGGCAAAGCATTTACCCATCTGTTAATCTGTAAAATGGAAGCTTACCTCACAGTTCTGTTATGAAGCTTGTATGATATAATTTAAATCAACTGTGTATATAAAATATAAGTACTATAAATCTTAGAGTTCTGTTGAAAGGTGAAATAGGAGAAGGAGTAGTTCTTACTGGTTCTTGGCTATGTCATAGATAGCTGAGAATGCTCAGTGTGTGATTTCTGGATAAGTGGGAGGTGGTGCTAACTAGGAGATATTTTCTTTAAACAGAGTTCAGTAATGGTATTAGTATCATCCTAAATTTGCTCAACACTGCGTCAGTTATGTCTATAAAAAGGTAGAAAGTCCAATTTCCTGGCTTCTGTTCCTGTTGCAGTCATGTAATTCTTCAGTGGGCCTGGAAAAGTCATTTACCCCATCTGCCTGGATTTCTCTAAATTAGCATAAGTAGCTGTAGTATGGGGCATCTAGGTGGCATAGTGAATAGAGTGATGGCCTGAAATCAGGAAGACTCATCTTCCTGAGTTCAAATTTGGCCTCAGAGACTTACTAGCTATGTGACTCTGGACAAGTCACCTCTCCCTGTTTGCCTCAGTTCCTCATTTGTAAAATGAGCTGGAGAAGGAAATGGCAAACCACTCCAGTATCTTTGCCAAGAAAACCCCAAGTGGGGTCATGAAGAGTCAGATATGACTGAAATGACTAGGGAAAAAAACAACAACAAAACTGTAGTACTGTGAAAAGATAATTGGATTTAGAATCTGTGGTTCTGTATTCTAATCCAGGGTCTGCTAACTAACCCGTGTAATCTTAAGCAGGCTAGTTCTACTCTGTAGGACTTATTTTTCTTTAAACTGTTTTGATCATGTACCAGGATCATTACCTTTTTTTCTTGGTAGGAATCCTGGGAGCTTGGGAGAGGATAGGATTTTTCCCAATGGCACTTGAGAAGCTGCTATCCTTGGGGTTTGATTATAATTGCCCTGAAAAGCTGATGCTTCATTCAGGAAGATGGTTGGGGGCTTGCACATCTGTGGGAGGAAGATGGAATTGAGGAGGTTATAATGGCTGAGGGCAGGCATGGTTGTATTAGAGACTAGCCTCAAGGAAGGTGCAGTGCAATCTATCTTTCTGTACTCTGACTTCTTGATCACATACTCTTTGGAGTCAAGTCACAGTTCCCTTAGGAACATGTTGTAGCCCACAAGGACCCCAGCCTAAACTTAGGCCTATTGCTTTTCAGTCATTTTCATGTATCTGACTCTTAGTGACTCCATTTGAGCTTTTCTTGGCACAGATCCTGGAGTGTTTTGCTATTTTCTTCTCCAACTCATTTTACAGATGAGAAAACTGAGGCAGTTACTTGACTTGCTCAAGATCACCCAGATAGTAAGTATCTGAGACCAGATTTGAACTCACTGAGATGAGTCTTCCTGACTCCAGGCTCAACACCCTATCTATTGCACCACTTTGCTGCCCCAACTTTGGACTAGATCAGCAGTTCTCAACCAGTGGGTTGCGACTCCTTTGGGGGTTAAATGACCCTTTCACAGGGGTCGCCTAAGACCATCAGACAACACATATTTCCAATGATCTTAGGAACTGAGACACTGCTCCTCTATCCATCACCCACATGCAGATACTCCCATATGTGAATATTAAAGGGTTGCAGCATTAGGAAGGTCGAGAACCACTGGACTAGGTGATCACCATAATCTCTTCTGGTTCTAAGCCATATGATCCTGTGATTTATGTTTCTACTTAGTCTGTAGAAATACTGTGGGAAGTTAGTAAAATCTCAGTTATAAAAATCCCCAAGTGTTTACTCTTCCAGGGGTTGTTGAACTTGAATCTAATCAGTGTCACTTACAAACTAGACAGTACTGAATAGCAGAGCAGGATGACCAGGGAGAGGACCCTGGGCTGACGTTAGTTGGGTACTACTAAAGCACAGCTTGCAGTAACCAAGTTCCAAGGAGCTCAAGCTCACAGAACTTGTTTTTTTTTAATCACAAAATTTGTGAGTTAAAGACCTCAGCAGTCATCTAGTTATAAAACAGTTTTAAAGTCCAACCCTAAAGCACACAGCCAACCATGTGACACCCCTACTCAATAAACTGTAGTAGCTCCCTATTACTTTCAGGATCAAGTACTGTACAAAATCCTTTGTTTGGAATCAAGGCCCTTCATAGCACGTCATCCTCTCTCCCCTATCTTTCTGGTCTTCTTTCTCCTTTCTCCCTGCCTCATCTTCTTCAATCCAATGCTGCTGGCCTCCTAGCTATTCCAATGAACAAGACACTCCATCTCTTAGTTGGGCATTTTCTCTGGCTATCACCCATGCCTAGGATGTTCTCCCTCCTCTTCTCTACCTTCCAGTTTCTTTGGCTTCCTTCAAGGCCCAATTAAATCCCATCTTCTACAGGAAACCTTTCCCACCAATTCTTAATTCTAGGGCTTTCCCCACTTTAATTATTTCCTACTTATTCTCTGTATAAATCGTTTACACATACTTGATTACTTCTTGTCTCCTCCACTAGACTGTGAGATTCTTGAAGGCAAGAACCTTCTTTTTATATCCCCAGTACTTAGCACATTGCCTGGCATATAGTAGGCACTTAATAAATGTTTGTTGATTGAGTGAGCCATACTCAAAAGGAATATTCACTACAATATACTTGACAAGCACTTATCCAGCCTCTGAAACCTCTTTGCAGGTTTTCTAGTCCATCTAGGCCCTAGGCAGCCCACCCCACTTTGGGGCAGCTCTAATTAGTAGGAAAATGTTCCTGACATCAACCTTAAATCTTCCCTTTTGAACCTTCTACCTATTGCTCCTGATTGTTTCCATTGGGGCAAATAGAACAAAGCTTATCCCTTCTCCACATGACATCCCTTTAGATACTGAAAAATAACTCTATCATATCCTGCCTTAATCTTCTCTTTTTCAGGAAAAAACATCCTCATTTCCTTCAGCTATTACTCATGACATAGAACTGATGCCTTCACTGTTCTGGTTTCCCTCCTCTTATCAATTAACCAGTACTGTGTTGTTTGTCCTTTGTTTTTGAAGAGGACTGATGACATCACAGGGTGATGTCTTGACTCATGGTGAATTGGGTTTAAGTGAAGCAGAGTTGTACAACTGGTAGCCTCATTCTCTCTTCCAATCATTGAAGTCCAGTGGCAAGACAAAAAAGCGAGGACAAACGGCAATATCCTGGGATGTAGTGGGTGACCTTGGCATCTCTGATGTCTGACCAAGCTCCAAGTTCTCTGCAGCACCTACTTCTGCTGCTTTCATGACTGTTAGAACAACTCGTTCCTATCCGCCCATTCCTCCAGGTTAGACACCTCCCCTAACTCAGCAATGAGTTTGTGACTTATCAGTTTAGTCTGTCTGTTGAGGGGTTTACTGGGGTGTGGATGCTATGCATGTTACAGCTTCTTGGAGCCACAGGTGAGAGGTTGGGTGCCAGGTGGACACCAGAGGTGGAGGAGCAGCCCTGAAAAGGGCTCGGCAAATCTTCAAATCAAAGGTATTCATCTTCCTTGAACATCCATATACCCCAAACAATGTTGTACCAAACTGACCAAGACTTCAGATTAGGTGTTGAAAGGAGAGGGTATACAGGCATTATCACTTCCTTATTCCTGGGAACTATCCTTCTCACAATGCAACCCAAGATTGAATGAGTGTTTTCCTTTGTTTTTGGTTTTTCTGGGCTTCCATGCTGCACTGCTAACTAATATTGAGCTTATGGTCTTACTATAAGACTCCTTGATCCTTTTTGGACAAACTGCCTGATCGTGCCTCTCCCATCTTGTACTTGTGAAACTGACTGTTTATACCCAATTCTAAGATGTTTTATTTATTCCTATTGGATTTGTTCATTTTAGATTAATGCCAATGCATCAGCCTATAAAGATCTTTTTGGTTACTGTGTCAACCAGTGAGTTAGTTATCCTTACAAACTTCGTGTCATCTGAAAATTTGATGAACATGCCATCAATGCCTTCATCCAAGTCACTGATAAAAATGTTAAACACCAGAGCCATGTACAGATCCCTAGAATATTCCATTGGAAACCTCCTAATGCATTAGCATAAAGTTAATGACCAATCCAGACATCTGATTTCATTATTGTTAGCTCGCATCTCTTCGTTTTCTCCATAAGAAGGCTGAGATACATTATTAAAACTTTGTTAAAACCTGGGTAAACTGTATCTATAGTTTTGCCCTTATCTGCCAGTTTAGTAATCCTGTACATCTAAAAGTAAATGAGTTTCACGTGATCTTGTCTTAACGAAGCCATGCTGGCTCTTGGAATCATTGCTTCTCTTTTCTAGATGTTCATCAACCATCGCCACAGTTATTTATTCATTCTGGAAGCTTCCTAAGGGCATAAGTCAAGGTTACTAGCCTATAGTTTGTAGGTATAATTTATTCTCTTTCTTTTTTTTAATCATGCATCATTTGTCCCTATTCAGTCTTGTATTACCCCTCTCATGTTCTACCACCCTACAGATATTGCTGACAATGGCCCAGCATTTGATTTAGACTCTCAAGGAGTTAGTTCATCTGAACCATGAGACTTAAATTCATTAAGTGCAACTAGATTCTCTCTTATGATCTCTCTGTTAGCAATTTGGTAAATATTTTGGTCTTTCATTTGTTCAGTGCAATGCTTGTTCTCCTTGGGAGAGAAAACAGAAACAAAATGGAAATCTTTGAGAAAGATATCCAGGCATTTGCTCTCTGATGACTGAAACTATAAACTGCTTGGGCAGAAAAAGTGTTGTAAGGGTATATATACTGAAGCACCACTTCAGATTGGATTACTAGGAAATTACTAGGAGGCAGAGACCAAGCTAGGGATCAACACAGGATGGCCTTACTCCTTTAAAGCTGCACAGGGCCAACCCTTAATTCTCAGTCTGAGTTTCAAGTGTTTCTTGGTTCAGCAGATAGCCACCTTCACAAAGCAAACAGTCTTTATCTTTTTTATATTGCATCAAAACCCCTTTGAACATCTTTGCAACACTCACATACAGTGTTCATTGTCAGTTCAGAGTCTGAACATGAAGGAATGCTCCCTGCTAATCGCTATATATAAATCCAATATAGCAATACAATCATCTCCAGGGTGAAATTAGTTGTAGTAAAACTTTTATTAAGTATTCTTTCCCCAAAGGTCTAGACTAAAGTCAACCAGGCAAAAAATATTTTAGTATAGCCAGATTCCATGTTTGTTCTATGTAAATGTAATATTTGTAATGTAAATTACAAATTACATTGTAAACAAATATAATAGAGCAAGATTATTTAGGCAAGCACCTCCTGTTCTAAAGAAGAATGGCCTTGTATTTTTTTTTTAACGGATAGATGGTGAATATAAGGATTATTGTGAGATTTCAGGAACTGGTAAATAAACCCCAATTCATTTATTTGTAAGATCTGGTATATCTGCCCTTAATTCTTTTCTTCTTTCTTTTCTTCTTTCTTCTTTTCTTTCCTTCTTTCTCTTTTTCTTTTTTATCTTTTTTCTTCCTTCCTTCTATCTTCTCTATATACATGTATCCTCCAGAATAAGAGAGGATTTTTAACGTTTTGGTTTTGTCTTTGGCTAGATAGTCTCTGGTACATAGTAGGAGTTTCATAAATGATCATTAGATTAAATTGGTGTTTCTTTCTTCTCTGTACCTTGCTATCCCGTTTCTCCTATTTTAGTCTCTAATATCTTCATCTGACACAATGAGAACGATTCCTTACCACATAACTTTATTCAATTACCCATTAATGTTAAATTTTTTTTATTGATTGCTCTCTATCAATGCTTGGAGACATTAATGCCTGCATATGAGAAGATAAGAATAGTGATTCAATAGGTCAAGCCTCTGCCTTATCCAACCAATCAATATCAAGTATTTATTAAGTGCCTTCTACATGCCAAGCCCCATGCTAAGCACTGGCTATACAAAAACATACAGAAACACAATCCCTGCTCTCAAGGAGTTCACATTGTCATGGAGGAGACGAAATATAAGTAACTTTTTACATACAAGATATTTATTGACTACATGGAAAATAATCTAAGAGGGAAGGCATTAGTAGCAGGGATATTATTTAGGCCTCCTGCACAAGGTGAGATTGGAGCTAGGCCTTGAAGGAAGCCAGGCAAGCTAAGAAATGGAGCTGACAGGGAGAGTGTTCCAAGGATGGGGCACAACCATTGCTGGGAGATGGAATAGCAAATATGCCTGTATAGCTGAATCACAGCATACACAGAGGGAGTAATGTATAAAAAGACTAGAAAAAAGTAAGAGGGGCAGGTTGTGGAATTTACATGACAAACCCAGGACTTGACATCTTATCCTGGAGTTTATAGGTCATCACTAGATTTTAGGGATGATAAGATCTGCCGTAGATTTTAGGAAGATCATTTTGGTGGCTGAGCATAGTTGGATTGGTGTGCAGACACTTGAAGTGGGGCCGTCAATTAGGAGGCTATTGCAACAGTCTAGGTAAGTGGTGATGCACATCCCTTGCACTGTTTTTTGCAGCATAATCATATACCATAACTTGTTTAGCCATTCTCCAATTGAAGGGCATCCAGTTCAATCTAGAATTTTCAAAGAAATAATGAAAAAAGTAGAATTAAAGGAAGTATAGCACTGCCAACTTTATTATAAAGCAGTAACCATTAAAGCTATTAGATACTTATCCCCTCCCCAAACAGGAAAAGTAAATCAGCAAGTGGAATGTAATAATGTGATAACAAGACCTGTAAACTACCAAGCACAGGAGAAAGGTAGTCAGTAATATGAACATGAACCACTGGGTTAAAACTCAAATCCTTGTTCAAAAAGAACTTTTGGGAAAACTAGAAAGTACTTTGGCAGAATATAGGGTTAGACCAGCTGACTATATATAGCATGTCTTGTATGAGAAGCAACCTGGCATCATGAACAGAGATGATCTAGAATCCAGGAAGAACTGGGTTCAAGTTCTGCCCAGATACACAATAACTATCTGACCCTGAGCAAGTCATCAGTTCTTTAGGCAGTTCTCTGACTATAAGTTGCAGAACAGGGGATTACCTGCATAAGTAGAAGGAATTTACTCACCCAAGGATTCTCTATACCAATGAAATCCACAGATCTGGTCCCTGTATCTTATTCTATGTAGTAAAATAAGTTCCAAATGAATATACAGCCTAAATATAATAGATCACATTATTCAAAAAATAAAATAAGAATGTGTTTTTCTCAATTATAGCTAGAATAATTTTTAACCAACAAAAGGGACAGAGAGAAAACTGAGAACTTCAAATGCATAAAATTAAACAGCTTTTGCACAAACAAAATTAGTGTAGCCATGATAAGATGGGAAGCAAGATTGGAAAAAAATCTTTGCATAAAATATTTCACAATATATCCAAGATATTCATGGAATTGACACCATTATATAAAACCAAGTGTCATTCCCTAGTATATTGGTAGTTAAAGTACAGACATAGCTAGATTGAAAAAAATATTTTTTTTGCTCTTTGGAGGGGGGAGGGCAGGGCAATTGGGTTTAAGTGACTTGCCCAAGGTCACATGGCTAGTACATGTTAAGTGCAGAGGCTGGATTTGAACTCAGGTCCTCCTGCCTCCAGAGCCAGTACTCTATTCATTGTGCCACCTAGCTGCTCCCAACATGGATAGTTTTAAAAAGAGGAATTACAAGCTTTCAACAACTATATGAAAGGATCATCCAAATCACTAACAAAAAAGAAAAAAATATACAAATTAAAATTATTCTGAGATTTAACCTTATAGCCAATATGGCGATAAAATTGGAGGGCAAATGGAAATCTCTATTGTTGGAGGGACTGTAGAAAGATAAGCACATTGTTGGTAGGTTATAAATCTGTTTAATTGCTTTATAAAACAATTTGGAGCTATGTGAGAAAAGTCATGAAACTGTATAAATCCTTTAACTAGAGAGCCTACTACTTATAATAGGATGTTATAAAGAGACAAAGGTCATAAATATACAAAAATGGTCAAACTGGAAACAAAGCCCATGCCCGTTGATTAGGGAATAACAGAATAAATTTTAATATAGCAATGCAATTATTATACTAATAGAAGTACTTATGAACTAGTCAAAGCTTCATCCATGGTCATCCAATGGAAGTTGGATAACTTCCTGTCAGGGAGAAATTTAGGGTTCTTGAGAGGGCTCTGCAATTTCTCCAAAGTAATCTAGCCTGTTTGCATCCTCCTCTAGTTTCAATTCTGCACCCAGCTCATTTCCTCTCTGCAGATAATGATCATAAAATAAATGTTGCCACCATTGAAGTTTAGTGATTTGGAAATAACTCTATATCAGCCCATTTATCTGCCCCCATGAACTTGCACAAAAAAGGATGCCAATTTAAATAGTTCCTAACAGATCAATTTTAAAATAATTATATAGTGTGGGGAAATGATGGAATGTAGTATGCTAAAAATTAGTTCTCAAAGTCTTCCATTTTCACAGATTTTTCTTCATACTGGGTTTTTCACGCTTCAAACTTTTCTCCTGTTTTTTAGTTTTGGCCTTGACAATAATAGCAACACATTTATATATAAAAGCAATTCGTGTGTGTGTGTGTGTGTGTGTGTGTGTGTGTGTGTGTATATATATATGTGTGTATGCATATCTGCATATATCAGCAATATCCAAATACTCTGTTTATGAAGACAATGTCTTCCAAGAAGACAGTGGCTGAGAACAAAACTTGCTGTCCCAGGAGCTATTATAGCTATAAGAAAGAAAAAGTCTAGCTTAAAATAGCTATGTTCATCCTCTTTCCAGGTTACAGTTTTTATTTTGTGCTACCAATAGATCTTCCTGCAAATCCAGTTATTTATACCCTGCTGGTCCACAAGTTTGTGCAAGACTTAGCATGAAGAAATAGGGTCTCTGTCTTCAGGTATTTGAAGAATTTTATGTAGTTTGATTGTCTTTGGACTCAGGCAGAACTAGGAATATTAGATAGATTGAAAGGGGTTGATAAATTAGTAGAGTTTGGGGAAGAGTGTAGCCTACTCTTTCTAGGAGTTTGTCAGTAATGAGAAGGAGAAAGATATGGTTATAACTTGAGGGAATGGCAAGGTGAAGGGACAGGTTGTGTTCTGAGTTTCAATGATGGTTTTATTTATTTTAAAAGAGGTGAGACCTGGCGTATTTGTAGGATGGAAGAATAGACATAGTAGAGAGGAAAAGCATGAAGGTGCACAAAGCAGGGAGAATGATTTATAGGTCATAGAGGAAGCTGGAGAGGATGGGTTTGATGGTAAATGGGATAGCTTTTACCAGAATAATGGGCACCACTTTCTCTGAGATTCAGGGAAGGAGGGGCAAGAGGGCATAGAAACTGGATTTAAAAAAAACAACAACAAGGAAGTTCAATCAAGCAAGCATTCATTAAACATCTGCTATGTTCCAGACACTATTCTAGGCCCTGGGGACATATAGATAAAGATGGGACAGTTCCTGCCCTCAGAGAACTCATCTTCTAGTAGTGAAATATAAACATTTACAAGTATGTGCAAAATAAAAATTACAAGATAACTTAAAGGAAGAGGCATTAATTAGCAGTTGGGAGGTGGGTTAGGAAAACCTTAATATAGGAAATAGCAAATGATCTGAACGCTGAAGAAATTAGGGATTTTAAGAGGTGAAGGCATACTTTGGGAAGGGGGCAGGTGAAAAAGTATAGTCTGTGTGTGCAAAGGCACAAAAATGGGAGGTGGTATGTCATGTTTGAGAAAGAATAAGGAGGGGCGGCTAGGTGGCGCAGTGAATAGAGCACTGGCCCTGGAGTCAGGAGTACCTGAGTTCAAATCCGGCCTCAGACAGTTAACACAAAAAACTAGCCGTGTGACCTTGGGCAAGTCACTTAACCCCAACTGCCCTCCAAAAAAAAAAGAGAGAAAGAATAAGGACAGTTTGTCTGGGTAATAAAGGATAGGAAAGGGAATGGTATATCATAAATCTGAAAGGTGAGGCCAGATCCAGATTGAGTGAGGTAGCAAAGTAGACCAGTGGACAGAGCTCTGAGCCTGGAGTCAGGGAGTCCTGAATTCAAATCCAACCTTTGATGCTTACTAGCTGTGTGATGGACCCTCGGCAAGTTATATAACCTCCGTTTGTTTTAGTTTCCTCATCTGTAAAATGGGGTTAACCACAGAACCTACCTTCAAGGGTTGTTGTGAGGACCAACTGAGGTAATGATTATACAGCACTTAGCACAGTGCCTGGTACATAATAAGCACAATATAAATGTTACCTATTACTATTATTTTAAACACCAGAGGATGGTATATCTTACTCTAGAGATGAAATAGGAAGCAATGGAATTTATTGAACATGGTAGGGAAATGATCAGACCTGTGCTGTAAAAAGCCACTTTGGCAGATGACTGGAAGATGGATTAGGCAGGAGAAACTTGAGACAAAGTGACCAATTAAAACACTATTTTAATAATCCAGGCAAGAGGTGATGAGTTTCTAAAATCACATCATGGCCATGTGAGTGTAGAAAAGGGGACAGGTATGAGAGATGTTCTGGAACTAGAATTGATGGGATTGACATTTGATAGGTTATGCGAGGTGAGGGAAAGTGAGGTATCAAGGATGATACCAAGGTTGATACCTCATTCTTCACAGTGAAGTAGGAGATGAAAGTTATTTGCTAAAAATACGGAAGAAACAGTAGAGTTGGAGGGCTGAGAAGATACAGTTACTAGAGAGTCAGGACCTACGAATAACTAGGAAATACCACTTTGTCAGAAAAGAATGAGTATTCCTTTAAAAAATAAAACATATAGAAATACATATTGCATATATGTGCACAAATACACATATACATTTCACTCTTTCCCTATACCATCATTAGGAACTTTTCTCTGCCTTCTATTGTCTCCTTATTTTCCTCTCCAGTTTTCATTCTTTGATTTACAAATTAAAGAGATAGACTCCACTGTGGGAGTATCTGGTATCAGGGATGCCCCAGGGAGGGAGAGTCAGCACTTCCTCTGCAATGTATAGGCTTAGCAAGTTGCTTAGAGCACTGAGTTTACTAGAGTTAAAGAACATATTGTAACACAGTCTGTATGTATCAGTGGTAGAACTTGAACCCACGTCTTTAATCTCTACATCCACAACCTCTTTCCTCATTAAAAGAGATGATAGGGGTGGCTAGGTGGTGCAGTGAAGAGAGCACCAGTTCTGGAGTCAGGAGGACCTGAGTTCAAATCTGGCCTCAGACACTTAACACTTACTAGCACACTTAACACTTACTAGCCTTGTGACCTTGGGCAATCACTTAGCCCCAGTTGCCCTCTAAAAAAAAAGAAAGAAAGAAAGAAAAGAAGAAAAAGAGATGATAAAAATGAGAATGTGTGTATGTGTTTTCCATAGTTTTAATTAAGCTTGTTTAAGACTTGTCAACTCTGAAAAATTGGAAACCAACACAAGTAAGTACATTGCTTCTCTCACTGTTTCTTATGAAATTTTAACCATGAAAAAATCGCCACAATGAGGAGGCTGAAAGAGCCCATAAACTGCCTCAGTCAGCCGTAGCTTAATCATCTTGCCAAGTAAAAGGATGTGACAGCTAAACTCAATACCAGTTTAAAGTACGAGCTCATTTGCAAAACATGTACAAACGAGAATAACATTGTTACTAGCACCCAAAGGTGAATAGCAGCTAAGAGGAAAACAAGCCTAGAGAGTTTGGCAGGAGGGCCGGCCAAGTCAGTGTTTTCTAGCCCTTTGTTTTACTTTTCCCTTTCCTTTTTTTCTTGACTAGTCCATGACTTCTCCTTTCCAAAAAAGAATTGAATGGAAACTCACTTTCTTTAGATTGGAGGGTTTTGATCCCTGTTTCTTTTCTGTTAGTGGCTTTTCTGTCCCTGTCTGGTAGCTTTACATAAGAACAAAGGTGATTGGTGTTATTGATGGAGTGTTTTTGTTTCTTTTATTAATGTGTATGGAAATCAGAAGTATTAATGTAAATAGTGATATAAAGATTTATTCAAGAAGAAAATCTACTGAAGTTTGGGGTTTTTTCTCCTTTCTTTTTGTAGCAAATGTTTTTTTCTTTTCCTTCTGGGTCCTTTCCTCCAACCTCCAGCCCTAATTATTTGTAAATTGGTATGTTCACTTTCCAGAGAGCACACTTTCAGTAATTTCTATGTGAAATCAACTTTAATATCTATTGACAAGTATATGCTCTAAAAATCTAATTTCCTACCTAAATGAAACATACCCATATCAAGGCAAGGAGCCTCTTGAAAATGACTGATGAAATCAAAAGACAGTGATGGAAAAATAATGTAAGATTTTCTTTCTGAGAATTCAAGTTCTAATTCAATTTTCTTTTATTTCACTGTGAGAAAGTCCAAAATTAATATGTCTGGAAAGAGGAAAGGAAGCAATAAAATTTCAGTGACGTTATTTGGAGCAAGAACTGGTACTTTGACACAACCAAAAGCTAACTCCAGAAGCATCCTTCATATCCTCTCATCCCTTTGATAACATCCCACAGTCTCCACTCCATTCTAATCTCTTGCTGCAAAAGGCCATGGTTTGGAGCAGCTCTGGAATGCAGCCATATAATGTCTTCTTTTCCATGGACTTGGCAGGCAGGCACTGTTTGCCCCACCATGTAATGTCTTTCAGTGCCAGTAACCTTTATTTTATCTGTCAAATGTAGTTTTCCCCAATGTTGAAAGCAGCAATTTGCCAACCAGGCTTGGACGCCTGTTTGATGGAGCATTACAAAGAGCAAAAGGGAAGGGTTTAAATAGATTTACTCCTCTAATTTCCTGAAAAGATGGCAGACAAAACTAGCCTTCTGATAAAAAACCTTTCTCTTTACATTAATGTAATTTATAAAAACTGGTACATATTACCTGAGAAAGAAGGATGATATGGACAAAACAAACAAATGGAAAAAATGACCCTGTATTTCCTTAGTTCTGTTGCTGCTCAGAATTCTCTGTGTTATTCCATATGACAAATATTCAGTCTTAAAGTTACTGTTTCCCCAGGTATTCAAAAGAAGTTTTCTGACTGTTCTGTGGAAAGACAGAAGTAAAGAACTCTTATTTCCCAGTTCCTAACCTTCTAAAATTAATTCTTAATATGCAAGAAGCATTCAAGACTCTTATTTCCATTTTGGCCAAATTAGTGATAAAATTTGCCTTAGTCCTTTTTGAGCTAGGGATTTTGATTTATCATACACTTCTGCAAGGTAAATCCACCCCCCCCCCCAAATAACAAGAAATAAGAAACAAACCCACTTGAATGTATTGAATTTATTTCCTAGTTTATTATGCTTTTCTGAATGAGTTTGAAAGGAGTCATGCACTGATTTTAAGGTAATGAAACTATTTCCTTAAGTGAACATTCATCTTATTACATCATACCTCTCCAAGATGTCTTCCAACTTGAAGTCTATGATTTTATGATCATATGATTCATCTATCAAAAAATAGTAATGAAAACACCATGTCCAAACTGACTTCCATTAATGGTTAGGAATGATTCTCTAGTCCAGAAATGTTAACCACAACACTGTCAAGTGCAGCCTTAACCAAATTAAAATACAGCTACTCTCTGTACTACTAATGTGTTGACATTTAATAACAAAATAAATATAGAAACATGTGCTTTCCTAAGTTGATTTGCAGCCTACAAAGATTTTTGTGTATAGTTTAAAGGCCCTCATTTCTATTTGAGTTTGACACCATTGCTTTTACTCTTTATCAGGTGAGAACATTTCAGGGCACCTGTAGATTTGCCTCAACATATTAGATATCTCACTTCTGAATGTACCTAGAACATTTTAAAATTAGTTTAAAGCATGAGGATGTGCTCCCCAAATGGGTAGTTTGGAATTTTTAAATGAAATTTTATTTTTTAATGAACAGAATTCTCCCTCATGTCTTCTTACTCTGTTGAAAACAGAAACGGGAAAACAAATCACTTGTATAAATATACATAGTGAATTTAAACAAATTCCTTTTTTGATGATGTCCAAAATATATGTTTTATTCTGTACCCAGGTCCTATCAGCACTCTTCCAGGAAATGGAGAGCATGTTTCATTAGTCCTCTGAAATCATGGATGGTCATTGCATTGGTTTGAATTCTTCTAGCTCTTAAAGCTGTTTGTTTTTGCAGTGCTGTTATTATATAAATTGTCCTCCTGGCCCTGTTTATTTCATTCTTCAGTTTATATAAATTTTCAAAATTGTTCATTTTTATAATATTGATTTTATGAAATAAATTGTTCTGGCTCTGCTCATTTTATCCTGCATTGGTTCATATAAGTTTTTCCATGTCTCTTTGAAATTATCTATTTCCTCATTTCTTATGGAATTTTCCCATAACTAGGACTTTGTAACATATGAATAATTATATCTCATGTTACGTCCTTCCTTTAAGTCCCAACTGAAATCATACTTCCTACAAGAAGGCTTTCCTAAACCCACTTCCAGTGACTTCTCTCTGTTAATTATTTCCTATTTATCCTATATATAGCTCACTTTGCATATATTTGTTTGAATGTTGTCTCCCCCATTAGATGAAAAGCTCTGTGAGAGTAGGGACTATCTTTTGCCTCTTTTTGTATCCCCAGTTTTTAGCACAGTACCTGACTCATAGTGAACACTTAATAGATGTTAATTGAATTGAATTGAATTGACATTACTTGGGAGCCCAATACTAACAAGTCAGCATTCAAAATTTAACTGTTAAGGAGCCTGCTTATCTTTAGGTGGCATCAAGAACATCTTTTGAAAGATTATATCATTTGTAATTGACTTTGTAGATGCAAGTATTTACATCCAAAGGGGGAAGGAGAGTTATTTCTTGTGCTTTGAATAGCACACATATTAGCTAGCCCCAAAAATTAACATTAGATGTTGTTTAACAATATCAACCATTATATGTACATAAATATGTATATGCAGTGACTATCTCATGGAATGAAAGGTCTACGTTTTTTCTTCTTGTATACTCTTCTTATTTTAAAAAGTCCACTTTTAAGCTTTGGACTAGCAAACAATTGATTTTATAAGTTAGTTGTAGATTTCATGGGTCATAAGCAAGGTACTGTATCAGCAAGCACCATAGCATATCCAGGATGGCTGCTGGCACAGGTTATTAGATCTGATTTATTAGGAAAGATAGCTGTTTAAGGGGTAAACAATATTTTTTTAGATTACTAGTTCAGGGAAAAAGTTAGCACCCTGAACAATTAGTCTTTCGAAAATACAAACAGAAAATATAGAGAAAATACAAGCAGAGAAGTAAAGACCAACAGACAGGGTTTCTAACTGTCTGAGAAATTAGCACAGATCAACAGACAGATCCAACTGTCTGACCAAGGCAATAATACATTTTTACCAGAGAGAGAGAAGCACCAACTGTTGGGTTTTTCAAAGCTGAGGGTAGAGGTTGGGAATGGGGGGGGCTCCTTCATGGGTACCCAGAATCTCATCTGGTCAAATCAGATGAACACTCTTCCAGTGAGTGAGCCCCAAAGCAAAAAGTTAACCTCAGAGTATATTTACCCTTTTAGAGCCAGAGGACATCTCAACCCTCATGATTCAATGCCTAACTAGAAATAAACAAAAGGTGTGAAAGTCCTCCTACAAGCAAGCCTCCCGTAAGCAAGCTTCCCTAAATGGGCTCTACATGAGGCCTATTAATGGACAAGAAGATCTTAAATACCATTAACATTACAGGTACATAAATAAAAATTACTATAACTGTCATGATAAATAGTTATCAAGAAATAGCAGTGTTAGAAAATCCCCAGAAGAAATTATTAGTGTAGTAGGTTTCCCACTGGCCAATCTGAGTGCTTTGTTCTGTCTTCAGATTTTTCCTGGAGTAGTGGGTTTTGTTAAACTCTTGCGGTTGAAGATATGATCTGGGAACTGATGCTGAGCCTTGTGAATTTCACTCTGGAAGGGCCTCTGTCCAATGACTCCCTGCTGGCAATGAGGGGATATAAAGCTCATACTTGAATCTTCCAGTTTCCTTTCCTATGCTGAATTTACCAGTCCCTTCAATTTACTGTATTTTATCTTCAATAGGATTATTTATTCATCCTTTTTAATCTACTTGTCTACTTTGAATGACACTTACTAAACCAAAATTATATGTTGGTTCAGATACTGTTTCATGTTAAAATATCTAATACCTAATAAGGAATGTTATATACTATGCCTTTCTCTTTCAGGTCATGAAACTATGGATTAGATCAATACGTTGTTATTAATGAGCCCTGATTTGTGCTTCTTTGCTATGGATCTCAAGCTTATCACACCTCCCACATATTTTGCTGACTTTTTGAAAGATGCTAAACCAGTCACAGTCTATTCACTGCACATTTATCCTCCCCTCCTGGATTTATTTAAATCATTGAAACAACTAGGAGAGATTTGCTGGAGAATAATTCAAAATGGAGGTCATTCCCATGACATAAAGCAGCAGAATCAGAGGGTTGTCAGCAAATTCTGTACTATGAAGGGGACTCTGGTGCCCTTGAAAAATGTGTGTGTTGTCCATTAGCAATAATGGGAGGCCCTTAACTTAGGAAACTTACACTGAGGAGATGAGATCCCTCAGGATCTATTGTTGTTTTAATGTTAAACACAATGTACAGGGGCTATAGAGGCTTTAAGAATGTACTTGGGATTATAAATTGCCCTCCAAAGAACTTAGTGAAAATATAGAGGTATTTACCCTCAGAAATACTGTGTATTTTTTCTCTTTTGAAAGATGATTCTCTTGTTGTGTGTATACACACACACACACACACACACACACGTGTATCCAAGCCTGCTTCTGATGCTTACTCCCTGTCTGACCTGGAGTTAATCATTTCCCCTCCCTAAGACTCGATATCCACATCTCTAAAATGAGAGTGTCCAACTAGATAACTTTATATGGCCTCTTAGATCCCTTCTAACTATAGGTGCCCTATGAAAATGATTGTGTTGTGAGAAGAAAAAGCGAGAAGGGAAGGGAAGAAGCATTGATTAAATACCTACTGTGTACCAAACACTGCTAAGTGCTTTACAAATATTACCTAATGTGAGAAAGGAATAAAGGCTTTTGAACACAGAATTTACTTTCCATTTATGATGACCAAGGGATGATTAAAACTTAGTGTACGTGGATCTGAAGCTCATATTGGTAGATAAAAAGTCCAAGCAATGAGAAAGAGTTGCAGTTAAATGTGTTGACCCAATATTTGTTAACAAAAGCCAGACTACATTAGTCTTCACAGTGATTGGTTATAGTGGTTAGCAGAAGAAGACTAGAACAGAGGGGGGACAGATGGAAAGAAGAAAACAAGAGACTGGCAAGAAACTGAGGGAAAATTTCTTCCCCTTCCCTTCTCTTTGGTACCCCCTCCCAAGTACTCTAGTACATTCAAAGTTTCTGTATCCTATAGAAAAGGTCCTTGAATGCAGAAAATCCATCCCTTTTACCTAAATGGGTGACTCAGAGCCAAAGACTACTTTCCTTTCAGAACTGTGACTCTGGTTGAAGAGGAAACAATTAGATACTTGTCATTGTATTATTACATACATGAAAATTTGACTTATGAGTTAATCATTTTGATTAGTCTTTTGATTAACGAAGGATAGATGTTTTCCCAAGGAGAATTTTTGCCCAAAGAGGTAAATTTGTGTATTTCTGATTTCTAGGAAATTACAGTGTTCTCTTCAACATTCTAATAGATTTCGCTTCTTAGGTTCTGCAGTTTTTAAAAAATTAATTATTTTATTTATTTACTTGTTTACACCATTCATTTCCACCAGATTTTGAGTTATAGAATTTTCTCCCCGTCTTTCCACCACCCCCATCCCCAAAACAACAATCCCTCTGTAAAGCCTCTCCCCCAATCTACTCTCTTCCATGTCCTCCCCCAACACACCTCTTACTATCTGGTCGGGCAGGGAGGGTCTCCCTACCCCCATGACCTGTATATCTTAATTTCCAGTTGCATGTAGTTAATGATAATAATAATTATTTTATATATACATATGTGTGTACATATATAAATATATACATTTTTTTCTTGATATTTGATTGTAGAGCTTTAAATTCTAGATTCCCTCGGTTCCTCCCTTGTCACCTACCCCCACTGGAAGGACAAGCAGTTCAATACAGGCTATACATGTGTAATTACCCAGGACATCTCCACAGTGGACATATTGTGAGAGGGTGATTATATGTCCCTCCTTCCTATCCCCCCACCTTGTTCTATTCTCTGCCCTGTCCCTGTCCCTTTACTGAAATGTGTGATTCCAGCAACCCTCCCCCAGACCCTGCCCTCCCCTCCATCATGCCTCCTCTCATCCCCATCCCCCCTACTCTCCCGTGTGTCAAGATACCCAGTTTAGAGTTTATGTTGTTCCTTCCCTAAGCAAATTCAATGAGAGTAAATGAAAGTAAAGTTGTAAGTTATTGCTTGCCTCTTCTGTATGGGACGATTAACTGCATTTGTCTCTCCCTGTCTCATCTCATTCTAGTCCTCTCCCACCTCAGAATTTCACCTTTTAAAGTATCATCCCTTTGTATTCAATTGATCCTGTACCCTCTATGTACAGAAATACACACATGGTCAGATATATATTCATACGCATATATACCCTCCTATATAGACATATGTGTAGGCATACATATACATATACATACATGTATGTATGTATATATAT
>CM053596.1:75201531-75251055 GCA_028646575.1 Pseudocheirus occidentalis | reverse complement strand
TTTTGCCCTCTGATTTTAAAATATTGGGGCAATTTTCCTTGAGAATCTCTTGAAGGATGCTTTCTAAGTTCTTTTTTTGATCATGTGTTTCAGGTAGACCAATAATTTTTAAATTGTCTCTCCTGGATCTATTTTCCAGGTCAGTGGTTTTTCAAGGAGATATTTTACATTACCTTCTATTTTTTCATTTGTTTGTATCTGTTTAATAGTATCTTGATTTCTCATAAAGTCATTTGCTTCCATTTGCTGCACTCTAATTCTGAAGGAATTATTCTCTTCAGAATGCTTTTGAGATTCTTTTTCCATCTGGCAAATTCAACTTTTTAAGGCATTCTTCTCCTCATTGGCTTTTTGGTCCTCTTTTGTCATTTGGGTTAATCTGTTTTTTAAGGTGCTATTCTCTTCAGTCAGGTTGTCGACTGTTTCTTGCATCATTCTCATTTCTCTTCCCAATTTTTCCTCTACTTCTCTTATTTGGTTTTCAAAGTCCTTTTTAAGTCAATCTATGGCTTGTAGGCAATCTTCAAGTTTCTTGGAAGCATTTGGTGTGGAAGTTCTGACTGTGTTGTCTCCCCCTCACTCCATACTTTGATCCCTTTTGTTCCCAAAAAAGGATTCTAGAGTTTGGTTACTGTTCTTACTTTGTTTCCTTCTCCTCATGTTGGCCAGTCCATTTGTTGCTTGTTTTTTTAGCTCTGTGGAACTCTGCTTCTGGGGGGGGGGGGAAAGCTCTGTCCCAAATTGCTGGGGTTTTCACAGCTGCCAGAGCTATTAGTGGGGTGCTGCAACCCCTACCAGCTTTGGCTTGCTGAATGCACACCCCAGGACCACCACCCAAAACCACGATCTGGATCCAGGCCACTCAACTCAAGAGCATTTGGTCTTTGACCAATTGCTTTTGCCCCCCTGCTATCTGCAGGCCAGGAGCTCTGAGGCAGCCAGTTTGGGCTGCTTCATTGACCTGGGGGCAGGTTGGCCAGACCGCATTTTTTTTTTTTACCCCAAATTTAGCTTGAATTCCGTGGACCTTTCTCTTAGCCTTATTTTTCCTGGCTTGATAAATGTGGAGATTGCCCTAGGTGTTGCCAATCCACTCTCCAGTAGACTCTGGCTGCAGCTTTTCCTGACTGGCCTCGGGCCAGGCCATAGTTTCAGGCTGGGTTGGCTTCGGCTCCCAGCCTGTCACAATGAGCCCTTCCTGCTGAGCTGCCTTCAGGGAGAGATGTGTTTTCTGTATTTTTGTGGGTTTGGGAGCCTTAAAATTTGTTTAGAGTTGTATTTTCTGAGTATTTAAGGTGGCTGTGTGGGAGCTGCAAAACTTTGCTGCTTCTACTCTGCCATCTTGGCTCCCCCCACCTTTAATGAGGGTCCTGCAGTTTTAAAGGAAAAATAAAGTTATTTTATCCTTTCCCTTCCTCCTCATTCTTCTTCCTATCCCCTCAATATCATAAAAGTGTATGTGATATCTTTGAACCAGCATTGTATTTACTACCCAGATTCCTTTTTTTTCTTAAAAGAATAGCATCAGAGCTGAGTCTCTGCTGTTGTTCTATGTTTTCTTCAGGGGCTGGAATAAGTAAGTATTGATAAAAGAGGATTAAGTTTTATGCCCCTTTAAGTAAAAGGTGATGATAAGTCTAGAGATTCTCCCAGAACAGTCCTTCTTCTATATGATCCCAAACTGCCTTGGATGACCACTGGAGAGCTCCAACTTCCTGGCCCAGACATCCATTGCAAAATCCAGATGCCAGAACAAGGGCCTCAAATTGAGCTGTTTGGCAACCCTACTGTACTCAGACCTTTCTCTGGCAATTGGCCAATGCATTGCTTCTGGTTAATTGGCCATTATAGCAGATACTGTAGATGCCCAGAAAGTGCTTTCTGGATGAAAGCATCAAAAGCCTAAATATAGAAAAGCACATTCTAGTATATGGGCTCCTTTTTCTTTTTCCTTAAAGGTGCGGTGTCATTATATTCCAGCCTGCTATTTCCATTTCACGTCTCTAAAAAAAGCCCCTGATGACCCATCCTACTAGAGGGCAGATGCCCCCAATAGGTCAAAGATAATAGCAGCATACTTTGTGGTGGCAAAGAACTAGAAACAAAGTAGTTGTCCACTGATTTCGGTTGTGGCTGAATACACTGTGACATATAAATATAATAGGATATTATTGTGCAGCAAGAAATAATGCATATAAGGAATTCAAAGAAACACATAGAAGATTTGAATGAACTGATACAAAATAAAATAAATGGGACAAAAATAAAATCAATAAATATAATACCTATAATAACATAGATGAACAGAATCCTGAAAGGAGGTGAAACTCTGGAAGTTGGAAAGAGAATAGATAATAAAACTTCCCTTCCTTTTATGATAGAGAGCCTGAGGAATACCTGATAGATTGCCATATGCGTTATTTAAAGTGTTCACTGCATCAAGTGTTTTTGCTTAACTTTTCATTTTGTTCCTTGTTTATTCCTAGGTAAGTGTGAAATTGGCTGGGCTTACTACTGCACTGGTGGGGGGGCAGCCACAGCCATGCTGCTGTGCACTTGGCTCGCCTGCTTCTCTGGCAAGAAACAAAAGCAGTACCCATATTGATCGTGCCAAGGATGGTGCAACAAGACCTAGGCGGGAAGGAACAAGCTCAGACTAAAGAATCAAGCACCAAGCAAGTTTGGAAAGATGGATTTATGGATCTTATCTAACACAATGCTTATAACATGAGATTGAATGTTCTTCAGGACATCATCTGGCACAGGGTGGGATGGGGAGATGGGAGGGAGGAGGGGGATTTATAAGAGGAATGGTTGATATGTAAGGGGGGATCATAAATATGGACCAAAGTCTAAAGACATTGTAAGGAATAAGATGCTCCCCCCATCCTTGAGTATTACTGGTCTGCTCCATAAAAATGCAGCTATACATGCAGAAGATTCTCTTTAGTTGTAACATTTAAGAGTAAGCAAGACAGTATATTAAATGACCAGTGGAAACAGTATTGTGTTGGAAGGCAGTGTAATCTCCAAAAATTCCCTTTAGATTTGCCACTACCAAAAGCACACACATGCGCATGCGCACACACACACACACACACACACACACACGGCACAGATTAAAATGGAGATTTAGAAAATGCATTACTTCATCTTTTTTTATCATTTTAAAGTTCAGTGTTATCCCATTATAAGTCATACATTAATCCTAATAAATGGACCAATAAGCCACTCTATCAGTATTTTGTGTATCCTGCATAAACTCCCTCAACATATAATCACTGTTTATTCAGATTTTTAAAATTAAGCTTCTGTAAGTTCAGCATTCTCCTAAGAATGCCATATTTTACACTATATACGCAGCTCCTGCTGCTTAAAGTCATGACAAAGGGACAGCTTGCTGTCCAGTGGAAGGATGAATTCACTTTCTGATAGATAAGTATAAGGAGAAAACATTTGCTTTTGTTTCATAATTGTCATACTGTGTTGTATCCTCATTGTTTCAATATTCATTTTTGTAAAAAAAAAAAAGTGCTATTTTATGTTTGTATTTTAAAAGCTCTGTGAATAAATTTCTCTTTGATCAATATTTAAATGAGTTGTAGAGTGGTAATTGGATGAGTTGATCTGCTTCTTTTATCCCCCAAATATGGCCTTTCAAATTAATAATCCCCATCTTCTTTTGAGTGGCCTCTGGGTCTCACACTAACATTTACTTCCTTTTGTACTGACAACCCTGAGTCCTAGCTGCCTACCCAGTGAAATTATCTGCTACCCAGGTCTTAGCAAAATTTGTTCAGATCAAGATGAGAGAACAATTACTCCCTTGTGTTGAATTCCTGGGGCCCAGGGAACACCTTTAAGATTCAGAGAGGGACATCAGTTCATCAAAAGGAAGCTGTGGAGGGGGAGGCGAGGTATGTTATCTCTTGGCAGTGTGTGTGTGTGTGTGTGTGTGTGTGTGTGTGTGTGTGTGTGTGTGTGTGTGCATGACCACCCAAGCCTCAAGCACTCCTGTCTTCTGATTTCCTAACTGCTGGTTTCTGTCCTTCTGTCACAGACCTCCTGCTGCTTTGTTTTGACTTTCATTTCAGATGCTCTATCATTTCAACCTGGCTCCTGTTTTCATTTCCATCCTTGCTTGCTCCCTTAACATAGAATTTCCCATTTTACTCCAGGTTTACACCTTACCATTTACCAAAGTTCAGGATTCTTATGTGACTTGATTTTCATTGTCTGAAAGTTAATCCCTCATTCCCAGAAAATGTGGAAGAAGGAATTATCACTTGTCTTTCTGAGTAAGACTTAGAACATTTGGAAACACTAAAACATATTTGGGGAATAAATAATAAATTTCTCAATTCAATAAACATTCATTGAATACTTGCTATGTGCTAGGTGATAAGGAGATCACAAAGATGAATGTCTTTCACCCTGTAAGTTTCATAGATGTTCATTGGTAGCATCAAAAATCATCAAAAAACAGTAAAAAAAAAAATTGCGTGGTTGAGGGGGACAGATCACTGAGAAGTATGTGAGCAAACCCGATGCTCCATCAATGCCAAGGCAGTGAATGAATAAAGGCAGCAACTGTAAGAATTTCTACAGGTAACGGAGGTTTGGGGCAAGTGGACAGTTGCCACATGACTACTGAAAATTCACAACATTCCCATGGAATCTTTGAGTGTGACAAATTGAATCCATATCATTTATTAAGCTTGATTTCCTCATCTGTCTTCTGAGAATGAACTTCGGTAGCCAAAAATCAAGACTTTACTTGTGAAATGTTGTGAATGAATTTAACTTACTTCTCCATCTTTGGCCTTTCCATTTGGTTTAACTGATGGCAAAAAAAAAAAATCCAGTTTGACCAAAAGGGTAGGCTACACATCTGAAAGCAGAGAGAAAGAGAACTGGAAAAATACATTTGCCTCAATTCGTGGAGAACTCTTAAGTGCTAGGTTAAGGACTCAGGCAACAGAAAAGCCCTGAAATCTTTCAATCCAGGACTTATTTTGGAGAGAGTGATATAATCAGAGCTATGTTTTAGAAAGATTCAGCAGTGTGTAAATTGGATTGAAGGAGGGAAAGCCAGTAGGAATGGAAGGACTAGTTATGAGACTATTGCAATGTTAAAATAATGAAGGCTTGAACAGACTGGTGTCAGTGGGAATGGAAAGGAGAAGTCAACATAATACAGATATTGTAGTGACAGAACTGACAGGATTTGGTGACTGAATGATTGGTTATGATGGCCTTCAAGAGGTATGTATAGGACCCCTGGGTCTAAATTAAGCTACTAGGAGAGTTTCAGCCAAACTCTAGCCCCCTGAGGCATCAGTTACAGACTCAGGTTGACAGCTATATAATCACATTTTGGCCAGGTGACAGGCCTCCTAGGGCTCTGCATCTCCACGATGACACCAAGCTGAGAGGGGTAACTAATGCACTGAATTGACAGAGGTCAGATTGAGAGGAGCTGTGATAAAAAAGATTGCAGCAGGCTAGGTCATTGGAAAGAACCAAAGAAGATAAAATTTTAGTTATCAATCAGTCTCGTTTAGCATTCCTCTGTATCTCTACCCATGCCTTTAAAGATATTTATTGTTTTTATGCTCTAAACCTATTGTAGCTGAAATGGATACTCAAAATTTAATTGAAATTTACATTGAAAAAGTCTTACACTTGGCTCCAGAAAATCAACTTTGCAAGTATAAGATGAGGGCAGTACAACTAGACAGCTTCTTGAAAAAATCAGGGGTTTGGGGGTAGACTACAAGGTCATTTTGAGGTTCTGTACCTCCAGGCAGAGAGGTAAGGAAACTTTTCATTGAAATCTCCATTCCTTGCTCTTCCCACCACCAAGCTCATATGGTTTCATAAAGAAGGTTAGCTTAACCATCTTCCTCTGACACTCTTGGCCAGACCTTAGCAAGAATATGAATAATGAGGAATATTTTTAATGTTTTCTGGAGCTAACACTGGGACTAAATTCTCTTAACAGCCATTGTTGCCTAATGAAATCAAAGTATTAATGAAACAGGGGAAATTGAGTTTATCCTATCAAATCTGAAGCCTGCTAGGTGGAAGAATAGAAATACCAAAAATTTCATCCCAAAGAATTTTAAAACAAATTGCCTTTTTTGTATGGGCACTTCTAATTTTGTCCATGTCTATGCAAAAGTATTTTATATATGTTATCTACATAACTCTAAATACAGATGGAAAAGCTGACTATCTGAGTGATTCACTCTTGTTTTGAACACCTTTAAATCTCCCAGACCTAAAGATTCATGCTGCTCCCTGAGAACAATACAAGAATCTGGCCAATAAAATTCTGGACTTTCTAAGGCTTGGTTGCTATGGAAAGAGTCAGGCAGCTCCTTACTGCTTAATTCATATCATGCTGAATTGCATTTGATTGTGCTTCATTGTCTGCTGAGCAGGGGCTTCTTCACTCTGCTCTACCCTGTGGCGAGGAGAAGATTGTACTTTGCTTCCCAGATTAACCAACATTTTCCTGTCTCATGAGGGTTTTTTCTTTTTTTTTTTCAATTTGAACTCTCCTCCCAGAAAAGTAGTTTGAATACTTTTATGCCCTATTAACATAGATGACTCTTTTCACAAAATTCACAAAGATCTAATTTCTTGGGCTGACTGAAGGTAAATACATGGTCATGGATATGTTATCCTTGTGGTTTCAGAGCAGTAGTGAATCTCCCAGGGATAAAAGAAAAACTGTGTACTAACTGGTATGTTTCCATCAATGAAGTTGCATTGTAATTCCTTAATCTTTGCAAATTCTGGCTAGGTGAATTAAATCATGATACCTTAGAGCAGTGGTGTCAAACTCAAGTAGAAACAGGGGCCACTAAACCATACATAAGGATCCCTGTGAGTCCATGTTGACTTAGAAAACCGCATGTTGACATTATCTATGTTCTATTGTTTTTAAATTTTATTTTCTTATATATTTCCCAATTAAATTTTAATCTAGTTCAATGGGCACTTTGTAGTTCTGCCAGCTGACAATGTGGCCATTGGCCCCATGTTTGATACCTCTGCCTTTGTTGACCACAGAATATATTTTAATCTAACATCTCTCAGCATTTGGAGAAGAAATATCTAAGTTATAATAGTGTAAAATTCACAAAAGGCAACAGCTTGATAAATTTTGAGAGAAGAAGAAACAAAACCATGTCATAATAGATATTTATAGGTAGGTACAGAAGTACACTCATTATATAAAAACCCAAACTGATTAACCATGAAGGCATTCATGTCCTCAGCATAGCACTGGGAAGATGAGTGGGAAATAGTTTCCTTGTTTGCAAGAAAAGAATATGAAGCATGGAAAATTTAAGTGGCATAATCATGTGATACAGCTCCCAGTTCCTGAGACAAGAGAGAAATAATTTTTTTTAAAGACAGGAATCTCAGTTTACCTCATATGATCAATTTTAAGAGATGTCAGGGTCTAAAGACGTGTGAGGAAACTATGACCTCTAGGCCACATCTGGCCCTCGAGGTCCTCAAGTGCAGCCCTTTGAGCAAATCCAAACTTCACAGAACAAATTCACTTAATAAAAGGATTTGTTCTGTTAAAACTTGAACTCAATCAAAAGGCCGCACCCAAGGACCTAGAAGGTCCCATGTGATCTTGAGGCTGCAAGATCCCCAGCCCTAGTAACACATAATGGGGGCCAATGACCACTTGCCAGAATGATCAGATGCTTTGTTTATTAATACAAGCCTTTGTTATCACTCCTCCACTGTCCATCAATGGAACAATAAAATGAAATGAAGAAAAAGGAAACTCTCATAACAAATGCACACAGTAGCCAGTAAAACAAAATTCCCCCATTGTCCATGCCCCAAAATGTATGGCCTGTTCTTCATCTTAAGTTCATCATATCTCTGCCAGGAGAGGGCAAGCATGCTTCAGCTTCAGGTCTCTGAACTTGTGGCTGGTCACTGCACTGTTCAGAGTTCTAAAACCTTTCAAAGTTATTTTTCTTTATAATGTTGTCATTGAATAAATTGTTCACCCTCTATTAGTTTATAGAAGTCTTTACAACTTCCCCTGAAACTATCCCTTTCCCCACTTTTTGTGGCACAACAATATTGCATTGCATTCATATTCCATAATTCCTTTAGTTATTGCCCAATAGGTGAGCATTCTCTTAGTTTCTTGTTTTAAGCTACTAATGAAAAGAGCTGTTACAAATAATTTTATACATATGTGACCAGATGCTTTGTGACAAGTGGTATTACAAAAACTGTCTGCACACACACACACACACACACACACACACACACAAGTCCCCAATTCCCTTATCTCCTATTCCTGGAGTAGAAAGACCTTGTGTCTTTTTCATCCCCACGTTCTAAGACACTTGGTATGTTACATTCTGGAGCAGTGTCAGATGGTGAGGGCAGAGGATTTAGGACAACTGTTGAGGGAACATAGGACCTCAGATGCTTCTCCTGCCATTCTGTGATTTGGGCAACCTCAAAAAGTGAAAGGATTGTCTTCAGAATTCCTGTCATTTGAAACAGGTAGTTCATACCCAACTGTTCACTCAGACCTCAACACTCTATGATACTGATTCAATTATATATACGTATATATGCTTACGTGTATATAAACACATACAATATATATATGTATTTCTATATAGACACACATAGATACATATACACATACAGATATATACATTCATAGGTTATATACACACATACAGATATTATATATGTATATATGTGTAGGTATGAATGTGTGTGTATGTAATTGTAGAATTCAAGAATTTTTGAATGAGAAGGAAGAGAGACCATCTCATCCATCAATACCTGCATAAGAATTTTGTCTACAAAAATATCTAACAAAACTACGTTCAGCCTCAGATGGAAGACCTTCAGTGAGAGAGGAGCCATTATGACCCAGGGAAGTCCATATCATTTAGGGATAACTGTAGTTGTTAGGATGGTTCTCCTGACATCAAACCTAAATTTGTTTCTTGCAACATACACCTATTGTTTTTAGTTGTAGCCCTGGGAGTCAAGTAAAACAAATTTCTTTCCTTTTCCAAGTCAGAGTCTTTTAATTATTTGAAGACAACTACAATGATGTTTCTTTGTATGCATTTTCTAAAATGATAACTGCTCATTTCAAGTCTTCTCATCTCCAGGCTAAACATCCCTAGTTCCTTTAATTGATCCCCACATGGTATGAAATCCTACATCATAACCATCCTGTCTGACCTTCTCTGGATTCTCTTCAATTTATAAATTGTATTTCTAAATTACAGTGCCTTGAACTAAATGCAATAATACATATGTGGTCTTACTAAGTCCAAGTATAGTTGAGAATATACCTCCCTTGTCTTGGACACCATTACTCTCTTAAAGAAGCCTAAGATTTCATTAGCTATCTGGAAAGCCGTTACACACTATTCTGGAGGCAACCTCTAGAAGCCTGCTACATGCAGCAGTGTAGCCACAGGGAAATGCAGAAACACTGTACTGGGACTCAGCACACACCAGATACCACCACTAAGACCACAGCTCAGCACCAGGTAAGCTGACAGACCTTTATAGCTTCCCCCAGAGCCAGTCAACCCCCCCCTCCACACACACACATACCTTCAATGTAGCACCAGATACCAGGATTCCCCATGAGCCTCAGGGCTACATCAGTGCAGCATCAGGTAAACAGTCAAATCCTATAGTCTCTGGCACAAGAAGCCTGAGACAGGGTCTCTTCCACCCTGGGAGCAGAGCTCAAATTTTTTAAAAAAGGAAAAAGGCCAAAGCAGATGAGCAGAAAACAACAACAACAAAAAGATTCTATCCATAGAAAAATATTATGGTGAAAGGGAAGATCAAGACATAAATTCAGAATAAGACAACAATGTCAAAACAACAATGTCAAAGCAAAATCCCAAAGAAAAACAGGAAGTGGTCTCAAGACCAGAAAGAACTCATGGAAGAACTCAAAAAAGGAGCTTAAAAATCATAAAATAGAGGTAGAAGAAAAATTAGGAAAAGAAATGAGAGTGATGCAAGAGAATTTTTTAAGAGTCAACAGCTTAGAAAATAATAAAAAGTAGAATTGGTCAAATGGAAAATGAAATACAAAAATCCACTGACTAACACTTCCTTAAGAGTACAATTGCCCAAATGCGAAAGGAAGTACAAAAGCTAACTGAGGAAAACATCTCCTTAAAAGTCAGAATTAAGCAAGTGAGAGCTAATGATTCTATGAGACATCAAGAATCAATTAAACAAATTCAAAAGAATGAAAAAAATAGAAGAAAATGTAAAATGATTAATTGGAAAAAACAACTGACCTGGAAAATGTGTGCAGGAGAGACAATGTCAGAATCATAGGACTACCTGCAAACCTATATGTACCAAGTAGTATAGCATCCAAATTCTTAAAGAAGTTAAGTGAGTTACAGGTTGTAGCAGCAAATCAAAAGGAGGACCTGGAGAGCATCTTTCAAGAATTTGTCAAGGAAAACTGCTCTGATGCCCTGGAACCAGAGGGTAAAATAGACATTGAAATAATCTACCAATCAACTCATGAAAGAGATCCCAAAATAAAAACTCCAAGGAACATTATAGTCAAATTAAAAAACTATCAGGTCAAGGAAAAAATACTGCAAGTGGCCAGAAAGAAAACATTTACATATCAGGGAATCACAATGAAGATTGTATAGGACTTGACAGCTACAACATTATAGGATAAGAGGTCATGGGGCATGATATTCTGGAGAGCAAAGGACTTAATACTATAATAAAGAATTATCTATCCAGTGAAATTAAACGTAATACTTCAAGAGAAAAAAAAGGTCATTCAATGAAATAGAAAAATTTCAAGCCTCCATAAGGAGAAGACCAGAATTGAAAAAAATTTTGATCTCCCATATCAAGACCCAAGAGAAGGAGAGGTAAAAAGAAAAAAGAAAACATATGGGATACAATGGAACAGAACTGTTCACCGCCCTATGTGGGAAAATAATACTTGAAATACTTTAAAATTATGCCACTTATAGTATAGTTAAAAGAAAATATAGATAGAGAGATAGATAGATAGATAGACAGACAGACAGACAGATAGATAGATAAATAGATGATTGATAAATAGATAGATAGATAGATGTGTGTGTATGTGTGTAGACATAGGGCATGGGCATAAGGTGAATTTGACTGAATGACATTTTAAAAAATAATGAACATTATTAAAACTAATTAAGGGATGAGAAAAAGAAGTATATTGGGTGAAGAAGAAAGGGACAGGTAGAATGGAGCAAATTATATCACATGAAGATTTGCAAAAAAAACTATTACAATGGAGAGAAAGATGGGAGGGTAAGTGATGGGCATCCCTTGAAATTTACTCTCATCAGTACTGACTCACAAGGAAATAATATACACAATCAGTTGAATAGAGAACTGAGTCAGTTTTACAATACAAGCCATTCCCCAACTGATAAATGGTCAAAGGATATGAATTGGAAGTTTTCAGGTGAAGAAATCAAAGCTATATATAGGCATATGAAACCATGTTCTAAATCACCTTTGATTGGATAAATGCCCATTAAAACAGTTCTGATGTACCACCTCACACCTATCAGATTGGTTAATATAAAAAGCAAAAATGATAAATGTTGGAGAGGAAGTGGGAAAATGGAACTTAAAGAAAAAGGAACTTAGATAAATGCCTTCATTTTATATATTAATCATTCTTGTTTCATTTCAGTCATGACTGATTTGTCGTGACCCCATTTGGGGACTTCCTGGCAAAGATACTGGAGTGGTTTCCCATTTACTCCTCCAGTTCATTTTATAGATGAGAAAAATGAGGCAAAACAAGTTGTGACTTGTCCATGGTCACTCAGCTAGTAAGTGGTTGAGGTCAGATTTTAACTCAGGAAGATAAGCTTTCCTGATTCCAAGCCCAGTGCTCTTATCAACTGCTCCACCTAGTTATCCACAGATGAGCAAACTGAGGCCTAAAGAGTTTTAAGTGACCAACCCAAGGTCATAGAGAAGCAGGATATGGAAGCACTATTTCCTATAAGTGGCATTCAGAAAGGCATAGTGGTCAGAAAAAAGTGGTAGTCCCACTGTTCTCTGCACTAGTCACATTTTATACACACACACACACACACACACACACACACACACATATATAAGATGTGTAGAGGATTAGCAGTGTGAGCCATATGAGAATCAATTGAAGGCTTTAGAAGCAGTTAGTTTGAAGAAGACTCAGAGGGAGCTGCTAGCATTCTCTGAGGGCTGTCATATGGAAAGAATTTCTACTTATTCTGTTTCATGACAAAGGACAGAAAGAGAAAGAGCAATGGACTAAATCTTCAGCAATACCCAAAAGAAGAAAGGAATGAATCAAGTATTTATCATACACCTACTATTTGCCAGGCATGTGCTAAATGCTTTGTAAATTTGATTCTCATAACAATCCTAGGAGGTAGGTGCTATTTTTCTCCCTATTTTGCAGTTGAAGAAACTGAGGCAGACAGCAATTACGTGATTCTCTCAAGGTCACACATATAAGTGTCTCAGTTCAGACTTGAACTCAGGTCTTCATAATTCTAGACCCAGAATTCTATCCACAGTGTCACTTAGTTGCCTTATAAGTGGAATGGATTGCTTCAAGAAGTCTTGGGTTCCTCCTCCATGACAGTTTTCAAGCAGAGGATGGATGAACACACACGGAGTTGTTTTAGAAAAAAATATTGGGATGAGTGGAATTCCATGACTTCTGAGGTCCTTTCTATTCCTTAATTCTGTGGTTCTATAACTTCTTCATTGATCAGTTCCTCTTTATCAATCACAATCAGATCAAGAGTATCAGACCCCCTCATGGCTTTATCCACAGTTAGCTTATCCCTAGGGCAAATCAAGAATAGCAAAGAGGGTTCTTTAGCAAATATAAGAGAGTAAAAACACCCTGTTCCCTATAATATCATGCCTTTGTGCTTGGTTCATGAACTGCTAGTAAGAGCCTCCCTTATTATCTTCTGTCCAAGTGGTCTGTAGTATAATGATATTGCTTTATTTATCTTTTTCTCCTCATTGTCTCTCACAAATGTTTTCCAACATGCACTCCAATCTTTTCCCCAGCTTTTCTCACATGAGTGTATCTTCTTGCTGTTGCTTATAAATAAAGAATATCTTTCCATAGCTATAATCCAGTCATGAGTTTCATTCTTCTTATTCCACTGAGGCTAAATCACCTTGTTGCACTGACACATCTAGTACGCCTTATCTATTATGCTTTGTGTATTTTTATTATCATCTAATGTTCATCTTTCAAATGAGGAATATGAAACCAAGAGAATTTAAACATAAGTAGAAAAGGGTGTTTGAGCAGAGTTTTGAAGAAAACAAGCGGTTCTAAAATGTAGGGGGTGGATTAGAGTTCCCTTTAGGTATGGGACATCTGGTAAGGGCACAGAGATGGGAGATATTGGAGTGTCATGTATGAGGAACATCAAGAATATCAGTTTGGCCATACCATAATGTGTGTAGTAAGGAATAATACATAATGAAGTAGGGACTGACATTTGTTTCTTGGAATTTTTTATTTTAAACCTCAGCCCAAATAATAGCTCCTCATAGGAGATCTTTTCTGACTTCCCACCTAGTAATCTCACCCAATTAATTTGCGCGTTTTTTGTTTATTTATCTGTGTATATATAATTTATTCTCTTTTACAATTAAGGAATTTTTTTTCATTTTGGCTTTTGTATTTCTAACACTTGGAATAATGCCTAGTAAACTTGATAAATGCTTTAAAAAGAAAAGAAAAGAAGGATAGGCTGAGTGCTGGTCTCAAAAGATTTTTGAAAAACAAACAAAAGAATGTATTGTTGATCATAGAGCCATAGGAATTTATTCAGTTGGAGAGTGACTTGGGCAAATTTGCACCTTAGGAAAACCTTTTGGCATTTGTGTGGAGGATAAGTTGGAGAGACAAGGAATTTATGGCAGAGAAACCAAGGAGAAGATCACTGTATTCGTCCAGGAGAAAAATGATATGGTTAAGAAGCAGGGTAACAGTGGTGTGAGTAGAAGGATAGTTGATATTGCTTCATTCAGTGTGTTAAGACCAGAGCTTCCCTAATGCAGATTCTTTCTTCTCACCCATATCAGAAGGAGGCTTTACCTAAAAGAAACAAAAGTTAGCCCGAGGATCTAATGTAGCCAGCTCCCTGATGCAGCCTTCTGTTTGTCTAAGCCCCTTGGACTACACGGATTTCTGAAGACAACCTGAGTCACTCACTATGTCCTTCACCATATCGTGCTGACTCTATCAAATATTGAAGGCATGACTCTAATGCCAGGATTCTCTTAGTTCCTGTTCAATTTGGGGATGAAATGAGGCACTTACAAATCCCTGGTAAGTTGTCAAAAAAGGTTTACTTTGCAAAGATATGCAATAAGGCCTCTCCAAGGTCCCTGCTTAGCATAAAGTGTCAGAATGAAGGAGGGGCAGCTAGGTGGCACAGTGAATAGAGCACTGGCCCTGGAGTCAGGAGGACCTGAGTTCAAATCTGGACTCAGGACACTTAACACACACACAAAAACCTAGCCATGTGACCTTGGGCAAGTCATTTAATGCCAATTGCCCTCTAAAAAAAAAAAGGTAGAATAAAGAAGGATTCATCTAGTCCAGGGTGAATGGTTCAGTCAGGAGTCTGCTGGACGAGGACTCAGGAAACCTAGGCTGAAATCCAGCTTTACTACTAACTAGTTGTTTGACCTTAAATAATTCACTTCCCTTTTCTAAGTCTGAGCTTGTTCATCTTTCAGTGAGTAGGTTAGAGTAAGATGATTATTGATAAAGTTCCTTATGTTTTAAGGATTTATGATCATAGTCAATGAATTTTAATTAATTCAACAGAAAGAATCATCAATGTATTTCTCTTTCTGAAGAGTCTTTGCAAAACGGCAAGAGCAGTTAAAATGAGTCAAGAAAAGACACTTGGACATCAAAGCAGGATGAATTTCTCCAGAAAATTGGGCTGGCAATGGGCATTGTGAATTAACTCCATGTAGAGAGATACAACGGTCTATTATTCTGTGAAATCTGGTTTGGTTATCAAGTAAGCAGTGATCAGGAGGCTGAGTATCCACCTTCTAAGGATTTAGTTTCCTTTTATGGTGTTATTCTGTGGTTGTCTTGTAAGCTGTATGTGGGATGATGATTGTTTAACACTAATATCGAGTATCAACAGTGTGTTACAAAGTGAAAGTAACACAAAACTAAACCCAGCCCCAGATCAGTAGAATTCTGATCAATATGCCACAGAGAAAAAAAAAATACCAAGCATTGGTATAGGATGAGAATAGGTATAGTAGAGTGATAGGTGCATCAGATTATTCTATTAGTAGGTTCTGAAGAGGGCTAGAGCCAAGATGGAGGAGTAAGAGCAGTGACTTGCTTGAGCTCTCCCCCAAACCCCTTCAAACCTGTTACAAATAACTCTAAACAAATTCTAGAGCTGCAGAACCTACAAAATGACAATGAAACACATCTACAGCCTAAGACAACCTGGAAGGTTGTCAGGAAGGATATATTGCTCCAGGCTCAAAGTACAGGGCAATCTGGTGTAGGTTGCACTCATGCAGATGGCACTAGAGCAAGTCTCAGGGGGCTGAATCACCAACAGCTATGGTGGTTTCCAGACTTCTTAACCCACAAATGCCAAGGGCAGTGTGGAAGGTCAGTAGGGGCACTCTGTGGGACCTGGGTGAAAGAGGAGCATCGTCCAGCTCTAGTCCTGGGGCAGAAGAGGTGGTAACTGTGGTGTTGGTAGCAGCCACATCAGCAGCAACAGCAGGTGATTCTAGAGCTTTAGACCCACAGACAGTGGGGAATCAAGTGACTGATACAAAATTCCTGAAGCCTGGGACAGTGTACTCATACCCACCCCTAGCCCCTCAGGAAGCAGAGTCCTACCTTGAGAAAGACTTAGAAAATCAAGTATGGGAAGGTGAGCAAACAACATTTAAAAAATAATCAGGGGCGGCTAGGTGGCGCAGTGAATAGAGCACCGGCCCTGAAGTCAGGAGTACCTGAGTTCAAATCAGGCCTCAGACACTTAACACAAAAAACTAGCCGTGTGACCTTGGGCAAGTCACTTAGCCCCAACTGCCCTCCAAAAAGCAAAATAATAATAATAATAATCAGACTATAGAATCTTACATTAGTGATAAGATCAAAACATGCAAACAGAAGAAGACAATAGTCAAAGCTCCTGCATCAAAAGTCTCCAAGAAAACATTAACTGGTCACAGACCATGGAAGAGCTCATAAAGGATTTTGAAAATCAAGTAAGAGAAGTAGAGGAAAAATTGGGAAGAGAAATGAGAATGATGCAAGAAAATCATGAAAAGAGGGTCAATAGCTTGTTGTAAAGGAGACCTCAAAAATTCTGAAGACAATGTCATCCAAAAAAATAGGTTTTGCATTATATTCTAGTGATTTTTATATGGACTCTAGGCTTTTCTACTAGTCTACAAGCTCAGTGAGAGCAAGGTTCATATCTAATTCATCTTTGTTTCTCTCCTAGCATCTGGAATATTGACAATAAGCCTTTTGGTTTTTGTTTAATTGAATCAAATGAATTATGTGTATTTAAAATAGTTTGGTGGAATCTCTTTTTAAAAATATTGATTAGATACCTATTGTCTCGTGTGTTTAATTGTCATCACCATGCAGATGTCTTCCTGACCAATAATATATCCAGCCCTAGTCTCTGTTGAACTCTAGTCTCACAGTGTTAATGGAACATTGAACATTTGTAATTTTATGACTTGTAGGCACCTTAAACTCAATGTGGCCAAAAGAGAACTCACTATCTTTCCCCCAAAACCTACCCTTTTTCTGATTTTTTTTCTGTTTCTATAAAGGACATCACCATGTTTTCAAGTACTCTGACTTGCAACTACCTTGGAGTTGTCCCAAATTTCTCACTGTTTCTCATTCCACATATCCAATCAGTTGCCAAGCTTTGTTGATTCTACCTGATTGTAAGCTGGTGAAAACTGTTTTGACCTTTGATGGGTATAGCCCCAGTCTCCAGGATACTAAGGTTTGATTTCCCTGGAGACCACTTAATTGCTGTGATACAGTTAGGTTAAGTTTCTTGGTCCCTGCAACTCATTCCTCAGAAAATATCCTGATTTCAGTAGTCCATATCACCTTCATGGATGATGGGGCAGTCTCCTATTTGTTCCACATCAGCTCTTTGTCTAAAACTGTACATGAGTGGCTTGGGGCCTTTGATGAGAGTGGGAATAGAAATGTTTGAAACACCTTCCCCTCCATCCACCTCTGTGCTGCCCACAGACTAAGGGCATTGAAGGTCTTATCCTGACATTGTTCCATGTTTTCATATATTCTCCTACTACCCTTCTGCATAAAAGTTTGGGTAACCGCTGACCCTGTTCAGGGCTGTTGCTCTTCATCCCAACCACTTCTTCCCTTTTTGCCCTTCACCATATAACATTTCACCCCTTCTCTCAGATTACATGTCCACCACCCTAACTACTTAGAGAGCCCCTCGATGTCCTGCCTCTGGTCTTTCACTGCTCCAATTCATCATCCTTACAGCTGCCAACATGATTTTTCTAAGGCACAGATTTAATCCTATCGTTCCCTTAATGAGTACATTCCAGGGTCTCCTAATTGCTCCTAGAAGAAAATACAAACTTCTCTGTTTGACCTTTAAAAGACCTTCATAAGCTGGTCCAACTTATCTTTCATAGTTCCTTTCACATTCTTTGTGGTCCAGTCAAATGTGCTCTTATTCACACATAACCCTCCATCTTCTAGCTCTCTGAACTTGCAAAGCCTTTCACTTATTTCCTAAATGCAGTTCTTCTTCATCTTTGCCTCTTGAAATTCTTAGCTTCCTTCAGAACTCAGTTCAGACACTACCTTCTACCTGTCTTTTCTGATCCTCCCAACTGTTGTTGTCTTTTTCTCTCATAATTACCTTGTATTTATTTTGTATCTACTTATAGGTTATATTGTTTTCCCAAACGGAATGTAGAGTAAGCTTCCTGAGGGCAGATAACTGTTTCTTTTCTATCTTTGTATCCCTAGTGCCAACACTTGGAAATATATCTGATATGTGCAGGTAATTAATAAAGGCTTGTTGATTGACATTTCACCAGAAAGAAGAGGACAAAAATTAGCCCTTGTACTCATTCTACTGGCACATACAATGAATATACAGATAACTTGTTCAAAATTAATGAGTAGGATAAGATCATGAATAATTTTGGTTTGAAGGGTACTGAGAGTTTAAGTGATTTATGTCTGAGGTTACATGGCCAGTGTGCATCAAAAGACAGAACGTGAAAGCAATTCTGAAACCGAGGCACCTTCTTTATCCACTATGCAATGCTTTCTTTTTTGAAGCACATGGAGAGTAAACGTGTAAAAATTAGAGGCATAAAAGGACCTGAATCCAAGTTCTGACTATGTTTCTTAGTACATGTGTGACCTGGGACAAGTTCTTTCACCTCTCTGAGTTCCAGTTTCTTCCTCTGGAAAATGGAAAAGCGAGACAGGTGAGGTGGCTTCTGAGACATTTTTCCAGTTCTGAGCTATGATCCTGTTAGTTTTAAAAGTCCTAACTCAATGACTAATTGTTCTTCAAAATGTAAGAGATAAAAGAGGCAACTTAAGTGTAAAATTAAGATTTTGCTCAGACAGTATCAAATTACTGATAAAGCTAAAATGGCTACAGCAGAATTCTATGCATCAGACATGGTGGATTTGTTCTTTCTTTGCAAGCAGATGTCAGCTGTTGTAGATGTATTTGTCCCTTCAGGAGTCTGGAGAAAAACATTTTTCCACATTTTTCATCTTTGTGAGTTTCTCTCTTCCCCTGGCCCCAGTTTGCTCACTAAGCAAGATTGACCTTTCCTTGTGTTAGGGTGTTTTTTAATGTCATTTGTTTCTGTCATAATATAATTGTTTTGTCTTTACAATTGTGTGTGTGTGTGTGTGTGTGTGTGTGTATTTTCCTGGAAACTTTGAAGGACAGGTGGATTTTGAAAAGAGAAAACTAGCATTTTCTAACAGTTATTCTGGGTAAAAATATCCTTCAGTCTAACATTTATTGCATCCAATTTGGAGCTCCACCAGTTCTATGTTAGTCTTTATTTGTTTATATGTGTGAAATCTTTTAAGAGGAGCATAGCTACTCAAAGCAAAAGGTCTGAATCTGCATAGGCTATTTCCTGAGGACACAGCTCAGGCCTCCTCTGGAGCTGAGCTCTGCAGGAGAGCATGCCTAAGCATCCTGAAGCAGTTTCAAGCTGAGATGTCATTACGGGGTGAAGACCTTTTCCCTCAGGTGATCATAGCCTTTGGCTTGATGAGGAAGGATGTCACAGCAGCAGTACTCAGCTAGAGCTCTCAAGACCTCACCTGTCTATCTACCAGTAGAGGACAGTCATTAGCAATATGTGAGATCAGGACCTGGGAGGAGTAGCTGGGCAGAGTGTACCCAGTGGAAGGGACAGAATGGGGGCAAGGGAAATCAGAGAAAGGGAAGGGCAGCTTATCTAAGCCTCCAAAAGAACTGGCATTGAAGGAAGGAGTGAAGGTTATGAAAGCACCAAAGGCCTCAAAAATATGTCCTCTAAACATTATGCACATACCAAGGTCATGGGAGCAATTGCTTAGAACTAACACTTCATTATTGCTTATGTACAGCCACTCTAATTCATCCAGGCCCTGGGGGATAAAGCCATCCCATAGACTCATTTTTGCTTCTCTGACTCTAAACTTCTAAACACCTGTTTCCCTGCATTACAGAGCTTTTACCTGAAGTGATGAGGCTCTCCAGAGATAACGCTGATGGGACTTTAGCTAGGAGTTTGGATAGGGCTTTGTTTCTGAGGCTGAAGCTTTCAATCATTTTATTTTGTTTGGTCTCCAATATAGTTGGTTAAGGATGCTTATCTAGCAAAAGAGGATACGGACCTGGAATTCCTGGGGAAGGAGAAGAAAAAAGAACTCTGAACCAGTTCAGGATTGTTATTAAAGTGATTTTGATTTTCCATAGCCTATTTATTTGTCTTTTGTTTGTAGCAAGGAAATTTCCCAGTCCTTCCGGTAAAACAGAAAAGTTTAAGAAGGTGTATCTATTAGATGGTTGTTACTGTCCAGTACTATAGGTAGAGTGAGATCTGGATCTGTGAGATATAGGTCCAAGCACTAGCTCTCTTATTACTACCTTTGTGGCATTGGACAAGTCCATTCATCTCCAGAGAGTTCAGTTTTCTCATTTGCACAATGACGTGATTGGACTCAATCACTTTTAAAGTATCTTCTTTTCTGAATCCTTTAGTCCAGCCAGAACAGCTTCTATTCATGTAGGTGTATTTTTATAATAATATAGTAAATCCTCTGTTATTGGAAGACAGTGTAATACAGAGAAAAGAGCACTGGATTTGGAGACAGATTTGACAGACTTCAGTTGCAATCTTGACTCTATCATGTACTAACTGCATGTTCTCAGTTGTCATTTAACTTTTCTAGGTATCAATTTCCCCATATGTAAAATGATAGAGGGTGTTGAACTAAATCCCTAAAGGTCCTTCCAGCTTTAAATCTCCTTCCAGCTTTAAATCTCCTTCCAGCTTTAAATCTATGATCTCTAACAGTGTCTTGAACATATCAAGTACTTGATAAACATTTATCATAATTTTGTCCCTGGTAAACAATGAGGACCAGTGAAGGAGTGGGAGCTATACTTTTAGAAGGTGGGGACTCACAGGTCATTGAAATCACACCACACAGATAATTTTCCTATACCAACTTTCTAAGGCTGGACCAGACTTTGGCATTTTTCAAATTTCTCACAGTTTTCGGTTCTTTATATAGCCATCTTTTTATTTCCCTCCCCCCTCACTTTTCAGGCCCATTCTATTGACCTACTTTCTCCTTCCTCCTCTCCTTCCCCTCTATACTTCCTGGGTGGGCAATTTGTTTGTTTTGTTGTTCATCCTTAGTTCTCAGAAAGGACCAATGACATCAACAGGGTGATGTCTTGACTTTCAAGTGATTGGATTTAAGTGAAGCAGGATTTGAAACTGAAGGGAATGGATCTCCCCACCATGGAGTAAAAGAAAATCCAAAGATAAAGGTAAAGTATGCTGGCTTCTCTGTCTAGGGGAAAGAAACCTCTGACCCTAGAAAGAACCACCAATGTATCATCAAGGCCTATGCCTCTACTTTCTGAAGACCATCAGTTTATGACCAATAATCTCCTTTAAAATATAAATTTGAATCTTCATCACTAGCCCTGCTTTCTCGAGTAAGAGACACATTCCCTCTATATGATTGCTAAGAAGCCTTGTACCAAGGCTTAACAACTGAGTTTTCTTTGGACAAATAGCTTAAGAAATAAAACAGGAATCATGTCAAAATTTTGAAAAAGAAGCCAACATTGAGTAAAGACTCCTTATGTGTACTAGATAGTAAACTTCCTTAGGAAAAGAGAGTCAGTGCATATAATTGCTATTTGTTTTTAAAAAATCCATTTGGATTCAAAGCAGCTGTGTCATCCCTAGAATGCAGCCCATTTCAATAGTGAAAATGAAATCCTCAAGGACTTTATTTCCTCCTGAGTAGCCTTGTGACACTCAATTGGGAACAACAGCTTCTACAATAATCTTAAGGGCTCTCTTTTCATTCTAGCAGCCAAAACAAGGTATTTTCTTCAAAGTAGGTTGGCCCAGTGGTGACCTCTCGGTACAAGACTGAATCTTATGGGTATAGATACTTTCTCTTAGACCTTTATATAAAAGAAGTACAATTTTTGCCTAGATGCGTTATTTCCTACCTGGTTCACAGAGACCTCTAGATCTTCAGATACTTTAACTTAGTTAAAAAAAAACATAGAAGAGAATACTGTAAGGGGTACCTTTGGGGGAAAAAGAGAAGGGGTGAGACACAACTTCCAAGCTTTACAAACATGTGCATAGTTTTGGGTCGCTTATCATTTCCTTATTCCACCACCAGGGTGGGGAATTGCAGAACAAGAGATGGGGCCTCTTGATTGCGGGGTTGAGGCCTCCCAGAGGAAGTCAGAAATAATGGACTAGATCTCCGGCATGCAATGCTGCTGAATGTTTACATACATACACACACACACACACACACACACACACACACACACATGCACACATGCACACACGCACACACACAAAACCCTCTTCTAGTAAAGGTTTATGTGGACACCTTAATTCTTTAAGGATGATAATAACTAACACATAATTAATGGCACTTTAAGCCTCTCTGTCTTTTATCTACATTTTTTTCATTTGATTTTCACATAGAGTCCAGCAAAGGCAGCACGATAGGATTTAATATCACTATTTTATAGAAGAGAACCTCTGAAAACATATTCAAATTGACGTCTTCCTGTCTCTGTGTCCAGCACACGAGCCACTTACACCATAAATCCCTGTGCCTCTAAGTAAGTTTATACCCTGAGCTTCCCTTTGTGGGCTGTTTTCTGTTCACTATGAACCAGGCCCTAAGCGGACTTTTATCAATCCATCAATAGAATCTGGTATTTGGGAATTAATGTTAATTCCTTTGGAATTGGAATGGAATTCTCTGTATTCTATTTAATAGTAAATTAGGGACACAAAAGGTATGTTTACTTTTCCCTTCCAACCTTTCCATCTCTATTCATTCACATCACCTTTCTTTTGGCCCTCCCTTTCTTTCTCCCCATTCTATTCTACGGGCCTATTAGAAAGGCATCTCCTCCCTCACTCCTCCCCCCCCATCCCCACCCCCAGACCTTGCTTAACCCTCTTTGTGGTACTCAGGGTCAAATAGGTCTCTGACCCTGGTTTAACTGAGTAGACATCCTATCAAGAAATTGTTGTAATTTAGCCCCTGGGGAGAGAAGAACCCAATAATTAGCTCATCTGCCCAAATTCAGCTGTCTGTAATCTCTGTGTAAAAATGCACACATTTTTCCCTGGCTAAGCATTTTACAAAATAGTCTCCCTTTTGGGCCTGGAGGCTCCTGGTCTGGTAAAATATAAAATGCTGATAACCACTTGTGTTGATTGAAGCCTATCTATCTCAATAAGCATTTTGTTTTGCTTAAAAAACAAAACAAAACAATTCTAGAAATTCAAATGCCAGTTAAACTCTTGTCTTGTTCTGCTTGTTAAAAGTTTAACCTTAATGTTAAAAGGTGGGTTATGTCTAATTAGAACCTTTTCATTCAGTGTGAACCTGTAAGTGTGATCGCCTGATCTCTTCTCACCTGCAGCTGTTGCACGTTAGTATATTAGATGTGACTCTAAATTTCTCTGCTCACAAGCAGAGTGTGAGTGTGATTCCACTGTCTAACACTCTCACTGCTAACCTAGTAATTCCTGGATCAGGCAGAATGTGGGAGTGAAGGCAGCAGTCTAGATCAGAAACTCTGGGCCCTCTTGGATTGGGAACTGTACCCAGCATTTGATAAAATATTTAACTCATGTCCCTTTTGCCTCTCCCTGAAGCCTGTCTGAGTGAATGTATATAGGATTGCTGAGGATCTTCCCAGAAGCAAGAGGACAGAGTACGCGATTAAACATGCCCATTCAAAGAGCTTTGGGGATCTGGGTTACTCAGCTTTAAAAACGTTAGAGTCCAGTGAACTGAGGAAGGAGATAGCGGAATGCATCACAGAAACTCTGTTAACCCTATACCCCCAAATTTGCTTCTGGACTCAGCTTAGGCAGAGGAAAAGCTGGTACAGAAACATTCTTAAAAATCAAAATAAAGATTATAGTTTTGCTTTCTTGTTAAGGACCAAGAACTACCTAGTCTTGGCACCAGAGTCAAAGGCATGCCACTCTTACAAACTAATTTCCATGGTCCTCCCTCCTTTCTCCATAACCCCGTATAAAACACAACACTAACACCTGAAAAAGATATTATGCCTAAGAACTTGTAAATCCTACGTCTTTTTGAGCTTTCTACTCTGCTACCATGCATCTGTGACCTCAGCACAGTGCCTGTCATGTAAGTAGGCACTTAATAAATGTTTATTGATTGGTTGGCTGTGATCATTCCAGAATATATGCTAAAATATTGCAGCAGCATTGAAGGTTACATGAACAGAACAAAGTCATCCTATATCGTTCAAGTCTGGAAGATGATCTAGAGAGATTTGCAGTATTGATGTTCTGTATGGAAAACTATAAATATTTTTTCAGAACCCTAAATTCACTCAGATGTAATTAAAATAGGCTCTGCTGTTCAGGATGAGTAATGATCGTCATATTTGCATTCATATAATCGGCTGTGTTCATCTCATTACTTTTGACTATAGAAAGCAAGAGAAATGCTAGGGAAAGCCACATTCTTGAGATGTTACATATTAAGTAGAATGTTTAAGGAAGGCATATTCCATCCCAAAAAATTTAGGAGTCTTTATTTCAGAGATTTCCTTAGCCAAAAAGAAAAAAAAATGATTCATAAGACAGCTTCCTTTGCTTGCCATAAATTTCCTTCCAACAGAATTGTGCCAAGTGTATTGTGAATCCAGTGATTTTCTTATGCTATAGAAAACATTACATAAATGAGCAAATATGTCAAATTTCCCTGAAACAGGGTTTAGGTGATTAGGAATGTCTTTGTCCAAATAGTTTAGGAACCTTGAAATATGAAAGCACATTGCTAGAGAACATTTTTCCTGTTTTCTCCTCTAAAGGTCTCTCAGCTGAAAGGTGCTATTACAAGCAGGTAGGGGGCACAGTAGATAGAATGCCAGACCTGGAGTCAGAAAGACTTGAGTTCAAGTCCAGCCTCAGATGTTTACTAGCTATGTAACCCTGGGCAAGTCATGTAACCATGTTGATCTCAGTTTCTCATACTAAATTGTCTCAGTTTCCCGTACTAAATTAAAGACCTATACTTTCTTAATTAGATGACAGAAGGTCTTGGGCTTCTTTTGAGGCAGACTCATGATTTTTATTGCTGTTGTTTAGTCAGCTTTCCAATCATGTTCAACTCTTTGTGACCCCCTTTTATAGGTTTTCTTGGCAAAGATACTGAAGTGGTTTGCCATTGTCTTTTCCAGCTTATTGTACAAATGAGAAACTGTCTATGTATCTTTAAATATGTATGGACATATATATGTAGATACATACACATATCTATTACCCTCCCTCTCACAAACACACACACACACACACACACACACACACACACACACACACACACACACACACACACACACACACTACTCTAATGGGACAGGTGGGACAGGTGTACTGGTCAATCTGTTCCAACGTTAATGCGTGCACAGATAATTTCCCTACCGAGAGACTTCATGGAGAGTAGGGAAAGAGTCTGATTCTAGCTATTTGTTATCAAGGAACTGTTGCTGTACACCAGACTAGGAGGTCTTCTAATTATTTGAAGAGCCAGAAAAACTAAGGACTCTGCTTTCATATAAGGAATATTATTGCAATATTCTTACTTTATCTTAGTGAATCCCTTTTCTAAAAACTAATGGTTACATTTTTTTTATTGATAATGGGAAGCATACCAATGTGAGCTCTGGCACTCCAGCTTGAGAAGCCTCAGACTACCCCTGCCCAGAACCCTGAAGGCAGTAATAGTCAGTTACGCTTTAGGGACCTGGTCTGCCAGTGCAAGTTTGATTTGGGAGAGTGAGCACAGACAGAGTACTATACTGCAAAAACAGTTGCCTATGAATTCTGTCCAAAACCATATGTTCTTCTGAATTCTCATGAGCCCTTTATTACATTCCGATTCTTCAGCTAGCCCTTCTTTCAGAGCCCAGGAGAGTTGTAGCTTTCATTGTGAAAAGATGAGTAACTATACACATCGCCATTTCCATACTCCACTGAGACTGAACCTGAGCTAAGCTATGGGGCAAGCCTCAGGCTCCATCTTCCCTTGTGTCTGCTACAGTTGTCACATCTGTTCGGCACATGAGGACTGATTACACACTATTGCTGTTGTACAGTTTCAATTTAGTTTCATGTAATTCTCTACAGCACTGCCACTTGGAACTCTGCCAATGACATATTGCTTAATTCCCTACCATCATGTTTATTCCCAGCCCCCCTGGAATAAAAATGGATTTGAAAATGTAGCTATGAATTACATTTCCAAGTGAGACGTTGGTTGAGGGGGGAGCACTTAAAGGAGGTAATAGTGGTCAGTATCATTTGTTCCAAATTGCTGAAAATGATTTACACGCATTATTTCAATTCCTCATTATTTCAGAAATCTCTGCCTCACCTCCCACTATTCCTTCCAATCCCAGTGGGAGGGAGTTTTATTTTCCTAATATTTAAGGCGAGAAGACAAAAGAAAATCTAGTGGAGCAAAATGTAGTCATATTGGTGAGAGAATTAGATTAAAAACTGAAGATTACATACAGACTGGCTACAGCACAAATGTATGATGTTTATGTGGCGCTGAAACTTCAGAATGAAAAGTGAAAGATCCAGCGGAACTAATATCAATGCAAAAGGCAGTGTGATGCAGTGGCCAAAGCCTTGACTGTGGCACCTGAAGATTCAAATCTCAGCCTCACTTCTTAATAATAATAATGATGGTAATAGCTGGTAGTTACATAGTGCTTTAAGGAATGCTTGATTGACTTCCTTCCCCATCAAAACCCCTAGAGATGGCAAGAAGTCCCAGGTCATTTTAATAACACCATCCAGTTGGCAATAGTAAGAAATACAGAGCTTGTAAAATAATAAGGAGGAAATTAGGTACTTTGTCAAACTTCTAGACCTAGAGGAATGCTTCAAGCAAACAGGCAGTTCATGATTCTGGAAGCTGAGGGAAAAAGAGGACTTTAGACAATAGAGATGCTATGTTCCAATCTGATACTGGTGACAGAGATTAATCTATCTGTCAACAAGCATTTATTAAGCTCCTACTATATACTACAGAGATATTGGGGATTCAAAGGCAAAAGCAAAATTATCTTTATCCTCAAGGAGCTCATATTCTACAACAAGAAACAATACACATATACATAATATATACAATACACAATATATACAAAATAAATACAAAGCAATTTTTTTGGAGGGGGAGGAGGGAAGGCATTAGCAACTAGAGAGTTGAAGAAAGGTTTCATGGAAAAGGTACACTTGAGCTGAATTGAAGAAGCTAATTATTGCCAAGGGCATTTCTGATTCCTGGGTGAATGTTTTGTGGGATCAGAGTGGATAGAAAGGATGAAGTTTCCTAGTGAATTTACTCATGAATTTACTCAATCCTAGCGAATTTACACTTTGTTGCAAAGAGAAAATTTGCTTCCAGTATAATAAAGAAGCTGAAGTACTCTTCTTCGCCATACTGAGACAAGGTCCAGGAAAGAGAAAATTTTTTCCTCTGGATAAAGGATTCACAATTACAACTTTGGGGAGCTGCAGGGAATTGTAAGCAGGATGATGAAAATTCACTAACTACACTGACTAAAAATAGGCAATGAAATGCAACAGGGAACAATAGAAGCAGGTATGTATTGGAAATCTTGAAGAGACACAAGAGGAACAAGGTTGGCTTGATTCTTGATAGGACCCACATGTTGATAAATTGTGAGAGGCAACGCTAGAGAAAGCCCTACCTGATCCATGACTGTAAGTCATGACTAAGTCAAGGCTAAGGATATACAGGTCTCTGGAAAGGAATTGCTCATTGGTGAAGGAAAGAAGAAGAAAGGAAAATAAAAGAGGGGAGAGGAAGGGAGAGAAAGAGAGAGAAAGAAGAAAATAGAGGAGAGTATCATTGCATTGATTAGAGTTCCTAAGTATTTGAAATTATTTTTTTATAATGTTAGGGTTTACATTATCCTCCTAGCTCTACTCACTCCACTCTACAATAGTTCAAAGTGAGGTTCAAGTGATGAATGTTTCCCCTACTCCTTCCTTGCTTATATAGACTTCTGATTATGCAAGGTATTGTGCCCTCTCCCATTTTCTCTCCTTTTCTTTCCAATTGTAGCCTTCCTCCCTCTCCTTTTTTTCCTCCTCCATTTAAAATCACAAAAATAAAACAAAAATAATTCCCAGGATTGCCATTTTATTCAATTCCCTCTATGTGTCTTACTGATATCATGACTCTCAGGGGAAGTTTATATTACCCCCACATATCCAAATACAAACACTTTTTCCTTCCTCATAAATTATTTTTCAGTTGATTGCTTATATTTAACTTTTTATGTTTGTCTTTATTACTAGGTTTGTATTTTAAAGATTCTACTCAGTTTTCAGCTCTTCATCAGGAATGTTAGGAAGTTCTCTATTTCATTAAAGGTCCACCCCTCCATCCCCCTCTTCCCTATAGCTGTATACCCAGTATTGGTAGATAAGTTATTCTTGGTTTGTAAGCTTTTGAAGATATCAGATTTTATACTTTCCATTCCTTTATACTGGTGGCAGCTAAATCTTGTATAATTCTAATTTTTCTTACTTGGTACTTGAACTCTTTCATCTGGCAGTTTGTAATATTTTTTCTTTGGCTGGGAAGTTCTGCATTTTGCCTCTAACATTCCTAAGAGTTTCATTTGGGGCTTTCTTTTAGGGTATCATTGGTGGATTCTTCATATTTTCACTTCTGTCTATGGTTCTAAGAGATTTGGGCAAGTTTCTTTCATGATTTATTAAAATATGATATCCAGGCTCTTTTTTGATCATGGCTTTTAGGTAGCCTAAAAATTCATAAATTAGCTCTCCTTGAATTGTTTTTCAGGTCAGTTGTTTTTGCTATAAGATGTCATAAATTTCCTCTATTTTTAAAGTATTTTGTCTTTATTTTATATTTCTTGGCTTATAAAGTCATTAATATCTGTTTGTTCCACTCTAATTTTCTAGGATTCTGTTACTAGGGTAAAGTTTTGTATCTCTTGGGTTGAGCTGTAATTTCCAAAATCTTCCATCCTTTAGCTCTCAATTCTTTACAGGTAGGTTTCATTTCATTTATAATACCATTCAAAACTATTTTCTTAACTCGCATCATTTTCCCCAGGAATTCTCATTGATTTTATGGGGAAAGTTTTTTTTCTTTGAATCTTTAGTTGAAGTTGTTTTGAAGTTATTCTTGCCTGAATTTTTATCTTAGATAAAACTTGTTCTCTTGTTCTCATACTAGCACTTTTTGGGGGTCATTCTTCCTTGGTTTATCAGGGAGCTCTTTCTAAGCAGAGTCTGTTACCTTCACCTTTCTGTGAGACCTCAATATGTTGCTTTCTTGGGTAGAGACAGAGCATATGATCTGCTCTGGGTTGTGACACTGTGCTCTGAGTTTTGGGCATGAATTCATGATCCAGACCACAAGTTGCTGGCGTGGGCAGGAACTGAGTAAGATCATTTGGGGGAGTTACTGAACTGTAAGCCTACCTTGGAGTTACAAGCATTGAATTTGGAATCTTGGCCCCTCTTAGCAACCCCTCTCTATTGGCTTGAGCCTGGGGTTGTTTATGTGGCTAGCTCTGAAGACTCCTTAAACTGTCAGCCTATCTCAGAACTCTGGGAATCCTTCTAGATAATATTTTCATGTTGTCTTGGGAGTGGAGACAAAGAAGTGATCAGCTTTTGGTGTCCCAGTGCAGTTGGTCTAGTTGGGAACACTGGGCATTGAGTCTGTGATCCTGCCCCAGTCCTGTTCCACATTTCCTGCTCTGGTCATTTGTCTGTTAGCCAAATTTATGATGTCATGTAATTTTTACTTCAGCATCCCATTCAGCCTTGTGATTTTCTTAAATGTTGATGGAATAGTTGAAGGGAGGCCTGATTTGTCCTGCTTCTTCATATGCCACCATCTTGGCTATCACCTCTTCTTCCTATAGCAGAACTTTTTGAAAAAAATTATCTGCAATATACTTTGCTTTCATTATCTAACCACCTACTCTTTAGTAACCTGGAATTTAACTTTGGCCCTATCATACAGTCATTGGTGATTATCAAAAAAGTCTGATGGAATCCTAATAAAGCTGCTCCCAGCCCCAATATTCAAACTTCCTTATTGGTCTCACTGAACAGAAGGCATGTCATGATTTGACCACACAATTTGTCTTTAACCAGACCACAATTCCCCTCCCCCTCCAGACCCAATATCCCTAATATGCCTCACTAGGACAACAGGTGTGTCCATGTGATGGAATCCTAGCCATCGCCTCTAGCTATCCACTGCCCCCAGACCCAATTCTCATATTTCTCACAGAAATAGCAGGTGTGCCCATGAACTCATATTTCTCACAGAAACAACAGATGTATCCATGTACTTAACCACAATCACATCCATTTAATCTCAGACAGGGCCACAATAGCCAGTCAGTCAGAAAGCAGCATCACCAGCATGCCTGAGCAAGATCTGGACCCCAAGACAATAGAAGGGACTTTCCCTAAGTAGGCAGCTGCTAACAGAAAAAGCTATCCTTTGGTTGATTTTATATGTAGATAGGATTATTATAATATATTATCCTACATATATTCTCCCTCCCCAGAAAAAGGGAGTTTTTTTGTATTCGTTGTAGGTAATAACATGTGCAGTTCTGCTGAAGCTGGGATCCCTCCACTATTGCCTAATCCTTTAACAAACCCCTCCTGCCTTTTCAATATGAATATATTCTGCTATTGTAATTGCATCTTTTGCCCTATAAAAATCCATCTTACTTTCACTAAGCTGACAGTTCCTTTCTGGAACTCAGCCCTCTTTCTGAGAGGTGTCACTCTCAATAAATGCCTTTACTTGGATTGGAGAAGGTCTGAGTCTGTGAATTCTTTCAAGATGACCCCACAACATGCCATGAAACCACAAGTCAAAAGATCATTTTTTCAGTCCTCATTCTTCTTTATTTCTCAGTAACATTTGTCATTGCTGACCACTCATTCCTGGATAGTCTTTTTTCCCTTAGCATCACAGACACCATACTCTCCAGGTTCTCCTCCTTGCTCCTCCCCTGTCTCTTCACTGGATACTTCCCCTTTTCAAATTTCCTTAAAGTAGGTGTCACTCAAGGTTCTATCTCCAGCTCTCTTTTCTCTACATTCTCTTCTTTGGTAGTTTCTTTCACTCATATATTATGAATGAGATTCAACTATCACTTTTATTCAGAGCATAGTGCTAAGTGCTAGGATGAGATAGATGGGGCTTTTGCCTCATGGGGTTTACTTTGTGGTAGAGAAGCAAAACAGAAATACAGATAACTATGATATGTGATATTGAATAAATTCATTACAGAGCTACAAAACAAAGTGATGTTTGAGGTCAGTGAGAGGAGATCATTAATAGAAACAGGGGGGTAGGGATGTTGAAAGAGATGGTATTTGAATAGCATTTTAAAAGACGGATAAGAATTCATCAGGTAAATAGGAGGAAGGATGGTTCTCTAGGCATAGGAAACAGCCTAAGCAAAAGTAGAGGACATGTTTGGAGGAAACATTTTATCTTGATTGAAGCATAAAGATTATCTGTGTGTCCCATCACTTCTTCATATTCTAAATGCCCTATACTGTTCTGATTACCCATTTCCAGCAACCTACTCCTTCCTGTGACTTTACTATCTGTGTAATTGGCACCATTAGTCATCTAGTTTCACATGTTCAAAATCTTGGTGACATCTTTCACTCTTCCTTCTCTCTCACCCAGGCAGCTAGGTTGCACAGCAGATAGAAGACTGGAGCTGGAGTCAGGAAGACTTTTCTCTATGAGTTCAAATCCAGCCTGAGGCACTTAGTAGCTGTGTGACTCTGGGCAAGACCCTATTTACCTCAGTTCCTCATAGGTAAAATTATCTGGAGAAGGAAATGGCCAGCCACTCAAGTATCTTTGCCAAGAAAACCCCAAATGGGGTCATCGAGAGTCAGACACAACTGAAAAAGGCTCAACAGCAGCAACAAATCTCTTTTATCTATCATAAACAGTTACCAAGTCCTTCTAAATCTCCCTCCATAATATCATGAACAGGTCGATCAAAGGGTAATAGATTATGGGATTCCCAAAAGCTCTTCTATATTATCTACTAAGCTCTAGAGGGCCTATGCATTAATGGAAAGACTGGTCACATAGACAAAATCATAGATCCTTGGAGTCATCAGATATAATACAAGGGAAATGATGTTGTTGCATGAAGTCAAAATTGACAGTGACCTAAAAGGCCATGGAAATATTGAAGGAAAGTTTAAGTAGGCTGTGGAATGTGTCACTAGAAAAACAAACAAAAAGTGAAAGCATGCATGATTAGAAAAGGAGGTGTGTCTGTCATGTCATGATACCATAAATAGAGAAAACATTAAGACCTAATGGAAAGAAAGACTCATGAGTTACATAAACCTCCATGAACTTATTGAAGACCATGGGCAAGAATTACATAGTAAAACAAATGAATGAAATGTCATAGGCTCCCATGGAAGGAAAGCCTATCAATGAGGTCCTAGCTCCATCAAAGCATCCATGCATACATAAACCTTGTCATGCTCACAACTCTTTTATGACTCCTTTTTAACTTACTCAACAAAGCTCAGATGCTTTAGTCTGGCATTTCAGATGCCTCACAATATGACACTACTCAGACTTTCTGAATTTTCCTTTTACTTCTTCTTTAAAATATTCTAATAAGCTCTAGTCAAACTGACAACGTGCTGTTTTCCTTATACTTCCCATACTTTTTTTGAAGGGGTAAGGGGTGAAGCAATTCAGATTAAGTGAATTGACCAGGGTCACACAGATAGTGAGTGTTAAGTGTCTGACGCTGGATTTGAACTCAGGTCCTCCTGACTCCAGGGCCAATACTCTATTCACTGCACCACCTAGCTGTTTCCCCCTCCCTCTTCTCCCATGCTTTTATAATGGGGTATTTTTGCTCACTGTTCTCCCTAGATCTAGGATGCCCTCTCATCTCCACCCCATACTTGTCCCCATCATTTCATTTCATAACTCCTTAAAGTTCAGTTCAAATGTCATTCCTTCCATTAAACTTTCCCTAAAAACTCCAAGTGGCAACAATCTTTCCTTCTTAGGACCTCACACAGCACTTAATTTTCACCTCTCTTGTGTACTTAACATAATTTTTGTGTGTTCTGGTTATCTGCACTTATGTCATAATCTCCAACTAAGCTATAAACTCCATTATCTCTCCTGAGACCTCACACAGAGCTGTCTAGATAGTAGGCACTTAATAAATACTTAATGAAGTGAATTAAATGTGTTCAGATTTTATTTCCTACATGGACACGAGCTTCAGACTTGCAATCAACCATTTGATCACATTTCCATATAAAGGCTACTTCTGAACTGAAGCTCAAATTTTGTGTTTTTTAACTTTCCAACAAAATATGAGTTTGTATGTGTATGGCTTACGTAGTGGCTTTGTATGTTAGTCAACAGTACTGGTACCAGGTAATTGGCTTTTTTTCAAACAGACATTTCACATCTTGGTGTCAGTTTCTTCCCCCTTGCCCCCACTTAACAGCATTTTATTTTTTTCCAATGACATGTAAAGATAGTTTTCAACACTCACTTTTATAAGATTTTGAGTTTCAATTTTTTTCTCCCTTTCTCCCCTACCCCTCCCAAAGATGGCAAGCAATATCATATAGGTTGTACATGTACAATCATATTAAAACATGTTTCCACATTAATCATGTTATGAAAGAAGAATGAGAACAAAAGGGACAAACCACAAGAAAAAAGTTGAAATTAGTCTGCTTCAACATGTATTCAGTTGCCATATTGCTTTCTCTAGATGTGGATAGCATTTTCTATCATGAATCTGCCTCAGTATCTTCATCTGTAAAATGAAGGTATTAAATAAGATGATTCTAAGGTTTCTTTAAGCTGAAATTCTTTGAATCTATGAATAACATTCTAGGGTTCTTTTTCAATTATATAAATCTAAAGAGAGGTTGTATAATAAAAAAAAGTACTGGAAGAAAAATGTACTTCATTTGAAGGCAGAGGTCCTGAATTTGAATCCTAGCTCTGTCACTTACTACCTTCCCAATCCTGGGTAAATTTCTGAACCTTTCTGGGCCTCAGTAAGATGAGAGGTTAGACTGCATCAAAAGATCACAGCTCTAAAGCTAGAAAGGAACTGAGAGGCCATATCATTCAGTCTCTTAATTTACAGTTAAAGAAACAGACACAGAGACAGGTTAATTACATAGTAAACACTGGAAATGGGATTCTTCTTAGAGTCTGTAGTCTTTCTGCTGTACTATGCTGCCCTCAAAGAGCCCTTCCAGGTCTCAGTCCTATAATGCTAAAAGTACCAAATACAGAATTCAGACTCAGGTCCTCTCACTACAAATCCAGTGCGCTTTCTTCCTACACAAGTATTTCCATTTTCAATCAATATCTACTCTGCACCAACTATGGACAGTGTTGTACAAGGGATGGTTTTATTTTTGTCTTAGTATTCTTAGCACAGCCACAATTCTGGCACATAATAGGGGTTTAATAAAAGTGTTAATTTAAATTATAAGGTCTTGTTTAAGGCTGTGTCAATACAAAATTTATTACATAACTTAAAGAAGAAGAACCTTATAATCTAATTGAAGGAGTGGAGAGAAAACATATAAAAAACAATGATACAAGAAGAGAGTGAAATAGATGCAAACATACCTAGTAAAGGTTTGTAAGATATTAAAGGGGAAAGAAATTGTATTAACTCAGGGGAGGTAGATGCAGGTGAGTCATCTTCATAAGGACATATCAACTGATTTGGGCCTGAAAGAAAGAAGGGACCTTAAATTATGGAAATGGGAGATAATTTAAGTAAAGGAATAGAGACAAGAGAAGAAATAATAAACGTTGTGGATATCAAGTAATTAGAATAAATGAAGTGGAATTATATCACACAATCAGAAAATCTTAGAGGTGGATATATACTCAGAGGTCACATAGTCTAAAATGTACCTGAACAGAGACCCCAAACATCTCTAAAAAGTGGTCATCTCAGTCTTAGATCTAAGTTTAGCATAGTGTCTGGCATATAGTAGGTGCTAAATTAATATTTATTCACTATTATTGGCTACTAACTGTTTAGTCAATATTTAAAGATCTCTAAAAATGGTGACTTCACTATCTCCCAAGGCATGACATTCTACTTTTTGAAAAGCTCTAATTATTAGGAAGTTTTTCTTTATTCAAATTCAAATATAATAATGCTCTAATGGATCTGTAATCTCAGTGAGTTGGAAGTTCCCTCTAGTGATGCAGTATATCTGTCTATCCATGCCCATAATATTTGATTTTTGTCCATGTCTTCTGAGAAGTTCACTGCAAAGAGTTTACCCAATGTGTTGGAGGTTCTCCTTGATTTCTTATGGCATTCAGAAGTTACTAGTGGAGCTTTCTGGCTGTCCATGAGTTGTCCCTTCCCCTTGTCACATGACCATCACATCTCCTCTTCCTGTTATAGATTTCTTCAGTTATATCTTCTAGTCCTGTTCTTCCTTGAAGTTCTGTTATTGTTTGTAATCTCCTCATGTCCACTATAATCCTCCACATGAGATGTTCATTTTTTAATTCTTCGGAAGCATGTTTCATTGCTATGTAACTATATGGCTATGCTGCTTTTCAGTAGCAGCAGCAAAAAGTTGTTATTTAAAATATCTCACCCATCATTCTGTCCTCTATGGCCATGCAGAAAAAAAAAATCTAATCCCTCTTCCACGTAATAGCCCTTCAAATACTTGATGACCCATATTATATCCTCATTAGTCTTCCCTAGACTAAGCATCAGTAGTCCCTTCAATCGATCATATGACATGATCTCCAATCTCCCTCTTATCATGGTTCTCTCTCCCAGACGCTCCAGTCTGTCAATATCTTCCCTAAAAGGCATTGCCTAGGATGGAACACAAGATTCCCAATGTGGTCTGACTAGTTTTTAGCAGGACTATCTCCTCTTTTGTGCTGGACAGCATGCCTCTTAATGTAACTCAATTTAATAAAATTTTTTGGCTATGATGTCACACTATTTTAACACAAACCATCATCTATCCATGCCTTTCTGTTGTGTATTGATGCAACTGATTGTTTGAGCCAAACTGTAAGACTTCACATTTATCCTATCTGATACTTATCTTCTTAGATATAGTTCATTGTTCTAGAATGTTAAGATCTGTTTTCATCTCCTCACTTTATCAATTTATATGTTAGCCATTTTTCTAGCTTTGTTTCATTTTCAGATTTGATATGTAAACCACATCTGCTTTCATCCAGGTCATTAATAAAAAAATTGAACCTTACTTACAGGTCTAAGGACAGAACTCTGAGACTGCACTGGAGGTCACTCTCCAAACTGAAATCAACCTATTAAGGATGTTGTTGGGTCTGCTCATTCAACCAATTCTGCATCCACCTTACTGTACTATAATTTCTCCCATAGACCCAAAGGGATAACTTGAAAACTGGTATCAGAGAGTAAAGTCCTAAAGTAAGCTAGGAGTACTGAGAATTGAAGGAAAAGCCTGGAAATAAGAGGTACTACAAAAGAAGAAAATATAAGTTTTGGCAATTGCTTGGATATTTGAATGTTTGGGGTGAGGATAAGGGAAAAATCAAAACTGGCTTCCAGGTTACAAACTGGGTGAGACTGTGAGAATGGTGGTGCCATAAAGAAGCAAAGACAAAGTACAGTTTTGTGGGAAAATAAATGAATTTAGTTTGGATATGTAGAGTCTGAAGCACAGCCAAGATAGCACATAGGTAGTTGTAAATGTGGAAGCAAAGCCTTCAGGAAGGGATGAAGAGGGGAATTTGGTATGTAAATCTGAGAGTTACTCCCTAAAAACCCATAGAACCACAGGAAAAGATAAGATCCTGGGAGAAAGAGGGCCTGTAGACAGAAACTTGAGACTCTCATTTTTTAAGGTGAAAGAGAAAGATAATGAGCTTATTTCTTTCACTCCTCTTCTTCTAACCCCTCATTATTATTATTATCAGTTCCAGATGTTATGATAACAATTCATCCCCATTTGTTTTCTTGAATTCATTGTCCACAAGGTTTCCAGGTGACTTTTTTTTAAAAACTACTTCTTGACTTAGGCTGTACCAGTACTTTGGGGGCCTTGAGGAGCATTTTGTCTCCTGGACCTTTTATTTCCCAATGACCACCACCCATTCTTTCTGTGTGTTGGTTTATTGATGAGCTGGAGAAGAAAATGGTGAGCCACTCCTGGATCTTTTCCTGAGAAAACCCCAAACAGAGACACAAAAAGTCAGACAAACTGAAAGGATTGAACAAATACAGATTATGCTGGTGCTTTTGTGAACTATGCCCTAAGGTGATGAAATTCTTTGCTATTAGATCATCCAATTGAAAAACAAGGTTACAGTATTTATCTTCTCTGAAATATTTTAATCTCTTTAATTCAATACCATGCATTCTATCGACTTTCATAAAAGCACACATGAATAGAAACTATAATATAAGGTAGAAGGCTGTGGCTGATGACATATGGATAAGTGCCCACCCACCCTTGTACTAGGGGGCCCACTGATTCTGAAAAAAGAAACAACTCCCTAGAATTTCTTTAAAACTGCCCCTTAAACAAATTCTGAGACATTTGATTCTTTTGGGGGACTGATAGGGGGAAAAAAGGGAAAGAAGAGGAAAGGGATGTGGGAGTGTTGGCTCATTTTTCAAATTTTTCTAAACATTCTAGCTCCAACTGGGAATGAAAACAGAAATACCAGAATAACCATGTGATGGACTATGGAATTTCTATTTGGCCTGCAATTCGGGAAATGCCATAAGTTTCACAAGAACTGCTATCTTTGGTTCCATTCCCACTGAGTTCCACAGTTAAAAGGTTCATGTATTTGAGGAAAGATGCACAGGTGCTTATCTCCACTAAATCCTGATTAGAAACCACTTTTGTTTTTCTTACTGCTTGAACAATAATCTTCCAGCCTCTTTTCTTATCACCTACAGTGCTGTGATAACTAATCTTGCTTCCATCTTTTAAATTGCTGGCTGAGCAGTCTTCCTAATGCACTGACCATATCACCTTTGCATTCAAAACTCTTTAGTGAATTCTAAATGCTTACTGAAGAATAGTATAAACTTTTGACAATCTGGTTCTAAACTATCTTTCCAGGTTTCCTGCCTACTATTGCTGTGCTTGGACTCTTCACTGCACCTGTTTTTTGTCTTCCTTCTCCTCATTCTGTACCTTTGTTGATGCTATCCCCCATCCTGAAATGAACTCTTTCACATATCTCCATTGCTTGAAAACCTTTCCTTCTCTCAAGAAGTGCCAGCTCTTCCATGAAGCTTTTCCTAAAAACCCAACCTGATCTCTATCTCCTCAAATTTTTCACAATATTTTATCTGGTCCTCTCCTCAGCACATTTAACACATTCTCCTTTGCGTCACAGTCATTGGTATCCAGCCCCCATCCACTCATTAGATGGTAAGCTACTTAAGAACAAATCTATGTTTTCTCTATTGTTATCTGTAATGTTCAATACATAACCTTGTCTTAGCATCTTTTGGAGAAGGGCCAAGTGCAGAGATAGAACCATGCTCTCTCAGCTTACAGAGCCTAAGCTACTACATCCCTTAGCTCTACCTCTCCCATTGTCTAAGGGGTATGTAGATTTACAAAACTCAATCAAAATTAGCTTTTATCTATTCATTCACTGGCTAGCCTCACTTCCTTTTAACAGCTACAGTATTTCCAATGAGCCTTGGTTAAAATGACCTTGATCTAATGGAGTTGGTTACATGCTGGCACAGATGCTGGAATTCTATATACCATGTTGTTAGTCTTACCATTAAACAAGTAAGTAGTGTTATTTAATAAAGAAAACACACACATAATAAAACATATAAAACACACCAGTCACCTGGAAGCTCACACAGATTTCCTACATGCTAAAGTCTTCTTCCTTCTTTACCCCACCACATGCATACATAGGCTCAATCAGGACCCAGAATTTCTAGTACATTCATAGTATAAGTCTTCTCTTCAGCAGGCAATGGAGTATAACCAAAATCCCACTGGCTGCTTTACTCACGTTTTCCCATTAGATTGTTATTAATTTCAGATACAGGCACTTTAGAGTCAGGGTCTCAATTCAATCATATAGGATCTAATTCAAACTGGAATTCAAGGAGGTTGATGGTTTATTTGGTGCAAACTATAACTAGAGAAGGTTGGTGGTTTATTTAGGGGGAACTGGAATTCATGAATGTTGGTCGTCTGTCCGGTCAATGAAGGGACCTGTGTCCTCACTTGGCTACAAGTTACCCATCATAGAACATCACTGGTAGAATTAGCAGCTAGGTCAGGTAAGTATCAGTACCACCTTTGTCATTTCACAAATCCCTGTCTTCCTCTCCCTCTGACCCTGACCACCACTCCTTGCTTCTACTGCTCCTGCCCACTTAGGTCACATCCTCTCCTGTCAATTTCAAAGCCTTTCATTGTCTCTTGAATGGGAGTGAAAGGTAGAAGTAGCTGCAAATGGGATATCACACTTATAAATGGTAAGGACCAAATAAATGTTTGTTGAATTGAACTAAATTAAATTTCCTTATAAGATTACTAATATGTAAAATTATTTTCTTTTGTTTAAGCTAAAAGCAAAAGGTTTTCTAATTCAATCAACCAATAAGGACTGGATTGGCTAATTCATCTCAAAGTAAAAGAAGTCATTAATTCCCACCCACATTGTGCAACAACTATGTCAGATAATTGGTGGCGATGCCCCTTTCATCTTGTCGGAGAACATGTGTCTAGAGACCTCTCTCAGAGTAGAGCAAACACACCTGAGTAATCAGGTAGGTGGCAAGCAAGGCTATGAGTTTGTTGAAACTCTGCTTTGTTTAGGTTTATCTCCTCTCTTCATTGTTACAGTCTTTGCTGTTGTTGCCTTATCTGTAGCAATAACATGTAGAAAGTGTTGCACAGCATTAATGAGTCATTGCCTTTTCCTGTACTTGCTGAGGTGCACTACTGACTTCACATTCCAGCTGTTATGCTCTTGATTAGATCTCTACATTTGCAAATTTCGGTAAGGAAAGAGGGGGGAAGCAGAAGTTTTCTGTTGTTTTTTTTTTTGTTCCATCTAATCACTATGATTAACCAAGGCAGATCTTTTGGTGAAAGGGGAAAATTGACCGAGTCATATGAAAAGACAATTGATTTACTAATAATTTACTTTGTGCTTTGTATCAACCAGTTTCAAATATATGGCAGTAATAATACTCATAATAAGAATAACTTTGGAAGGTAGGTACTGTTATTATCATCATTTTACAGATGAGAAAATCGAGGCAGACAGAAGCTAAATGATTGAATTGCCCAGGGTTACACAGCTAATAAGCATCTGATGCCAGATATGAAATTATGTTGTCCTGACTCCAGATTCAATGCTGACTGTCTCTGTAGATGGTGTTAAGTCGATCAAAGGGAATCCTCTGGTATCCCATTAAATTCAACAAATAGCGCCAAAAATTCTATCCTAAGTATGAGACAACATCTTTCCTGGGCAACGACTTCTTGAGATTTCCTCTCCAAAACTTCTATTCACTTTTCTATGCTAACCTTATTCACTAACACCAGAGAACTAACCAAATTATCAACTTTTCCTTGATCTGATTTAAGCTTTCCAGGAAAAAATGCTGAATCTGGCATTTACTCCCTCCCCTGGAGCAATTCACAACACTTTCATCTCTACATTACCCATTCTGGGTCATTCTTGACTAAGAATTTTCCTACATCTGACATAGAAAATATAACCCATGTGATGGGATTCTCATGTACCATTCAGGCCATCTTCCTGTTATCCTTCACTTTGCTTATAGTGTTGGCTTAAACCCTTTTCCAATCTTGGGTGTACAGAAGCTTTAAAAAAAATCAGATCTAATGCTCAAGTTATCATTGGCAATATTTTCAAGCTTATTCACATAATGTAGATATCTTTCATTGCTTTTTTGGTCACCTCAAATTGTGATTCTTCTAAGAATCCATGATTTTCAGCTATAGAGTATAAATGAGAGAGTATATTAATTAGATGAGATGGACTTTTTCAGCAGGGAGCAGCTAAGAACCATGGAAAGTGCTATTCAGTTTTCCAAAGGCGATACAGCCTACTTTAACCCTCCTATTCAACTCTAGGTTGAGATCACTGACCATCTGCAGTATCTAGCCAACATATATTTAGTGATGGACTAATTTGGCTTACGTTATTTGCTCAATAGGTCTTCACCATCCATTTGATTTTTGCTTTATGAATGAACAAACCAATGTCCTATTATATAGATCAATTGCGAAAGGTCTGTAGCTTTTTGGGTTTTGATACAATCACAACAATGTCATCCACATACAGGACCCTCTTGTGAAAATATCAGTTGTCGTTATTTGGTCTTGTCTGACACTCAATGATCATATTTGGGGTTTTCTTGGCAAAGATAAGGAGTGATTTGCCATTTCCTTCTCCTGCTCATTTTGCAGATGAGGAAATTGAGGCAGAGAAAGGGTTGAATGATTTGCTGAGGGTCATACAACTAGTAAGTATCTGAGGCCAGATTTGAACTCAGGAAGATGAGTCTTTCTAATTCCAGACCCAACACTTTGTCCACTGCACTACAAGCTTCTGAAAAACAGCAGTAGCTATTTGGAATTCTTCTTCTTTGTGTACTGTGCACAGGATGTTATCTATGATAATTGTATATTTTTGGCAATCATGCATGTTGTTTATATTTCATAGCAGCTAAATGTGGCATTAACATGATTTTAAAATTCTGTGGATTTTCTTTTTTTAATTAATTTTTAGTTTTCAACATTCATTTCCACAAAATTTAGAGTTACAATCTTTCTCCCCATCTTTCCCCTACTCACTACCCCAAAATAGCAAGCCTAATGAATACCCCTTCCCCCAATATGTTCTCTCTTGTATCCTCCCCAACCCCTCTCTGACTTTCTAGTAGGGCAAGATGGCTTTCTATACCCCAGTGCCTATATATCTTATTTCCCAGTTGCATATAGAAAACAATTTTTAAAAAACATTTGTTTTTTAAAACTCTGAGTTTCCAAATTTTTTCCCTTCTTCCCTCTTCACCCACCCCCACTGGGAAGATAAGCAATTCAATATAGGTTGTACATGTGTAGTTGCCCAAATCATTTCCATAATTGTTATATTGTGAAACACCAACTACACTTCCCTTCATCCTATTTCACCCCCCATTTATTCTATTTTTTCCTTTGACCCTATCCCTTTTAAAAAATGTTTTCTTCTAATTACCGTCTCCAACAATCTGCCTTCCCTTCTATCCTCCTCGCTCTTATCCCCAATCCCCCTATTTTCCTGTAGAGTAAGATACTCAATTGAGTGTGTATGTTATTCCCTCCTTAAGCCAAATTCAATGAGAGTAAGGTTGTCGCATTCTCTTTCACCTTCCTGCTCTTAAGAACCCTCCATTGTAACAGTTTTCTCTTGCCTCTTTTATATGAGATAATTTGCCCTAATTTATCTCTCCCTTTCTCCTTCTCGCAATAAGTTCCTCTCTCACCTTTTAAATTTTATTTTTTAGGTATCATCCCTTCATATTCAACTCATCCTGTGCCCTCTGTCTGTGCATACATGAACATACATATGCCCACACTCACATATATATTTATATGCACATACACCCTCCAATACATACATATTTATGCGTGTATACATATATACATATAAATATATATATGTATATATAAATATATATATATGTTTCTTTAGTCCTTTCCCAGTTACAACTGCTTAAAAATACTGTACTACATTTAATGGGTAACTTAAGGGATTTTCAAAGGCAGTTCTGCCTGTATCAATTTTTGGCTTACACACTGACTTTAAACCATAACTTTCAAGTTGAGGTATCAGAGCAGTACATCAAGAGACTCTAGGCCAGAGCCACAGCTAGGTCTCCCATTATCATCAGATATCCAACTCATTGTCTGGATCTTTCTGGTCCAGGTAGTCCTCAGCATCAGGCTCATAAAATATTTGGCTGGTGGAAGAGGCTAGAGCAGGATGAAGCAAGGACCGCTGCTTTTCAGAACTTATATGGTAGGGTAGGACCAGTGTATCCCGGGCCTATTGTTCCTTCTTGGACAGGCGCACGTTAAAGGTCAGGTCTGCCATGGTGTCCATCGTGGGTGAGGGTAGTCCACGCTGGAGCTGGGCTTCCAAAAGGGGTTCCTTGCAGAACTGCAGGCTGAAGTTGGGCAGGATGGAGAACCAATGAGTCTGTTTGATTGGGCAATGTCTGGGCTTGGGATGGAACATGCGAGGGGGTGCAGCCCAAATCCCTGCCCACAGTCACCTGGACCTGAGCCTGACTCCCCAAGGTACCCAAGCATCCTGGGCCATGCATGTCCTCGTGCAGCAAGCCAAGCACACAGATCTGTCCAGGGTGGGTGCTGCCACGGCCCAGGGCTCTCAGTGCCTGGCAGAAGGCACCGCAGGGGGCGTGGAGCAGCAGCCAGCTGAGGGAGTCCACAGTGAGGGTGCACAGGCCAGAGTCTGCTCCCCTCAAGCAAAAATATGGAATGCTTCAAAATTTGCATGTCATCCTTGTGCAAGGGCCATGCTAATCTCTGTATCTTTCCAATTTTAATATATGTGCTGCCAAAGCAAGCATGTAAAATGTATTGTTAATTTATTTTTGCTATATAAAGAATATGGGAAATCTTGGGGCCAAATGTAATGGTAATGGGAATTTGAAGATCTTCCCTGCATATATGGAGAGCCTGCTATATTTTGTGATTGAGTACCATGCCAGCATATTTACAATCACTGTTGATGCTACAATTTGTTAAAAAAAAAATCCTTAAAAATAAATAGTTAAAACAAAGAAAGTCATATTTTACTAATAATAAATCATTCCAAACTAACCTAATTTCCTTTTTGGAAAGGATTGCTAGACTCTTAAACACAGAAAATGAAGTAGTAGCAGTTCTAGTAGACATAGTATATCTTGATTTCAGGAGAGCATTTAACAACAACTCTGATAATATTCTTGTGAATATAATGAAGAATAAGATGAGAATACAGTTATATGGTTTTGAAACTTGCTGAGTAAAAATTTGATCACTGTAAATCTGGAAAAACATCTCTAATATGATACTATAGGGCGGCTCTCCCTCTCATACTATAATATTTAACATTTTTCTCAATGACATAAATAAAGATAAGGAAATCATACGACACAAATAATTGGGTGACATAAATCTGAGGTGTGAGGAGATATTGAATAACAGGCTCAAATTCAAAAAAAGTTTTCAATAAGAAGGAATAGTGGCCTAAATCTAGCAAGATAAAATGGATTATATATGATGTAAAGTCATTTTGAACTTTTATTTATCTTTAGAAAGTTCAAATGCCCAATACAGGCAAGAGAGACCTGGCTTTTCAGCAGTTCCTATGAAAGAGTGCTAAGGATTTAGCTAATCAAAACTTCAGTATTAACCAGATTGTGATCTTGCCTCCCCTGTACTCCCTCTCCCCTCTTCCCCACCAATCAAAGAAAGAAAAAGTCTACTATTAAAATCTTGGGCTGCCCTAATAAAAGTATGATATTTAGAACAAGGAAGAAAGAAGTACTACATTGGACTGCTGTAGTCAGACTACATTTAGTGCATTGTGTCTAGTTCTAGGCTAGCTCCTATACCCAACCCCCTCCCCCCCCCACACACATACAGATACTCACACAAGGTACTATCATATGGCAGATGCATAGCATGTGGAATGAGTAACCCCGCAGATGAGATCTTGATTTCATCGAGTTATTTAAATAAGACTGTAATAGTGTCCTGTTTTCCATGTGAAATACAGATGTACACCTGAAGAAACATCTTCTGATTTCTTTTTATTTCTCAACCTGTTTAATATTTTATTAATGATTTTTTTTGCATAAGTTATTTCATGGTGCACCTTCCTATTGAACCCATCTTATTAAAAAGAAAAGTTAACTGAAAATAAACAAAATCTATTCAATAAATATTTATTATGTTCCTGCTATGTTCCAGGCACTATGCTATGTGCTAGGGATACAATTAATAACAGAAAAACAGTCTCTGCCCTCAGGGAACTTGCAATCTACTGGGGGAGACAGCACACAAAAGAAGGTAGGAAAGCAGGTAGGGGTGTGGGGGGGGGAGAGAAAGAGACAGAGACAGAGACAGAGACAGAGACAGAGACAGAGAGAGAAACCAGTGGAGGGAGCTGCAAAGGAAGGAATTAGGAGGAATTTAGTGCTCTGCCCTCCAACCCTCTAATCATAAGGGAGAGGAGACTGAAGGATGGGGGTGTCAGTCACGGCTTGAAGCTGCATCAGGCCATATTTATGTATATTTGTATATCACACAGACAGATGTAGCTATAGATATATCATTGCTGATACCTATTTATGCAAAACAGTGGTCTCAGTGGCTAGAGCTTTGGGTCTACAGTCAGAAAGACTTGAGCTATCTAGCCTCAGATATTTACTGGGTATGTGACCTTAGGCAAGTCACTTAATCTCTCTTTGCCTCAGTTTCTTCAACTATAAAATGCAGATAATATTGCTGGTTGTTGTGGGGATCAAATATTTGATAATATTTGCAAATAAGATAATATTTGTAAAACACTAAGCACTATACCTGCCTACATAGTAGGTACTTAATTAATGTTTATTCTCTCCCCTCAAGGAGCTCACTTTCTAATAAGGATGGTCATACATATAAAACCTTGCACTTCTTTGTAAGCCATTTATAGATGTAAACTTAGGAGTAAGTGCATAATAAATGGTACTTAGCTGCCATAGTTTTCTACAAGGAAGGGAAACACTTATTAAGTACCAGGCACATGCTTTACAAATATTAGGTCATTTTATCTTCACAACAACCCTGGGAGGTAGGTGTTATTATCATGACCCCCATTTTCCACATGAGGAAACAGGCAATCAGAGGTGAAGTGACTTGGCCAAGGTCATACAGCTAGTAAATGTCTAAAGCCAGACTTGAGCTCAAGTCTTCCTGACTCCAGACCTAGCAATGTGTGGACTATAGTACCACTTATTTATGTTGGTCCCATAGTCACATTTAGCATACCCTTCTGCCATTGAGCATAGTGTAGGTGACTCAGTGTTCAGAGTACTGTGCTTGGAATCAAAAAGACCCATCTTCATGAGTGCAATTCTAGACACTTACTAGCTGTGTGACTCCAGGAAAGTCACCTCACTCTGTTTGCCTCAGTTCCTTATCTGTAAAACAAGTTGGAGAAGGAAATGGCAAACCACTCTAGAAACTCTGCTAAGAAAACCCCAGGTGGGGTCATGAAGAGTCAGGCATGACTCAACAACAACAACAACAGCAACAACAATTTGCCACTGAAAGCCCATGAGACTAGATTTTTCTTTGAAATCAGCTTTTCATCCCCTTCCCACTTTTCACACCACCACCTTTTCTTCTTCCCATGCCTGTCATGAAGTTGAACACTGTTTCTCAGCCTCTTCCTTCCCTTCCTGTCTTTTGAGCAGGTATAGAATCTTTTGGAGATTTTTCCATGTGTCTGTATTGTTAGTAACCACAAGAAACAACCAGGGAGTAAAAGTCCCCAAACACAGAAAAGTTAGAATTATTAAATGAACTCAGGCTCCAGATTGGGAGGAACTTTGGCATCCACTTAGTACAACCTTTGCACAAATGAAAGGGCTCTCTAACCTTCCCTTGAAAGAACTGCAGGGAGGGAGAAGCCAATGCTTACCAAATCAGCTCATTCTACTCTTGAATGTTCTCCTTGTCGGGAGTGATGTTAAACTTGCCTCTTTCCAGCATCCAGTCATTGGACCTAGCTCTGCCTTAGGGGCCAGAAACAAAGAGGCCTACCCCTTTGACTTGGTAGATAGCCCTCCACTCACTTGAAGATAGTTGTTATGTATCCCCTGAGTCTTCTCTTGTCCAGACCAAAGATTACCAGTCATCCAACCACTGCAGCCCTTTATCATCTTGGTTGTCCTTCTCTGAATGTTCTCAGTCTTATCATTTTATTTCTAAAATGTGGTGCCTAGGACTGTGCAGGGCATGGTACAAAAGAACCATCACTTCCTTATTCTTGGACATGATCCCTTTCTTAGTGCAACCTAAGATTTCATAAGTGTTTCTGCCTGTCATTTCAAACTGTTGACTCATAGGATGTCAATGATAATAACAGCATTTATATGTTTGAGGTTTGCAAAGCATTTTACATATATTATTTCATTTTCTCATTATAATAGTCCTGAGAGGCTGGTGCTATTATTGCCTTCATTTCATAGATGAGGAAACTGAGACAAACAGAGGTTAGGAAACTTGTTAAGGATCAGACAGATTTGAATTCAGGTCTTCTTGAATCCAGGTCTAGCATTTTATCCATTAATAAGAAGAGTAACAAAAATAATAACTTACATTTATCTAGCACTTACTACATGCCAAGCACTTTACAAAAATTATTTCATTTGATCCTCATATCAGCCCTGGGAAGAAGGTACTATTGCTATCCCCATTTTACCAATAAGTAAACTGAGGCAAAAAGTGGTTAAATGATTTATCCAGGGTCACACAGCTAAGATGTGCCAGAGATCAGCTACCAACTCAGTTCTTCCTGACTCCAGGCCTGATACTGTATCCATTAGGCCATTTAAGTGTGGAAGTCATCCTGGGGTTTTTTGGAATGCACATGACGTTAGGTCTGATATTTCTTATGTCCTGTCTTGATTTCCTCTAGCTCTAATTTTTCTCTTGAGAATTAGTCATGGGGGACTCCTCTATTCCTCTTTTAATCCTTTAACAGATGTTTTTGGGCCCTCCTTTTAGTACCAAATGAGATAATCAATGTAGAATCTTCCTTTGCAAATCTTAAAGCAGTGCATAAATGAGAACTACTAGTAAAAGCAGTAATAGTTAACTCCAAGATCCTCCTCCCATCACCATCATCTCTCTCTCTTCTGAATCTACTACAAAAAGAAAAGGGAGGAAATGAAGGAGTATATAGTTGATATTGATTGGTGTTTAGGTAACCAAGGATTCCAGTAAACTTTATATATGCCCCATAAGAAGCTTGCAAGAGTTTCATTCTATTGATCTCAGTACTCACTATTTTAGTAGTGAGGTCGATACCAGGTAAATTTCAAAGATGGCCACAGAGCAGATATGCTTTTGGGAAATTTGCTCTTCCTTAAGTCACAATAGTCTAAAAGTTAGGGAATTTCAAGAACAAGCTTCTATTTTCAATTTACCCACAGTTGTCACGCAATCAGACATACTTGTATTCACCCCTTTTTGGTTCTTCCACCATATCTCAAATGATGAGTTTGTGAGATTAACAGTGGACCACATTTGATGATGAAGTTCTAAGTCTCATCTAGCCTGCTATGGTTGTTCAGAAATTAAGTAATTGCCACCTACACAAAGACTAATGTAAGGATTAGTGGGATCATTTGGGAAATGAGGTTCGGGTTTCTCTGATGAAAGGCATGCCACAACTATGAACTTCTTATTTCCCCTCATATCTTTCCAGCACTTCTACTTTGATGTGAACATGCGCTGTTTTCTTCACTTGATAAAAATTATACTTTAAAGGATGAGCCAAAGCAGCATATGACAGGTGGGTGGATTCTCCAAATAGCCACCAGGGAACATTCTAATGAATTTCTTCCATGACATCCCTCAGGGCTCAGAAAAACTGCTCTATTGCCTGCCTTCCAGTGAAAATTTTAGAGTCACAGATGACTCTGGAGAGCATCTAACCAATTTAGAAGACAATGAGGATTTCCTTCCCTTATATCTTCCGCCTCTCATTTTAAATAACTACTATGTAAAGGCATCTCTTTTCACAAAAGGGTTCATTGCAAAGTATCTGTGGGTACTAGTCAATTTTTTGTTCAAACGAAAGATTACTGTAAATTTAAAAAATATTCAATTTGATTATGTGAATTTTTTCCTCAGATTGAAGTGAATGAGAGAATGAAGGAAGACCTTTAGATTTGTTTCATAAAGACATCATGCTTTCAGAGATTTCTCAAAACTTTCAACACTGAAAATTTTTATGATTTAACAGAATAGAAATGCACAAATAAGACTGTAATTCTTAACATTTGACTGTGTTTCAAAACAGTTTTTATAAAGGTACCTCAACCATTTTTTGGTTGTGTAGACCTGTAATACTGCTATGACAGAGGCTGAGGTTGGTGGATTGTGTGAAATCAGGGGTTCTGAGCTGCAGTAAGCAAAGCCAATTAGTTTGCAGCAACATGATGAGCCCCATTGTATAAGGGGTTATCAGGATACCTACCTAAGAAGAGGGGAATCAGCTCCAGTCCTCAATAGAATAGATCTACAGCCAGTCAGTAGTAGGATCAGACTCATCAGTGGGCATTGTACTTCCAATGTAGGTGAGATAGGGAGACAGTCAGACAAAGAGAGAGACAGAAAGAGAGAGAG